>OY735210.1:20122697-20282697 GCA_963457665.1 Thysanoteuthis rhombus | reverse complement strand
TTTACAAATCATCATTTAAATCACACGCAGTAATTAATGTTTTTTTGTAGCATTGACTGTACGGCAAACCTCTCTATTGGGGCTTATATCTCTATCCAGGACTTGTATATTCTTCACAAATCAACAAGAAAAGTAGTGATATCATCAACAGACAACTTTTCTAGGCCTTAGTAGATTATGAGAAAGTATTTACCATGTAAAACATACAGCAGTCTTCAACTCAATGTGAGAACAAGGTGCTGACAAAAATTACATACAGGTCTTCCAGAACATATAAAAATGGCACTGGAATAATTAAACAACACAACAATACAAACAAGATAAAGATAGCAAGAGGAGTAAGACAGTGGAATACAATATCACCTAAAATATTTACAGAGAGCCTTGAAAGCATCTTTTGGAAAACTGACTGAGAGGGAACAGAAACAAATATGGACAGAGATTATTCAAACTACTTGAGATTTTGCTGATGACATTTTCATAATGCCAGAAGCATCAGAAGAACTACAAAACAAGCTGACTGATCTAAATAGGGAAAGTAAAAAAGTAGGCTTAAAGATGAGTAGCACAAAGACAAAAGTCATGTTCAATGATGAAGTGCCCAAAAACAACATAAAGATAGAGGATGAAGCTCTAGAAGACATTGATGACTACATTAATCTAGGACAGGTGATGAAATTAGACAAAGGCCATGAAAGCAAAATAAAATGTTGCATGACAATTGGCTGGAAATCATTCAGTATGAATAGTGATATTTTCATGTATATTTGAGAAATGAATGACAATATTGGAAGTTTTGTTCCTGACATTCCATTGTGTGCAGTCGTTCCAAACGAGTATTTCTGGGGGTCTGTGAGCAGATCTTTTAAAATTCTGGCATGAGCTTGTTGAGCAGGCAGTCATTTCAAAAGCAGTGATGTAGCTAGAAATTTGTGGGCCTTGGTGAAGGGCTTGGCACCTTGAGGGCCCCTCTCCAGCATTTAGTGAGATTTGTTATTGTATAATGTTAGTAGAAATGTAGTGAGCTACCAAAGCTTTCAACGCCTCAAGGGCAAATTTTTATAGGTAAGATATAATATGATATATATGAGGGCCATGAGCAAAACTAAAAAAACTAAAAGGTAGGCCATTAGAAAAAGATGTTGCTGATTCCTATCATAATGAAGTCACAGGATTTTAAAAGATATGATAAAATGAAAAAGATTTTTCATGCGGTTTAATATTCAGAATTTAAAATGGACAAATTCAACTGACCTTCCATTACACAGCCCATCTCAAGCTGCTCTTGTATGTGCAAGCAGGCCATATAGATAAGTGTTTGGAGCAGATTGAAGGGTCATAACAGTCTATTTTTGAAGTGTTGGTTTTGAGGTTTGCCAGCTTTCAACAGAGCAAGCTCGACCTCCAATGACAAGATATCATTTGCCTTAAAAAGAAGGGTCTATAACCAGTGTGTCTTCCTGTTATTCACCTCAAAGCTGAAACATGGAACTTACCCAAGAGATTAGTTTTTAAATCAAGAACTATGCAGCTTGTACTGGAGAGAACCATGCTTAATATCACATGGAGTTATCACGACAGTACATTGTCTGAGAGAGCAAACAGGGTTCAGATATATCAGAAAAACCCTTAGAAAATTCAAATGGCAATGGGCAGGCCACGGTACAAGAATGTCAGAAACCTACTTAATACCTTGACTCACAATATGGATCCTCATGAATCATGTGCAAAATTATTGCTGACAAAAAATAAGATGACAAAATGATTTAGACAAATTCAGATGGTACTGGCCCATAATGCTCAGGGATGAGAGAACTAACGAACGTTTGGGGAAATTCTATGTCAAACAACGCACTTTAAAAGCTAATAATGACAGTACTAATTTCAATGATCCTGTAAATTGGTATTTTGCCAGAGTCAAATCATTAGTTTTGCCTGAGGGCATGTAATTTTTTAATTATTGGTGTTCGTAGTGCTTCAGGTAACGCTCTGACAGTAACTTGGCAGAATTAAACTTATTCTCTATGTCTAAATCGACTTGCACTCGAGCTACTGAGATAGCATCATACCAGAATGGATTTGATGATCTCCTCGGATTAAATCAAATCTTGCATAAAGCCAAGATGTTGCAGCGTTTAGAATAAAGGAATAGGATTTTCACAATATTGTCAAAGCAAAATTCTTTTTTAACCCCCTTCTCTGTTTTGAAGAAAAAAAAACAATATAACAAAAAGCCACATTTTCAAAGCATCAACTGATTTGTAGTGTTGCTTTCTTTCTAATCAGGGGCATAGCTGGAGTGGGGGGGCGATTGTAAAAGCTCCTGCCCTCAATTGAGGGGGAGCTCCTAAAAGCTTTATAGATAGTGGTTCACCTACTGCATTTCTAATAACATCATACAGAAGAAATCTCACTCAATGTTGGAGGGAACCCAGGCTGCCAAATATCCAGCCATTGCCCTGTTTCCAGTGTCAAATAATAGGTACTTTTTTGATATGTAATGTTATGCATTATGTCAGCAGTTAACGGGCATATAGGAACTCTTTGCTTGAGGGGTGCAGAGTGCTTGATTTGCCCAAAATTTTACTTAGCTTCGCCCAAATTTATGAGGGCAGTTGCTTTCTCTACACCCATCTCCCCGTTTTATGCGCCCATGGAGTAGTGTATGTGTTAGTAAATCTTTTACGAAATGTTGACCATTTAATATCACTCAAGAAAAATAATAATAACTTGCATATACTTGTGTACTGTCAAACCGACCATTCAGAGAGGTATCTATAAGTGGAATTAATGAGTCCACTTTGTTGGTAGTTTTCTTTTATTCAAAAAACGTTTTCTAAATTATCTGAAACAAAAAAATTCAGCGCATGAACACAAATTAGTTTTTGAGTGTATGTTAGCATGTATATGTTTGCATGTGTGCATGTGTGTGTGTGATTGATAGCGTGTGCTTGTGTGTATGCATGAGTGTGCATGTGTGTGTGTGATTGATTGCGCGTGCGTGTGTGTGCATGTGCATGCGTGCGTGTATGCGTGTGTGCGTGTGTTTGTCTCTGTGTGTGTGTGTGTGTGTGTGTGTGTGTGTGTGCGTGTGTATGCGTGTGTATGGGGGTGTTTAATCCTTTATTCATCCAGGTGTGGGGGAAAGTATATTAGAAACATCAAGCTTAACTATTAACATAGTCAACACACGCTTGTTCAGACTTCAAGTGATTCTCATTGGCCGGCTATCTATGGACATGTCATGCTTACAGGCCATACCAACAGAGCTGAAGTACTGAAACTTTGATCATTTTCTCTTTATTATGTCTAGAAAGAAACTTTTTTTTGTTGTTTTTTTGCTAATTACCCCCCAAAATGAATTTTTAGGGGTGAACAATTTAAAAGGTAAGTTTGCTAAATTGGACCCTTAGATTTTGCCCCACAAACTTTATGCTTGTTTTTTAAATTTTGACGTTCTGATGAGTCCAACAAAAGGCAAGAGAGGTAACTCAGTCAATGATGACCCCTTTTTATAGTTTTTTAAATAATTGATTACACCCCATCCAACATTCTGCCAAAAGATATCGGTCTTGTAACGGTTTCCATTGATTCACAAACTAGACCTATTTTCATATAAGGTTTTGCGTTAATTTGAATGTTGGTATAAATAAGATCTAATAAAACATAACATCTCTTTTTATATCGTGTAATTCAATCAATAAAAAATCAAATAAAAGAATAAGAATTAATGAACGAATGAGTGAATTGCTTTTGTAAAATCTTTTTTTTAAAAGATTTTATAAAAAGTCAAAATAACCAATCACTGTGGTTCAGTGGTAGAGTGTGCACTTCTAGTTTGGTTGGCCGTGATTCAATCCCCTGCTAAGTCATACCAAAGAATTCTAAAATGTTACTCAATACCCTTCTGCTTAGCACTTAGTTTGAAAATGATAAAAAGTCAAAGATTTTATGAATAGCAGTTACACTACATGAAAAAGTAAATAAAAAATAGATGAAAAATTAAAAAAATGAAAAAAGAGAAGAAAAATTAACAGAAATATCATCCAGAGAAATCCTATTATATAAATGCTTACTACTGTACTCATGGGAAGGTCTTCCCAGCTGACATCATCAGAGGAGTGATACCATGATTTTTGGGTAGTATTAAAATTCAAAAATTTGCCACTATTTTTCAGTGATTTTAGCCAGTCTTCAACTAAATTCTTGACATTTTCACCAATTGAAAATGGTCATAAAAAGGTTAACAGTGTTTTGTTAGCATATTCTGACATTTTCTAACTTTTTTTCTCAGGTTGATTTAGTGCAAAAACTTTTTTCAATCAGCAACACTGGAGGTGACACTCTGATTTACTGCCCCTGGTTACACCGACCTTAGGAACGACATTGTAAAAGTCAATGTCACTGTTTGTTTCATGGTTTCTGTCACTCTGAAGCGAACAAAGAGAGTGAAGGGGTAAAGCAAAGCTTGCGTCAGTGTGTTTACATATGCTAGCTATATGCCTGTATATCGGCATGACTACTACTATTAATTCTGCTGCTGTTGATGATCTTAGTTATCGGACAGAAAACTATTATAGTCATCTCTGATTTTTCATGAATAAAACTGATGTTTTCTCATATTAAGAGAGAAATTTGTTTTTCACCCAATTTTGTTGGCTTATTGTCTTAGAATTAAGAAAAAACAGAAGAAATGAATAGTTATAAAAGATCGACAGAAAATAAATTTCATTCAGGGGATGCATTTTTTTTGTGATACGTTTATGCTAAAATATATATTTGTATAATTTATTCATACATAGATAATCTCATCATTTTTGACGGATACTATGCTAATAAATAAATATAAAGTAAACAAAAGAAAACATTAACAAAGGAAAAAAACCCGAAACAATTTACCATAAACGCTAGAAAAAAAATTAAGCCAAAAACAGAAATCTCACAATAAAAAAAGTAACGCAGCTTTTTTTTTAATAAAGAGAAAAAAAAAATCCTAAGATATCAAAAGCACAAAATAAATAGCTGAAAAGAAAAAAAAATTTGTTATAGTGCCAAAATTTTGAGAGACATCACAGAGCTTACTGCGGCAATACTGTTTGTACATACATACATCCATACATAAACAATGATTAGGAACCTGCCTCAACATCTGAAAAGTTTCTCCTTTTAGTAATTAGATTCTTTGAAGGGATCTGTTGACATCATCATCATTCTCTCTGCTTTGCTGTGTCGCTCTTTTACTCTCCTCACCTTGGCCGCTCTGGCAATGACGACCGCAATCACAAAATGCCATAAAAAAAAATAAAAATAAAAGACACGACCAGCTGAAAAATACCAGCAGGCATTCCAAGCACACGAAGCACACCTCACAGCATTAAATATTAAGATTGTATTTTTCGAAGCTAAGCTGCAAATGTGTTTTCGCAAGGATACCTGGCACTTGGACAAGAGTCAAGTTGAAACTTTGCCAGGAATTAAAGCGGCAGTTCTAGCGTTTGAGTGACTCAAAGATGAGCGATTAGGAGTTTCTGAGACCAGGGTAAAAGGGCACAGACATTATTTAAATGTTTCATAGTTGAGTAATCAAAGAGAAGAGATTGTTGGTCGAAGTGGGACTGGGATGGGATAGAGTGTAAGAGGAAAAGAAATAAAATGATGACAATAAAAAAAATTGAAATCTTTGAGATCGGCCAGGCACGCAATCAATTGTTCTGCTTTTTTACTTTTTTCACTTCTCTTTTATTGTCAAGATATTTATTATGATTTTGTTCTATTTTTTATGTGTGTCTTCTGTATATTGAATACATATATTTACATGAAAGTGATCTGATTGGTTGATAGGTAAGGGAAGTAAGCAGTTTTGTTAGTGTTTGGGTAAATTTGTCAGTTCAAATTTGGTCTTTTTTTTTGGTGGGGGGGAAAATTTGTGATTAGATGGCTTTTAAAGATTCATGAAAAATATTCTCTTTTATTTCATTTCCCTTATTAGTGATTACCTCTGCCAAGTAGTTGGACAGACATTATGTATTCACCCGTGTTTGTCTGTCTGTCTATAGGTCTGTTAATCCAAACAATATCTCCAAAAGTTCTCAATGAATTTTGATGACGTTTTGTGGAGAGGTAGGCCATGGGCCAAAGAAAACAATTTATGGATCCCAACACCAGCATTATAATGGGAGATGCCTACATACATGCATACATACACATAAACAAATAATAAATTTGACCAGCTATAAATGTTTACAGACAGTGGTTACCTTATTGTTCACATAACGAGAACAGGAAAGTCACATAACATTTCAATTTCTTTATATATTACAGATTTATACCTAATGAGAATTGGCATAATATGCTAATCATTTAATATTGCTGTCAATCAATCCTTTTTTTGTATATTATTGTCTGGTATTCACGAACGTGTATTGCTTTTTAAAATGTCATAGAAAACAAAAGGAACTAGAATTATTTTGCATCAAATATGAATGAGGCTAAGTTGGGGAATGATGGAGTAGTGATTAAGTCAGTGGGCAGCAATGAAAAAAGTGAAAATCTTGCCTATGTATACCTAATTCTAATGCATTTAGTCCAAAAATGAAACCATGATTATGGTTACATTATTTCTACTGTCTCACTATTTATCAAATGATGGATTCATTTTAATAGATCTTCCTTATAATATGATGTTTTACATCAAGAACTATTTATCAAATCATCTTGAAACTTTTAGAAATATCACTTTTTTAATATTTCTAAAATCAGGGCCCCTAGTACCTCAATGCCTTGACAACCATCTACATTAGCCCAATAGTTGAACTAAACCTGTGTAAAATTGGTGATACTGATGATGTTTTTAAAACTGACATACAGATTTTATCATATAAACAAGCATATTTGAAATAAAAAGGGCTGTGTATTTTTTTAAACTTAATTGGTCTATTGATCTCCTTGCCTAATTTACTCTCATTCTTATAAGCACTAAAAATAATTACATGGAGCAAAAATTAAAGTTTTGCATGTTTGAATGTTCAGTGAGATTTTCCAGAGATTTACAAAAATATGAAATCACAATCGACCGATTATAGTGGGTCAATGGTAGAGTGCTCACCCCTTGTTTTGTAGGTTGTGGGTTCTATTCCTGGCCGAGTCATACTAAAGACTTAAAAAATGGTATTCAATACCCTCTGCTGAACACTCAGCATAAAGAGTAAGATTGAAGCAGTCTGGAGATGGCTGGGCTCTGTCAGGCTATCTCACCCAAGACACAGTGCAGTGAGTGGAAAACCCTGTATGGACAGGTATTGCATTGGTTGTATTGTTTGCTTCTCTTGATTTTCTGGGTCTGGTGGATTCTGGTGGTGGGGGGTTGATTAGACGACCTGAAGAAATGTTCTGCTCCTGCAATTCTCAAAATCTGATCAAGTGCCAAACATTTTGAAGATTTCTCAAAATGATTAATGATAGAGTGAATTCATTTGCACTAAAACTATTACTGATTTCCATTCATTTTAGGAGTGTGAGTTTTGCTTAGAGATCTCAAACAGAAACTATTTGAGAATTATGATTATAAATATATTGCCCTCTGAACACATCTATGTAAGTTTAGGAGGACACATTGGGGCTTGATCCAAATGATAAGTTATCTTTCCCAGACAATATTACATATATATATATATATATATATATATATATATATATATATATATATATATATATATATATATATATATATATATATATATATATATATATATATATATATATATATATATATATATACATATATATATATATATATATACATATATATATATATATATATATACATATATATATATATATATATATATATATATATATATATATATATATATATATATATATATATACATATATATATATATATATATACATATATATATATATATATATATATATATATATATATATATATATATATATAATGTATAATTTGGCAACATATTTTCTTTAATACATCTTTCATTAAAAATGACGGACAAGGAGCATCTTTTTAATTTTTTTTACAAATCTTCCCTTGTTTACAAAAACCAAAAAAGATAATAAAAAAAAGAAGACGCTCTTTGTCTGTCATTGTCAATGATATATATATATATATATATATATATATATATATATATATATATATATATATATATATATGTATGCTTTCTTTTGTCTCTACGTGCATCTTTGTAAGTGCTGTGTGGGTGCATATGTCTGTGTGGATAAACAATTATCTATTTACATACTGAATCTTTGATATACACAAGGTCTGTCCGGAGAATATCTGGCCATTTCATATTAATGAAAAATTAACTTACCTAGGGCAACGGTGCCTTAGATCCCTGTGGACACTTATCCCAGCATTTCAGTCATTTTTTTTCTTTTGCTGCTTCATTGTGTTGTCCTTAATCTCATCCACTGTCTGAAATCACTTCTGAAAAAGCCAAAGGTTGCAATGAAATAAATCTGAATTGTGCAGGGAAATGTTAGACCCCGTTGATGTGAAGCTTCGACAAAAAAACCCCTACACAAGATAAAAATGTGATTATGACAGTCATACAGATCTAAGCAATAGTGTATCATAGCTGATTGAGTGATCCCCTGTCAAATTTTCTAGGTGAAATGGATGTAAAGCATTCAAAATAGATAAATTTATTTTCTCCACATTTTCAATTTAATCTTGACCCCCACTCAGTTAAAAATGTTTGACTCACATGATATGTCATTATATAGAATAAAAAGAATAAAAAGGAAAAACCAAAATAAGAATAATTCTAATATCAAGCTTAAAAAGACAAATGTATAATTTAGTTTTTCATATAAGTAAATGCTACCTCAATATACATTTGAGGAAAAAGCTGAATGTGATGGAAGAAGCTGCAGAACTCAAACAAAAATTGATAATCTTATAATAAATGTTTGTCTCATTCATAAGACAAATGATTGAATAAAATTCTGACAGAATGATTGTTCCCAGTGTTTAGACTCAGATATTTTTGTCTTGAAATGCTTAGACAACATAAATAGATAAGCATTTAAAGATTTGGGCTGCTGCAGGAATCAAACCTGCATTTACCGGTAGTCACCTATGGAGCTGAAACATGGAATAAAACCAAGAGACTGACCCTGACTCAAACAACCATTCAATGTGCACCAGAGAGAATCATGCTCAAAATCATGTGGAGAAATCACAAGACAGCACAGTATATTAGGAAAAAAGCAGAAGTCCGAGATAACATAGAATCAATTAGAAAACTAAAATGGTATTGAGCTGGCTATGTCGCAAGAATGGCAGACAACTGCTGGACATCATGACTCACAACGTTGATCCCCAGAGATCATATTCAAAACTGTGGCTGGCAAATAAGATGATGTGACAAAATGGAAAGTTTAGAATATATTGACACCTCAACACCCACGACAGAGAGGTCTGGCAAATCTTGGGAAAAGTCTATGTCTGACCATATATGTATGCTAAAAGGATGATAATGATAATGATGATGATAATTTGATGATGATGATGATGACGATGATGGTGGTGGTGGTGGTGGTGATGATGATGATGATGATGATGATGATGATGATGATGTACGTTCTTAAAATGTATATTTTTGCTTACACTCCTGGTCAAGCCCCAGTTGATATAAGGATTCAAGTTTGCTCATTTGAACAAATACAACCAAAACATTCACACATATACATCCATTAGGGAACTCATTAACATCAGATCTAATTCATATTTTAGAACAGAGAAAGCTCATAAATTTCACAATAACTCAATTTAGTTCACAAATAAATTCCCCCCTTGAGTCAAGACAGTTCTTCCAATAACATCGTTACAGTGATATAAGTTTAGGGCTGAACTTTCATCTAACATATCCAGTTTCCTCTTTATATACATCATATAATAAATTCATGTAAACACTCCCTCCCAAACGCACAGAAAGTTATTTATCAATTTATATATACTTTATCTATTATTTTCTGATCCATTTTTTGTACTCATTATGTTTTCTTGTCTGTGGTTTGTTCCTTTCCTCTATTACAAGAAGAAGCCCATGAAATGCTTCCCTTTGTTCTTCAGCGTAATCTTATGTAATTTCACTTTTAAAAAAAATAAGGGGGGGGAGGATATCTGGAGACGGAGGGAAAGTTAATTCAATTTGGAACCCCTCTCTCTTCATAATGCCAAGAGAATAAAGCATTATCTCACTCCCTCACACACAAACACAGACATACTCACTGAATATGGTTAAATGCTTTTTTGATATGAAATTTAAAGGAATCCTTAGCAAGACAGATTGACAGAGAGACAAGCAGTCAGTGACAAATATACTAAGAGAGATAAGTTGTGGAAATAAATATATAACAAAGCTAAATAGATAGATAGATAAATAGATTGATAGATAAGCATGACCAGAGAAGATAAAGCAAGATTATATAGACAGAAAATGAGTTTGATAAATTGTTGCAAAAGAAATACAGGTATATCTTGATTAGTGTGGTTAATCCTTTCTGAAAATTTGTGTATTGTTCAAAAGAGTATTGTTGAAGTCTCATTATAATTTAAGGTGTTTTTGCTTTTAGTCTATACTTTTTTAAGTAACTTGTACAGAAATATTTCAACCATTCTACCTCAAGACCGTCTCTAATCAAGACCTCACTATTGAAGGCATTGCTGTAGTAAGAGAGAGAGGGAAAGAGATAATGAAAAATAAAAAATTGAAAGGAATTCAATTGCGGGAATGAGTAATAAAACAAGCTTGGCTGCTGCAGGGTCAAACTCCACTCTTTCATCAATCCCAACTGGAGATGATTATTGCAATTTTTGTATTGTATATACGATAGATAAACTCACAGATATATAAGATTTGTCAGTTTGGTTCAGTTTGTAAGAGAGCTGCCCAGCAATCACTTGGTCGCAATTTCAAAACACAGTCGGAAAATGTAAGGTTTATGTATCTGTTTGGTTTAACAAGATGGGATAGACCAAGAAAAGTTTACTCCCCTAAATTTGGTGAGGATTGATCTTGTTATGAGGGAAAATGAAGTCAACCCCTACTTAGATTTGAGTCTGACGATAAGTCTAGTCATATAGATTAATTGAAATCAGTCAATAGATCGAGAAATATATACGAACTGACAGATTAATAGACAAGGAATAGATTTGATTCAGTCAATGGATTGATAAATAGACAGGACCTGACTGAGATTGATACATAAACATAAACGGATTGGAATAGATAGTTTGATAGTGGATAAGTTATATAGATAAATGAACAATTGAATGTACTGTTTTGTTTAAAAGAAAAAGACACCGGAGGTATTGTTGGCAATTCAAAAGGCTTTGGACAAAAGATAAAAGTGGTAATTTTGCTAAGAGTGGTAGGGGGGCTTTAGTTCCAGGGGTAATGATTTAATTTTTCAAATTGTTCACATAAAGTGAAGCAGTAGAGTTTGGATATTTGATAAGCTTATTCAAAAGAAATATACGTAAAGAAAAAAAAAGAAAGGGGAAGAAGGGGAAAGTGAAATAAATTGAAAAATTAAAGATGAAAAGAAAATGAAAATTGAATGCACATCACTTTTACCTAATTTTCCCATGAGCCATTATCTAAATCATCGACCATTCCTTATTGACAAGATTTTAACTTTAGACGTGAATAGATTCAAGAAAAATTTTCTGATGTGAAGAAGTATTAAACGATGAAATAAAGACTTGAGAACCACATGATCAGAAGAATTCGGAAAATAAAAGAAAAAATCCTTGAAAAATATGATGAGTGTGAAACAAAGTCAAATTATTTGAGAAAGTGAAAAGACAAAAAGAAAATAAATGTCCTGGTCTCAAACAATAAAAGAAATGAGCAAATGAAAATAAAACTGAATAAAATTAGAGAAATCTAAAAAAAAAAGAAATTCTCAATGGAATTTAAACTGCTCTGGTCTTTAGAGAAGAGACAATCTGAACTTAGAGAAAATTATCCAAAATTACTCAGCATATAAATCTTAGATCTGAACATTTTTTTGTTTTGATTTTTACAATTCAGTAATGGCCATTGTTAGTTTTACGTAGGGAGTGGCAATAGAGAAGTCAAATAAGTAAGAAAAAGGATGAGGAGAAAACGATGTAGACAACAAAAAAGATTTTTTAAAAAATACTGAAAAGATTATAAAATAAGGAAAATGAAAAACAGAAAGAAAGAAATTTTAAAAAGGAAAAAAAAAAGGAAGATTACTGAAAATGAAAGGGGTTTCTTGTAAAAGATAAAAATAAGTAGACTGAGTGGATAAAGGGGACGAATTAAAGAAGATTTTTTAAAACGATAAGGACTCCATGTTGGAAGACAGTAATTGGAAAGATTACTGTAAGGAAAGTAAAATGAAAAAAAAAAATGATGGAAGAATTTTTGAGAAAACTAAAGAAGGCATTTGGAATGTAGATGTGAAGTTATAAAAATGTCAGAAATCGAATGAGAATTATTTTGAGAACTGGAAGAAATGAAAGAAAAAAGATGAAAAGACAAAATTGGGAGGAAGGAAAAATGTGCAGAAACTTTTGAATTAGGAAGTATAAGAATCTATGTTTTGTTTATTGAGTGAATCCTTCTGGGGAAGAGTTGACCCAACAGAGGTCTCCTCATTTTTTAAAGATTAGGAGAGAAGATGGCTGTTACTTCCTGAATTTTGAATTTTTTGTACATTATATAAAACTAAAAAAATAATATATGATGTTTATGACTTTTTATAACATAGAAATTAAGGTAAAGAACTAAATCTGATTGCCTGGTGATAAATTTGGATAATTTTTCCTTACATTTTTCTTTCTCTATCTATCTATCTATCTATCTATCTATATATATATGTATATATATATATATATATATATATATATATATATATATATATATATATATATATATATATATATATATATATATATATATATATATATATATATATGAGGTATATATATATATATATGAGATATATATATATATATGAGATATATATAAGGTATGAAGTAGTACAACTTTTAGCAACATGGAAAAAAGAATGCATGAAGCGATTTTGACACTAAAGTGATGCTCTTCTCGACATTTGTGATACTAGTAACCTTTGGAAAGGTTTACATCAGAAGTCATTACTGTTTGATTTGGTCATGTTTAATGCAGTTAGAAATTAAGCAAAGTAGTTCCTGTGTATATCAAATACTATATTTTTATTCACCGTTATGCAAGCAAAAAACATTTAGGGCTATTACATTTTTTAACTATTGTAAATTGAATGGTCTCTAATAAATATATATATAAACTGATAGATGGCTCAAGGGAATATGATCATTTGAGGTAAGATCAGTTTTAGTTCTCATCAGAGATCAGTTATTACTGCTTGCAATTCTGGAGAGTGTAAACCAATATCAGCAATTATATTTCAACACGTAGTAGCATATAACTTCAATTACATAACTCAAAGCAAAGATACAACCTTTGGTGGAATGGCGCTGAAGATAACCTTTTAAACTCACACAAATATACAACAATAGTAGGTTCAAAATAATACTCACTTTGACATGGAAGAAATCAGGGTCTTGACATGACAGAGGTGGCTGGAATCAGCAGTAATTTGTTTTACATTTAGAAAATAAATTTTGTATTCTAACCACTGAAATACCCCCCTTATATTTATAAACACATTTTTCCATTTCACTTCCAATGATCATTTATTACAAGATATTACAAATACAATATAATAGGAGAAGGGGCAATTGTGTTACTAAAATCAAAGTTTGTTTTGAATCTGTTTACATTGTGACTTCCTTCATAAACAATTATGCCTTATGGATGTTCAGCAGCTACTTGTACCATTGTTAATGTCAATGAAATTCGCCTTGTCCTTCAGATCATCGCTGGAAATCATACAATTACTCATCTTGCCTGATATATCAGAAATAAAACAAGATGCTTTACATCAGAAATAATACAAAAAATAGAGTCTGAAATGCAATATGATTCATCAGAAAAAAACATAAACGAGGTAATTCAATATTCGGAATGCAAAATTTATTTTACAAGTGTAAAGCACAACATTACCGAATCAACAAGTTGGTTATGTCAGTAGGGTAAACAGGTGTATTTTAGGAGACAACTCTTAGCAATGCCTTGTTTATATAAAGATAGAAGAACTAGAGAGAAATCAAACTACATTGCCCTTTTTACTGGGAACCTTCATGGCCACCCACTAATGCTAAATGAACTGAATGAAGAAAGCAAGAAAGTGGGTTTTCTCATGAACTTTTAGCCCTAAAAAGAAAGATTGATAACCAATGCATTTCCTCGATAATCACTTATGAGGCTGAAACATGGAACCTAACCAAAAGCCTGACCCGCAAACTGAGAAGCATGCAGTGTGTGCATGAGAGAATCATGCTCAACCTCAAATGGAGAGTTTATAAGACAGCACAATGTATTACGGGAAAAACAGGTGTCCAAGATGTCATAAAATCCATTTGAAAACGGGCTGGTCATGTTGCAGGAATGGCAGACAACCACAGGACATTATGACTCACTACATGTATCCCCAACAATTACATGCGGAACTGTGCAGGCAGATTATAAGATGACATCACAAACCAGGAAAGTTCAGAAAATATTGGCACTGTGACACCTATGATAAAAAGGTCTGGCAAATCTTGTGGAAGGTCCATGTCCAACATAGGATGCTAAAAAGCTGCTGCTGATGAATTATCAGTCAGTTGATGGTTGGCCAGCCAGTTTGAAGATTTTTCTTCAAGAAGAAAAAAAAACAGAAAGAACAGGAATTGATCAATTTTTGGAATGGCTGCTATAAACGCAGTAAGAAATGAACTCCAATAACTGATCAAATTACAGGAAATAAGTATTCTCCCTTCCCTCTTTTCTTTTAAAGCTATTTGCATTCAACCCCCCCCCGTCTATTTTTTTCTTCACCTCATATTTCAATAGCCCTTTAATTCTTCATCTTTCTTCCAAGATTGCTTTCTTCTCTTTTCTTCATTCTCACTAAATCTTTTTTGCTCCTTCATTCTCTTACATTGAAATTTTAAAATTTGCATTTTTCTTTTTCATTCTTTCTTTTTGTCTCTTTTTGAATACTCACTTTCGTAGAATGATTTCCTTTCTTTCCTGTTTCAAATTTTCATCTAATTCCTTCTTTTCACAATTCATTTCTACTTGTATGTATTGTTTTTACAATAGATAACCTTATCTTTTTTTTAGAAAAAGGATTAAATGATCTATGATTACTTTTCTGATGACTTATGGTATTGAAGGAGTTCTCAAATATGATTGGCCAATTGCAGCCTTTATTTCAACCATCTTATCTCTCCGTGCTTCTGTTCCACTTCACTGTAATCACTGAGTGAATCAAATTATCAGATTGTATAAGATGAAAGGTTCTAGCATGATTCCTTGGTAGTTAAACATTTTAATTAGGAATATAAAATCGGAAATTCAAACCCAAATTTTGATTGGCAAAGCTCTCCAACATAACAAAATTATCAGAAGAATCTAAATTCAAACCATTAGATATTACTGCTATATTATTTTAGCAAATTGAATCAAAATTGAAAAAGCCAGAAGTATAGCTTATGGAATGAGTTTCATTGTAATTTCGGATTATTGCTTTTCAAGTAAATTGAATCTAAAAAAAATAAGTCTTATTGAATCTATTCAATTTTTTTATTCTGATCGTTTAAAACCCAAAATCAACCTTTATCAGGAATAAAAAAAATTGAGAAGTTGTAAGTCATCAGGTACCTAACTCCCTTTAATACTTACTGGACAAGGGTACATGTGCCCAAATCTTTTCATTTTCACAGGGTGATAATATAAACAGTTTAAAAAAAGAAAAAATATTTTTACCATACCTAAGTCTTCCTCCTGTGTACTTCTTATTTACCTTCCGGTTATAAATGCAACGACAGTTTAGAAATCTGCGAAATGATAGAACTCTGTCATATTCATAATACAAACAGTTCAGAAAATTTAATTTTCCCATTCTTTGTGTTTATGTTATCAGTGGAGTTTTAAGCCATTTCCCCAAAGTCAGGTTCCTCATAAATCAATTTCTGTGCAAGGATATTTTTTTTATTTAATAATAAGATTAATTCTAAATGAAGTAATGCATTAAAAACGTAACATATAGCAATTATTACAGTGATTGATTTTTTTTAACAAAGAACAATATAGTTGCTTATATTTTATGCATGTAGAAAAGATACATTTAGAAAGTAATGGGGCTTTAAATTTTTATTATATGTTTAAACAGTGAAAAGGCAATTTTAATATTACAGACAATCTTATCAGATTAACTAACAGTTAATTGTTCCTCTATTTGACTTTATTTTTTCACGGAGAGCTCAGAGGATTTTAGCTTTTTTCATGTTGCTGAATAATAGAACACATGATTTTTTGTTTGTTGATTAAACAATGTGTTTGTTTCATGAAACATTTTGCCTTTCGTCTCTGCTTATTTGGAGAAGAAATTGAAATTGATTTTCTTGTTAGGAACTTTCTAATATTATTTTCTTCTTCCATGGTAAGGAAACAATTGTGAGAACAAATGGTTTTCTTGAGAAATCTGCAAAAATGATGTGTATTTTACTATAGAACAATCCAATGAATATTTGATTGGACTAGTTTAGATCAGGAGAGATAATAACCCATTACCAAAGGGAGATAATTATCCTATGCTTTACTAGACTTTTTTTTAGTTTCATTTTTACATATTGATCAATTTGATATGTCTTGCTTAGGGCCCAAAGTATATTATTCAAAAAATGTATAAAATAAAATAAGATCTCATTATTAATCTCAGAGAAGCTGAGAAAGCTTTTACTATCAAAGATAATACCTCCTTAAAGTCATGTTAGATCTATATTAATATTTCACTTGTTTTTAATGGCTTTGATGCACTTTCATAAATATCCAGTCTCAAGTTGATCAAAATCAATTTGTTAAACCTGGGCCATATTTGACCTGAATTCCTGATTCACATGTTCATTGCCTCATAAATCACAATATCCCATAGCATTTATTGCAATGGCCATAAAAGGTTGCAGTGTTATAAACGGTCAAGGGAAACTAGAAGCTATATCTTCTCCCGAAATGATTTACACTCTTAAAGGCTGGAACTGAGCTGAGGAGAATTGAACAGCGGTCTTTAAAATGCCTACAGTCTTCAAGACATTCGATCCAGACGCATTCACGTTCACCAGATTATAGTCTGCTCAAACAAATGATTCATATTAAGCATCTTAGAAATGAGCCACTCAGTGCATTAATGTCCTTGAAATTGTCCAAATCACTCACCACAACATCCTGCTACTAATACTACCAATATTTCAAGATACACTGACACATAGACATGTAAAATACAAAAGCACATAAAATATATTTATATATATAAATGAGTGTGTGTGTATGTGTGTGTGTGGCATGCAATTCTGTATTCTGCATTCTGCATGTATATATACATATATATAAAAATATATTATCAAGAAATAGATATTTGACCTGACAGGATGATTATAAATTGCATTATATTATATTGAAACTTTTCATTTGAAATCATCCCCTATAATTACACAGTGAATGCATCATTTGGCCTAGAAAATGAAAATAGAATAAACAATCAGAGAAAATGGGGCTGCGGCAGGAGTCGAACCTGTGACAAATTGGGTAGCTACTTGAACAAAACGCTGCACTAACCATTTAGCTAAATAGCTGCCAGTAATGCAAAGGCCCTAATTACTGACCCTAAATTCTCATTTTGTTTATTTAGGGTCTTTCATTTCTTTCATTGCAGAAATTACATTATATTGAAACTCTTATTCGAAATGATCTCCCGTTTTTACCTGGTGAATATATCATTTGCCTAAACAACGTAAATAGAATGAACAATCAAAGAACAGTCGACAGCATTGACATTACTGGCGGCTATTTAGATTGTCAGGGCCAAATGATATATTCATTGTGTAATAATGGGAGATCATCTCAAATAAGAATTTCAATACAATATAACACAATTCATCATCATATATATATATATATATATATATATATATATGAATGTAATGTACTGCTGTATGTATGCATATATATATACCATCAGGGTCACTTGGCATTGCCAGGGAAAAACAACTTCCAATCAAACACTGCAGGAAAATGATATATATTTCATGCAGTTTTCATGAAATTAAATGCTTGTTTCGGTTGATTATTTGCACATATTCCCATTTTGAATTCAACATAGTTTCATTGTAAAGAGAATCCTCTTCCTGAAAGCTCAAAAATCAAATGTTCTCAAAAGTGACAAATCAAAGGAGCAAATAGATGAGCATAACAAAATTACTTTCAAAATTATTTCATTTCAAATATTTCAAAACACAATTAACATTTGTGCACAATTTGTCCCAGAAGTATGTGCGGGCCGGCCCTGAGTGCTCAACACCCAATATGAGAAAAAGATTTGCAAAAGTACTGAAATATCATCCAATAGTCTCACAACACAAATATAAACCAATTTTTGATTCTTTTCAATTTGTACCGATTTTTAGTGGTAAAATTTTAGAAAACAGAGTTGTCTCTTTTACCTTTTTCTTAATAAATATTATGAATGACCTCTGATGACCTTGAATGACCATTAAGGCCAACCTCACATAGTTCATCACCTTTGTTATGAAAAGTTGTGCCCTTATTCTAAATATCAGTTTCTTGAGTGGAAAATTATGCCTTACCATAGCTGTGATTGGATAGAAATTATAATAAATGACTTTCAGTGAACACTGTTAAACTTCATATAGCCCATAACCTTTCCATATAAGATGATGTACCCCTCTGCCAAATTTTGGCCTCTAAAGGCCAAATCATAACCTACAATTGCTTCAAATGGCTAGAAATGACCTATGATAACTTTTCATGACCCTCAAGGTCATACTAACATAGCCCATGTCCTCTCCATGCTAAATTTTAGCTTCCTAAATACAAAATTAACTAGGGTCCAGTTTAGCATTATAATTACATTGTAAATAGCACCCTACTGAAAAAATTCCAAAAGTTACACTCCCTATGTCCTCTGCTGAGAAAAGATGTACTGCTAGGCAAAAGTTCGGCTTCCTATATAGAAATAGGTATGAGATATGCATATATGCACTATTCTGTAGGAAAGATTTCCCCAGATAAAAGATGAAAAATGATTGTCAATATCAAGTAAAGAATAAAAATTACTTCTCAAAAACAAGTATCAAAAGAGCCAAGACTACTTCAGTTTCATTAATATTGCTTGGCCAAAAAGTTTGTTTGCTTTATTAATTAAAAATATGACATTAATTTTATTGAATGATATACTTGCATTTTTAATTTACTTAATTTCACTATCTTTCAGGCAACTTCATAAATCTATCCAGCATATATAATGATTTTTGTGGGGTTGTATGTTTGTGTGTGTGTGTGTGTGTGTGTGTGTGTGTGTGTGTGTGTGTGTGTGTGTGTGCATGGCTCAGTGGGTGGGTAGGTGTACTGCATGCCCCCACTAAATACACTCTTTGGTATGCCCCTGATACTTTCTTCTCAAAATTTTCCATTTTTCTCAGCAAGGAACTATTCCAGATGTCTTTTGCAGTCTTCCAGGGTACAGAGTTTTTTTTCCTCAAGAGAATAAATTGTAATATCTGATGAGTGATTCAGTCATAACTGATTTTTACATATTAAGACTTGAATATTTGTAAAACTATCCAGTTAGACCTGATTCAGAAAGAGAGGGAGAGAGGAAAAGACAAACAGACAGAGAGATAAAGAGACAGATCTAAAACTTGTTTCTCAAATGAATTTAATAACTGTCTAAAGCAATGTCATTTACCCTCAAGGCTTAATTACAAAAGCTCATTCAACCATTACCAAAATTCTTTATGTTTTTGATCATTTTCATCTTATTCTCCTGTGTGTATAATTTGTATTCATTCTGAATCATGTGTGAATGCACTAATCAACTCACCTCTCAAGCATATATTTTATTCATGTTTTTAAACATCATGAAAAAAATATTTAAAGAAAACTAGGAATGACAAAAAAATCAACATAAGATTACTGGAATTTTTCTAGTTTACGTAGAATTAACTAACATTTTTAAAACTTTGATTATCAGAGATTTTGTTTTCTCATTGTTTACCTCAAAAATTACTTTTATAATAATGTAAGAATACAAACATCCGTGTAAATTGAGTTTTTTACCCATTATGTTTCATGTAGTTTCATTCACCCCAAAAATAATTTCATTCACCCCCAAAATAATCTAATTTGGCCTTTGGTGAATCATTCACCAGTTTGATAAACACTTGTCAAAACTTATGATATGACTTACAATCCTGAATTAATAAATTACTGAAACTAGTGTCCTCATCTCTGTTGGTTCCAACTAGTCAGCTCTACAATCAGATGAATTGCCAAACCAGTAATCTTTACTCAACAAGTTGATACACAAAGTTCCAACAAAGCTTAGCGGAAGCAGACCATTTTGTGGAGAAATAATTGCAGCCCTTGAAAAGTCAATTGTTACATATTAAGCTATAAAAAGTGACCGGCCAAATTCATTCTTTATGAAGGACATTGGTTGTGTCAAAACAAGGATTTTGTATAACTACTCTTGGGAGTGAAATAAAAGTAACCTGATGATTTGATAGGAGCTTAAGAACTCATCCATGGAAACATTGTCCTCTGCCCATTGCAGTGAAAATTGTGGATAAATATCCAAGGCAACTTGTTGATGGTAATGAATGAAATGAAAGCCATTATTATTATGACTTGATATTTTACAGAAAAAATTTCCCCAACAGTTGATTGTTGAATTGTAAAAGTCTCAAACCAGTCCAGATATCCTGTTTACAAAGGTTTTTTGCTGAATATCAACACTACATCAGTGCATATCTTTTCCTCAAGTAGATGTTTATAGAAAGAAATCTTTTTATTAATACCTAAGCAAAAGATAAAGTGAAAAAAGTCTTATTTCCAATTGCAAATCTCATATTATGTTCCCTTCTCATGATGTTGTTTTTTTTATCTTTTGTATACTTTAATGTTGACTCTAAGTTGCAAAGCCTGAGAGATGCTTTTTCATCCGATTCCACCGTGTTTGGTCAGGATAGATGTTTGATCTTTTTTGTCCAGCCTGATTACTCTCAGAAAACCTAGTATCATTCCCTAGCAAGTCCCCAGAATCCTTTCCTGGGTACACATGGCAATCAGCCCTCAAATCTGTGTACTTTTGGGCTTTTCACTTGGATTTGATTCTCAAAGGAGCAATACTTATTTAAATCTTCTGGACAAAATGTAAGTGAGTTTATTTGTAAGATTTTGTCTGCCTGTGTATACCTAATCAATCATACATATATATATATACACATATGTTTGTGAAAGTATGTGTATTTGTAATTGCCCGATCGTTATATATATATATATATGATAATCTAGTTCGCCTTTCAGTTTTGCCAAAGTAGTAGTTTCAAATAAAACATTATTGAAATGTATGTCAGTACTATACTGTCTGAACCCTCATAGTAAGTACTAGAATTACAAGAAACTGAAAAAAAACCGGATCCATACATTAAAAAAATAGGAGGAGGTAAGAACTAAGGTTACAGATGACCAGCATCAAATTGTTGATAGCGATTTTATTCATTTTGGCCTTTTACAATGCACTGCTGACAAACTGATCTTTTTCAACCAATGTGAGAATTGTTATTGAATCTGTCCATCAAATTTCTCTGTGTAAACATGTATCTATAGCTTGTCAAACAATTTCTAAGTTGATTGTCAAAAGCTGATTTCATGCCAGGTTGCTATAAGTAGATTACTGTATAGATATGCTTTCAGTCAAAAATATAAAAGGTCCGACAGCTGACTCATTCTCTTTGAGTTTATTTGTCTCATATTTATACCTCTCTGATTTAAGTGACATGTAGATTTTACAATACAAAATTATCAGTACTGAGTGGCAACAGGTCATGTGATCCCATTTGCATCATCCAACTTTTGACCAGAATTTGTTTAGTTTGTAATTCAATTTTTTGTTTATAATTATTTCTGATTTGAATCACAAAAAGAAAAAAAAAACTGAACTATCTTATTTATTTATACTGGTGGATTTTAACTTTTCCACATTCCAATCACTGTTTCAATATTTCCATTATATATGCAGTGTGATTTTTTATTATAGATGCATGATACTTTTTAATCTAATTATTTTTAATTTTCGTCTAGTAAAAATATATGAATGTGTCTCTCTCTTTCTCTCTCTATGCATATATATATATATATATATATATACAGGGTATGCCAGGTATTTGAGAACAAATTATGATATAAAGAAAAAAACACATCTGATAGAAAAAAAATCAATGTACTTACATAAAAATTAGTACACACGTTCAGCTAGATATAACAAAAAAGGTTATATAATAAACCAACCGCAGTCTTGAGGACGGTTTTGACCTGGCCTTGGAAACAACTGCATGTCCAGATCAAGTGGCTCTCATTCGTGTTGGTCATCATGTCCATGACTACTTTAATGAGTACTTGGTATTGTTGGGTGGCTAGTTGATCTCACTCTCAACAATGCCCAGACGTAGTGGTTAAGGAGATTCAAATCAGGTTAGTTAGGAGGCCGCAAGTATTGGAGTCACATGATCTCAAAAATCCTTTGCCACAGTCAAGGGGCCATGTGGGAGGAAGCAGAGCCCCAAACTAAATCTAATAGTGAATATCATTCATAAGTATTAAACATTATACAATCAATAATACGTAGATCAAAATTCAGGTAACAACTATGTTATGCTATAGACTTATGAATCCACCTTCATACATACATATATATATATATATATATATATATATATATATATATAATTATTGTGTCATCTACAGACAGCTGTTTTGATGTATTACATCTCTTAGGTGTAGCTATAGACTTTCCATTAACCCATCCAGTACCGTGAGACAGGATTGAAACCTTCGCTTCAGATCCAGAGACCGATATCATACCTCTGAGCTACGGAACTGGACAGTCAGTAAGGCTGAGTTTAAGCGATATATTCATTTACTCATAAATCCCCCATCCACCAGAGTGCTCTATTCTAATGGAAGAGTATTGCATAAGCTTACAATGGATGGGTTACCTCACTTAAAGAGTGCTCAACCCTGAATAGAGGAGCATTAATTATTGTGTCATATATATATATGTAAAAGATCTCACAATCAGTTGGGGTAATTATTATTTCTTCTCTCTTCACAACAATAAAATAGTTACGTACAATAGATACAAAGTAACAATTACAATTCTATAAGTTATATATTAAGATAAGTGAGAATCCTAATTTAGATTTAACCTGAGTTTATCTCTTACAGAAATAAAATTGTTATATGCATAATGATTTCACTTGAACCTAAATCCATACTGACAAATTATAACAAGAGAAGATTCAAAACTTCAAATGAATCAAAATTATGGAGTAGTTATGACTATATAAAAATTGACTGACAAAGTTGTACTTTTTTAACAGTAAAATGTAAGAGATTTACATGACTATGTATATACATGTATGTCTATATATATCACACACACACACACACACACACATATATATATATATATATATATATACAGAGAGAGAGAGAGAGATATAGATAGATATATAGATATAGATATATAGATATATATATATTAAGTGTTCTAGTAAATTGGGTAATTTTATTTTTTTAAACTTTTGATGGTATTGCATAAAAATATTCACATACAGAAAACCCCATTTATAGATCATCTAATAATTAATTTCATACGTAACAAGCAAAACGTAATCCTGCTAATATTGGCTGAGTTTAGCAGGTACTTTTTTTATTTTAAGTTTGGCCATTCAAGATCAGCTCAGCAGTTTTCAATTCAGAATAACTTTTGCTACCATTCAAAGATAAAGCTTCATTGTTCTCTGTATGCTTGTTCAATTAACCATGTTCAGCACTTTGATCATTGATTGAAGTTCCGATAAAGGTTCAGAAGAAAAGTTATTCTGATTATCCATTATTGGTCACGGTAAAATAAACTCATCTATCACATACAAAGGTAAGCGAAATTAATTCAACAGCTTCCGTCTATGTTCATGGACAATGTCTGGAAATATTTTAGTTGTTTTTCTGTTTACTGTATCTATTATAAAAAGGAGTTTTTATTCTTTCTTTCATAGACAAAGTCTATTAATAGGCTTCTTTTCATCCCATTAACCAATCAAATTAATGTTAAAATTTATCTATGAATCTATCAAAACCTTATATATGAGGTCTATCTAGAAAGCATCAAGCCATTTAATATTAACAAAAATAAATCCTACCTTGGGCAATGGCGTCCTCATCACCTTCCCCCCTTGGAAGTTCACACACTTATCTTTACATCCCATCCACTTTTTAAAAGTCTGTAAAGTCCTCTTTCAGGTTTGCCTTCAACTGCTCCATTGTGTTCTCCTTTTTCTAGTCCAGTCTGAATATCTTCCTTTCAATGGGAAATGCCAAAAGTCACAGTTAGCTAAATCTTGACAGTAGGTGGACTGAAAAACCTGACTGATGCAATGTTTCACGAAAAATTCCTGACCGAGACGTGAAGAATAGACAGGCTAGCTCATTGTGTATGCAATGATAACACTTTACACAAGCTCACTCAATGATATCTCACTGCTGACTAAATAACCACACTGGAGAGTGTCTAGTCCTGCATATTCAGAAAGGCCTCCTTTTATTGGTTGCCAAGTAACATCAAGGCATGCAAATGATTCCTGAGATATTCAAAATAGCTGGATACATTTAGGACAGACCTTGTGTGTGTTTGTATGTTTGTGTGTGTGTATGTGTGTGCTTACTTCTGCTTAGTGGCTGAGTTTGTTGCATATTTCTCACCTGTGCCTGTGGTCAGATAAAATGGCAGGGTTTTAACCGCTGATTTTCTAGGCAGGTATGTCTTTCTTCTGACTGGTAAAACACAATCTTCCTAGAACAAACATGTGGCCCTATGCCAGGTTAATGTCAGCTTCATAAATACCACACATATCTATATCTATATCTATATCTATCTATCTATCTATCTATCTATCTATATATATATATATATATATATATATATATATATATATATCATTCATCAATGCATCACAATTATAAACTAAACATAACAACCATTGAAAGCACTTGTCATAGGTACACATCCCCAATAAAGATATTCAGTTACGAAGAACATTACTTACTGTTTTCCTTATCTTCATTTTTTAAGTTCCTTTCAATATTAATCAAATTATGATCCTATTTTTTAGATTCACCCCTTGTCTTCATTTTGTCCCCCAAATTACTGTGGCTAATACCTACTTTCTAGCTATGTTAATCAGACTCTGGGGAATCTTGTTCTATTTATGGTTTACAGTAATCAGCAAGAAAAAAATGGTTGCACTGAAGGTTTTTGAATGTAGAATTTGTTTGGCACTAATGGTTGAACATTGAAAAAAAAGGAAATGAAAGCAAGTGTTTTTGACAGACTTGGCTCAAAAATAAGAAGATCCCATTAATCCTAAAAAGAAGAGTGTATAACCAATGCATCCTCCCAATAGTCACTTATGGAGCTGAAACATGGAACCCAACCAAGAGACAGATCTGCAAATTGAGAACCATGCAATGTTCACATGAAAGAATTATGCTGGGCCTCACATGGAAAGACCACAAGACAGCACAGTACATCCGAGAAAAGACAAGAGTCAGGGACATCATAAAATCCATTAAAAATCTCAAATGGTGATGGGCTGGCCATATTGCAAGAATGGCGGACAGTCGATGGACATCACGACTCATGACATGGATCTCATGAGATCACATGTGCAACCGAGGCTGGCAGAATATTAGATGGAGAGACGAGCTAGACAAGTTCAGAAAGTACTGGCTCCGCAATGCTGGGGAAGGTTTAAGTCCAACAACGGACGTTAAAAGACTGATGATGATGATGATGAAATGTGTTACTAATGATTTGGCTATAGAAATGCTTTGAAAATGAAGAAGAAGTGGATTATCAGCCGTCAGGAATTAATGCCAGCATTATTCCCAGAAAGGGACTTTTGTATGTATAATAATGTGTTAATACAATTACTGTGGCACTAAGACCTGAACCATTATGCGATCAAGTAACCAGCAAAACTAATTACTGATCTCAAGCTTTGATAAATCTAGCTTTTCTTTAATTTTAGCGCATCAGCTTTTAAACCACACACTGTACTTGGAAAAGTGGATTCATGACTTTCTCAAAGGAATTAGTGTGAACGCAAACTGTCCCAACTGGAGTTTGACCTTGCTTCTGTTTTCTTAGTAACACCAGACCAAGGAGAGCAAGGAATTCATGTTCCAATCTTTTAAATGGGGAGGTCTATCTACTTTGAGAACTGGCATTTAAATTTCTGCTTTCAATCTGAGCTCAAAACACTGAAATAATTAAAACTATAAATGAATGAATCAGAGGTGTAACTGAGTGTTGGAGAAGAAGTAAGATCTTAAATGGGGGAAGGGTTAAAAAGCTTCATGAATAGTAGTTCACCTACTGCATTTCTACAAATATTATACAATGACAAATCTCATTTAATTTTGGAGGGAGCCCTCAAATCTCTGGCTTCAACATTGCCTTCAATAAGTTCAGGGACCTCAGGCTTTGGAAAGGTTTTGCCCTGGATCCCAAATAATGTTTGCAGACACAGGGGTTCTCAGCCCCCATGTTGTGAACCACTGCACTAATTGTTGAAGGAAGGGGGTGGGGCTGAAGGTGCTATTCCCCACCAACCCCCAATCTCTGGCTAGGCTCCTGGAATGAATGACATTATTGTTCATGGCAATGTAAATCTTAAAAATTCAGTAGCTTCTACCTTGTCGATGCTTAGAAGAGATTTTGAAAAGAGCTGCTGGCAAGTGTCGAAACCAAAGTATACTCTTGATTAGTGGTTTCTGCAAGAATAAATTTGTCTCATGGATTCTCGTTTTTGATTTGAAGGAAAAATCCAAAGGCAAACATTTAGCATGAAAAGAATCAGTTGACATGCGAGATCATCTCTTATGATGATTTTTATCAATCTTGTGGAAAGAAACATGTTGCTTCTTCTGGATAGACAGTGTTGTTGAAGCGGGAGCAGTTATAATGGTAGTGGTAACAGGATGGAGTTGGAGGTGGTGGTGTGCATTCATGTTGTAACCTTTCACACAGACATAACATAGTCATTTTACTGCATTACCTTGTCAAACAAGGCGTCTAGATTTTCAAGGGTTATGGCTTACCCACAATATCCTGCAGATCTATCACTGTCACCAGTTTGATTGATCTCCTCCTCCATAGTTTTGTATTTCCTCTATGAGTCGGCAGGTTGGACAAGCTTAGGCCACCATTTTCTTGAGATTTCTTCTTTGGCTTGCCTGCTTTTTGGTTGATGTATATATTTTTTTTTTATCTTGTTGCTTTTACCTATCTGCTTGAATGATCAAAATTTGAGCTTTGTTCAACTTACATGCCACTAATATCAGATCAGTTACACTTATTTACATCTTTTTTCATTTCTTTCATTCAGGCTGTATTTCTTCTCCATCTCATTCATGCCATTTCATACTGATTTCTTTATGATCTTTTTTGTCGCACCCTTTTCATTTTCTTATTTTCTGAAATTTTCATGGCATTACACTGACTTGATTTTTGTGACAATCCATCCATCAATCTATCTAATCAGTTAGTCTTTTCATAGCTATATATCCATCTATCTACCTAAATACTTATCTATCTATCTAATGTGTTCATATCTATTTATTTTCATATCTATCTATCTATCTATTCTGTTTGGTCTGTCCATATCTATCTATCTCTTGATCTATCTATCTATTTGCACACCTAACATCTATTTGTGTCTTAGTTGTATATGTGTGTTTTACATATAGTATAGAAATAAATTATCATATCTATATCCACAAATACTCATATGAAACCCTTTTGGTGATATATATTTCGTCTTTGGATTATCTCTTCTCTTTTTCATTTTTTTTTTCAATTTGATTATTCCTTAGTAATTGCTCTTACCCCTTTATTTCATTTCCTTTCTTAGTTTTTCCTTCTTTTTCACCTCTTTTTTTCTCCTAATGTTCTTCCTGTCTTTACACAATTTACTCTTCTCCCTTCCATGGTCTGTTCCTTTCTTTCTCTTTCATCAGGTTTCTCTCATGTCCTCCCTTTGATCAATTTCCCACACTCTCATTCTCGGTCTCTTCCTTTTTCTCTCTCAATTTACCGACTGGTCTTGTCCTGACGTGCAGATTGTGTTTTCCTCGAAATTATGTAATACACAGGTGGACATAAAAACTTTCAACAGATTTTTATGTCCCTAAGTGTCAAAGAGTTGTTGGTGCTGAAATGTGTAATGAAGATCTTTGCGAAGGTCACTAACACCTGGTTTTATGGCAATGGCGCACACTCATCAGGCAGGCCATGACGTGAAGATGCCTTCTGTCATCACATGCAAGTTTCATTTTCTGCATGTATGCATAAGATTATTTACATTTTAAATTGATACCCAAGGATATATCAACAGAACAGATTAATATCTATACGGGAAATATGGATACACAATATAATCACATACTTTTATGCATATACCACCCCCTTAGATTGATGGAGGCAGTATATATGTACTATAATTTTATGAAGCTTATCAATTGATTGAATAAATTTAGTACATATATGTATATGTATATATATATGCATTTGTGCACTTGTGTGTGTGTGAGTAACTGTATATACATATAGTATTCATATCCTTTCATGAACTTACAGATGCACATACAGATGCATGCAAATACACACACACACACACATATATATATACATACATAAAAATGAATATATAGACATACGTACTTGCTTTTAGAAAATGTGTATATATATGTATGTATATATATATATATATATTCATAAATATATACATACACATATATACATATGTGTGTATATATCAATGTGTGTGTGTATGTGTTGCATAGAAATTCCAAACTAGACATTCAGAAGAAACATATCCATGCATATATGTGTATTTACATCAGCATGAAACCGGCATCTTTTATTAGCTGTATTTCTATATTAGAATATATATATATATATATATATATATATATATATATATATATATATATATGTACATATGTATATCGCTATATATGTATATAACATATATATGGATATTCACATTTCCACCTGCACCTATACCATAAATATATGTTTGTAATAGATGTCTATATTGCTTTCATTTTATAGACTTGTTTGCTTCAAACAGGATGTCCATTAAAACTCACTTTATGTTTCTTCAAACACAGTGTGCATGTCAATGCTGAAAATAGGAAATAATAAAAGTCTTCAAAAAATACCCAATTTCCTACCCAGGATAGCTTGGAAAAATAATATCTGGCAGTGATCATTTGTGCCAATCAGATTGGTCAATGTTTAGTCCGGCAAGTTCTCTCAGAAAGATCTTACTGATTTTGAACATTTCCATTGGTTAATATTGAAACTGAATCTGAAAGCTTTAATTGCCCATTGGTCATTTCATCCCTGTTTTTTGATTGGCCTGTTTTGATGAGCTCACTCCTGGGTGTGAATGTCTAGAATGTAAGGACATATGTAAATATAAATGAATATGAATATGACCATGTATGAATACGTACATATGTGGATATGTATGGAGACATTCAAGTTCATCTAACTTCCTGTCAGGGGATTAATGTATCTATATTTTTATGTATGCTATCAGATTTGCTGTTATAAGTAATTCATTATACATATAAGTATAAATACAAGATTACGTACCTGTAGGGAAATGTAAAAGTGAATGTGAATAAATATGTATTTATTCATATTTCCAAATAGGTATAATTATATTTTGGGTATATTTTGGGTATAGATTTTCCTGAACTCAACTTAGTCATGCATAGGATGGCAAGAGTGGAGTACCTAGTGAAAATCAAATTCATTTTGCTAATAAGTCTAAACAGCTAACCAATGACAAGCACTTTTATAATGTTCGATTGTATAACTGTATTATTATGTATGAGAATTCAAGTGTTCTCATATGTGCTTAAATGTATTTAGGTAACATCAAGTGAGTATGTTGGAAAGTACAGAGATGTATGATTTTATCATTGGGTATAAATGTATGAATTCGACCTTGTTTGTGCATGCGAGAGAGATTTTTTTATAAGTTTTTTTGTAAGCAAGTATTACACTATGAATTTATTAATGCTTGTGTGATTATTAGTGTGGATGCATGTAGATATTTGGTCTGTTATGAGTATATACATAATCATATATTAATTTATGGGTTTATCAGTATATAGGTGTGCATCTATAGGTTTGTAAGTATGAAGTACATCTTAAATTTGCGAGTTTATAGATACATAGATATGTATCTTAAATGCATTTTTCAATAAAATGAAATGCTTATCTTTAATCTGAAATTTTGTTTCTAAATATATCCAGCTAGAATGGCGGGCTTTCATATGCCATCATACTCTGCATTTCTTCTTAAATTCAAGCTTTTTTAATTGGTTGAAAAAAAAAATTGGGATGAGTGGATGACAGTCATCTGTATAGCTTCCATGTTTATTTTGATTTTGGTTTGGAAAATTTCAGTGCGATTAAAGATAAACATATCATTTCATTGAAAAATGCATTTAAGATATACATCTATTTTCTTGGTTGAAAAGTATTGCTTGCTCTGTGCTGATTGGTCAGATTTTATTTCTATGGTTGGTATCAAATTTTTTTGTCCGTCTGATCCTTCCTATATCTATCCAAAAGTGATTTTTGCTCGTTTGCAGTCACAAAATGATACCACAGTTCACTATGAACACTCTGCATGGAACCTTCAGAATATTTGAAATAATTAGGTCTGTGGCACCTTTAGGATGTTTGGTATGAAGACTGAAGGTCACAAGATTGGCAGTTATAAGGCAGAGATGCTAGGAAACAAGGTTGGCAATGCTGGACATCTCTGATGTAAAGCCATAGAAATTGAGAATGAAGACTGAGAACTGATGATTCTTTCACTATAGGACAAGTTGAACAATACACTGAAAAGGCTCAAATAATAGAAGCAACATTTTTGTTCAGGATATAATTCTGAGTGAAACCTTTTGTCCATCTTGCAATTCTTAAAGAAGGCTGATGAAAATAATCAGACATGACATGACAGAAGAATATGATACAATGTCAGAAATCCATTATATAATTAAACAAAGTTAAGAAAGAGATTACATCATGTACATACAATCATGTCCATCCTGTTATTAGTTGGTTATAACTTTCTGCAACCCTAACCCCAGATTAATATTTTGCCGAGTTGGAATTATCACAACCTAGAACTGCTTCAAATTAGTCTGACTGCACATTTGTGTGGTGGGTGTGCATATGTGTGTGTGTGTGTACACACGTGTGTGTTTGTGTGTGTGTGTTAGCTGCAAAAGGATAGAGATTTATCTCTTGTGGCTAATATGTAAGTAAAACATGATTTATAGTTGTTTCTTCATTACAATTTGTATGAATATTTATTAACAGATATGGACAATTGTTGCCAAGAATAATATCCTGATTAATCTTGAGTTTTAATGAATGAGAGAATGGATGATGATGATGATGATGATGATGATGATGATGAACATGAACAGCAACAATGAGGACAAAAGGAAAAGATATAATGAAATGATAATAATAATACAAGAAAATGAAATAAGAATGGAAGACAGAAACAATGAAAACAACCACAACAACAACAACAATAATAATAATTATAATAATAATAATGGTAATGATAATAATAATAACAATAACAATAATGATAATGATGATAATAATAATGATAAAATGTTTATAATAATGATAATGATAATGATAACAATGATAATAGTAATGATAATAATGATCATGATAATGGTAATAATGATAATAATAATGATAATAATAATAATAATTGTTAGCCAAGATATTACAATGGAATTTGGAATCGAGGAAGTTTTTCAGGTGAGACTAAACAGCAAAGAATTTCATGAAAGTCATGAATACATGGGCAGTTGCCATTCTGACCTCTTCTTGAACTGGACATGAAAAGACCTGAAAACTTTGGATCAGAGAAATAGAAATTTAAAAACCATGCATAAATCTCTAAGATATTGACAGACTGTATATAAAAAGAAAAGGGGCAAAAAAGTTCTACTTGCATTCAAGATTGCATCCTCTTAATTGTCGAAATATTACCAGACTAAACATGGCAGTGTGAAAAAATGACTGCCAGAAACTCCAGCAAAACTGGCAGAAGGATCATGGCTAAATTATGAAAATACACATATCAGAACACATACATTTTTTACGTTTTAAAATGCAGTTCTAATGATTTTGAAAGATTTGTTTGATGCACAGCAAGACATGGGAACTGTTGGGTAACTTAACAGATGAACAAATTTGATCAATCTGCTCAAATTTTCCCAACTTTTTGGTAATATTTTGCAAGTGTACAAATGTAGATATATGCACCCATACACATACAGAGAACATACACACATATGTAAGTATATATATTAATATGATTAGAATATGGATAATGATTGTTTGAAAAGATGATATTAGTTGTTGATATAATGGAAATATATAAAAACTGAAATTGTTTTAGCACATTTGAACAGTTTATTCCAGGAGGTTGTCATTAATCACTGTCAACCTCTTCCTAATCAACATCTGAGATTTGGTACATAGGTCTGTTTAATCCATCTGTTTTTCCATCTTCCTGATGAGGCATGTAAATATGCAAAATATGTTGGATCTGCAATTGAGTGTTTATATGTGTCAAAAGAATTTCAAGTTTAATTTCCAAATTACCATCTACTAATATCATATACATATATATATATATATATATATATATATATATATATTGCAACTAATCATTCAATTAGTAAATTTAACAATAATCATTTGATACTTTATTTCCATTTTAGACTCCTATAATCCTAAAATAAACAAAACAGAAAAAATATCAGGATAGTTTTTTTTATCTATCAAGAATCTTTAATTGACACTAAGTGGCCGCCTATCAGAAATATTTATAGAATAAGTATTTGTAATATTTGCATTTTTTGTTCTTCTACTCGGTTCATACTTTGAGAGTAATAATAAAAATAAATGAATAAATAAAGAAAATGTAAGTTGGCACACAATGGATGTATCTAAAGATGTCCATTAAAATGTCTAGTAATCACGTTTATAGCCAGAGCTTATCTATCCGAAGTAATTGGAAACACAAAGGATAATATTGCGATAATACTGAGAACACAGTGATTCCAAAGCCATTGAAATATTTTTGGTGTGTTTTCATCTCCCAAAATAATTCTTTCGTTGTTCTTGAAGAGGGAACAATCAGGTTCTTGTCAGTAGAGAGGAACCTTAGACAATAGCCAAGCATCTAAACCTAAAAAAGAGCTGTGAAATGAGAAACAGACACTTATTTTGGACATGAGAAATAACAACTAAAAACATTTTTTCTTCTTTATATATTTTCTATTCTACTTTTTTTATTTCTAGAATTTGTGCAACTCTTTTGCTGCGGCCATCTTAAAATGGCATTTTCTATCCCACCATACATTTTCAATACTTATTTACCTATGTCAAATAAAGGAAAGTAAGAAAACTTATGCTTTGGAAATATATATATTGTGATGATTATTTATGTCCCTCCTTTCTGTTGATTTTTTCATACCTTTTTTTATATAGTTTTTTCTATTTTCATTTGTTTATTGACCCCTAAACCACTTTTTTAATGCTGTTAAATCTTTCCAAATAAGTAGATATCCATTTACTGTTCACAGTTTGTTTAAATATATATTGATTTGAAAGATAAGTGGGTGTATCAGAAATTTGTAGAAGTTTCAAAGAAAGCCCAAGTGAGAAGCTAATGTTTAGGGCTACAATCATTGTGAAATATGTTTTCAATTGTATACATCATTTTTTCTTTTAAATATATAAACAATTATTTATTTTTTGATTTGCTGCATGATTTCAAAACATTAAATGGATCTGTTTCTCATCAATGAAATTGAATAAAGCTCCAAAATCAAACGTGACTTTTTAAAAAATTCTGGTTTCAGGAACAAATTGGAGACCAGATAAATATCAATGGGATGTATGACATACTTGTGAATGGGTCAAATGCGCACTTTGTGATGAAATTTGTGGTAACTATAGAGTTTATAATAGCTAATAGCCATTTTTATAAGTTCAAAGATCCATCTATCTCTTCCATTTTTTGCTTACTGTCATACATGATTAGATAATGTCTATTTCACAGTTTGATTATCCAAGGCACATTCAGTAAATATTGTCACTTTGGGCTTAATTTGAAGTGATCATTGACTATTTGTGATTTGCATCAACAGATGCGAATATTAATAAGATCGAATAGTAATACTTCAATTATATAATTTCTTAAAACAGTTTGAATTAAATGATTTTGTGGAGGATATAGTTGAAATTTAATGATACTGTAAAAGAAATGATGGGAATTGAATGATCTTGAGAAAGAAATAGTTGAAATTTAATGATTTTGTGAAAGAAATGATTGAAACTCGATGATTTTATGAAAGAAATAGTTGAAATTTAATGATTTTGGGAAATAAATAATTGAAACTTAATGATTCCGTGAAAGAAATAGTTGAAATTCATTGATTTTGTGAAAGAATTAATTGAAACTTAATGATTTTGTGAAAAAAATAATTGAAATTCTATGATTTTCTGAAAGAAATAATAGGAATTCAATGATCTTGAGAAATATATTGTTGAAATTTGATGATTTTTGGAAAGAAATAGGCATTATGGGTATGTATATTCTCAAGAAGAATTAATAGATGCAAACAAAATGAAGATGGATAAGTTTAAATTTTTGAAGAAAAATTATACAAATTAGATATTATGTCATGTTTCTTTATCATCAACCTTAATATCAATGTGCAGGCGGCTGAGATAACTGGCATTTAATTTGTACTCATGCCACTGGGTGAAGGCATGAGTACATCTCTCCCCCCACCAATAAGTGAATAATAGGGCACACTAAGCTCTTCAACCTTGGTCAATCTATTTAGGTGACAGAACACTCTGATTCTAAAATTTGGAAAGTCCACCCCTTTTGCCCGCATCATGAGAGGTAGGCAATAAATAGAGTAGAGAATGTGTTTTCCTAATTTACAGTTAAGAGGGATCTGATGGAGCTTTGATGGGCCTAGTAAGCCAGAAATAGATTATGATAAATTTCTCAAGTAAAATATACGAAAATTGAATGGACAGCCAATATGATGTGACCAACATCTCCATCTGCCCATGACACCCCAAGTACAAATGGAAGATTTCTAAAAAAAGACATAATATATCTGTTTCTTTACCTGTTTCTTCTAGATGGTTTTAGGGGCTTTCTGTTAATTACGTCAACCACATTTTAAGCATCTAACTGAATGGAACAGAGAGAAAATCATAATATCCTTGCAACAAAATTAAATTAAATTGTGAGGGGGGAATGAACTATTGATCCAGTCTATTTCATCTTGATCAGTAAAGAACAACTGATGAATGAATAAGATAGGAAAACGTGAGAAAAGAAACGTGTTTGCATGCTTGATAGAATAATAGAAAAGTCAAAGATTTCTCCACAGTAAATCGAGAATCTGCGGATAAACTATTATGGAAACCAAGCATGCTTTCAGGAAGCTTCATGTACATGAATGAAAATAAAGAAAAAATGGCTGGCTATGCTTTCTTTTTTTTCTTCCTTTCTTTTTTCCTCTTTTTGAATAAATGTTTTGAAAATCATAGCGATTTGTTAAGTCATCAAAATCCATTCAAAGTTGAGGCTATGTATATTTGATATTTTCATTATACAAAACATTTAAATGTCAAATGAATGAATAAATACAGTAAACAAAGCATGCATTTTCTACACACACAAAATAATGATTTATTAGGCATACAAATAAATTCTCAATAAATAGGCATTCTTAATCTTAAGCACCATGCACATATGCATTTTTATTTCGACACTCAGGGACCCAACCGCAACAATTCACCCGCACAAATGAAAATGCACAACTGGCACGAAGAGATTTTCTGTTTAAAATTTGCGATTCTGAATGGACCCTAAAAAGATGATGAATAAATTCATAAAAGCAATTCTCAATTCACTCTTTTTCTGCAATTTCCAATGTGCTCTCCTTCTTTTTATGCGATGCATTCAAATATGGCAATTACAAAGACAGGAAGTAAGGCATCAGAGATCCTATAAAATTTAATGTTACCCTCTCTCTCTCCCTCTCTCTCTCTCTCTCTCTCTCTCTCTCTCTCTCTCTCTCTCTCTCTCTCTCTCTCTCCTTTTGACCAATTCTCTTGGTTTCACTTCGATGGAGCACCATTTCGCTGGAGGGTGTAATCAATTTGTAACAATTCACTCAAAACAATCAACCTTTTCACACTTATCTGCCAAAGTGTAAAGACAATAATGTACAAAAAAAAACAAATTAGAAATTAAAAAATTAAAAAACTCCATTGAACAGACAAGGTTGTTTGAGCAAATGGGTTTCTGACTAAATTACGTGTGGGTCTCTGGTTATATGACTGTGTGTGCGTGCCTTAAGCAAATTAAATGTGTAATATAAATGGGAGGTAGCAATCGTACGGTACTGTTGCTGGGTCTAGGTCAGTTCTTCTTAAACTGGTGAATGAGTCATTTGATGATGAAATTCGATATTTCAAAGATGAATGAAACTAGAAGGCTGAATGACTTACTTCACTCAAATGTTTCTATTTTTTAAAACTTGAAAAAAGTAGAAACATAACAGTCAAAATTGAAGATGCAAAACTGGGAGAAGTAGACCACAACATCTATCTTGGACAATGAATGAAACCCACAAAAAAAGAAGAAATCAAGCAAAGAATCACTCTAGGATGGCAAGCCTTCAGCAGATCAAGCTCAAACTTGAGAAATAAGACAATCCTTACCTCAACTCTTAATTTTAATTAAATCTCCTTAGATGCATTACATCTAACAAGATGATGGAAACTAGGTCTTATGTTACTGCTCACAAAAGGTTGTGGCAAATGTCTGTATTACAATTGGTTGGTGCACTGTTGAAATTCCCCATACTTTTGCAAAGCATGTTATGTATGCACACAGATACACACAAAAACAGACTCACAAACACACGTGAACACACACACACACACACACACACACACACACAAACACAAAATGTTATTTCCAGAATAATTTTCATTATACACTTGTTTTGTTCCTTTTTATTGTTTATTTCATTCTCTATACATACATTTTACTTCTATGTGAATATGAAATATCCATTTGTCTGGTTGCCCTTGCCAAGAGATCAACCACCCCGGCCACCCTTATCAACCCCAACCTCCAGTAACCACCCACAGATTCATGCAGATATAAATACCCAAACAAAGAGCTACAAATTTCGATAGGCAATGGCACAAATCAAAATAAGCAATAAAAATCCCAATTCTTGTTTAAAGCAAATGTGAAGCATTAGCCATCAACACTGAAACCTTTCTTATTTATTATACATTATTATATTTATATCTATTATAGATGTCTCACAATAACAATAAAACTTTCACTCTTCATGACCTTACTATACTATATTAAATCTGAAAGTATCCACAAGTCATTCTGTGGGTTTGCTAATATCAGGTTGTTTGGCGTGAAATTACTAATTTATTGAAACAAAATAAATTGAAAAAATCTTAAAGATTTATTAATTCAATCAAAAATATACCCTTTTGGCCTTTGAACATTATTCTATGTTGGCAGCGAGCCATCAATTCTCTGCCTAAAAAAATCATTCTTTCAAACAAGTGATAAATTAATTGAAAGTTCTTCCAATTTGATCCTGATTTGAGAAGTTTTTACCTATAAGAAAGGTGTGCAGAGGCTTGAAAAAATGTGAATCCATAAAAGCATGGCCAGCTTTAATCCAATTAGACCAATTGCTCCTGATCGAGACCCGCATCCAAGTGGGCCCCGCACTTGGGTATATTCTAGTCTTGTCAAATACACACAACACCACAATGCTGATGAACAAGATGATTCACAAAGAACAGCATCAATATCAATTTTCATTTGAATTCTCAAAGATTCAATAATGTTTCTTTACATATTCTATATTCTACATTTTTTTCTTTGTATTTAAGTTAAATAATACGTTATATGAGAGCATAAGAATTATTTCTGTGAAATTTTCAAGCAGACATTTTGATTTCTTTACTTTTCATCATAGAGATATAAGGTTTATTTATATTTCTAAGATTCTACAGAGCCCCTGACTTCTAACCAGGGACCCCACAAACAATGTTCCAAATAGGGTTCCACTGCACCTAAAACCAGGCCTACATACAAGCGAGCTTTGTTGTATAGGCAAGGTGCAAAGTAATGTCTGTTTTGTCATGAGAGAGTGAGTGTTATCAGGCAGCCAGTTGACACCCTTTCTCTTCTTCTAACTGTGAGTTGTTAGAGCATTGAATTCTCTATTTCAAGTTGAAATACATGTTTAAATGGATCAATTGTTTGGCCACTTTAGAAGATGTTATGGTACAACAGATCACTCGTTCCAACAAATACTTGGAATGATTATGTTGTCCCAGTTGTTGCTTTGGCATAACAGATATGAAAAAAAAAATTCATCATCATGTATGGCATGATGCAAAAAATTCATTCATTAGTGTCAGTCGCAACCAGGCCAGTTAGAGAGTGTAGGGAAGGAGGACCTTTGACTTGCATTATTGAGCACAGTGCACAGATTGGTATCCTCCTCAGGGGGATTTTTTGGATAGCCACTGAAGGCTCGATGCATGATCTGCAACCACTTACAGCACCTGTTATTTCCATATGTCACCCATATTGGTACTGACTACTCAACATGGCTTGACTCCTGTACATCCAACATAATGTTGCCGTAATGATACAAAAAATGGATTAATTTCATAGTACTGGAGATGATTAACATATGCCACTAGACATCTGACCTGATCACTCATTTGATTCCACATTGTTTTTTCTTCAGTTGCTATCGAAGACATGATTTGATTTGGTTACATTTGGTATATTAAAAATTTTTGTGCTGGTTTTGCAGTCAGAGTCTACCACAGATTTAAAGTCAAGACTCCACTGTTCAGTCAGTGAGAGCATCGTCTCTGAATGTAGAATATATATTTCTTGCATTACGACCATGCTTGAAATTGAAGTAAAAATATAAAAAACTATCTGCAGAAAGGCTTTCCATGTTTGCTTAAAAACCAGTAAAGTTGAACAGCCAAAAAAATATCATCTTTTCCAAAGCCAGTGCCTGAGCTTACTTATCTTGCCAGGTCACTTACTTTATATTTCTGTACATCAATCTACTTACCTGTCAGTCTTCTTCTCTCTCCTTTTCAAGTATCACTATTACTCATTTTAGTGAATCTACTGATATATATATGTAGGTATATAAGTAAATCTGCAGCATTATAAGAAAGAAAGCACTTATTTTACACTGCAAGTATTTTTTCAACATAATCTCCTTCTTTGTGAATGCAATCAATTCAAAGAAAATCAATCATATAGATCCAACAATATAAAGGGAAATCCAACAAATATGAAAAGAACAATGGCCCAGCGGATATAAATGTTGGTTATGTTTGTATAGTTTTCCAGGTGGTTGTGAGTTTGATCCTTGGATCAGGTAATGAAATCCATATACCCTGGCTCAATGGAACATGGAAGCAAGGATGGACTGACAAAGAAGACTCGACTGTTGCATTGAGATTATCAACCACAACTGGCACCTGATTAAAGCCAGAGGGTAACGCAACCAAAACTTTGTGAAGATAAAAACCAAGATAAGGAAAACAGTTTCATAAATCAAAGTATAATAATACTACATATCTATCATGTTATCATTAGTTCAAATTAATTTTCATCTAACAATCACATAACATTTAAACGTTCTCTTTATTAGTTCATACCACTTGTCAGGACATTTAGCGCAATATTTTAAAATGTTTTTGTTCAAGACTGTTCTGAATATGTCACATCTCCAACATAAAACCGTTTCTGCTTGTAAAAATCTTTTTGCATCAGTGACATGACCAGAATACAAATTGCTTCCTACTGGAAACACATTTTGCAATGCTTACAGGTTTTCAATCAAAATACCGCTTTTGCATAATGTATAAGAAAGTGGTGCTGAGGAATAAATATACGAATTGGAACAATAAAAAGAGACTCCCTAGACATTTAATAACTTCTGAATTGACACGAAGCATCGAAGCAGTCCTGAGCTAATGACATCAACCAAAGGAAAATTTAATCAAGCATAATCCTGTTGTGAAACAAGACACTGTGGAGCCAAGTTAACCCATTTTTGATCTTAGAAGAGATTTAAATCTTTTTTGACACTTCATTGTCTTTCTCGTAAATTTTGAAATTGGTGTGGATATATGCCTAGTTCTGAAATTAATATTCTACGTGTTTATATATAAGATAGTCATCTGATAAGAGAAAAGAACTATACAAATATGACAGTGTGTCCAACATGCAGGTATTATGACTAGATGGCCGTCTACCAAAGTTTAATATGGACAGTTATGGGGCATAAATGAGTTGCAGTGTGCGATAGTCCTCCAAACATCCTTGTTAATCTATTATCTTGTGGTTCAACATATACAGTATGTCAAGTTAACAAAAATAAAATGAAAATGAAAAGTCTGAATTAAAATACAATGATTATATATATATATATATATATATATATATATATATATATATATACATATGTATATAAATATAACTGTGTAGACATCTCCAGCATCTTCCATCTACAGAAGGTTCATGTCCTTTGGTTTACCAATGGTCAAACTTACTGTCAGAATACTCCTTTCGAAGGGTTGGCAAATACTTATAACTAGTTCATATCTTCTAGGAAGATGATCCTGTCAAACTTACAACCTTGGGTTCCTGATCCAATTCATGCCACCCTGGTGGACCATAGGATATAAACCCTTGCTCTAAAGGGTTGGATTGCTAAGGTTATTCTGCATGTAGACCCCACTCTCTATGATCCTGCTGTGGGAAACCCTTCCAATGATTCTTTGTTCTTGGAGCCAGGCCATCATATATATATATATATATATATATATATATATATATATTCAAATTATGGCAAATTTTGAAAATCATACTTTCTTTTAACTGTTTTCTCCTGATATTCTGATATAATTTTTTTATCTATAGCAAGGTGTTCCATCCTGCTTCATTATTTCAGTGTTATGAACTTCCATATGTATTTTCAGCTTGTGTTTCAACAGTTTTATATACTTTTGTCCATTTGTTATAATTCCAGGGATCAGACAATACAGTCCAGCCATTTTTGCCCATGGCATCCTAGATCATTTGTGTATTTCTTATTGAATTTACGACACACAGGTCCTTGAAAATGCATTTTACGTACTCTGAATCGTTGCTGCTTAGATTCATCCAAGAACAACAAAGCAGCCAATTTTTCAATAGTCTGATGAAGATTCTTCTCAGCAAAAGACAGTCTATTCTTCACCTGTGGCGTCAACTTAGTTTTAGAGCCGGTTTGTATGATATGAGTATAAATTCTTCATTCAAAAACCTTGAAATGGTCCTTGAACTCAGATTTGTTCTTTTTGATAAAAGAGTGGTACAAACCTTTTCACAGCAGTTTATATATAGGTGACCAAGATATAATCTGTTTCATAGTATGGCCATCCCTGGCTGTAGTTTCTGAGGTCGTTTACATCTTTTCTCACTGCAAAATGTTACATCTGTCATAAATTTCTAGATGCCTTAATGCACTGAATGTTTGTTAAAAATAATTTCTTCCAGATTTCCCTCTCTGAAAGTCCATCTTTGTATAAAACTGCAACATGAGCACTTTGAATTTCAGTCAATGAAAGTTTTTTGCCCATTTTTGCGGAAAGGAATTGACAAAATTTGTCCCTTTAAGGCAATAGAAAACTACAAATATCATCAGAAGTACTTCAAAAAAACCATATTGATTATCTCAGGAAGTTAATGCAATGATAGGATGATGCAATATCTTGACAATGTTGCCTTTTTGTCTCTTCATGAGGGTAGTCCTAAATTTTTCCAAATGACTATATATATGTATGTTATATATATATATATATATATATATTACTAAGAAATGGATATATGATCTAACAGAATGATTATAAATTGCGTCATTCAAAATGATCTTCAGTTATTACATGGTGAATGTATTATTTGGCCTTGAAAATGTAAAATGAGATAAAGAATTAAAGAAAATCCATTTCCCAATAATATGATTTTTGTGTTGAAAGAAACAAATACAGCTGTGAATAAACAAGATGATAATTTGGAGTTAAAACAGGTATTTGAGCTTTAGCTTTACTGGTAACTGTATAGCGCAACTGTCAGAGGAACACTACGCTGAAGCAGCTACCCTTTCAGTTGCAGGTTTGATTTGATTACTGCAGCAGCCCGAATTTTCTTTAATTGTTTACTCTATTTTACATTGTCTACTCCAAATGATGCATTCATTGTGTCATTAGGTTGTAGAAGATTATTTCGAATAAAAGTTTCAAGATAATATAACATAATCTATTATCACATATATATATATATATATATATATATATATATATATATATATATATATATATATATACACGCTTTTTATGAATTGCTACCCAAAAGTTCAGGGAAAATAGGCAGATTGATCAATCTATTCAACTATTAAGTTAGCCAGGGAGTGTGTATACATGTATAGTGATATATGCACATGAGTTCGTGTGTAAGTCGTAGAATCTATCATACTGACCAACATCTTTATGTTTACACCTGCCTAATATCACAACATTTCAATCAATGTCTTCTTATATGGTCTACAGGCAACAAGGCCCTTCTTTGATAATCCAGTCATGTGTTTACACGAATGAAGCGTTAAATCTAGTGAGACTGCTTTGCCGATTAACTTGTAACATAGAACATGTTCTCTGTGTAAATATCTTGTGTATTTGTCATCTCCTCAAGTCATTCAAACGATGGACAGAATTAGTATCAATATTTACATAAAAATCTACCCCACCCAACTCAGCTGATGTATTCAAATTACAAATCTCTTAATAATGATTTGATTAAAAATCAAGGCACATTTCCAAACGGGGCCAAAGCCGTTATCAGTTAAATATCTTTGTTTTTTCGTTCTTTTTTTTTTCTAACTGCTTATCAGTGAATTAAATTCTCTCTTTAAGAAGATGGAAAAGATTTTAAGGAGTAAAATGATGGAAACAAACAGGCTTGCTTATTCACTCAATAGAAACTGTCACACAACCAACATCCTCCGGCAGCATACCGTGTTATGGGTGATGAATTAAAATTACTGGAAAAAAGGGGTGATTGATGAATATGTTACATCTCTCCTGCACTGTTGGGCAGTGATCGCTGAAAAAGGGCGAATTTTTCAAAAAATGATCACTAGCAATGCCGGACACAGACTCAGTGTCCAATTCGGCATGAACTTACATTGTAAATCGAACCCCCACAAAAAATATCCTTTCTAGACATAATAAAGAGTAGATTTTTATATTTTCAGCCCTCTAATCCCATGTTGATAACATGTAAATACTGAAGAAACCTGTGTTGACTATGTTAAGTTTTGGTTCCCAGTTTCTAATCATGTTGTTTTCTTTCTGTTTATATTTGTCTCAACTTTTCTTCTACTATTTAAGTTTCTTCTCCAATTATAATTGATGGTTCTCTCTTTCTTTCTCTCTTTCTTTATTTCTTCATTTCTTTCTTTGCTGACTGCTCCTCATTAATTTCATTCTCTTTCTCTCATTTCTTCATTTTTTCCCTCTTTCCGACTCTATCATCAACAACATCCCAGCCCCAAAATTCTTTGAAATGAATCATCATCATCATCATCATCATCATCATCATCATCATCATCATCCTCATCAGTCTTTTATCATCCATTGTTGGATATAGACCTTCCCCAGAGTCCAGCAGACTTCCTTATCATGGGCGTCGCGGAGCCAATATTGTCTGAACCTGTCTAGTTCCTATTGCTATCTCATATTCTGCTGGCTTTGGTTCTATATTTGATTTTTTGGAATTTGTGTGGTGAGTCGTGATGTCCAGACTTTCTTGCAATATGACTAGCCCATTGCCATTTGAGTTTCCTAATGGTTTCTATGATGTCTCAAACTCCTTATATACTGTGCTGTCTTGTGGTCTTTCCATGATGTTGAGCATGATTCTCTCATGTGCACTTTGTATGGTTTTCAGTTTGCAGGTCAGTCTTTTGATTAGGCTCCATGTTTTAGCTCCATAGGTGATGCATTGATTGTATGTTTTTTTAGGATCAGGGGGATTTTCTTGTTCTTTAAAGTTTGTTCTAGAGAAGACTTGTCGAAGAACAGTGGAGAAAAAATTCAAGAAGGGGATTCTTCTCACAAAGAATTAGCAACAATTTGAACAAATGAATGGATCTAGACCCAGGAACAATAGAAGATAAAATAATGAACAGCTTTAAAAATGAATAATACTGTTACCTTACCTATAAAAACCAACAAAACAAAAGGTGTTGAAAAAGAAAAAAAATAATAAAATTCTCAAGCAGAAAGTGAAATAGAAGCAAAAATATGTGAAAAAAAAATTACTCACTCTATATCTTATCTTATCTATTTCTTTCTTTCATTTTGTCTTCATTAGTTTTTTTTCTTCTCATTTCTCCTTTTTTGTCCTTTCTTTTTACAATACTTCATTTTCAATATTTCCCTCTTTTTTCCAGCTATTTTCATTCTTTCTGGTTATTTCCTTCCCTATTTTCTACTTCTTTCTTTCACTCTTTTCTTTTTTTTCACTCACTCATTTCTTTTCTCTTTCCTTTCTCTTTTTATTTCAATTGCCAATTATACATTTTTTTGTTCAATATTTGCGTTCAATATTTGTGTTTCCATATTCATTTTCTTCTTTCTATTTTTCCCTGTTGTAGCATTTTGGGGGCATATCATACATAGTGATACTTTTTTCTCATAAAAAAACAGAGATTGATTTCTTTAAACCTCACACAACCTGCTTTAATTTAGATTTAAAAATACAAAGAAAAAGTAAAAGCTTTCTTTCCATTGTTCAAGTTATTCGATGTAAACATTTTTCAATGTTGATTGTTTACTTCTCAATTCAATGACCAACAAGGGCTTAAAAGATGTGCAAATCACAGAAATACTTTTTGGGATAAGGAAGCGTGCAATGATGATGATGATGATTCTGACAATGACAGCGACAATGACAGCGACAACAATGACAACAACTTTTCCCATCCACAAACAAGTTCTAATCAGTGATACACACAAGTTATGGCACACTTGGAGCTATTTGGAAGGGGTGCCACTGAGTAGTTCCCAATTAAGTCAGACAAGCCATCTTTGAAAAGGTGAAAAAAGAATTTTCTCCAGATGTATGCTAGTTGTAATGGCTGAACACGGAAGGGGTGTTCATCAAAGAATAAGTGATAAAAACAATCTGGCAGTATTTGTGAATTTGAAAATTACTCACTCAACTTGGTGGGGGTATATGGTGCCATGAAGGATACAACAATGGTCACATTTTTGTGAACCATTGAAGTTCTCTATGTGTTCTTCTCTTGATCAACAGTGACAAGGAAACTTATTCAGATAATGCTGAGCATCCCAATTTCCATTGCCAGCTGTGAGAGATCATTAAGCAAGTTCAAAGTAACACTCTTGTGTTTGAGAGCCTCCATAGGTTAAGGTAGGCCATGATCTTGCTCTGCTGAAAATAAAAAGAGAAGAAACTAAAAAAACAGAATGCTGACAACAAAGACACAATGATGAGAATTGAAAAGACAGATCTGAAAAAAGTAGACCACTAGATCTACCTGGGACAACAAATCTCTACAAAACCCTCAAAAGAAGAAGAAATCAAGTGAAGAATCACTCTAGAATGGCTAGCCTTTGGTAGAGCAAGCTCAACCTTCTGGAACAAGAAAATCCTAAAAAGTACTTCATTGAACCAATGCATCTACCCGATAGTCACCTATGGAGCTGAAACATGGAACCTAATCAAAAGATTGACCCTTAAACTGAGAACCATGCAATGTGCATAGGAGAGAATCATGCTTAGCATCACATGGAGAGATAACAAAATAACGGTGTACATTAGAGAAAAAACAGGAATCGAAGACATCATAGAATCTATTTGGAAACTCAAATGGTAATGGAATGGTCATGTCTTGAGAATGGCAGACAATTGATGGACATCATGACTCACAACATGGATCCCCAGAGATCATATGCAGAATTGTGGCTTGAAAAATATGAGATGGCCTGAAGAAATAGACAAGTTCAAAAAGTATTGGCTCAGCAATGTCCATAATAGAGAGGTCTAGCAAATCCTGGGAAAGGCCTGTGTCCAACAACGGATGATAAAAGGCTGATGATGATAGAACCAATTGTATCGATGAAAGTAAGGAAGGAGCAGTTGTAATTTTCATATACTGTCATAATTTGTTGATTAAAAGATTAACAAGCTTAACTTGTATTTTCGAGCTGATATTATGGTAAAGTTATCTAAAAGATGGATGTCAATATGTGAGACATTTGGACACTGGAGCGATATCAGTGCTATTTTACATCCCTGTTGCTAATGTCATCACCATCATCAGCCTTTCAGCATCTGCCATTGGATATAGACCTCCCCCAAGATCTGCCAGACCTCTCTATCATGGGTGTTGCGAAGCCAATGCTATCCGAATTAGTCTAGCTTGTCACACTTTCTTACTGTTGGCCATAATTTTGTGTATGGTCTCTGGGAATCAGAGCTTTTATCACTAGCATTTTTGTTCTTGCTGTGTATGCTTTGTTTCGATGAGCTTGATCTGAATAATGGCTACTTCTATGCTTCAAATGTAAGGTGTAAGTTTAATGGAGTAAGAAATTTGAAGTACTTGTTTTTATGAAGGGAAGCATATACCACCATCACCAACACCTCCTCCTCCTCCTGAGCAAAGGAAAAACATTTTTTTTCTATTTCAAAACTTGATGAAGCAGCCAGTTCTGCCCAAAGAAAAACTGGAATAAGAAAAGCTGTAAATTGTGTTGTTCAATATATACCATTAAATTTGGAATATCACATTTATTCATTTCCCTTGATTTGGACATAACACTTCTGTAAGACGTACCTCAAATTTAAAACATGTTCATCAAATGAAACCCATTGAACTTTGACAGGTTTGATCTGAATCATAACTTCTTTTTTAATTTTTGTTTTTCATTCAATGACATTGGAATCTTAAGAGAAATATCAAACCAGCATGAACAAAGGAAGAGGTTAAAACAAAACCAAACTGCTCATACATGCTAATAAACATACATGTATGTGCACACACACATATATACACATATACATACATACACACACCAGAGATTGGGGAGCTCATGGTGCCCGGGGTGTTTGGCTCTTTGAGGTGCACCTCCAACATTTTGTGAGATTTCTTCATAGAAATGCAGAAGGTGATTTACTCTTTATAAAGCATTTTGGTGACCCACTCCATTGAAGGGCTAGGGGTAGCTATGACTTTGCACTCACATGAACAGATATTAATGCGCATACATTCCCAGAGCTTCGCAAGAGACACCAAACAACACAACAGAAATGAAAAATCAAAATACAAGACAAACAAAAATCCACAACAAAAACTTTGCTCCTAAATCATCTTTTAGACATTGGAAGATATGAAGATTTGATGACAAAAGATCTGATATTAGAAAGTAGAATTGGCACGTCTTTCTTTCTTTTATTTTTCTTTTCAGTTGTTGGGGATTACGTCTGATGATGTGGGCCCAGTTGTCAAATGCTTTATTATGCAAATCTTCACAATTAGAACCACATGTCATTGAATGACACCAGGGCACGTCCCCATTTTGCATATCATCATAATAGGTTATTTGCTTTTAATTGGTAGATTTTCATTGAATGTTGGCTGGCACAAGGCAAGGGAAAAGGGAGGATGAGTAGTGAACCCATGATTGACACGAGAGGTATGGATAATGCAGTTGGTTGAATTCAAGATGATGGAAAAGATTATGAAGAGTAAAATGATCAAAACTGAATTATCAAATTATGTTTTTTTTTCTCTTTATGTCTGTTACATTTTTTTTCTTTGCTTGGGATCAAGTGACAGTAAGGCTTTCTGATACTCCACCAATCTCCACAGTATTCTTACTGATTTCAATTAATCTATTGCTTGGATAGTTTTTACAATTATATTGCACTCATTGATTTTTTGCATCTGTAGTAAGTTGTGGCTTTCACTGGAGATCAAGAGACAGCAAGTCCTCTCAACACTTTAGTAATTTTCTCGGTATTCTAGTTTTTTTTCAGTAATGCTGTCATCTGGATGGTCTTGAAAAAATCTATATCAATCAGATCATTGGAAGAAACAAATTTTTCATCAATATCTTAAAAAATGAATGATGAAAAGTAGAGCACAAAACAATCCATTTCTTATTTCATTTCTTGATTACCAAAATTACTTTATAATATTTAGCCAAATAATATTCCATCATTAAATTTCTATGATTTCAATTTCCAGGCACCTTCCCATCAGAATCAAAGCTTTTCAAAAACCACAGTTATTTGGATTAAAATAGCTACCATGATAGCAGGAACATCATTTCTGAACATTTGAATGTATGATACTAATATATAACCAGATATAAAATTAAGTCTATTTTTATGGTCAAAGTGAAAAAATCATGAAGCTTTTCCTTGAAAAGTGATTTCAAGTGGAGTGTATTTTTATTATTATTAAATTCGAGCTCAACTTAAATATTTTATCAGAAAATTTGATTAGTTAACTTCCAATTTTTTCTTTTGATTAGTTATATCTGATGTCACCTGCTTCAAAGAGATTTTTGGCCACAGAATTGATGGCTCCAAAATTTTGATGATTGACTAAAAAACAAAATATATATGATAAAATGAACAAATTATTGGAGATTTTTTTCATGAAGATCAAGATCAAAAAGGTGATTCAAAGGAGGAAAAAAAGTTATTCAACCAACTAAAACAAAATATGATTTACCTCTCACTGTAATCTCTATCTGATATCTAATGTAGGCCTTCCCACTGAGTTGATACAGAGAAAGAGAAAAAAAATGATAATATCATCATGGCAGAGATGCCCCAAAAAAGTAAGAATATAAATGAAAATAGTTAACAGGTCTGGTTAATCGTTCAATAATAACTGTCCTGTGACCATCATCTTCTGGAAGAATGCCGTCTTGGGGATGATCAATTAAAAATTGGCAAGAAAAAAAATTTATGAATACGTTACTTCTCATGCATTCTTTTGGGCAGAGATCACTAAAAAAAATCTGAATTGAAAAAAAAAAACAAGCATAAATGTGGCCAGTCACAAACTAAGAGACCAATTTATAATAAACCTACATTGTAAATTAACCTACCACAAAAAACCCATTTGGGGGTAATTCTTAAAAAAAAAATTTAAAAAAAATTTTTTTCTATACATAAGGAGTAAATGTTGAATCTTCCAGCACTCAGCTCCATTTATGATAGCCAGCCAGCCAGACCAACTTAAAAACAGAAGAGATTTATGTTGACAGTTTTGGTTGATGGTTTCTAATTCTCATTTATCAAAGAAAAAAAAATCTCTAGGTTCATTGAGATACGAGGAAAATTTTGATCTAATATATATTTTTAATGCACAGATTATTTCAAGATCAATCTCTGTAAGTTTTTTGATACTTATTCAGGGATTTTACTTTGTTGTTTTTCAGTGGCTCAGTTGGATGACTTCTTCAAATCCTGGATTTCAGCCAATTTTAAACTGTCCCTTTTTACTCTGTTATATTATTGTTTCTTTTAAATATCACAAATGGAATCTAAGCTTCCCTTGGTTTCCTGTAAGTCTAGCATAAAAAGAGACCCTTGAATGAAGAATGTTCAAATAATTTTTGTGATATTTCGACTGATAATTATTACATATCTCAGCTTCTGGAATACCAGACCTTGATCATAAAGAAAGATATTGAGAATGAACCAAGAATTCAATATATCCTAAAATGAGCTGGGAATTATACAAACCCCATCAATCTATCTCCATCAACAGAATATTGTATAAAACCCATCATATTCAAGGGTTATTCCTCCCTATATTTTCTTGCTTATTTTATATCTGATCATTCATTTTATTTTTACATAAGCAGTAAGATAAACCAGAAAGCAATTTCATTCGGTAAAATCCCAAACTAGAATTAATGCATTTTTCTTTTAAATTCACTCCAATCTATTTCTTCCCAATCTCTCCTTGTCTCTCTTCTTACGTTGATTCCCCTTCTTTTTCTTTATCTTTCTATTTCTTTGTCTTCTCTGTCCATTCTCTCTCCTCTGACTTTTCTCTTTGGGTCTCTTTCTTTCTTTCCCCTTTCCCTTTCTCTCTGTTTCTTCTTTTACATTTTCTATATCTTTTCTTTCCCCTACTCTCTTTCTCTCTTTTAGTTTTTCTTCTGTCTCTCTGTCTTAATGAGCAAGAAAAATTCTATGGGCATCACATTATCATAATGATAGATAAAGTTGAATATATCAGTTCTTTCCATATCAATATGATTTTAAGGGTTTTGGTGGTTAATGCAAGGATAGGCAATTCTTAATAAGTTATTTTTCTAAGAATTCTTAACTTATTTTGTCTATTTTTTTGTTTCATAAAATCTCTATATTTTAGGAAATTGTATTTGGCCACTTGCTGCAATTACTCGACTAATCCTCATAGAAGCAATGATGTTACTGATGATCTTCCAATTTTTAGAGATTTTTTGATTATATTATTTCACCTTTGCCTAAGATTCTGTAAAAGATATGAGAATTAATGTATTTAAGAAATGGACATTTTGGTCCAACAGAATGAATTATAAATTGCGTTATTGCAAGTATTAATGTATAAACACAAAACATTATTATGCACTGATTTGATTGGACTAATGTCCTCATCTTAGTTGTTTTAGTCATGGAATACACCAGCCTTTTTCAGGTTTCTGCTGTTGGTAACTTCCTGGGAATTTCAAAACAAACCCTTTATTCAATCCATAGAGATTGATTGTTCTCATTCTGCTGTTCATGACAGAGGGTATCTCATATCAGTTAATTCTTTCGAGTTAATCCATCTCTGCAATATCTCTTGTTTGTCTCTGTTACTGGACCAAAGTATATGACTTCTTTTGTACGGCCCAGCCCTGGGATTGATCTCACAACCACCTAGCAGGATGCTAGATACAGTTGACCAATGCTTTTATCTATCTATTTTTCTTACTAGGCTATTGTGAGTTATCGAAATGAGAGATCTTCAAAGCAACATGTTTAAGTAGCAAAAGCAACCACAAACCAGAGACCCTGAGTTCCTAGAGGTCATGAAGGAATTGGCCCCAACTATAACAAAGAATAGGCTGACCTTCCCACATCAGGTTGCAAGGGGAAGAATGAGATGAAAAGTCAAGGCAATAGAAAAAGATCATGAATCAGATAGAGGATCAAGGTGAAAGTTGTTATACAAGTGATTAGGCTACCAAAATGGACATGGGTAGGACACATAGCAAGAAGAAGTGACAACAGATGAAGCAAAAAGGTCAACAGATTGGTGCCCATAAGAGAGTAGGAAAAGACCAGTCAAAATTAACAGTTGAGGTAGAAAAGTTTGCTGCTAAGAAATAGCAGAGGTTTACGCAATCGCAATCTTTACGGAGGGAGATGGAAAGGCCTTAATCCAGCAGTTGACATAGTGGCTGATGATGTTGATGAATAACCACTCTTCAAATGTAAAATCTCTGAATATCACTTAAAATATGAATATTTTTATGCCTGAGTATGAGTACATGTCTCTGTTCAAGTCTGTCAGAGTATTCATTCCAGTATATGTTAATTTATTTTTGTACGTTGATATGAGTTGTTTCATGTGTGTGTGTGAATAGGAATTAGAGAATATAGAAGAGGAGAAAAAGAGTGAAAAACAAGCGTGGCTGCAGCAGGTTTAAACTCTTGTCCTACCTCTCCTTCTTCTATTCCAACTGAAGACAATTTGTATCAGATATGTGATAAAGAAAAAAATCATAAAAATCTACATTTTGTGTGAATGTTTCCATTGATTAGAATGAAATAAGCCCAAGCATATCTATCTGATAAATTTTCAATTATATCCAAGACTTCACAACCAATTGGTCATGTGTTCATAACACGGTAGGGGAATGCAAATTTCACATATCGTTTTACACCCCTCATTTTGGTGAGGATTGGTATTGTTGTTCTTGTTCTTGTAACATAGTAGAAAAATAAAGTCAGTTTTTGAGTTGGATTATAAGGTCACTTGGCAACATGCCGTGTTGAGGGTAATCAATCAAAAAAATTACAAAAGGCGGTCACTGATGAATGTTCTCTCACTTCTGTAGGGCAGTGATCACTCAAAAGGTCTGAATTTTCAAAATATAAACAGGCACAAACCCAAGACCAATTTAGCATTAGTTCAAATTGTAAATTGAATAAAACCTATGGAGGTAGTCAAAAAACAGAAAAATTCTTGACATGATGAAGAGTTAATGTTTAGATTTTCTGCCCTGTAGCTCCATTGGTGCCGCATGTACATGTGATACGTACATAAAACTAGAAAAAAAAATATTCTGACTGTTTTGGTGACATTTTTGGTGTCATTTTTGGTAAAAGTTTTGGATGGCAGTTCTTTATTTAGGTAAGATTCTTATACTGGTTATGCCTGGGCATTACATATCCCAAGTTTCTCCATGGTCTTCTGTTCTGAAGTTCTTTCAGGTTTGTAATGTGTTAAAATTGCCTGAGACAATAAGCACCCACAGTGGCAATGCTTATTTCATATACTATTAACCTATAATAGAGGGGAGGGAAGAATTCATGCCTTCTGAAAGGGGCATTAATGAACGCAGATTATCTTAGTGTTTGAACTCAGCTTGCAGATTCCATCTTCTTTGTTGCTAACCACTTGGTCTCTGGCACTGTCTAAGATTTGTAAGCAGTTAATAAAATCAGTGGGAGCTCTTCAAAAGTATGAGTTGAAAAGTTATCCAGTTTCGATTTGGAGCATTTTTTGTTGCCTAAATTGCTTATACTGACATAATGATGTTTGAAAAATCTAGTGAAATCTAATATCGTTTGAAAAGTTTTAATATTATCAAATTTCAATTTAGTTCTTTTCCTCTAATAAAAATTGTACTTGAAACGTGTTTGGTAAATTAAATGTTTCACTGAATGCAAATGTTGAGAAAAGTTATGCTTTTTTGCATAATTTCATGTTATCTAATTTATATCAATCAAATTTTTATTGAACGTAAGTAAATATCAATTTTTTTTCCCTCCAAAACTGGATCAAAAGAATTTATATCTCTGGAATTAACTATAAGCCCAAACTAGATAAAAATTTTCCTCTTGAGAATATAATTACAAGATGGGTTTATTTGAATGCAATGTTTCATTACTGTTGGACAAACACACACACACACATATACACTCACACATACAAACAAGCATACTCACATACTTATACAAACATACGCACACAATATACACAAATCTAATTTATCATTTGGCATATGGAGAGAAAAAAAGAATTGCCAGTGTATAAAAGTGTAAATATGTGCACAAGAATCTGTTTTGTGTTTCAAATTATAGAAATATACACATCACACACGCACACATATATATATATATATGTATATGTATATGTACAAACAAATATTTTTCACTGTTGATGTGAAAATATGCCACATGAATGCTTCTTCAAATTTTATATTAGAAGATTTGATTAGATTGATAGAAGCTGATATACAGTGGCATATATGCAAGCAGAAAATGAAACATCTAGAAGTACCAATGAGTATCAAACACATACACATAAACACTTGATTATACTGAGATAAGTATATGCACAAAACCCATGCCTTTCTTTCTTTCTTTCAATATATATATATATATATGTATATATATATATACACTCACACATATACATATTCATATATATATATATATATATATATATATATATATATATATATATATATATATATATATATATATACAAAAGTAAAATAAAGATCGTGAAAGTGATAAAAGATACAAAGTTAAAGGAAGATCATGAAAGTGAAATAAAGTGGTGTAGAAGGACTGGCTGGAAATCATTTAGTAAAAATAGAGACATATTGAAAGTACTTTGCCAATATGCTTAAAGCATAAAGTGTATAATGAATGTATAATACGAACAATGATGTATGGATGTTAAACCTGGAAACTAACAGAATCATTGGAAACAAGCTTAGAGAACCATGAGAAGAGCAATGCTAGGAATAACTCTACATCATAGAAAAACATGACTATGGATTCAAAAATAGACCAAGTGATTAAGCGACGAAAATGGAGATGGACTGGACACATATCAAGAAGGATGGATAACAGATGTTGCAAAAGGTTATTGGATTGATACCCAAGAGATTGCAAATGTAGTAGAAGATCAGACATAAGATGGAGAGATGCAATGGAAGGGTTTGCTTGTAAGACATGGCAGCGGTTAGAACAGTCTCTGTTGGTATAGAAGGATTTGAAAGGCCTTAGTCCAGCAGTGGATGTATGGTGATTGATGATGTTGATGATTATGATGATGATATATATTGATATACAGGGAGTGAGAGATAGAGAAAGAGAAAGAAACTGAGACAGAGATAAATTGATTGATACATAAGTGGCGTTTTCTTTTGATTAATTCCTTGAGACAAAATGTATAACAAGTACAAATGAAATAAACAAATACAAAGAGTTTGGTACACATGAAAACAAGGACTTGAAAATATTGTAAAATATTTTCAAAAAGCTATACCTTCATCAAGTAAAAGCCAGTATATTTCTTTATAACAACCTTGAGCCAAATTATTTTTTTCCCTTTCACTCAGGACTAAGCAATATCTCATTATGTATCTTGTCAGCTGGTTCAAAGTGGATGAACTTCTTGAAATATTCCATACAATATTTGGATATGCCAGTCAAGTTTCTGAATCTAACAATGATATTCAGTCTGAATCTGTCACAAAGATTAGAGTGCTACAAGTATTTTGACTCACAATTTATGTCTTAAATGTATAAGATGACTATTTGCTATTTTACACAGATTAACCCTTTCATGAATACTGGCACATATATACATTCCAGTATTTCTATGACAGCTGGGATATATATGTCTAGTTGATCTCTTTCAGAAATTTACTATAAATATGTCCCGGGATAAAAATCATTGCATCATGATCAGTTTCTGACTGCGTTCCTTGTCTATAATCTAGACTTCTTCCCACCTTTCTCTCTCTAGATATGATCAGCCATCCCAGACCTTTCTGTTTCATCTTTGATTGTGGCTTTTTTTATGCTCCTCAAGTCAGATTTTCAGAGAATGTCCCACATATACAGAGAATAATTTAAGTACAGTTATTAGACTCTTCTTGCATAGTGAGCTCACTTTAGTTAACAAATTTTGGAGGCTGTGAGAAATACTAAAAGTGATCCATATGTTATTGTGCTGAGAGGCTTCCTGTATCCAGTGCAATATCCTTCGCATAAGGAATGTGGATTGCTGCGTTCTCCCTACCATTTTTCTTCCTACAAATAACATGGGATGGATAACCAGAGTGTATGTCTTACCATGTCTGGAGAGAGAATGACGAACACTATCCACTCTGGGAAGAAATCCAGATTATAGACAAGGGATGTTGTTGGGAACTGAGAAAAATCAAAGAGGTAGCACATATCAATGTGTGAATTGAGTGTATGTAAGACAAATATGGAGTTCAAACTGAATTGTTTTCTACTACTGAACAATGACAATGTACGGAAATCCAGGCTTAACAAAGAAAGGGAAAAATATCACTTAAATCCAACATTATCAGTGTAGGTACAAGTGGAGAAAAATTCTGCTTACCAATGTCACATTCAGATAGTACACCTGAATAAGGCGGTAAAATGGATCAGTTAAAATGTTGTAAAAACAAAAAAACAAGGTGTTCAATCATCTGAAAAAATCTTTGAATGTTAATAAACCTTTTCAAAACTATAGACAGTATCAGTGCATACATAGATCAGTGATTTACATACAGGCTGAGCAGATTGTGGCTCAGGATCTTATAATCTAAGGAGGACCTTGGCTTCCTTAAAAAATATAAAAATCAATTTACCAATACTTTTATTTCATTTGAAACGATGGAAACCAGGGACACATATTTAGTTTTATCATGTTTATTATGGAGAATTTTTTTCTACAATGAATTACTAAAATTACTAAAGAAATTTTCTCACTTTGGAGTGGACTAAGCCACCATTGCTCTAGGTGGGTTATTTTTTTTATTAGTATGAAAAGTCTGGATTCTTTCTAGACATACCGTGTAAGTGTGCATATATTCACACACACAGGTGATAGAGTTAACTTTGGAAATGAATAGCATTGGGTCATTTCCACTATAGGCATCATAAAGAGTGCATTTTTGTCTAGAGTTAATAAAAAAACTACACAAGGTTCATAATTATTCTTTTACAAAGATTTCCAAATATTTTTGTGACCTACGATCATCCTTATGCAACCATCAAGGCGGGGTGGGAGGGTGTTGACCACTACTTTCAGAAGCCCTGTCTTAGCATAGGGTACCCAAGTTGATATAATCCAGGCCTGGACAGTATCATGAGTCTGGTTCATCAAAGTATGAGAATTTTTCTCATTTATGAAAAGAATTGTTTTGCTTAACGATTGAATAAAAATCAACTCGTTCTTTACTTTTTTTATTCACTTTTAGAAATCCGTGCGCCGAGATGAGTCTTGAAAGGGTTGAATGAAATCCCCAAAAAGCAATTCTGTTTTTTAATCAATATTTTGGTGTATGTATGATCGTGAATAAAGGCATTACTAAAGTGTAGATTCGGTAAGTGAATATTATGCATATAGATAAAGCATCAAAACAGTTTTAAGCAGATTAAATATGAAACTAAACTCTTATTTCAAGTAAGTGCCACAAGGGAGAGAAATACAATCTGTTGTTTACATGGTGGAGCCAAATTGTCTGGCTGAATATTTCTTTTATAAATTTGTGTTCTTGTCCTGCAAAATAAAAATAGAAAAAGTAAGACGTATATGAAGAGAAAAGTAAATTTATAGGTTGTATTATTACAAGAATTATTTTTCTTGTCAGTTTTCGGATTACCTATTTTTTTTTACCAGAATATTTGTAAGAAACTGATTGGTGAACAAGATCATTGTGAAGTTTACAATGAAGAAAATTGAATAAGTATTTAAGAAAAGAAAAATACTGTGAAATATGTGTGTACAAAATCCGTCCAGTGAGTATCAAACCATTTTGAATATCTCTAGAACTGGTTGCACAGCCAGTGGGGACCTTACTGTGCATGCATGGGTAGTAGATTGACTTGGTTGGTAGCGAAATGCCATTGAGTGAAATTTGGTACAGTTGATTTTGATTTCAAACTATGGACGAGATTAAGGAGAATGTGTTGAAGCTGCTTATAGCAATCCCTTAAAGAAGATTTTGTAGACCGTTTTGAAAATTTGAAGGGATGCTCAGATAAGAGTGTGAAGTTCAAATGGGATTACTTTAAAGAGGACTAAGGCGTCATTGCTCAAGGTAGGCTATTTTTTCTTTTTTATGAAATGTCTGGATTCTTTCTGGACAGACATTGTAAGTGTGCACATACTCACACACAGATGATGGACTTAACTTGGAAAATGAATATATTAAATATATATATTATAGTGATCAATTCTGGGTCTGTATGTCTTTTTTTATATTAATGACAACTGTCATTCAATTAGGCACTGTAATGTATTCTATTATTACTCATTATGTACTTATGAAACAAAGTCATCAATGATATAACTACATAAAGGTGCTGGGAAAATTATGTCACATCACCAATTAGTAATGACAAAGTCTTAAGAACAAAGGAGTAATATCATTAACATGCGTAAATGTTGTTACTTGCCTTCCCTTGTCATTTGGGTAATAGATTTTCATCTTGATTTGAATCTTTTGAATAATTATTTGATTAGGGTGTCTGAACACAGACCATTACCATTGTAGTAAGTTTAATCTTCACACTTGTAGCCTTGTGTCAAACTAAGATAACTTTTGGAAATACTTCATTTAGCCAATTGATATCTCTGGACTATAAAAAAAATGTTTAAATTTTGGCACTTTCAATTGTTTTTGATACATTTCCTAATTGTAAATAGCAATAGTCAGCTTAGTTATACAATAAAAACCATTGAGTGACCAACATCTTTTGGCAGCCTGCTGAGTTAGGAGTGCTTAATTAAAAGATTAGAAAAAAGGGTGATTAAGGAAAAAGTTTCATTCATTTCTAAAAACAAGCATGAACACAAAGTTAGGGATCAATCTAGGATAAACTTACATTGCAAATGGAACCCCCACTAAAATTCATTGGAGTTGTGGAAGGATCTGAAAAAAAAGGCCAAGGAATTTTTCCTAGACATAATAAGGATCAAATGTTGGAAAATTCAGCCTTTTAGCTCCATTAGCTCAGCCTATATGCACAACACATACAAACATAGCCAGTCAATGGGACCAATTGGAAAACTGAAAGAACCTATGTTGACAGTTTTGATGATGGCTTTTGTGTCTCGGAAAAAAATTGCACTGAATTAATTTTTTTCATACAGAATTAAAAATACATGGGTTTTTGTTTGATTGTTATCTGATCGAAATGTTAATATTTTCCCCAAGCTTGGCATTAACTTTCACCTTTTACAAAGTCAATTTGGACATCTTTATAAAAATCAAAAAAACACTAACCAGATTCTACATGCAGATAACTGTCAGTAGAAAGTTTCATATGTTTATCTATAATTAATATACAGAAGATTGAGCTTTGGTGTGTGGTCGGATTCTCAAAATAGAAGTGACAAAACAATCATCATCATCACCGTCCTCCCCCTCCTCCTCTTTTTGATTCTCTGAACACAGGCAACTGATTTAGCTACCACCTTTTGAAGGTCCATAAATATGAGCGGCCAGTTTAGAGTCCGGTCTTGCTGTTGCTGACATATACATTTGGTTTACAAGCATTGATACATTCTGACACACCTTATGAATCATAAACCACTGACCTTAATCTAACTTGGGGACAATGATCAGACACAGTGCACATTATATTTGCTGTTTGTCTGTCCATGTGAGTTTTTGTGATCCCAGAATCATGGCCTTCTCTGTGATCCAAATGTGCTTGTTGCCTGAGTGTCATTTTAAGCGAATCATACTAGTGAAGTCTGTGTTCAAAGGGTTTCCATTCTTCATTGAATATGGACCTTCCCTGTGATTCACCAGACCTCTTGATCCTGGGTATCACAGAGCCAATACCTTTTGAACAATCTGATTGCATATCATCCATATTTTGAGTAGTGATGTCTGACATTCTTGCAAAATAACTGGCCCATGGTTATTTGAGTTTTTTAATGGTTTTAATGATATCTTTGACCTCTGTTTGTTTTTTGATGTAATTTTCTGTCCTGTGATCCCTTCATGCATTGTCAAATATGAACCTCTTCTGTGCTTGTTGCAGAGATCTTAGTTTGAGAGCCAATCTTTTGGTTAAAAACTAAGAAACATTTTCCTTACACACCGATCGAGTGACTATCATATCTCTCAGCAATACGCTGTCTTTTTCTTCTTTCTAAAAGAGTGCCCAAGCTTTTATTATGCACTTGAATATATTCATATTCCTCTGTGTTGTATTTCTTTTATAATCTAAAAAAAAATCAACTTCCACTAAAGCCCAGTTACTTCTTATGAGGTTCAGTGTTTTTGAATCATAGCAAATAAACACATCAATAAAACTTTTTGTTACTACCTTCAGACAGTGGTACATCTCAAAATTGATCAACACACCTCTATTCATCATTGTGACATGGTATGGTCAGACTATTTTCTTCATGCATGTGTTCATTTATTCACAATGTTTCGGACATGTACTCTCCAGCCTCCGTAGGGTCTTCTTTGTTCAAGATTGTGAAATAACATTCTAGAAAGCATGTCACATCCATTTTTAGGGTTTTTGAAAAAATATATGTACAGTATCACCTATAAGTAAGCACTAATATTTATAGGAATTCATTTTCTTCTAAAGCAAACATACCAGGATTTTATTATTTCTAGTGGAGCATTGTACTATCAAAACTGATTCGATTAGGTATTATTTATTACCAAACTGTACGGCATAAACACTCTGTGAGCAAAAATATGAACAAGTAGCCCTCCAAAAATAGGTACACACCATGGAAAAAAGTGAGTGAAGACAACATGTTTTCTTTCAATATATTGATGTATGCTTTAGCATCCATGATCTTGTCGATGAAATGTTGCTCACCAGAGCTGTTAGACCTTGTACAACCCTGGATCATGATGTTTCAAACACCGTACACATCTTTTGATACCAAACACTCTTCTTTGTATGCTTTTTCATGACAACGCTAAACTCTTAAGATACCATCAAACCAAAATAGGTTGATTTTTGCTTCATCTAACCATAGTACCTGCGTCAAAATGTTTCAATCCGGGTATGTTTAGTATAAAAGAAAATGAACTTTTTTTCAAAAATTGGTTGGCTGTACTTATTCATGGGTGATACTGCATATATATATATATTCTCATACATCTGCATTATGTGTTGCTATCAAAGTTAAAGTTACTTCCCCTTGACCAGGTGACATCTTTCCTCTTACTGAAATGTCTTTTCTGATAAGGGGGTCCCACTTTATTTTCTAAGTTAGGTATTCAAACAGATTAGCTAATCTTCAATGTCCACATCATCATTACATCATTGCCAGGATACCCCTAAAACTAAGTAGTTGAAATTTTCATACGCAATATCTAACCAGATGGTACATGATTTATGGTCACATCCAAATTGTTTTTAAACTAGATAAGATTAACATGGCGTGACTGAAATAGTTATATATTTTCCATTTATACCAGATCAGCCTTGTCTCTGAATAATTCAAAACAGCAACCCCTATCAATAGCTTAGAAAGCAACTGAATTGATCAATAAAACTTACCTACAAAGAAAATATCATTCACATTCATCTAAAATAATCAGTTTATGTGAGCAAATACTTTCAATCAAAGTCAAATGTTTTGCTGCTTTTTTCTGTTCCTCACTGAGTAAGGCCCCGAACTTCTGAAAAACTTTGTCAAACCACTGATACATAAATCTTTGATGCTATTTTGATTCCTTTAAAGACAATAAATGAAGTGACAGACACATAATCAGAGACATAGCTAGCGATTCAGGGGCCCGGTAGGGTATGGCTTCTTGAGGAGCCCCCCCACCCAACATTTAGTGAGATATATCAGTAGAAATGTAGTTGGCGAACTAATATTTATAAAGCTTTTGGGGCCCTACTCTGTTGACATTTTCAAATATCCCCCAATCTCGCAGCTACGCACATAATCTGAAAGACACCGCCAAAGCTTGATTATAGTAAAATGATAATAAATATGGTTCAGGGAAATAATTGTAGTCCTGCTTCATTAACCATACTCCAAAACCTTATCACTTTAGGATTAGGGTAATAATAATTGATTACAATTGGAAATATGTCTGGGTCACACAGAGAAATTACAATGAAGATTTTAATTCCTAATTATTTTGATAATAAAACACCTGAAAGAGTAAAAAAAAATTACTCATGACAAGTTCTTCAAATTTTAATTTGCATCATAAAATATTCATGAATATTCTATCTCTAACATGCAGCCTATGATTGAAAACAGAAGAGTCTTTAGTCATTGTGTGTGTGTGTGTGTGTGTGTGTGTGTATCTTTCTCTCTCTCTCTCAATCTCTATCTATCTGTATGTATATGTATGTTTATATTCATGTGTGCATGTGTATATATATACATACATATATATATATATATACATATATATATATAAATATATATGAATTGTACATCCACATACACACACATATACATATATATATATATATATATATATATATATATATATATATATATATATTATACCTCAACACTTTTGAACAAAAGTATATTTATTGGTAAATTTACCAATTTCTATTAGTACTGATAAATACCTTTATATCTATATACTTATGTCATTTAGAAATTCCATCACTTGTATATTCATTCCTGTTTTACACATGTGCACCAACGTACATAAATGCGTATTTGTTTGAGCATGTGCATACATTAGATGCATAATACATATGTATGTAAATGTCATTTTTGTCACTCACCTGATTTAAAAGTTGATGCCAACTGAAATGTGAATAATTCTACAATTTGGTTTTCTCACCTTTTTTTTTGTCTCACTTGGGGTAGGGATGGATGGGGGGTGATGTTCTGCAACCTGTTCTTCCCATGTATGTTATATTGGTAATAGACTTTTGGCAAGAAAATTCAGATTGCCAAACTTAGGATAAAATAAATAAATAGATAAATAAAAAGAAAGAATTGGTCCACTCTTGTTCACAAATATTTTTCAGGTTTGCATTCCCTTTGGCTACATTTTAATTGGATTCAAAAGAATGGAGAGAATAAAAAAAAAACAACAGCACTAAAAACAAAAAAAATTCAGAATCTTCAAGACCTTTAATATTGCATTTTACAAAAATATGCGGTTGTATATATATTTAATAATGTATGATGTTACCTGATATTTCAATAATCATAATCTGATAGCAACTCAAAAATTACTTGGTGCAGGTTACCACCTTTTAAGTAAAACTCTTCTTAATGGGAATTTTGTATTTACTGTATATTTCAGGATATGAGGCGACCTTCAGATGAGACCTCAATTATAGTCTGAATTTCATGGTTTTAACTCACTGTTTAGTCACTGTTTTTTTTTTTTGTCTGGCCTATAAGATGACCCAATTTGGGGAGGTAGGGTTGGATACTTTGCCGTTCGTCATCTGCCAAAATATATTGCATTTGTTGTTCGGAATTATTAAAATGTACACCAGTCACTTCTATTTTCTTTTTTCACTTTTCAAAATGAAATTGTGTTTCTGTATTTCTTCATGGACAATCTACTACCATAGATAGTTACAATTCCAACTGAGCTTCAATTTTTGAATTCGAAAAAGCCCTTTCCTGTGCATACAATTAGGTATACAAGTATGTTTCCATAGATGACACACACCGGGGTATTTTAGCACAAAATTTTTGGAAAAAAAAAAGGTGGATTCTACACAGTGAAATGAGATGAATATAATTCATCTTTTTTGAAAAATGTTTCTCAACATAGGCCCATAAATAAGAATCATGCCCTAAAGTGTTGGTAAATGTACCAAACATTAAAGCTTCAAATCTTCTTTGAATACCACAACATACCTATGTCTGAGCGTACATCTGCGGAGGAATCATGATTAATTTTGACTAAAGTAATTCTATACTCTGAAAAGAAAATCAATAATCCAACATGCTTAAGAGAATATGCTGGATTTTTCGGGTATAATTCTAACAAAACAGTCTAGTATATTTTTTAAATCATTGTACTCAATTGAAAAATACTAATAAATATCATCAACTCAGCAAAAGAGCTGAAGCTATAATCTTAAAAGCACATTGCTACTAATAATAATGATAAGATTAGGGATCACTAAAGTAACCATATAAAGTAATACGTATCTATATATATTAAGAAAACTCCTTATAGTATATGTTTAAATAAGATAAAAAAAGCATAAGATATTTTTGTTTTATCTATGTCAATTATATATCAAAGAATAGAATCGACATTTGACAGATGGAAAGAAAAAAATGCTCAGATTTGTAGATGAAAAAATCCAACTGTTGAAGTATATGTTAATGAAAGACTGAAAATAGAATTAATGAATAGTGTATATATATAATAAATTGTATAATTGTTAGGGAATTTAGAAAACCAAAAGAGACGGATTCAGTCTTTGCCCACGCGGAAGATCATTGTATTGATTGGAACCAGGGAGAGGGGAAAACATTTGGCTTTGGTTCATCTGTCTGACTGATAGAGATGGCAGATCAACCATAGAATGCCATATAACAAAATTTTCAAGTGTATTAATGGAATCACCAATTGAGATGTTACTACCTGCTAGAAAGTGGTTTTGTTCCAACCATGTATATAAGAATACTTTATTTGATGATTAAAAGTGTTGTAAAAAAAAAAAATTGATTGAAGTTAGATGTCATAACATCGGAAAATGAACTTGAGGTTTTGTGGAAAATAATTATCAAATTCTTCGATTCAATATGTTGGAAGACTATTGACTTGAAGAAGTGCGTAATTAGTATTCTTAAAGATGATATCATAAGTTGGTTTGCATGCAGTCTGAAATTAAAACCAACACATTGGATTTAATATTCACATCAGTGAACATCAATAGAAATGACACGAAAAGCGACTCATCTCTGTTGTTATGCTTACTGATCCCTCATTGTTAAAAAAGTGTTTTTAGGGTAACCTATGTAGGTAAGCCTTGTTTCAAAAGATAAGTATATAGTATAAAGTAATATCAATGTACAATATAGATAAAACCTTACATAAAATGTATGAAAAAAGTATATACTGAAGGAAGGTGATGTTTGATCAATACTGGTAGGGTACCATGTTAATATGACTGTCTTGTTTTAGAAATCCCCGAAACAGTCATGAGGTAAACAACTGATGATCCCAATAAGAGATGATTTATAAATTGTACAATAATAACAAAGTGTAATGGAAACAAAGAAAAAAAAAACATTTATGAAGATTACATAAATTGCATTGACAGATATTGGGAAATGGGTGACTGAAGTGGACACAAGGAAATCTATTGAAAAAGTTTTTAATGTTAAGTGTTCAGAGCTGTAAAGCTTTCTAGATTATGTATGTAAATAAACAATACAAATCAGGAACTCAATATCCAATATATGATGGATTTATTTCATAAGGGGCTTGATACATTCAACATTAAACACTAAAGATTAAGTTGAGTTAGAGTAGAGCTTAAAATGTGTTGAAGTAGAGAATTCGCTACACAAACACTCATGTTTTGGCTCTGTTTAGGTTTCTTCAGGTGAATGATTTGATTTATTTTAGATCCGCATTAGGACGATTTTTTTTTGGGGGGGGGGGTCTTTTTTTCTAGGTTGTGTAATCTTCCTCTTATTCTATTTATATATCTTTTCCTTCTTTTTTTCTTTGTTCAGTGGTTGGTTATTACTTGTTGTTTTTCTGCTTTACATAGTGAAGATATTTTGCTTGCTGGTAGTTATAAATTATAAATCAGCAAGAGATTCAGTAGGCATTTTCCTTATCAGTATCTTATTTAAGCATCAGCTTTTTATACAAATATACATATATACATATATATATATATATATATATATGTATACTTGCATGCAACATTTTTTTCAGTGAGTATACAAGTACTACACTTTCATCCCAGGCAAAGTACACAGATCCAAGACTCTGATCTGGGGAGCAACACTTTGATCCTATGCAGAGTGCACTGATAGTCTAATCCTATGCAGAACAGCCAATCCATATGTAAATAATCCTATCATTTTTGGCATGTACTATGCAAGATTTCAGTGACATAACAAAGTATGTTATGCAGGACATTCATCTTTATAAACCTACTCGATCGCATCAGAATACACAGAGTTCCTTCAAAGAATTATACACAAACAATAACAAAAAAATTTCCCCAAGACTGAAAGAAAAGGCAATTTAATGCTGTAATTTTCCATTGAAAGAAAATGTTTTCATTGAAGCTATATAAAGGTGGTTCCAAATATTAATAATCATCACTATCTGAAATCCTTCAAAAAAATCTGGTCTTTATTAAGATAAACTGAAAGTTACTCATATTATTCTGAACCAAATTTTCCTTTTTCAAGAATATATAGACACTTCTAAATTGGATCATTCTTGTAACCTAGGGCAATAGTGTCTTAGTCCTTTCCCTAAGATCTCACTCCCAGTGTCCCTTCCACTTTTAAAAACAATCTGAAAAGTCATCTCTCAGGGTTGCTGTCAACTGCTTTGTCACATTCTTATTAATCTTGTCCACAGTCTAAAATCTCTTGAGCAAAAGCCAAAAGTAGCAGGGAGTCAAATAGGGGTCTGACAGATTTTGGTGGTACAATGTTCTGCCAAATAACCCTGCATAAGATATGAACAATAGGCAGGCTTTGTCATTGTTGGTGCAAAGGTAACATAGTGAACAACCTAATTCAATGGCATCTCATTGCTGATCGAGTAACCCCATAGGAGAATGTCTGTTCACACATGCACAATAAGATCCAGTGTTATTAGTTACAAAGTTACATCAAGGCCACACAACCAGTCCATAAAATATTCAAAATAATTGGATACTTTCTGGACTATCTCATAGATATTTTATCAAACTCTCAAATCACAATGACCTGAAGGGATTTTAACATTCGAAAACAAGTGCAGGTACCTTTTAATCTACACTTACATCTCTCTTGGGTGGCATTCAGCTGTAGAACTGTAGATGACTTACATTTTGAGCAATCCGTTGGATGAAACTAAGATCAGTTAATTTGAAAAATCCTGAGATTATGTCTAGTCAATATAATCTTTAAATCTTGTGGTAGAATGTGGATATTTTGTGAGTAGGATCTTATCTGACTTGTCACTCGATGAACAGCTGTATTCAGGCTCTTTTCAGAAATATTTGAGGATTTGAGCTGACAACCATAAATCCAGGCAATGTAAAAAATAAAGATGGAAAATGAATTTAATACTGTACACCATGACCCGGCAAAAGAGTGCTTGCCTCTGGATGGGTTGACCATGGTTCAATCCATCTCCTGGTCATACCAAAAACATGGTACTCAATGCTCCTCCATTAAGCACTCATCACAAGGACTAAGATTGAGGAACTTCCTATGGGTTTACAGTTACAATCACATTGTATACAGCGGTTCTTGTCAGAACATCAAAGTCAAGCAATGGGCTTGATCAGTTCCTAATAGGTGACCATTAGGGAAAACCAGGTGCTGTAAGGAAAGTGAAGCTAGCCAGCAGGGAGTGGGTCTCACTAAGGTTCCTCCATCCCAAACAAGCATGGGAGGAGTTTTCTGACATTTTATGCCATTTGACTTCCTGAAATCATTCCTCTTACATCTTTTTATACCAACTGGATTCCAATCCCAAAGAATCATGGGAAACCTCACTGTCGATGTGTACCCAACTCTGCAACACCCTGGATAAGGGTACAAGCAGAGAATCATGATATATACAGACATACATATATAATAAATGCAAAAAATAAAGAATGATGGAAATTATTTTATAAAATTATTTCTTATAGTTGTTTGCATATCATTTTTCAATGTATGTGTATTTGTTTGTTCAGTCGCTTGTTTGTATGTTCTGGCTCATCTGGCCATACCATTTTGTCTACAGACTTGAAAATTGGCATCAGTACTCAACTAAACCCCTTTTAAAGAGTTTTTTTTTATTTAAAAACAAAAAGTTTCTCTAACCTCTTGGGGGCTTTATTTTGATGGGTTTATTATAAAATCTAGATTCCAGAGAATCTTGATGTTTCTAGACATTTTTTTATCTACATTGTAGATGTTTTCTAGTGGATTACGCCAGTAGTGTCATGAATAGAATTCACTCTAACCATATTTATTCTTTGATGGAATTTTTCAACATGATTTCATATTTTTATGCTATGGTTGTTCAATTATCGACTGTGAGAGTGACTATTTATCGCATTCTGCTTTTTTTTCAATTTAACTTCCCACTCTTTTCATTTACCCTTCCTGTTATTGAGGTGAGCGCAATTCATTTTTCATTTTCTTGGATTAATTTTAATTTTTATTCCCTTTTACTCTTCATTTAACACCATCACCACCACCACAACAAATACCCTTACTTCTTCTTCTTCTTCTTCTTCTTCTTCTTCTTCTTCTTCTTCTTCTTCTTCTTCTTCTTCTTCTTCTTTTTCATTTTCATTCCCCTTTCTTTTTCTAGTCTCCTTCATGTCTTCATTTTCCTCTTCGCTGAAAAAGACCCACCAGACATATCAACATAGATCGCTCGCATTGGGACAAAATTTAAAACAGATGTATTAAACAATTTTTCTTTATATTATTTATATTTATTTCAACCAATGAAAACCCAAACGAAGGTTCCACCATCCCAAAGAGACATGGGAGGGGTTTTCTGACATTTTATGCCATTTGACTTCCTGAAATCATTCCTTTTACATCTTTTTACACCAACTGGATTCCAATCCCAAAGAATCATGGGAAACCTCACCGTCTCAGAATAGAAATGACACCTGTTTCTCACTCATTGATATTTCAGATTCATGAAATGAATGGCAACAAGCATCCAGCTTGTTATTGCAAGCCACTGTGACAATCTAGTTGAGGACATTACAAGAAGTACCAGTTGTTTTAACAGATTTCATTTTCAGATATGTCCACACATCTCTATTCAATGCTTTTCTGGCGGTTGGTGGGTTGGTTGATCTGTCTGTCTGTCTATCTGTCTGTCTGTGTGTCTGTCAGTCGGTCCTAGTTATATTCAACAACAGAAATGGGAAGGAAGGTGTGATGCTGCTAATAGATTTTACATCATTAAAAAAGCACTATTACAATCAATTTTTTTTTTCCAGCTGACCTTCCCCAAGATTCACCACACCTCACCATCATGGGCATCACAGAGCAAATATTTTCTAAATTTGTGTAAATCACCACTCCCTCTTACTTTTTGCAGGTCACAAATTCTCTGGGTCATTGAAATCGCTGAGGGATTATTTTCTATACTTGTCTAAATCATCACACCATCTTATTTTTTGCTGGTCACAGATTCACATATGATTTCTTGGGATCTACAATGTGAATCATGATGTCAAGTAGTTGTCGATTATTCCTGTTACATAGCTAGCCAATTTCCATTTGAATTTTTCAAAAGGATTTTATATCTGGTTTTTATTTTATCTCTAATATAATGAGCTCTTTTTATGGCCTCTCCATGTGATGTTAAGCATGATCCTTTCTTGTGCATGTTGCATGGTTCTCAGTTTGAGAGCCAATCTTTCAGTTATATTCCCTGTTTTGGCTCCCTAGGTGACTATCAGGAGCTATGGACCCTTCTTTTTAATGCTAAGAAGATCTCTTTTGAAAGATTTCCATCTTATTTTACTAACCAAATATTATAATCGTTTGATGTATTAGATTTGATTAGGATTTTGATAGAATTTTGATAGAATTTTAATAGAAAAGGACAACGGATTAATCTGGGGTTAACGGAAGAAAGATGAAAGAAAATAAAGAAAAAAAGAGCCATGAGAATGTGTATGGATGAAAAATCAGTGATGGTTTTGGGAACCCCAACGTAACGTACCCTTACAAAAGATGGTGTTATTATCTACTGGTAACAGGATTTATTGCTGCTAAGATATATTACGAATATATCCTTTTGCCCCCCCCCTCCCCTAGAAATATGTCCTTCCCCCCTTTTCTTCCTGGGAATGTGGCAGAGGGTGCCCATAGATATACATTAAGGGTATATCCATAGGCACAATCTAGGATTTATATCTTATTATGAGAACTGAATAAAATATGCATAATCATCATCATAATCATCGTCGTCGTCATCATCATCATCATCATCATCATCATCACCACCACCACCACTACCACCACCACCACCACCATCAACAACAACAACAACAACAACAACAACACCATCAACAACAACAACAACAACAACAACCTTTTCCGTGTCCATCATTAGGCGTACACCTTCTTCAAGAATTTCCAGACCTCTCTATCATGGGTGGCACATAGCCAATACTTTCTGTACTTGTCTAGTTCATCACACCATCTCATATTTTGTGGGCCGCATTTTTGCACATGATGTCCAGGGGTAGTCTAATATTCTTACAAGATAGCCTGCCCACTGTCAAACGAGTTTTTTAATGGTTTCCATGATATCTCTGACTCTGTCTTTTTCTCTAATATACTGTGCTGTCTTGTGATCTCTTTGTGTGAAGTTGAGTCATAATTTTCTCTTGTGCACGTTGCATGGTTCTCAGCTTGAGGATCAATATTTTGGTTAGGTTCCATGTTTCAGCTCCATAGGTGACTATTGGGGTAATGCATTGATTGTAGACCTTCCTGTCTAGAATTAATGGAATTTTTCTGTTCTTGAAGGTTGAATTTGCCAAATAAACAAGTAAATTTATATCCATTGATAGAAACTCAACAAAGAATAACTGATAAAAAATGTCACCATTATCAAACATTGAACATACAAAAACCTAGAAATTGAGAAGTAGGTGTATGCTGTACCCCCTGCCCCCATTCCCACCATTGATTAAGATTATAAACAAAAAGGAAAAGAAATAAAAGGAAATAGGAAAAGAAACTGGCAAGATAGCCACATACTTCTGAAACACACTTCTCTCCCTTACCATACATCACTCTAATATTGACATAGGTGGTATTTGCTTAGATTTGTCAAAAATGTCAAAGATATCAAAAATCCCTGAATAAAAAGATCAAAAGAATTTACCCACACACATACACACAAACTCAGACAGACAAGCACACATACACACACACACACACAATGCACACATATATTTACATTAACACATTTACATAAAACACACATGCACATAGATATACCAACTACATTTATTCATACACACACACACACACACACACATATATATATATATATATTTGTATATACATGGACATGTGTGCCTAGTTGAAGTTTAGTGAGTAATAAGTAACAAAAGTAATGAGTTTGATGCACACTGTGTGGTTTGTGCTAACCATTAAGTTTCACTGGGTAAATGACAATGCATGCGTACATACCGATATAAAACCAGTCTGGTTGATCAACCAATTGAAATTGTCATATGGTATGCTGCCAAATAACAGTAATCATTAGATGATTTCTATTGAATGTCATTGGGTAGTATGCCATGCTAACGGTGATCAATTAAAAAATTGGAAAAAGGGCTATCAACAAATAAGTTATTTCTCTCGTCTTTTGTCACTTTTTGTTTGGCAGTGATTACTAAAAAAGTCGAAATTTTCAAAAAGTAAACATGAATGCTGCCAAACACAAAATATGAGACCATGTACTTGCATGTACTTATTTTGCAAATTGACCCCATCCCCACAAAACAACTATTGATGGGGATGATTTAAAAAATTTTCTTTTTTCTGATATAATGATAATTATTTAGATTTTCAGCCACCTAGCACCATTGGTGCTGCCCTTATGCTTGGTATATGCATAGATACCTACACACATACATTCATACATATATATATATATATATATATATATATATATACATTGCCAGCTAGCCAGACAGACCAACTTAAAAACTGAAAAAGCATATTGTGACAGTTTTGGTGACAGTCTTAATTGTCAGTGTCTTATATTTGCCTCACTAAAAAAACAACTGTGGTGGGAGATTTAAAAAAACAAATTCTGTTGGTCTAGTATGGCGTAAATGTATAAATCTTCAGCCCTCCTGTCACATGAGTTTGGCCTGTGTACATGATACATACATACATAACCAGCCAGACCGACTGGAAAATTTAAGGAAACTATTTTGACAGTTTGGGTTTATGGTTTCTAATTGATAGATAGGTAGATAGATATATGTACACTAACATTTCAAATGTTAATATATACACAGTGTTTTCATGATATATCTGTGTAGAATTTTTCTCACCCATTTTTCAATCTCAGGCTTGCGTTTCCTGTTTTTCTTGATCTTTGCCTTCATCTTTCTGGGGTCTGTTTTTGATTCTCTCAAAATGCTGTTATCTTTTAACTCAAAGACAACATTCCACAAAAGTTGCAGAAAATCTTAATTGCTCTGCACTTTTAGCAACATTATAAGAATTCCTTGATTCACTCCTGCCATGTCATGATCACTATCTTGACTAGGACCCTCTCCGTGCAGTCTTTTATGAGGAACTAACAGAACAAAAAAGTTTTTAGGGACTTTTTGGCACCAGCAAAAGTTTTAGGAAATGAACCCTAGCATTAAAGATCATAAGAGTTATTCAGTGCTTCCTGGGATATGTTAATATGGGTTTGTGAGTGGATAGGAAAGAGAGAATCTTATGAAGGCAAATGTGCTTCTGTGTTTTATGGTATTTGGGAGTTGCTATGTATGTTTGTATGTAAATATGAATTTAAGTGTAAATGTACATAAGTATATATTGTATGTGAATGAAATGTATATTTATGTAAATCTATGAATATATACATGCTTATAATTACTATTAGTGAATAAATTTCAAGATCAATTTATATATATATATATATATATATATATATATATATATATATATATCAGTAGCAACAGTCATCATGTGTCCACTGCTGGACAAAGGACTTTCCTATCTCTTATGACGACTGCAATTATGTTAACCTCTGCCATGTCTTACTGGTAAACCTTCCTACCTCATCCTTCCATCTTGCGTCTGATCTTTTCTTGTGTTTACTGTATGTGTTTTAATAGAGGGTCTGGTCTTTTCAGCAACTTTTTTCTTCAAACATATATTATTAAAAACAACAGACAAATTTTGTCTATTTTTTTTTGTTAGTTTTTTTGAATTTTAGTATTTGATTTTAAAAATTTAAAACTTTCGAAAGTTTTTTCAAAGTTTTGATTTTGTCTTGAAACGTCTTGTCTGCAAACGAGAAAAACCAATGAAAAAAAAGATAGACAAAATTTGTCGGTTGTTTCTAATAATATATATATATATATACATACATAAATCAAATAAGAATAAGAAAAATTTTTCCCAATAATTTACTCTTATGATAAGTTTTGAATTACATCATTATCAAAGTTGAATTTGAGTGAAACATTTTCTTCTATTATTAATTTGAAAAAAGCATTTCATTCAAATGCAAAATTTTGATAATGACATAAGAAAAACTCATCAGTAGAATAGATTATTTGAAAAATATTCACTACTATTATTCAATTTATATGCATATATAAGGAAGATTCTAGAACCTACAAAAATAGTTACATGAAAAGAGCTGATAGTTCAACAACATACTGATAAAGAAAAAACCCACAATACTTCCTGCTAATTCATAATTTATAACTAATACACACAGTATCTCCACTAAATAAAACAGGAAAAAAACATAACAAGCGATGACCAACTCCTAAACAGAGAAAAAAGATAAAAAGAAAAAGAAATGATATGTAAACTGAATAAGAGGAAGATCCTACAACCTAGAACAATACTCCCCATGTTTCTAAAAAGAGATAAAAAATGAATCAAATCATTCACCTGAAGAAGCCCAAATGGGGCAGAAACATAATTGTGTTGGTGTAGTGAATCCTTTACATCATCTTATTTCACTTCATCATATTTTAAGCACTACTCTAACTCGATTTTATATTTCAGGTGGAGTTTATTCAACCCTATATGAAATAAACCCATCACACATCGGAAATTGCATTATATCATACAGTGTATCTGATTTGTATTATATATATATATATATATATATATATATATATATATATATATATATATATATACATATATATATACATATATATATACATGTATACATATATATATATATATATATATATAGATATATAGATATATAGATATATATATATATATGATAAGAGGTTAACAGCAGTAGTTAATAATAAAATAGAACAATCAACAATACAATTTAGTGAACGTTATGTTACAGATAGAAAATTTATTCTTCAAATAGATTTTAGTAACCTCAGCATACAAATTTTTTTCTTTCCTTATTAAATCAAGAATTTCCACCAAATCACTGGAAGGATGCACTTGACTGCTTCTCTTTGCCCTATGCAAATTATGTTTTTGGACCATTAGTTAGTAAAACTCACAAATGTTTAATTACTTAGACTGACTGCAGGCAACTTGAATGGTAAAAGCAAAAAGGGGGAACACTGTATGCAAGTATCCAGAAATAAATTTCATCTATTTTAAAAATGCTAATAATTGCGAATTGAAAAATAAGTCATGAGTAACTTTTCCCTCAAGAGAGGACTTAGTTATCAACTTTCTAAACTCTTCTCTTAGTGAGATTTGCCAGCATCAGTGAAATGGACAATACAAACTTTTGTTTGAGTTTTCATGTGGCTTAGCTCAGAAGGTTACTGAACCTGTGAGAAATATCAACCAAGTATTGGAAACAAAGACATAAAGCTGTAACGCAAAGACAGAAATGTGTTCAAGCCGATAGTGCATATTTCAGTTAAATTGTATTTTAGAATATTGGTTTTTACACTTTCATTACTCATAGTTTCAAAATGACACTTTTGGACGACCGACTTGTTGTTCAGAATCATCAGCTGGAAGCCATATGCTGTTTTGGGGGCCTTTTCCAGAGCAACATTTACCATATGTGTTACCCCAGCAGATGGCTCGATGTAATTTGACAACTTGTGCAATCATGCTAGAGATATAGAAGGATAGAATGTCCTCTCCTTTAAAATACAGAAAAAGAGTACAGGAAAGTCAGTGGGAAACTGAAAGTTTAAGTAAGAAAAAAAAAAACCCTGGACAGATGCATCAGATCCAAGTGCAAAATGTCTCAGGATATCATTGATTTCATAGTTCCTTTTCATCTGTAATTTAGTGCAAGTTAAGATACCTGTAAAGTTGGTAAACAGAACTGTTAGTGCAAAGCATGCATGTGTATTTGTGAGAGAGAGTTTGAGTGTGTGTATATCTATTTATCCATATCAGTATATATAAATAAATACATATTTGAAAATATACGTATGCTTGTGTGTGTGTGTGTGTGTGTGTGTTTATATTCCTCCTTATATTTATCATCAGATTTTCTATATCATTTAGAAAGACAGTTCAAACTATATCACTTCTTGTTGCTATGCCAAAGGTCATAACAGAAGTTGTTCCGTGTTGAAACAGGGCCTGAATTTCAATCCTATTTTATCAATGACTTACATTGGGGTGACGTACCAAGATTCTTTCAAGCGGATATGTCATTTCATGCTATCTAGATAATTGATATTAATAGTACGGACTAATTTTTTTTTCTCTTGCTTATTTTGACATGAGAAAATCTTGCCTGAGGTCAACATTGGATGTGAATTTCAATAAAGAGAATCCGTAGCTGCGTGGGTCAACCTTTGAATTTGTGAAAACCTGAATTCATTATCTATATCAATCCATTGATCCAGTCTTTTGGCTATCTATCCATCTATCGATCAAAGGCAGCGTCTGATTCTACACGAAGTTCATGCTTTGAATGTTAAATTTTTATAGCGGACATGCTCTACAACAAGAGAGTGCCAAAAAACAAAATCTGGCTGGACAAATGCCTTTTCCAGATCCTTCTATGCCAAAAGTGTCTATGCTAATCTCATCCATGTTTATTGGCAAACCTTCCCATCTCATCTTTCATTCTCATGTTTGGTCTTCTCCTACTGCATTTGCTATCACTTGAGCACCAATTCGCACCATCTGTTATTCTTTCTTTTTGCTATACGTCTAGCTCATGTCCATTTTTCTAGCAAAATCTCCTTTAGAATATTTCATTTACCTTGGTCTGTCGTGATCCATGATCTTTTTCTATCTCTTAGAGTTATTCTCAACATTGCCCTTTCCATCGATCTCTAAGTACCCTTGAATTTGTTTTCAATTGATTTGATTGATTTCACTGTTTCACCATAGAATATGTTAATTATGCACTCATAGTACACTTTACATTTCAAGCATATTGGCAAGGTGCTTTTTAATATGTCTCTATGTCTACTAAATGCATTCTAAACAATGGTTATATATCTATATATATATATATATATATATGAATGTATGTATATATGTATGTATGTATATATATATGTATATATGTACATATATATATATATATATATATATATATATATATATATATATATATATATATATATATATATATTTATATATATATATATATATATATTGCTGAACATTACTTTTGTTTTTGTTCCGTTCATAAAGTAAAAAAAACGTGAGGTGAGGCCCTAGAAAGGGTTAAGGAATATGTTTATCTTGGTTAGCTAATAAAATTAGAGATAGACATTGAAAATTCAAATAAAACAACACATAATGATTTGCTGGAAACTGTTTTGTATGATTAGAGATGTATCAGGGAGCACTTTGCCAATGTGCTTCAAGGGTAAGGTATACAATGAATGCATAACACCTGCTAAGACTTACGGTTGCAAAACATGGAAATTAACTAAACAAACTAGGAACCAATTTAGAATTGCACAGAGAGCCATGGAAAGAGCAATGCTGGGGATAACTCTCAGAGATGGGAAAAGATCAACATGGTTTTGAGGGCGTACTAGGCTAAAGGATATCATACAAATAAGTGAGCAACAAAAATGGAGATGGGCTGGCAACTTATTGTAGAAATAACAACAGATGAAGCAAAAGGCAGACAGATTGATGCCCATGAGGTGATAAACATATTAGAAAAGACCCAATTCAAGATGGAGGAATCCGCAGTAAGACATGGCAGAGGGTAACTCAATAACGGTCGTCATGGAAGGAGATGAGAAAGGCCTTTGTCTAGCAGTGGATGATAATGATGTACCCCACTTCATAGCTGATCAAATATTATATCATATATTTACAAGTGTTTATTTAGCTTCCCTTTTGATCATTATACATTCATATAATTTTTGTATTTATATATGTATATATATACATATGTATATATGAGGGGGGTCTGTGGGTGCATATATATATATATATATATATATATATATATATATATATATATATATATATATATATACATATATATATATATATATATGAACTATATAATGTGGAGGCAAAAGTACAATCTTTTTAACAATGTTAAGGGAACTTTAACAAGTATCTTTGAAGTTTGCACAGCTCTTTATTGCTTATATGTGTATATTCTTTAAGACTCACTTCAGAAAAAATGATAATTTCACTTAATTTGGAGAAAGTCCTAGCTGGTTGTAAAATCCACATTAGACGCTGTTCATACGTAATCAGGGAAAAAAAAACAACAGAGCCCTATGAAGTGGTGCAGTAGGTGCAAGCATGTGTCAAAAGAGTTAGCTCAAAGTTTACAAAAAGAGATTTTGATTTCATGGTCAATAAATGCTCAGGACAACCTCAGAACTTGAATACTGATAAATTCATCATAAAACTTTCAGTTTCATTGCACATAGACCTCCCCCAGACCCTGCTATCTTGAGAATCACAAAGCCAATACTTTCTGAACTTGTTTAGTCCATCATTCAATCTGATATTCTACCAGCCACAGTTTTGTAAATGATTTTTAGGGATCCACATTGTCACTCTACCAAGAGCTTGTCATCTTAGAGTGATTGTTTGCTTGATTTCTTCTTCTTTTGAGGGTTTCATGGAGGTTCGTAGTAGGTAGATGTAGTGATCTACTTTTTTCAGGTCTTTGTTTTAAGCTTTGTCTGCATGTTTGTTGTATGTGACATTTGTTGACAGAGTTCATGTGAAGATCAATTCATTCGCTCTCTTTGTTCAGTTCGTCAAGCATTACTTGGAGATCATAAAGGTTTTCAACAAAAAGGATAGAGAAGATACAAGTACCCACTTTGAAGATTTCTCAGAAGTTACTCTGTGGGAGGTGAAACAATGAATCAATCAAATCAAAAAAATGAACTGCCCCTGGACCAAAAAAGCTTGTAAAGTCATCAACAGGAAACTAGCTGTCCTTTTCTATGTGGAATACTGCAATCATTATACTATTACATTAGAAAGAGAACCCAAAAGATCTAAACAACTACAGGCCTATAAGCCTATTCAACTGCATCAACAAACTTTTTACCAAAGTGATCACCAACCAAAAGAACAGGCTGGATGCAGAAAAAGCTACTTAGTTATTGGCCATCTCCATTTAGTAAATTAACTGACTAAGTAAGCAGTAGAATATAAAACGCCACTCGCTGTAGCTTTCATTGACTTCAGGAAAGCCTTTCTCAGCGGAAATCCCCAAGGTTATTGATGCTATCATACAACAAGGCATAATTCCTGTATATGTCAGAGTCTCGCTGCATATATTCCAACAAAGCAGTTCATTTATTAGGCTACAAAATTGTACGCCCTTCCAGCTCAAATAGAGAGAAAGACAAGATGATATCAGTTCACCAAAACTCTTCATAGCTAGCCTGAAGATGATCTTCTGAAACCTAGACTTAGAAAATAAAGGAATCAGAATAGACTGCAAATTCCCAAGTTACCTCATATCTGCAGATGACATCCTTTTTTGAAAAGGCTGATAAAATACAAGAGATTAAAGGAAGGAACATAGGTCAGCATCTAAACATTCTCTTTTTCTTCTTGCTTAACACAAAAGAAAATTCATTTTTTGACAAGATAGTTACTGGTAATGAAGAATAGATTTATTACAAGAATGTGAAACAAAGAAAGTCATTGCTAGATCCAGGAGAGCCTTTCAACATTTCAATTAAAATAGAATGTTCTGGAGAGGAGAAATTTTCCCTTGCAAGTTGCCATTAAAGAACTTGCCCAAAGGTCTTACACTTTTTCTGTTCAAAAATACTTGATTCATGTCTTTTTAACGCTCTTGCCTCGGCAATGTACACATGAAAGAGTAAAGAACAGAGACAATATTAGCAACAAATACATGTATAGAAAAAGAGAGAAAGACATAAAACTATCAAAAGCACCCTGAAAAAAATTGTTCTTGAAAGCTAATTATCTTTTGATGTGAAATGAGAACTGAATATCTGCCGTCCTCTCTGCCCCATCTACACATACTTAAGCAAAAATGGTACGTCTTTGAAGATCAAGTTACATTGTACAATTCGATGGACTCCGATCTTGTGCAAACATCCGGCTTAGCGCACTTGAGATATGCCTCCAAAATAATCACTTCTTAGTGTCTTTATTGCAGTCCTAATGGAGATTCTTCATGAGCCAGGTTTAGCAATAGATATTAATTATTCTTCAAGTCATTTCTGCAGGGGTTTTTCTTTGATACTTTGCTGACACAAACGAAAAAAAAAAAAACAGAAAACAGTCCCTGAACTTGTGTAATTCATCTTAATTTCTAATGAAATCCTAGGGCAATGTTCTGTTATGAACATCTGCTTATTAGGTATGATTCTTCTTATTCTTTTGGCTTTTAAATTTTCAGTGGTTAATGCATCTCTAAAAGATTTTGCAATGCTTATTGTCATTTTTTTCCTCATGTATAAGTTTTAGTGCAATCATTTATATTCTTTCTGTTAATAATTTTCTGACTTGATGACAAAGTTTGACCGAGTTTATTTCCAGGATTTTTGTGTATTTTTGTCATCGCTAGTTGTTCTTTTCCATTTGAGAAACAATAACAGTGAAACATTATCATTATCATCAATTTTTGACTAGTATTTACTTTTTCCAATGTCTCCTATCACAGCTTACTCAAACTATCAGTCTACGGTGAGGAGTAGATGTTACAGATGAGAAATAAAGTATAAGCTCTCGATGAGATACAAACTCACATCCTTTTTTTGTCAGGGAAGCCTGTATGCTGTACCAGCTGCTATTACTCATTCTTCCCCTATCTCTTTTGGTTCCATATTTACGATTATATGAATAAGAACATTCCATCAGTCCTAAAAAGAAGGTTATACAACCTGTACATCCTCATGATACTCACCTATAGATCTGAAACATGGAACCTAACCAAGAGACTGACCCTCAAACTGAGAACCATGCAACATGCTTATGAAGGAATCATGCTCAACATCACACAGAAAGACCAGAAGACAGCACAATATTTTACAGAAAAAACAAGGAGTCGGTGACATCATAAAATCTATTAGAAAACTTGAATGGTAATGGGCTGGCCATGTGGCAAAAATAGCAGATAACCACTGGACATCACATCTCACAACGTGAATCCCCAGAGATTACATGCAGAACAAACTAGCCAATTTCAGAAAATATTGGCTTCATGGCACCCATGATAGAGAGGTCTGGCAAATTCTAGGGAAGGTCCATGTTCAACAATGGATGATAAAAGGCTGCTGCTGCAGCTGTTGCTGCTGTGCTGCTGCTGCTGCTGCTGATGATGATGATGATGATGCTGTTTTTTGCAATTCTTCATCTAAAAAAACTAAAGATGATAATTTTGCAACAATGTGATTTAATATAAAAAAACAAACAATACTATATCAAAATTATGATATAATATACTTTTCAGTTTTTTTTCGAAAAAGCTTTAGAATAAATTATTATTCATTATTAATCATTTTAGGTCACTGGATGTCTGTTATAGCTTTTTTGTTGTATTGGAGAATTCCAAGTACTTTTCCTGATGAATTGTAAATACTAACTATTATTTGATCTAAATGCAAAGCCTGTATAACTATTCCAGAACAAAATCCATAACTATATTCTTAAGACACCTGTTGTTATTTGAAGCACTGTTATTACTTATCATTCCTATTCAATTTCTTTACATTTGCTTCTATGTTTTCACCATTCCAATTCTTTTTCCCCAGAAAACATTCACAAGCACAAGATTTTATTCAAGTTAGAATAAATGATATGCCCCCAAAATTGCGTAATCCTGATCGATAATAAGTCTGGACGCAAGATTTTTCCAAAAATTGTCATGAGTTGAATGAAAATCTGAATCTCCCATTTGGAAAAACAAACTATATTACTTCAACGTATTTCAGCTGTTAAATAAGAGAAACAAAATAAAATTAAAATCATGTGAATTTTTGGATCAAGATTTCAAGACACTAAAAGATTATTTCATGAACAATTCAATTCAAATTGTCCCTCAAGCTCCAGAATTTATTGGTTAGTGATGATGGTGGTATCCAAGTATCATAAATTATGTATTTGTATCCTTTATCTCTGTGACCCAGTAGAGGAGTATTCGCTTCCAGTTTGGTAGCTTGTGGGTTCAATCTATGAACAAGTCATATGAAACACTATGAAAATGGTACTCAACGCCTCTTTGTTAAACACTCAGCATAAAGAGTAGGATTGAGGAAACTTGAAGATGGATGATGTCCATCAGACTAACATACCCATTACATATTAATGAAATCATGGGAATCCCTAACACACAGCAAACTGACCTAAAGAATCTGTATTGAGTTACAGGACAGTAGACTATATATCATTGCTACAAATGTCAATATATACTTTCATATATTCATTAGTAGTTGGCATAATAATAAAAGTACTACTATTACAAGTTATAGTAGTAACAATATTGATATTATATTATTAGTAGTTGTTTTGATTAATAAAAAAAGGATCTTTTTTTATGAAAAAGCAATAAAAGCCACCAGAGCCAACAAACACTTGAAGTCATGAAAGACATAAGTTAAATATAATCACTCATCTTGCCAATCTGGTCTACATTTTCTCACTTAACTTGACTTAAATATTCTTCCCAAAACTTAATATTTTGAAAGCTTGGGCAAAAAGCTTAATATTTTGAATGCTTAGGCAAAGATATTTGAAAATTAAAAGTTTATCTAAAATAAATCCAATATTTATTAGAAGATATAAATACATTTTGCTGGTATCAGGATATTAGTTTTTTTACTACATATACATTTTCAAGATGTGAAATATGGTTGTTAAACACAGCATACAAATTCCCTGAAAAATCACACAAAAGCTTGAAAAAACTATCATTATACAATATTGATCAGATATCAATAAAAAAAATTAAGTTAAAAGCCATCAGATATCAAGAATGTCAAAAATCTCTGGATCCGCCTCAAATATAAACTAGCATTCAAAGGAAAATCATGAATCACTGCCACCCATATATACTCATTATTGTCACTCAAATTTAGCATGAACATATATTGTTAACTGAACCTTCCATTGAAAATTCTAAGGGTTTTTTTTTAGAAAAGAAAAGCATTTTACTGTACATTGATGTATATTTATGTAGAATTCAAAATGTCTCCTCTGAATGGTCAGAGCTGAGCAAAGTCCAGATACATAGATACATAGATATTATATAATTGTCAGAAATTATGAATAGCTTGAACCCAGTAAAAGTGTTTAAATTGCTTTGTTGTGGTTTGTGGGGATTGATAACAGCAAAAACAATAACAATTACATGCATAATGGATGAGATATTTGTGAAGAGTTGTTTTTCTCGACCTCTAGTGTACCAATGTCTTTTGGTAGCATGTCATGTTGATGGAGATCAATCAAAAAATTATAGGAAGGGGTGATCAATGGATAAGTTATTCTCTCAACTTTTGGTGAACAGATGATCACTGAAAAGTCAGAATTTAAAAGAATACAAGTGTGAATGCTGCTGGAATAAAACTAAAGGAAAAATTTAACATAAACTTACATCATAAATTGAATCCGCTATGGAAAGTTATTTCTGGGGAAATTTTTCAAAAATAATAAAAAATATGTTTTCTCTATTCATTGGAGACAGTGTGCGAGAAAAATCTTATTTCTACTAAGAATGCTTACGGCTGGGAGCAGTCCAAATATACATATATATATATTATTTCATGTAACCACAACCTCCTCTATATGCGGTCATACTGCATGCAAATATCTCGATGGTTATAACATTGAACTGATAATGGTGTTCTTACAGCATGGAAATATCCCAATGTTTATAACATGGGACTGAAATGATGAGGTCTTACTGTATTGGAATAGCTCAATGGTTATAACATTAGATTCAAAATAATGAGGTCTTGCCGCATGGCAATATCCCAGTGTTTTCAACATTGGACTGAAATGATGAGGTCTTACTGCATCATCGTGTCTCAAAGAATCCATTGTTGGACATAGACCTTCCCCGAAATTCACTAGACCTCACTATCCTGGGTGTTCTGGAACCAATATTTTCTGAACTTGTTTAGTTTGTCACACCATCTTATATTTTGTTGGCAACAATTTCTCATATTATTTCTAGGGATCCATGTTGTGAGTCATGATGTCTAACCCATTACCATTTCAGTTTTCTAATACATTCTATGTTATCTTAGACTCCTGTTTTCCCTCTAATATATTGTGCTATCTTGAGGTCTCTCCATGTTATGTTTAGCATGATTCTCTCATGTGCACATAGCATGTTTCTCAGTTTGAGGGTCAGTCTCTTGGTTAAGTTCTATGTTCCAGTTCCATAGGCAACTAATGGGAGGATGCATTAGTTGTATACCCTTCTTTTTAAGATCAATGGGATTTTCTTGTTCTTGAAGGTTGAGTTTGCTCAAACATAAGCTTGCTAACCGAGAGTTATTCTTCACAGTGTTTGTTCAGAGAGTCTTCAGTAATGTTTCCAGTGCAGAGAATTTTATCAAACAATGAATTGTCCATTGAATTCTGTGACCCGGCTATCAGACAGAGCTTTCATGGTATATTGGTAAATATATGAGCAGAAAGAAACATGTACATTGTGAAAAAAAGATGTATTTTCTTTGTTCGCAGTTTGAACAGGAACTTGGAGACAACCAGGTTGATATAAATGTCTTGGACAATGTTTTCTTTTGGTACATTTATAAAAAAACATATTAGGTAGTAACACATGAAATGTCGTTGTTTTTTTTACACTGTAAAAAATTATGATGAATGAAAAAAAAAAATGAAAGGGGCATAGCTGAGGGAGGAGTTTTGGAATTTGGAATTAAACATCCTCTGGCCCACAATGAAGAGAAACCCCTAAACAATTTATGAATAGCACTTCACCTGACGCATTTTGACAAATATTATACAATAACAAATCTCACTAAATGTCGGAAGGGGCCCCTCGAGGTGTCAAGCTTTCCAGGGTCCCCAATCTCTAGCTGAGTGAGAAATTTACAAATCCAATGAGCAATGGTTTGAACACTTTCTGAAGACTTCAAGCTTTCAACAGGACAATTTTGTTTTAATTTCAAGGTAATAGAAAAGGTTAAAAAATTGAAAAAATTGATTCCACATAATGAATGAAATGCTCCATGACAGTGACCGATCTTACACTTCTCAGCTGACTGTGTCTAATCTAAGATGGTTGGAATAGGAAATCTTGCAGTATCTTGAATATGCACCTAAAATTTTCCAACAAATTATCATCTTTTCAAGCATTTTCAATTTCATATCTCTAATAAAAGATTGAATAATAGGGGAGTGACAATTAGTGCTTTTTCTGAATTTATGACCACTGAACCTTGAAAATTTTATACCAACGAACTCACACTGCTTGCAGAAACAAATTTGACCTAAATTTTCTCATTAATCAAATTCTAAATCAACCTCATACTTAACTTCATTCATCTAACACCTGATTATTTCTCCTGTGCCGATCGCAGCCGGTATTTTCCCAAAGTTTTTTACACACATATAACTACTTAGCACACCACAGTCATGATCTAACACACAGTATTACTTTTAGCACCCTTATTTCTGACAAAGCTTGTAATGAACAAAAATGTTGAAATAAAGAGTCATTTGTCTTAAACAGTCTTCTGATATTGTCATTTTACTCACACACACACACACATATATATATTCAAGATTAAAAACAAAGCCCAATTTAAAATTTGATACAAAGCAAGCATGTTTAATGTTGTATTTACTATGACCATCACTGAAGAAGAGAAATTAAATAGAATAAATCTACAATCAAAACTCACATTTAAGTTCTGCAAGAATCTTTGACTTTTTTGGTACATATGTATGATTTGCTTTTTCTCTCTAAAAAAATACACTTGCCACAAATTAGTACTACTTTCTCACTTTTTAACACCACTTCATCGCAAATTACAAAAAGAACGAACTTAAGAAAAATAGCCCTAGAGACAGTCTCTAACTAAGTTGCAATTTTCTTCGTGAAATTTTCAAGTTTGGAGAGAAGTACTGCCTTTTGTTAATTTGAAGAAATTTTTTTCAAAAATATATCTATAAAAAATGTAGAATAAAAAGTATGGATAAATTTTGTTTGAAATATGGAACACAAAAGAAGAGCTGTAGCTTCCTTTAATTTGCAATGCTGTCTTGCAAAGTTTTCAGTATATTTAAAAAAAACATCTCCTACTAACTATCTTCATGTATGTATATATATGTATGTATGTGTATGTATGTTATTGAGGAATGAATATATGATTCAACTGAATAATAATAAATTGCGTTATATTATATAGAAACTCTTTTTTGAAATGATCACCGGTTATTACATGGTGATTGTACCATTTGGTCCAGACAGATAATTGGGCTGCTGGAGGAAACCTGTGACTGATAGTAACCATTCTGTGAATGTTCGATGGTTTTGAAAGTTTCATGATGGAGATTTATGACTAAACATCACTTGAGAATAATCAAGGATATATGATGTGGCAGATAGCCAAGCACATCAAAATATCCAAATTGAGTGTTGAAAATCATTCACACTTGCTTGGTTATGCTAGTCGCTTTGATGTGTGGCTTCCGTATCACAAAACCCTTATGTTTCTTGAACTAATTGTGATGCCCAATGAGAAGTGGATACTTTGCAACAATGAGGAATATAAGTAATGATAGTGGAAGCAAAATGAACCACCAATTTCCATACCCATGACCAATCTTTATCTATTGAAGGTGATGCTGTTTATATAGTTGGATTGAATAGGAAAGAGTCCTCTTTTATTCGCTCTTTCTGGAGAACCAAACGATTGATTCAAAAAGCCACTGCTCTCAATTAAACTGATTCAAGGCTGCAATCAACAAAAAGTACCGGGAATTAGTTAAAAGGAGAAGTGTAATACTCTATTAGGGTGATGGTAGACTGCATCTTTCTTTGGTGACCATGTAGAAAACAGCTTGGCTAGCAAGTTTTCAATCTATCATACACAGCAGATATCAAACCTTTCAGATAATCATTTATTGAGGTCTTTGTTGAATTCTCTTTATGAATAAGTTCAAATCCATGGAAGAGTGCATAAGGTACATAGAGCAGTGTTGGTTGAGAAAGATTGAAAGTTTTGGTTGGTTTGAATAATAATGAAAGATGGAAGAAGGTAGTGGAAAGAAAAGATAGATATATTGCTTAACCAAGTTTATAAAAATAGTCTGTATTTTAAACTTTTTTCTGATAAACTGAACAAATGTTTTACATTACCGATTATAATTAGATAGGATTGAATGTAGGAGAAAGTGGGGTTAGTTTTAACATGGGCTATGTTGAAACACCCTCCATTCAAGCAGAAAAAGTGGACCAGGCAGGAAGTGAGTGACCATCTTGTGAGAGTCTCTTATACTAACTTTCAGCCATATTGATATCTAGTAAACAGACGTCTCTCAAGTGTACATAATGGTTTGTATGATTTTCACATTTTAAAGTAAACTTTTCACTTGTTAGGAACATTCAGTTTGTTTAGTAAATACTGCAGTCAGGAATGAATGCGTTTGTGTAGCAAATAATTTGCTTGTTCCAATTTGTGTTGTATTCACTGGATGTTGTGGTCATTAGTGCATGGAACTAGTTGGAACATGATGAGAGGAATTAGTTGGAAGATGTCCCAACTAACCCAACTACTTACCATAAGCACGCAGGCACATGTAGTAGCGTTTACACTCAAAACTGATTATATAAACAGGATTCTTTTTCATGGATGATGATTTCCTCCAGGACCATCTGGCTTGGGTCTTTTGACACTAGAGGATATCTGTCCTTTCTCTTAAGAGGGACTCAGGGAAGAGAGAAAGTGGGGAAAAAAACCTTGGAGAACAAGAGTCTTTACTGACACTCTTAAGCAATTTAATATCATGTAGCCGGCCGAGATGACGAAGAAGAATTCATCCTAGAGGCAAAAAGGAATCAAAGACTGCAAGGCAATTGGTTGAAGACTCCACACAGGAGACTGATAGTAAAGACAGCAGTGAAGATGTTTCCCTGGACATCATGTCTGATGAAGAGGAACCCAGTTGCAAATGAACAGGCATGTAGAAACCCTTATGATGCAGGGAGGGGGGGTTATGTTCTTGTGTGAATTGCAGGAAAGAAAAAAAGTGCACTATAATGCTGCACTGGTTGACAGAATGAATGAAGATGGAGATCTTGAAACATATTCCAAGCAGAGATTTTGAACATCCAATATTCACAATGCCAGTTGATGCTGAAATATGTACACATGAATTGGTTCATTTTGCCTGCTCTGCACAACAGTTTGGAAACAGAGTGTTGTCTGCAGAAACTTGTATTTCCTGTTGATTTATTAGTCTACAAGAGTAAATACAAGGATATGTTATGGACTAATAAACCTAATTTACAGGCATCAAACCAAAGTGACCATTGGAAAATTAAAATGTTGCCAACACCATTCTTGAATTACCTCATTATTACTGATGCATTCTTTTACCCCTCATAGCATATTCCAACTTACCCCAATGTGGAGCAAATTGGAACATCTGAGTTGAAATTCTTTTTTTTTAGGAGTCTCTCTACAACCTCTGATGAACTTATTCGCTGAATTTGTACCATTTATATGTATAAAAAAATGAACTACATTTATCAGTAAAATCATTTAATAAGTGTTTTTGAGAAATGTGTCCCAACTAACCCCACCTTCCCATTTATATTTATATATATATATATATATATATATATATATATATATATATATATATAAATATATATATATATATATATATATATATATATATATATATATATATATTTATAGTCAAAAAAGCTTTACAACTAACCCCACCTTCCCATTTATATTTATATATATATATATATATATATATATATACACATATATATATAAATATATATATATATATATATATATACATATATATATATATATATATATATATATATATATATATATATATATATTTATAGTCAAAAAAGCTTTACAGCTTAAAGCATTAAATTTTTTTTAATCAAAATTTACATTATTCCAAATTATCTGATAATGCAATTTATAAAAGTTTTTCAATTGGTTTTATGCATTGTACAGAATCAAATATCATGGTACTATGTGTAAGTATTTTTTATTGGAATCATCAGTTGTTTACCATGTAACCATTTTGGGGATTCAAAAACAAAACATGGCTTCCCAGCAGTGTTTATCAAACACCATCTCCCCTTCTGCTATGATTTTACTCTATTACTTTATCCTTTTTGGGGCCATGACATTATATGTGTTGCTTGTTATTTTTAAGGTATTATCCTAATGTATTGTATATGGATGTTATGTTACACTGCACATCATTTATTTATTTTTAACCAAAGGGCTTACTTATGATAGGTTACCCCAAAACCATATTTGACAATGAGGGATCAATAAGTTCAACTATGGATGTGACTCTTTATATATATACATACAGGCAAAGCTCCTATTTTGCATGAGAGGGGTTCCAAGAAAATGAACTATCTGAGGTTTTATCGAATCTGGGATCAATTACAGGTGAAGCTCCTACTTGAGAATAGGATTATCAAAAGTAGGAACAGATTAAATTGGAGCTTCACCTGTATTTGTACAAGATTGAGTTTCAATATAGATCTACATATATGACTATTCCATGAAAGGTTCTGAATACCATATGATCAATTCAATAGGAGGTATGGAAGTACAGCTTGGCATAAGCACAGAAAACAAAATTGGCAAACAGAGTTCAAATTTCAGCTGCTTATGTTCACTTTGCACTAACACCTCTGTGAAAGGCATGAATCCACTTCTCCTTGCACAGTATACTATCATCAAATATCCAGACAAAATGTCCCATCACTGGATTGCCACAATAGTTGATGGTGGGGATAGTAGGTGAGTTAGCACTTAAGCAAACCATTCTCCTATGAGGATGTTACCTGCTAACACACTAACAGCAAAGGCCTTAACCTTAGAGAGTGAAAATTAACAGGGCTTGGACCAGGAACAGAGAAGGACATAGGATTTGAAGACAAAGGCGGTATCAATGATAAAAGGCACAGTAGGAACATTGAACTCAAGAAGAGTTGAGGATAAGAGGAAGAATAGAGTCTATGCAGGCCATAGCACTGCTGGGGTTTGCAAGGATACTGAGGAGAGTATTGAAAATGAGAGATTAACAGCCCCAGACATCAGCAATAGTCAAACAACTGGAATGAACATAACATAAATGTTAGAAAAGCAGGGGAGGCTCATGATAGTACAAGCCACATTGTTGCTATGATCTACAAGGATACTGAGGGGAGAACTGGAGATCTGGGGAAACTTACTGTCACTCAATTTTTCTAGTCATTAGGAATAGATGTTGAAATTTCCAGTCTTCTTTCTCGATTGGCCTGTACATGTGATCCGTACATACATTCTTACAGAACAAGCAAACTAGCCACACCACCTTGAAAACTGAGGAAACCTATGTTGACAGTTTTGGTTGATGGTTTCTAATGAATATTGATGCCTATAAGTAGTAGGATACACAATTAAATGAAAGTAGACCAGACTTGACTTTTTATCATACATATGTAAGTATTTTTTTTTAGCGTGATTGAGGTTTTGATTGTTTTTTTGGTACAGGCTTTGTATATATTTTTATTCTTTTAATGTTTTTAAATGTAATGAGAGAAAATGTTACAGACTTTTTCGCACATGAATTCTTCTCTTTTTCATCTTTCCTTTTTGGGGATGCATTATTTTTTTTTCCACTCGAATTTCATCCGGAGGATACAATCAGAAAACTTCATTTAATGACAAAGTGTTTCCATTCCATTCTTCTTGATGATTTTTCAAGCACCAAAGTTGATTTGATGCCATTATCTCCCCTGATGCTTCTATTCTCTTGAAACAGCAATTCCTCCTCGTTCACAGATACTCGACTTGTCATTTGATAGAAGACACTTGCACATATACAACACAGTCATACACAAAGTTTGATGTATGCACTTATGTCCCTTACAAAACATCGTAATTATGTGTATATGTCTGTGTGTTTATGTAGACAATTATCTATCTCTTCCTCATATTATTTTGGAAAAACCTTGGATTTTAAAAATGAAAGCACAATTTTAAAGATAGTTAAGCATCAGTATCTATCCATCAATCTATCTTTCTGTGTATATTTATTCACAAATCTAACTTTCAATTTTCTCCTTTGAAATTTGTACTCAAGTTCCAGAAACTAAATTGAAAAAAATGGAAATTATTTTGTATGAGTATATATTTTACACGTGCATATCCCAATAATCCTAGAAAGAAGAGTATGCAACCAATGCATCCTCCCAATAGGCACTTATGTAGCTAAAACATGGAACCTAACCAAGAGATAGGTCCACAAACTGCAGTGTGCACATGAGAGAATCATGCTCAACCACATATGGAGAGATTGCAAGGCAGCACAGTATATCAGGACGAAAACAAGCCTGAGATATCATAGCATCTATTACAAAATTTAAATGGCGATGGACAGGTTATTTTGTGAGAATGGTAGACAACCGATGGACATCACGACTCACAACATGGATCCCCAGAGATCACATGTAAAACTGAGGCCGGCAGATTACAAGATGGAGAGATGAACTATACAAATTCAGAAAATACTGGTTCTGCGATACCCATGATAGAGAAATGTGGTAGATCCTGGGGAAGGTCTATGTCCAATGACGGATGTTAAAAGACTGATGATGATATTTCTCATTACACTTTTATTCATACGTATGTTTACAACCCTCCAAACAATAAATACAGAACAGAACATGATATACAGGTCACGAGTAACTAGTTTGAAGATTTTCCCAGAAGTTACACCCTGGGAGGTGAAACAAACCATCAAACAAATAAAGAAAGAAAAAGCCTTGGTGGAAATCCCCAAAGTCTACTATGCTATCATACAACAAGGCCCTGTTTATATCAGAGTATTGCAACTTATCTACTGACAACAGTTCCTTTATCCAGTGACATGAAAACTCTGATCCCTTACAGTTAAAAAGGGGGTCAAACAAGGTGACACCACTTCACCCAAAGAAGAAGAAGAAGAGGAGGAGGAGGAGGAGGGGGATTTGAAAGTGTCTCAGCTTACACTAAAATTGATTTGTTCATTATGATTGTTATTCTTTGGAGATAAGATGGCAATGAATTTTAGAAAGCTATGCTAAATAAAATTCCAGCCAATTTGAACAAGACAAAACAAGAAACAATGCTTTTGGTGTGATAATATGTATTTTGTAGAAAGACCGTGAAAAAAAGAAGGATAACATTGGAGACATTTTCAAAGAGCCTGTAGGAAAAAAAGTCCATGTGATTTTTACAGATGACATTTAATAGAAGGATGAAGGATGATATATGCAAGGTAGGGCCCTTACCCTGGTTTGGGCATTAGCTGCCTCTACCCAGGCTTTATTCATCACATTTCTCTGTATAGGCTACACTTGAATAGTTCTTCAAGGTTTGCGATATGTGAAATAGATTTAAAGTCAACAAGGACCAGATGTGGCATCATTCACTTCACCTGCTATTCTACCCATAGTTGTTGAGAGGAGATATGGATTAATGCCTTCACCAAGGGCATTAGCGCAAAGTGAATGTAGAGTCTGAACCTGCGCTCACTTGTTCCATTCTCTGTGCAGCTAACAGATTGGCCTACAACACTTCCCAATAATTATATGAAGAAAGAAAAATGGTAAATATTTAATGAAAATGTAACCCATTTAGACAATAACTTTTTTTCTCTTATGATAATATGCAATCTCTGAAAAAATTTTTAGGTTTAGTAACTCACAGATTCAGTGAAAATGCTAACTATGACTTCTCTATTATTGAACCTTTTATCAAGGATAAGAAGTTTAAAATGCTTGAGAAGTTGATAGTTTGTCGTAGAAATGTACAGTTGATATAAAGCATGCTGAAAAACTTCTAATTCTAATTCTCTAATCTTAGACATACTCAACTAAAAGGTTTGAAGTCTACCACTATCTTAAGATTGAATTTTGGAGCAGGCCCATTCACAATTATCTCCCTTACGTCGTGGTTATACGTTCAAACCACATAATATTGTCATAATTCAATTTCTGTCTACACAATATCTCTAGGATTGGCAGTGGGACAAGAAAGAGGCAAAACTTTTGGATGGATCTATGTATATCCCCATTACTATCCACATGATATCTCTAAAAGTTATAAGTTAATTTTCATGAAATTCCTTGAAGGGGTGATCAATATGCTACAGGAGAACTTGTTGAATTTTTGAGCAGATAAATAATTTTTTCCACTATGTTGCAGTTATGTGTGCAAACCATGTAACATTGCTAAAATTTCACGTTTGTCCATTCAATATCTCCAATAGTTCTGAATGAATTTCTATGATATTTTGTGGAAGGGTTGACAATAGGTTATGAAAGAGCTGATCAGGTGTCATTGATTCATTAACAATTACTCCCCCTGACAATGGCTTTGGCAGAGGTTTATTGTCTCTGAGTGCTTTTTAGTCTTATTTGTGATCAAATGGTATTGTATCATAAGACACAATCAAAAGAGGAGGTCAGAATTACTATTGCTGATTGGAGTTTGTAAGGGGGGATAAATAAATGCATTTCAGTGGTTTGGTGTGTGAAATCTTGATGACTACCAAGAAATTAGCAGATACCAACTCAAAGACAACAGCTGAAATAAAATCTCCCCCCACTTCATGACTCCAAAATTGACAATTTTCACAATACTTATCAATCAAAGCTGATCAAAATTCTGACTCCAAAAATAGAAAGATAAATTACACACTGACAGAAAAAACATTTGCAAAATACATTGATAGAGAAGCAGCAGCAGCAGCAGCAATACTTCAGGAAGAAAAAACAAGAACAAGATGATAAAATAAAACCAGATTTTAAAAGCTGAGGATTCTCTTGGTTCGGCTCATTGGCTTACAATATTTATTGTTTCATTTATTTTGTGTTAGAAAAGAAGTGAATTTTTAATCTTGAAATCATAATATTATCCTCTTCTTTAGACCAGTTACACACAATGAATTTCGCTTGAAGGTAAAAACTATCAGTCAAGATGCAGCAAAAAAAAAAAAAAAAGAAAATTATTTCTTTGGCTGTTGAAAAAAAAATCCATTGTAAATTATTTTTTTTTTTCAATGTTTGTTTTTTTCTTTATTTACAAATGATACTTTTTGCTTTTTATTTTTGCACTTAGTATCTTCTTTATTCTTTCCTTTACTTGAATGCATTGAATTACAATCTTCTATAAGCATTTTTAAATCTTATTGTTAATATTCTGTGGTTTTTAAGCTTAAGAAATTGCTATTCATTTATTCTTTTGGAGTAGCATTTTCACCTTTATTGTTTCCCTTGTCATTATCCGCATGAATGATGCATGCTTTTCTATGTGAATCGTGGCTACTTTTTAAAATTCTTTGTATTTTAAGGACGAGAGAATGCTGATATTGTTCTCATTTTTAACAATAGAATAACATGCACACGCTTTAAAATCATAACAGTTCAAATGTGCAGAGCTCAGATAATCATTTAACTCTTAGTTTCATTTTAGAAAACTTGGTTGCCAAAAACTAGGAGAATAACTAATGATTGAAGTTACTTTCCTTTCAACCTCAGGTGAAATTCTTAAATAAATAAACAAGTATAAATGCTTTTTAATGAATAAGTTTAGCAGGATTCTGGAGAAGTTTCCAGTAGTACAAGTTTCATCTACTAATTCTGGAGACTTGAATACATTGAAGAACTGTATCCACCAAAAGCAGCAAAGGGTTCAATCCTTTTTGATATGTACTTGTATTTGTGTGCTTGTGTGTTAATGTGTTAGTGTGTTCCAGTGCCCTTGGCTATACCAATTCGTCTATAGACTTGAACATCGGCATCAGTACACCAATAGACCCCCTTCTGAAATGTTTTTTTTTTATGTTTGGAAAAAAAATCTTTCTTGACCTTTTGACAGAAAGAGTTAATTATTTGCTTCTAATTTTTTTTTACATGACTTCAAATTTTGATGCTGGGATTGTTCAATTATTGACTTTGATAGTGAGTTGATCATGTTTTTGAAAAAATTGTTTTTCATAATAAAAATCAATGTAATTCAGTTTAATTGGTTGGACAGCAACTTATTCAGAGCCTCAGTCTATGTCAGTGAGTAAACAGTGCAAATCAGAAATAAAGAATAAAGAATAAGCTTTATTTCAATAATTTGTAATATAATTATTCACATTTATAGCATTTTCACCAGAAAGTTTTAGCAATATTAACAAAATTACAAACAGATTTCGATTTGTTTTACATCGATTTGTCATCTATTTTAAATCAATCTATTTGTTCAGTTATTGACTTCAGTTTAATTCTGACATTTCTTCTAATACCTTTTCTCTCTAACTTTCTCTCGATCTTTCTCTCTCTTTTTCTCTCCCTGATTCTTTAACATATTTACTTTTACTTTCCCTTTGTTTTATTTACCTTGATCCTACTTACTCTCTTTTTCTCTCCATCTCTGTCTCTGTCCCTCTATCTGTCTGTTTTTTTACTACTTTATTCTTGCTTTTTCCTTCTCCCTTTATTTTTTGATTATTCATTCTCTCTCTCTCTCTCTCCCTGTTTCTTTTACATATTCATACTTACTTTCTCCTTCTTTTATTAAACTTAATCCTACTTTGTTTCTCTATCTCTGTCCCTCATCTCTCACTCTTTGTTTAGTACTTTATTTTTGCTTTTTCCTTTGCTTTCTATTTTTCAATTCTTTATTCTTGTTCTCTCTCTCTCTCTCTCTCTCTCTCTCTCTGTTTTCATTTTACCATTCCTGATTCCTCTTTCACTTTTTCTTTATCTCCCTGTTAGAAACCATCAACCAAAAATGTCAACACAGGTTTCTTCAGTTTTCAAGTTGGTCTGACTGGGTAGCTGGCTGGCTATCTATGTGTATATCACGCATAAAAACTGCTCCAATTGAGCTACAGGGCTGGAAGATTAACTATTCACTCCTCATTATGACTACAAAAACTTTTCTTTTTTTTTCAACCCTGCTAAATAAGTTTTAGTAATGTAAGTTTATGCTGAATTGTTACCTTACTTTGTGGTTGTTCTTTTTTAAAGAATTCAGATTTTTTAGTAATCACTGCCCAACAAAAGATAGAGAAGTATCTTATTCGTTGATCACCCCTTTTTCCAAATTTTTAACATATATGCTGCTAAAAGTTGTTGGTTGTTAGACAGTTTCTATAGAGTATTTTTTTACACATTTTATCTTTAATTCTCACCCTCTATTTTTCATATCTTCATACTTACTCTCTCTCTCTTATTTCTTTATTCTTACATTCTCTCTCTTTTTCGCTTCTTTATTGTTGCTTTTTCTTTCGCTCTCTCCCTGTTTATATCTCTATTTTCTCCTTTCTTTCATTTGCTCTTCCTTTCTCTCTCTCTTTCTCTGTCACCATTATTTCTCTATTATTACCTTTTCTTTCTGCTTTTCTTCCTTCCTTTCTTTCTTTCTTTCTTTCTTTCTTTCTTTCTTTCTTTCTTTCTTTCTTTCTTTCTTCCTTTCTTTCTTTCTTTCTTTCTTTCTTCCTTTCTTACTGTTTCTTTTAATTCTGTCTCTCTCTCTCTCTTCAACTTGCATTGTCATCTCTTTTTGTCCTTAATGCTCACTTGTTTCAACAGATTAAATCCAAAGGAAATTTAATTCCCAATACATGTCACATGAAAATCAAATCAATTTTTTCACCCAGACTATTCATCCACTTAATACCTCCCGCCCCACATTTCAACTGCCACACAACAAAATTAACAAACAAAACTCCAACAAATGTCCTTCAGCTTGAAGAATTACAATCAGCAATTAAAATGTGGTAGGCTGAATTAAAAATCAATAGCCTCCATTCAGTGTTGAGTCTAGACATCTTGCAAATGACTATTATATGGAGTCAGTAGTCAATTCAAAATTCTTCTCAGTTTCATCATCCCCCAGGTGCTAAATCAACGCAGCAACTCAATTGCACTTATATGACCCAATCATAGATTTTAGAAGTATTTTCCAAATTAGTCTTTTGCCTTCTCTTATTAAGTCACAGGTAAATTATAGCAACTAATATAATGAGAGAGATTACTATACATGCCAGCATATAAGACCAGTGGCTAAATCAAGGGGTTGGCCCATATGGGAGACACTATCAGAGGGGGTGACTTGAAGAAGACTGCCTGAAAAATTTTCGTATAATTTATTGGTGATTCTTCTTTCTAAAAAAACATCTATCTATCCAAAATCATGTATATCTCCAAGATTTCCCAAAGAATTCGAATCAAATTTTGCAGAAGGGCAGACAAGGGGATAAAAAAAAATTGTTGGATTTAATGGTGGATCCAGGAATTTGAAGACATGTACCCTTTTTTTTTCCATACACTTTTGTACATGCTCATCACTGTCCTCGTTATATTTCGAAAAGTTCTCAATGAATTACGATGGATATTTGTTGAAGGATGAACTATAGACTATAGAAGAAGTGAATAAGTTTCAAATAAAAACATTTTCACGGTACCCATACTTATTTTCTTCCTATCATTCCACAGGGTTAGAACTGCCAAACTAAAAACTAAAGATGAATAGAATTGTAAGTGAATGTACGTTTATGCCATCACATTGAATTATATTGGAGAATTATGATGAATAATGTGTTAATACAAGAAGATTTTAAACATTATAGATATCCTGGGAAGAAAGCAAATTCTTAAAGGGAAGGGGGGATGACTCTATGAGTTACCACCTAAGGTGACACCAACCATGGCCCTGCCAATGTACAAGATGGACATTTGATTTAAAGACAAACAAAAAGCTTTGCAAATAATGCTCTCGTATTATTACAAAGAGGCTGTCTACCGAAGCTGGATATGGACAGTTATAAGGCTCTAATGAGTTTCAATAAGTGGTAGTCTTCTAAATTTCTTTGTAAACCATTTTTCTTAGTCTGGGATACATGAGTGAATGAGAACTCTTTGGTTAAGGAGGAGAGCAAAGGATTTCCATGTGATGTATATCAGGGATTAGATTTTCTTTGGATTTAATCTGTTGGAACAAGTGAGCGTCAAGGACAAAAAGAGACAAGGATTTGCCTGAAAATTTGCACTATTTTTGCCCCAATTTCATTGATTTGCTCAAAATTTACACTATTTTACTTGAATTTGGATGGGCATTTGCCCCCTACCCCCTGGCTTGTATATTTTGTGCCAGCATATCCAGTAATAGTTATTTTCATGAGCCTTAACTTTGTATTATTTAAATTCTTTGTATCCATCTATACTTTGAAGAGTATCAAATTGAGCATTCTATTGATATTTATGAAGCTTAGCTTACTCTAGCACAAGCTACAGGTGTCGACTACGTTGAGAGAATCAAATTCACCGCAGTAATAATGGTTTGCAAGACTAGTTTGTTAACCATTTTTCATCAATGAAGTGACCTTTGTATTTACTTAGCTTAGCTTAGTCTGTCACATGACACTAAATATGGGGCATCAGTGAGGATCAAACACACTGCAATAGTTAAGGTCTGCATGACTACCTTGCTACCAATTCTCCCATGGCTTGTGATCCCATATCAAATTTACCTTAGAAACAAACACATCCACAAATGCAAGGCACACAATATAAATTGAACTCATCAGCAGCACCACCACCATTTTAGCATTCATGATTGGACAAAGACCTTCCCCAAGATTCACCAGACTTCTCAATCATGGTTGTCATGGAGCCAGTACTTGCATAGTTCATCACACTATCTTTCTACCAGTTTTGGATATGATGTCCAGCAGTTGTCTGATATTCTTGCTACATGATCAGCCCATGGCCATTTGAGTTTTCTAATGGATTCTATGATATATCTGACTTAATATACTATGCTTCTTGCAATCTCTCCATGTGATGTTGAGTAAGATTCTCTCCTGTGCATGTTGCACAATGCATTTGTTGTATACTCTTCATTTAAGGACCAGTTGAATTTTCTTGTTTTTGCTAGCCAACCTAGAGTGATTTTTTGCTTGATTTCCTCTCCTTCTGAGGATTTCATGGATATTTGTTGTTCTACGTTGATGTAATGATTTAGATCATTGTGTCTTTGATTATATGTTTGTTGTACACAACATTTGTTTTTTGTCCATATGGAGACCAACTTTCTTGCTTTTTTCATTCAGTTCATCTATCATTATTTAAAGATCATGGAGGTTTTTCTGCAAAAAAAGACAATGTTGTCAGTTAATCTTAGGTTATTCTTCACTGTCTAATTTGATTCCTTTATTTTCCCAGTCTAGATTTCAGAAGATCATCTAAAGACTGGCTGTGGAGAGTTTAGATGAGCTGGCATCACATTGTCTGGCTCCTTTTTTTTCAAATTGAAAGGGCTAAGAGTCTTTATATAGCCTAATAAAGGAATTGCTGTCGGTTGATATTGCAGTACTCTGATATTAACTGGGCCTTGTTGTATGATAGCATCATAGACCTTGGGGATTTCCATTGAGGTCATCCCTTTGTTTTTTTTGTCTGTTTGATGGCTTGCTTCACCTCCAAGAGAGTAACTTCTGGGAAATATTTGAACTGGTTACTTGTGACTAGTATATCTTGTTCTATATTTCTTGTTTGAAGGAATAGAAATTTTTATAGAATTCTTGGGCACATCTAACAATTTGGTCCCTATCTGTTGTTAGATCTCCATCTTTTTTGAGCACATTAGTTATTGGCGTTCTTCCTGTACTAAGAGTCTTTTGGATAGTCTTAAACCTCTTTCCTTTTATGAGAATGCTTTCAATGACTGCTGTCATGTATCTTCTTCTGTCTCCTCTTTGTTTCTTTGGGATGTTTTTTTTTTCAGCTTTGTTGCTTCAATCTTTTCTCTTTTTGTTGCTGGTGGCTCAAGATTTCTGCATTTTGCATGAGACTCTTTGTTTCTTTGTCTCACAGAAGTTTACTGATGGTTGTTAGTTTGCTCTTTGGCTCGAACGTATTGTTAACTTCAATTAGAGAGGTTGTTATTTTGTTGTTGAGCTCATTTATGTTCTCTTTTGGTTTGGTGAGAAGTTCATTAGAGTAGTAATATTCTGTGAGTCCAGCTTGCTAACCATTACTCTATGTTGGGGTATCTTTTTCTAAGCTCAACTCTTTAGTAAGAGGCATAAATGCAGGGTACCCAATAAGAATTGAGCTCACTATAAAAGTAATGGTCTGTGTGAGTGACTACCTAGTTATCTCTCCATAGTGTGGTATTTACTCAGCCTGGTACGACACAAGGACATGTGTAGGATGCTCAATGAGGATCAAACTTATAGCAGTAGTAATGGTTCACACAATTAGCTCACTCAACTATTTCTCCATTATTAGTCAACCATAACATCATGTTGATCTCAAGAATTTGAATTACAATACTTAAGTTTGAAATTAGTAAAATTTGTTTTTTCTTACACTTGAAGAGAGCTTAAAAGTTTACGGGCAGAATTGCAGGGATATAAACTACAGATGCAGATCATGTCATGAAATGATAACTACATCTCAGAACTTCAAGTGATACTTTCAGTTCTTGACTGAATCTTGTTAGACGATATGATTTAAAACATCCACAGAAGTCTGGAGGGTACAAGGCCAAAATGCGAAAAAAACATGCAAGATGAAAAAATTAGTCTGAACCATACAAAGAGTTTTTCAGGAGATAGAACTCTTTCATGTTGTTTATATTCAGGTGTACCATCCAAAATAAATGGTGACAAACAAAATTTTTTCTCCAATAACAGCAACACTTACAATGGAGAATCTAAGTATTCTTCTTTCATTTCCTTTTGAGGCCAGGATTCCTGTACCACTATTTTTAAATTCGATTTTGAACTTGGCAGACTCTTGCTGACATGCTGTTGTATCCTGCTTCCCTGATTTTTTTCAGTTTCTCTTTCTATAATACAGATTTTTTCCCAGAGAGGATAGTGTTTGCCTTTCTCTCTATATATGTGTTCAGCCATCCCAGATTTTCCAATTTTGTATTTGGTTATGGCGTTTTTTATGTTTCTTGTGTCTGATTTTGACAGGTCTGCTAGTTTTCCCTTTATAATTCTTCCCACATTCACAAGGAATATTGTAAATATACTGATTGGTCGGACTTATGTTTCACAGCAGTCCAACTCTGGTGAGCAATTTGTGAAGAGTGGAAAAAACTTACATTGCAGAAATATAATGATTCTGTTGTTACATCACCTTAGTATCTGCTTAGCTATCAATACTTTTACCTGATTACAATGTGAGTTATACTCTATGTGATAAATTCATACAAAACAGCAACAGTGCCTCTAACAAAACTTTCATCAGATAATGGCCCTGAAGTTAGGCATGGTTGATCAACCAAATGATTGTTAACACTAACATAGGGCAACCAAGATACCACCTAGCTTTGTTGATTTCTTTTCACAGTTTGGAATTGCCAAATCCTTGTTGATGCAACCTCTGCCCGATCTTGGAGCCTCTTGATATAGTCCCTTTTTTCTCTAGATGACAATCTGAGTTTAGTCAGGTGCAACAAAGTTGATTTTGTAATGAAACCTGTGCATCCCGTTCCCATGTGGGAACATTCTACGAAGAAAAATATAATCCTATATGATTTTGTTGAAGTGAAAATTTCTTGCTTACATCGATTGACAATGAATAGACCTCAAAGCCAAACTTTATCAAGTTATATACTTGCAATAACCAGTATTTACCTACAAGCAACTGCATGCTGAATTTCCCACAGCCAAACGTGAAAGGATAAGTAATACAGTCTGAGAATAGCAGGATAGAGGGGGAACATTTTAAATCAGAAGTATTATTTTCCCAGGAGGTGCAAATATGGCCAGACTGTTAACAGCACAGAAAATGGAATCTTAATCCCTTTACCGAGCAATTTTTTTTTCTAGCTACTGTACCACTTGGTGAATTTTTTGAAAACAGAAGAACTACAATAATGTGACAACAATTTCCCTTAAAATCAAATTATATAAAATGTGTCATGTGGAAGATTTACTGTGTTTGTTGTCAGTACCATCAACACCGACGTAAACACCACCGTGTCCACTATCGTCTGATTCAGATGCTGATTCTTCATCATTGTAGTGAAAATCATTCACATATAGATTGCTGCTGGAGCTTTCACCATCGGAAAAAAATCACTCAATTCATCTAAGAAGCTGAAATCCTGTTGTACATCATACATATGTCTTGCTGCTCAAGGTGTTCAACTGGAATGCCGGTGGCCGATGACAGCAAAAACGTTGTTCTACCAGTAAAAGGGTTAATCTATTTGCTTACTTTCATCTCTTTCTTAATCTTTCTTCAACATTCATTTCTTTTTCCATTAATTACCTTGTTGTCCTCCATTTTTTTCTGTCTTTCTATGCCCTATATCAACCCCAAATCAAATTGAAAGCCTATTTTCAATTTTGTTACACCAGTCTTCATTTATTTCCCCTTATTCAATTGAAATTGATGTCTCTTTGATTGTAATGGAAATTCCTCTAGTTTAAGGGACTTTTTATTTTTTCTGTTCTTTTGGGGGCACCAGTGGCCTAATGGTTAATAGCACGAAAAATAGAATCAGCAAACTAAGTTAAGATTTTGGCTCAGACAACTGGTGTTTGCTCCCCACAAATGCCCTTGGAAGTGACAGGTATCCACCCCATCCATCAAGCTATGAATAAATAGCAGGGAAGACTGAGTTTTTAAGCCTTGGACTCCCTCTAGCTTTTGGTAAACTAGAGTACACTGGGCTCTCTAGTCTTTGTTGGCTACTGGTCTAATTCTGATCACAAACCAGGAGTTGAGCCCCCAAAATAGATTGCTTCCATTTCTTCCGATAAGTCAGGTGAGGATGACTCTTTACTGCTAGTACCATGTAACCTGTTTTGTCTACAGATTTCAAATGGGCTCAAGACTCTGCTAAACCACCTCTGAATATATCTCTTCTGAAAAAGGCTGTTTTGGGGCCTTATTTTGACAGGTTTCTCGAGGTTTTTTCTCTATATTTTAGTGGAAAATGCCTGTGATGTCATAATAGAATTTATCCTGACCATATTCATTCTTTGATGGAATTTCTTTACATGACTTCAACTTTTGACATCTTCTTTTCATTTTTCTCCAACTTTATCTCCTCTTCTTCTGCAACTTCTCTGTTCTACTTATTCTTCAATATTCTCTTTTTCCTTCATTCAATATCAATATCCTCTTTCAATTCTCTTTCCTTGACCTCTTTTTCTAGTTTTACTGAGAAATAATTTCATCCAATATCAATCAACATGGCCAAGTGGTAGAGTGGTTGTCTCCGGTTTCGTAGGCAAATATCAAATCCACCATTGTCATACCAAAGACTTTAAAAATGGTACTCAATGTCTCTAAGCTCTCAGCACAAGGACTAAGATTGAGAAATCTTTCTCTGAGGCTTAAGGGTTGAAGTCAAATCATATTGGATATACCCATTATTGTACAGCCTCAAGTCTGGTCAGTACCTAGATAGGTTACCATTAGGGAATATCTGGTGCCAAAAACACCTCCGATAAGCCTGGCAACTCAGAAGTGGGTTGTACTGACTATTTCCTTTGTGTACATAACCCCTCAATGAAGGTTTGAGTGAAGAACAATAATACATTTCAATCAATCCATTCTATCAGCACTCTCTATCTATCAATCATTCTACATCTCACATTCTACAAACTATATTAATCATCATTTCCATTCTTTCATCTTTCTTTCTATCAGTTGCACCCCTCTCCCTTTTTTTGTTCTTTTTCTTTCTCTCTCTCTCACCCTCCCTCTCTCTGTATCATTTTCCCTCTCTTTTCTCATTCTAAATTAGATTGTCTAACCTTTTCATGAAAACCTTTCCATTATTACCATTCATAATTTACTCTTCTCTCTCTGTCAGTTTTTATTCCATTATTCTCTCTCTCTCTCTTTCTCTCTCTCTCTTTTCCATCATCTCACAGGTGAACTTTCATCTTTCTCTTTTTGATGTTCCTTTGTCTTGTTCTCTATTTGACACTCACTTTCATATAATAACTTTCATACCTTCTTTTCTCTTTTATTAATAACCCCATGAAACTCATGGCTTCCTTCCTCTCTCTCCACATATATTTACTCTCTTTATCACTCACTATCACACACTATCATTTTCTCCCACTCTCTCATACCACCCACTTTTCCAAATCTATACACTTCACCTCCACTAACTAAAATCGTCCTTCTTCATCATTTGATCTTTCTCTGTCAACAAATACCTTTGTGGGTATAGCTTGAGATTTGGGGGGATTTTAGAACCATAAGGGCAATGGTTTGGCTCCTTTAGAGACCCCTGCAAAATTTATTGAGATTTGGCAGTAGAAATGCAGTGGATGAACTACCATTTATAAATTGGGGGCCCTGGAGGTGTATTTTCAAATAGCCTACATTCCCTCCCTCAGCTATGCTTCTGAATCCCTTTCTATCAATCTCACTTTTTCAACTGTCAGTATTCTCCCTGATTGATAACTACCTATCCTTACCCATAATTCCATTTCCTTTCCTTCCAGCATCTTTTCATTTCTTCCTGTCATTCCAATCGCTCTATTTCTCACTTTCCTTTCTGTTCAGATCCTCATCTCTCCCCACCGATATCCCCACCCTTGGCATTCCTAATTACACCTGACATCTTTGTCAGCTCAGTTTGGCCATTTGCTATGGCCTTCCCTGATTTGCCATCGATAATCTCATTCACCAGCCTTATCACATTCGGCAAGAAACAGTGTTGAATGAACTTAATTCGCAAATTCATTTGTGAATCATCAATTATAATCAACAGTGAGAAGCTACCCATTAAGCCACTGATTGAACTAATGAGATCGGATAAGAATGGACGAATGTCACTTTAAAGATTTTTGCATTCCTGCATGGTACCATCGCCAACACAGCTATGGGCGGTTTATACTACTTTCAAAGTCCGCTCCCTTGATGTGATCATCAGCCTTTCAGCATCTGTCGTTGAACATAGACCTTCCCCAAGATTTACCAGATCACTCTATCATGGGCGTTGTGGAGCCAATAGTTTCTGAACTCTGGAGATCCACGTTGTAATTTGTGATGCCCAGCAGGTGTCTGTTATTCTTATAATATGATTAACCCACTGCCTTTTGAGTTTTCTAATGGTTCCTATGATATCTCTGACCCCTGTCTTTTCTCATACACAGTGATGGCTTGTGATCTCTCCATCTGAGGTTGAGCCTGATTCTCTATAGTGCATTGTCCTCAGCTTGAGAGTCAATCTTTGATAAGGTTTCATGTTTCAGCTCCATTGGTGACTATCAGGAGGACGCATTAGTTGTTTACCCTTCTTTCAAGGATTAATGGAATTTTCTCGTTCTTGAAGGTTTACTGAAAGCTTGCCAACCTACAATTTCAAAGAGTTCAAAGATGCATTATCGATGATTACAAAAAGAAAATAACAATATCATTCCTACAAGTTCAACATAGAGATACTTACCATGTTTTGTTCCGTTCATTATAGAGCCAAATTAAGGTAAAGCAATACCTTGAATAGAGTGGTTTTAATTAGTACGGGTTTTGACATTGTGGTCAAGGTATTGCTGTACAAATGTACAAGGTATAATGTAACAAGGTATAAGCTGAAAAAATATACTCTTTCAAAATGGGTCATAGTAGGAATAGTTTGCTTTCTCAGTATGATCAATCTCAGTAGAGTTCAAAGATGTGTGATCTACAATCGTATTCAAACACAGCAATAATGTCTGGTTAGTTATCCAACAGAAACCGCCATGTAAGCAATGTCTTGTGGCAGCATGCCATGTTTGGGGTGATCAATTAGAAAAATATATACAAAGCCAGTCAGACCCAGTATTTTCTTTCATCTATTTTTCTTTCTATCAGTTAGATGAATTTTAAAGATATTTGAATTTCAGAAGAGCAATTAGTAAAAAGCGCCTGTTGAAGAAATTTCAGTGAAAAAATTGGGAGAAATGAGACTTAGCAAACTTTGAGAATCCAGTATTGGACAGGTGAAGATAGTTTTGCTGTATAATTTGACCCAATTCTCTTCATGCTGAACAACAAGATTTTAAAAATGAACCACTCTCAAACAGTTGTAAGTTTTTGTTATTATCTTAAGGTTACATTTGTTCATCATTACTCAATTTGTTTTTTGCTGCTGAGAAGGTGAATACCATCAAAAGTCTTTATAAAAGCATATTCTCAATATGAGACGTAAAAAAAAAAAAAGACCGGAGAAATCATTTTGAATATTAATTGAGGAGAATGAAATCCCTTAGTTTCCCAGAAGCACTTCATGAAGCGGTCCATCATTTTTCCTGCTGTTTTTTGTGGTGAAATTTTATTGGCTTTTTTTTCATTCGTTTGTGCTTTCCACATGCAAATAATCTTCAATAAAGACAAGGAAATTAGATCACTCAAGGTGAAGAAATGAAGAGGACGAATGATTTGCCCAAACGAGAATTTGGAATAAAGGCTAGAAAAGAGAGAAATAAATGAAAATGAATCCGTTACTAATAGAAGCTTTTTAGTTTTGAGGGTGAATGGTCAAGATTGCACGAGGCACCTAGAAGAAGATGAAAACAAACAAGAAAAGACAGGGGAAGAAATGATGAACAAAGCCAGATATTACTTCACTTCTTTGCTGCAGGATACAAATCATATACAGAATATTTCACAGAAATGGACAACTTCTCTTGAGATATGAATAAAAACAGAACAAAGCAATAATATAATCATTGCGGATACGTTGTTGGCTTTATGGGCATTAAAAAAGAATCATTTCAGGGACTGGTTAACTGCACAAGAAGAAAAAAAAAAGTGCCAATAGATTCGGATCAGCAACAGAAATAACAATTACAAGAGATGAGATGAAATATGACAAAACAAATATACGAAAAAAAAAAAAATAGGCCAAGAAAGCATCGAGGGGGACAATGATATTTAAAATGACCCAATATAAACATTTTCATTTTTTTAAGAAAAGAAGGAGAGTTTCCGTCCCCTCGTGGCATTGGCTGCCGCCTACTTGTAAAGATATTAAATTGTCAACACAACAATGGAAAAAGAAACTGAAACAATATCGAAGTGCTGGCCCCATGGCTACATATGCTGTTATTAGATATTACAAGTTGGAACTACTTCTTTCACTTGCCAGCACACCAAAGAAGGTGCACATCCCCTGGGGCTAAATCAAATATGAATTCATGTCAAACAAACTTGAGAAGCCATATGCAAAAAAAAAAAAAAAAAAAAAAAAAAGGAATAGATAAAAAAAATAAAAAATGATTGTCCACAAGTTGACGTGAGAACATTTTGGGTCTTTCCTATGTTAGAAGGGAATAAATTGGTCGTCCATATGGGATCTGAAACAAAGTAGGCTTTTAGATGAGTATTTTGCAAGTTTGTAAGTTTGCTATCAATGAACAATATAGCTGGTATACCAATAATATTTTTGGATGGTAGCTGATTTATTTTTTGTTTTTTCATTTTGCACTTCTATATTATTTTCAATATCTATGATTTTTTTAGTGTTTTCTTTCATCTATTTTTCTTTCTATCAGTTTGATGAATTCATTCCATCAAGAGTCCCATGAGAGGTTAAAGTATATTCACTTCATTGTTAGTTCTATTTCTTACTAATCAAATGTTTTCACCTTTTTTATCTGAAGCTTTTTTGTCTCTATTATGGTTTTTAGTTATTTAGTATGTGACAATGGCCTGGTGCTGTGGTTCTCAAACTGTGTACCGTGGTGCAATAATGTGCCAAATGAATTTTTACGAATTGGAGCCTTGAACATGGTTAATATGTCTGTCTTGCTTCCATCAGAGAGTTGCCAATCTAATCATTTTATCACTAGATTTTTAGAGATTTGAACTGATTTTTTCATCAAATCCATGCACATCCAATGTTGAAAATGGCACATGAAGAAAAAAAAATTGAGGATTCTTGGAAAAACAACAAAATGGTGTCAAAATCAGTTCCACTCAAATGGTCTAATAACAATGGTCAAAAAATCAAAGTTTTCTCATCATTCATCATCTTTTATTATTAGAAACTGTCAACCAAACCTGTCTGTCTGTCTGACTGGCTATATATATATATACATATATATATATATATATATATATATATATATATATATATATATATATATATATATATATCATGCATATAAACTGCACTGATGAAGCTAAAGGGATGAAAATTTAAACATTTACTCTTTATTATATCAAGAAAAAACATCTTTTTGCTTATTTTAAAATTCCCCCTCCAATAGGTTTTTATTGGGGGTTCAATTTGCAATATAAGTTTATGCTGAATTAGTCCCTTAGTTTCTATACAGCAATGTTCACACGATGTTTTTTTTAAAAAAATCAGATTTTTAGTGACCATCCTCATCATAGCATGCTGCCAAAGGTTCTGGTCACGAGATGGTTTTTACTGCAAAATATCTCATATTGGTCTTTTTTTTTTATAGTATTCAGCTTTTTCTACAACAACTATTTTTGTATTGAACCAGACCTGGTTCTTTAATTGTTTTTTTTTCTCTTGTTGTGATATTCCTTCCATTTTTTTCTTCTCAAGTTCAACCTAATTGTTCTTCTGATTAAAATCCATGAGAAATGAAGTACGAAAAAAGTCAATTATGTAGGTACATAAATAGCAAAAAAAAGCATTTGAATTTTGCATGAAGAAACTCACTCAAAATGTTCTCAAGAAGCATCTGAAAAAGACGAATTGCAAATAGGATTCATAAGGACAGCAAACAAAAAAAAGGCTACAAAAAATGTAAACAAAAAATTATCATTAATAGAAATACTGGCTCTCCCGTTATAGTAAGGTTTGTTGAAACACAAGATTTGAGCATTGTTGGTCTGAAAATGACCATAAAGAACAAAAGAATCCCTTTTTTGAAAAAAACAAATTGTTTGTTGATGATCCGTAATGGTGTACTCATGCGAATTTTCTGAGAATCGTTACCCAAAAAATGTGATCAGGAGTGCCCGGAGACACACACAGATAGGCACATTGGTAGACACAGAAACTCGAAGAGAGAATAATTTGTTGTCCACTTGGCTGGATGGTTGGTTGATTTGTTGGACTTTAGTGATTCGATAGATTTGAGCTTTTGTAACCAGTTGTCTTCATGGCCTAATCAGTAAGGCAGCTGACATAGCTCCTCTACCACTTCAACACAAATAATCTTGTACCTTCTTGAGGGAACAAGAAACAGGCTTCGCAAGATTTGTTGGGGAATCAGAGATGACTCAGTATGGTGAAAACATTTTTGCTTTGGACACATTGCCTGAGTCTTTCAAAGGCGCATTTTATATCTATAAATATCTCATATTCTTCTCCTTCCAAGCATTGACCACACATTTTTTCTTTTTTTCCATTCAAGTATTTTTTTTCTTTTTTTTTTTCAGTTTTACTTTTTTCTTCTATAATAGACCTGCTGACTCCACAGAGCTTTTCACAGTTGTCAATGTGAGGAAAAGTGCTTATTCTGACTGTCAAGGTTTTTTCCTGTATGCTGAAGACAATGCAGGGGGTATTAACAAAAAAAAAGAAATAAGACAAGGCAATAATAGTTGTAGTAGAAAAAGCTGAATATTATGAAAAAAAACAAAACAAACAATATGAGTGGCGATGAAGAATATGGTGGTACAAAAAAAGAAAACGGTAGATTATTATAAACTTGAGTGAAACAATAACCGACTCTTATAATTCTTCCTTCATCAAATCCACACATATGTCAATGATAGGAATAACTTTATCAATAATGAATAATTCTAAACATTATTGTCACACATGAAAATATTTTCTCAAAACGATTTTTAGTCCCTATTAGAAACCGTCAACCAAAGCTGTCACCAAAACTGTCAACATAGATTTCTTCAGTTTTCTATTTGGTCTGGCTGGCTGGCTAGCTTGTTAATTGGCTGGCTGACTAGCTTGCTAGCTGTCATGTGTACAGGCCACACAAATGGAGCTAGAGGGCTGAGAATTAAAACATTTACTCCTTAGTATGTCCAGAAAAGGCTCATTTTCTCTTGAAAATTTTTCCTAAAATAGGTTTGTTGGAAGAGTCAGGTTTGCAAGATAAGCTCATGCAAAATCGATCCCTTAGTTTGCGTCCGGCGGCATTTTGAAAATTCTAATTCTTAGTGATCACTGTCTAATAAAAAGGGAGAAAAGTTAATTAATTGCTAATCACCGTTTTTCCCATTTGTTTAATTGATCCCCTCCGACATCCGACATCGCAAAAAGACTTTTGTCACATGACGGTTTCTATTAAGTGACTAACCAAACCTGTCTGTGCTTTGTTTCTGTCATATATTTTATCACAACAAAGTTTGATTTTTTTTACAATCATTCGACATTTGGGGGAGGGTGGGGAGGAGCTTCTTTTTTTGTTGCTTTTTGTGATTTGTTTTTATTATTGTTGTTTTCAAAGTATCTTAAAAATGTTTTTACGTTTCAAAATTTTCAACTCATAATATATATTTTTTTTGTGATATTTTTGCTGTATCGAGATATTACAAAATGGAATCAGCAAATTGAGTTTAAACTTGTACTGCTTATATTCACCTATCACTCATGCTCTTAGGAAAAGCATGAATCCACCTCTCTTTGCATTCTACTTTTTGAATTTTGTTGGTTTTTCATCACAACGTAGGAAAGTCAGATAAAAATGCAGCCTCATCAAATATCCTTGTCTTTACAACTTTCGAGACCATGTTTTTGCGATCACAGAAATGAAACTTTTATTCAAAGATGCAATGTATATGGTGAGCCGAACTGGCAAAATTGCTTACTTAAAAAAATTTTCCAGTTTTTTTGTGAAAAGATTCCACTCTGATTGCATGAACTACTGATCATAGAAATGGTTATTTTTATCCATATTTTGATTAAATAAACTTTCCATCATATCAAAACTACATATTTATTCATTTTTCTTTGAAACGTTAAAACTGCTTATTTATCAATTTTCTTTAAAAACAAATTTGATTTCACTTTGATTACAAAAACTCTCGACTGTGAAAAAGTAGTTGTTTTTTATCAAAGTCTCAATGACCCAAACTTTTGATCAATTTTAATCGATTCATTTATTCATTTTTTGTTAAAAAAGTTAAAACTACATGTTCATCAATTTTTTATAAAAAACAGTTTTATTTTACTTTGATTACAGAAACTTTCAATTGAAAAAAAATAGTTTTTTTTATATCCTTGTCTTGATTGAATAAACTTTTGATCAAATTAAAACTTTGTACTCATTCATTTTTTTGTAAAAAAGTTCAAATTCCACCAAACATTCTGCTGATATGGCATAACATTTATATCTCCTCTCTTTTATCCATTACGCAGTTTTAAAAAAAGGATGATGAAGCTCAATTTTTCTTCCTCTTGAGCAGTCAGTATACTTTTAAAATCTAAAGTACCAACTTGATATGAATATCTATCTATTTTCCAGAAAATAACTTTTTAAATGTGTACATATCCACATCTATCAATTATTATGGACATATTTTAGTTCTCTCTCTCTCGACTTAACAAAGTTTTGAAACAAACAGCATATTACATACATATATATAAATGTACACATGCCCAAACACGCAAACGCACACACACACACACAGATATATGTATATATATATATATATATATATATATATATATATATATATATATACAAACTCTACTCAAACCTATCAAGATTACTTTTTCCAAACAATTTCCTATAACTTCAGAATGCTATAATTTTTCTCTCCATTATCCACCTGATAGCTTACCAGATCAACTGAATCTGAATGAGTTTCAAATGGCCACAATTTTCCATTATAGCCATGTCCATCTTGTGATGATGGAGAAGGTAATGGGGAAGATGAATATGTATTGGGGTTGGGGTGGCGAAGGCCACAAATCTTTGTGCACCATTGAGCAACAAAAACTATTTTCTGGACAATATATAACGCTGTTACAATACATAACAAACTTTTCATATGTGTGTTGAGTATCTCAGTAATGTAATATGGTATATATATATATATATATATATATATATATATATATATATATATATATGTATGTAAATGCATTTGTACATGTGCATATATATATACATATGCACATCTACATATGAATACATAGGCATGGATATGTATATATATATATATAAATATATATATATATATATACATATGTATATGTATTATTGTGTCATCCACAGACAGTGCTGTTTTGTTGCATAACTACTCTTCAGTGTGGCTACAGACAATCTGTTATCCCATCCAGTTCTCTTGGGAACTGGACGGTTCGTAAGGCTGAATTTGAGCGATATATCTATTTTAAATTCCCCTTCCATCAGAGTGCTCTATATAAGATTGTTAATATATTTGAAACTTAATTTGAAATGACCTCCCGTTATTATAAGGAAAATGAGTAACTTTGCCTAGAAAGTATGAATAAAATAAACTATTAAAGAAAATAGGGCTGCTGCAGGAACCGAACCTATGACTGATAAGTTAGCTGCTTCAGCGTAGCTCCTCTCTTCCCATCTAGCTGAACAGCCTGTTGGAAAGACAAAGCCCAAATAACTTTCCTTATCATGATCATTCACTATCCATTTCTGTAGTGTTGTTTCTCAATGCAGACAGTTATATCATAAAGAAATGGATATGTAATCCAACAGAATATTTATGAATGTATCATTGGTCATTTCATTGGGAGTTTCAAATGATATAATGCATTCATGAATATTTCGTTGAATTATGTATCTTTTTCTTAATGATATATGTATTAAATATATGTATATCTCTTCGGTGAGACATGGGAAACACCAGGTAATAGATTGATCTATCAGTTTAAATATCACTTCAGAAACACATAAATATACAAAAAAAATGCTTTCTTGCTTAAGACAAAAAAAAAAATGTTATCTTTGTGATCTGAATTAAGTATATACTAGTATATGAAACTTAAAAAATGATGGAATTATTTATGTATCAGCACCAAGGAGCAAAAAGCTAATTCATGAAGTAATTTATTTTTGATTATTCAAGTGTTCTAATTTTCATTTTTTTCACGTCTCTTCTTTTGAAGGATGATTGGATATGCAAAAAAAGAATAAGAGGAGTGTAACTAGTTTTTAAAAATTAATAACCACAAATTCATCTGGAAAAAAAATGAAAGAAAAAAGTATCATATATGATTTTTATGTGGAAAAAACTTCAACAAAAGATGACAGGATTATTCAGAGGGGATAAATTATCCAATTATATATTTCAGTATAAATAAAAGTATTTATTTGAAATAAAATAAAGGTTATATTTTCTTTTAATCAAAAAGAAACTTTTAATTGAAGCTGAGAAAAATCAGTGAATGCGGGTGAAATTGTCTATAGAAACCGTCCAAACATTTGTGGCAAATGAGGGTTCAGTAAAGCCTGAATACAGAGAAAAGGGGAGTATCTGATGGAAAGGCAGACATCCCTTCTTATAACTACTCATCTATCCAAAACTGACAGACAAATAATCAGTTTTCAAAATTCAGTAATTTTCTTTTAAAAACCTGGCATTTGTGTGGCCTGTCCATACCTTTTTTGATTTTTTCACAACCCTGTCATTTATTTACAACCATATATTATTCATTTACAAGCGTATACTCGTGAAAAATGACAGGATTGTTTATGTATGTAACCTAAAACTATTTTATTCGGTAACCTATTTTTGATGATTCAAGTATCCTAATTTTAAAGATTTTTTCTAAGTCCCAACTCAACACAAGCTGTTTTAAAGTGTGATCAAACATAACATCTCAAGAGTTTCTATGATGAAATTTTCTTTGTTATGTCATCATAGAAAGGTAAATTAGACATCTTGCAATAAGATTGTACAATCAGTGACTTTGTGAAATTGCTAGGGATTTTGTGAAATCCTTGTACATCCCAGAAATTTTATACTATACCTAGTTTTAAAACCAGTGTAGTAATGGTTAAGCTTGAGATGCTGACCATTACTACAGTAATGAGTTCGATCCTCACTAGGTGACCTTTTACTGTAGCCTTATGTCAAAACTTGATAGAAATTGACTATATTCTGCTTGAGTATTTACAGTGTTTATATAGGTTAGTTTGACACAAGGCTATCGTTGTGGAGGATCCAACAAGGATTGAACTCGTTATACTGGTAACGGTCAGCATCATAGCAATCACAGCTTTGATGGTTATCGTTAAAGTGGTGATTCCATGAAATTACTGAAATGTTTAGGGATTTCACAGAAATCACTAGTTTCACTCTTACTCCATCATATATGTATAAATGTCATACATATATATATAGAGAGAGTCCTGTGTGGAGTAAAAAATGTTTGTCTAAAGAAAGGATTAAATGTGATCCTGAACATAAATAATAGGTAAATGATAATAAAAATCAGTTGGATTCCTGAAGGATCATTCTCCTAAGAACTCAAATACATAATTGCACATTCAAACTATTGGCTAATCCCTTTTTCTCTGTTGTGAAAGAAAAAAGATTAATATATACATACATATATATGCATACAAACGTATTGAAATTTTTATTTGAAATGATCTCCAGTCATTACCCTGTTAATATATCCCTTGGCGTTAACAATATAAATAGAATAAACAATTACAGAAAATGGGGCTGCTGCAGGAATCAAACATGTGACCAATAGGGTAGCTGATTTAATGTAGCGATGCCTTTACCATTGAGCTAAACAGCCACCGGCAATGCAAAGGCCCAAATAACTGCTTTCATTCCAAATTCTTATCTTATTTATTCTCGGCTTATATCTGCTCAATTTGTTTCTTTCAATGTGACACTCATGTATTAAGAAATGAATATATGATCCAACAGAACGATTATAGATTGAGTTACATTATATCGAAACTTATTTGAAATGATCTCCTATCATTACACTGAAAATATATCACTCGGCCAAATCAACATAAATAGAATAAACTATTAAAGATAAATTCTATCTATGTTGTCTTGGCCATGTGATATAATCACTGTGTAATGATGGAAGATCATTTTGAATAAGAGTTTCTGTATGACAAAACACAATTTATAATCATTCTGTCAGATCATGTATCCATTTCTTGAAATACATGCACATATATATATACAAACGTTAAACTCAATATATATAGATTAGACTAAATCGTCTAAGCCTGTAAGCTGATGTTAGCAAACTTATCCATCAGATCTTTACTAATGTTTAATCTTTATGTCCTTGTACCAGACTAGAAGCAAAGTAAATATTTCCACTATGCATAATTTCTAATTTATAAAGATGGTCATGCAGATATAGAAATGCATATACATATGTACAAGGATCACTGAATATATACATATATATATATATATATATATATATATATATATATACATATATATATATATATATATATATATATATATATATGATTATGAATTGCATTATTATAAAGAAACTCTTATTTGAAGTGATCTCCCATTGTTATACTGTTAATATATCACTCGGCCTAGACAATGTAAATAGAGTAAACAATAAAAAGAAATGTGGCTGCTGCAGGAGATTCTGATGATATGACATGAAGTATTGGTGGGGCTGTGAGTTGGGAAGGATGCAGCACTAGTTTCTGCACAGGAAATAAACTCTTCATTTCAGGTCTTAGTATCCGTTTCCTTAATTGTTTATTCTATTTACATAGTCTAGGCTGAGTGATATATTAGCCATGTTACGACAGGAGATCATTTCAAATAAAGGTTTCTATATAATGTAATGCAATTTATAATCATTCTTTTGGGTCATATATATACATTTCTTAATACATAAATATATATACATTTTTTTTTCTCTGTCTGACTTCAGTAACCTATTTCCCAATATCTGTGAATGCAATTTATGTAATTTTCTTCAGTGTTTTTTTCCTGCTTTCAGATACATTTTTTTTATTATGGTACAATGTATAAATTGTCTCTCATTCGGATCATCAGTTGTTTACCATGTAAATGTTTCATGGATTTTAAAAACAAAACATTTATATTAACATGACTCCTCAGCAGTCTTAATCACCCCCATTTTCTTATTATATAGTTTATGCCATACATGTAGTTTGTTATTTCGTACAAGGTTTATATATATATATATATATATATATATATATATATATATATATATATATATATATATATATATATATATATATATGTATATATTGAAAATGGAAACCTTATATCTGTATTGTTCATGTGCTCCAAAAGTATATGTCTATCAGTTGGCACAAGTAATCAGAAAACTCTGATTTGGGGAGGAGAATGTTTGTTGAGATTTTTGGGAAATGATGAAGGGCTGACTCTGATGATATGACATGAAGTATTGGTGGGGTTGTGGATAGGGAAAGATGCAGCTCTGGTTTCTGCACGGGAAATAAACACTTCATTTCAGGTCTTAGTGTCCGTTTGATATAATAACAGCCTGTCAGGACTGTCCAACGCAGGTGAAAATACAGTTATGTGAGCCAGTAACCTCTTGGGTCAACTCATGCTATTTGCATAGGTAAACAGTGCTGCAATGGTCTAATCACTAGGAAAAAGTTTTGATATGCATTTAAATGCCTGATATATATATATATATATATATATATATATATATATATATATATATATATGTATATATATATATATATGCATACACCTATATAGGAAGATTGAAAGAGGAAGATTTTGTGAGTAATTATATGAGCTTTTTCAAAGTACCTATTAATATACTAATAAACATATACATATACATGCGTGTTATTGAGAAATGGATATGTATGATCCGACAGAATGATTATAAATTGTATTATATTACATTGAAATGATCTCCTGCATCACACGTCCATCATTTGGCCTGGACAACGTAAATAATTGAACAATTCCCGCAGCAGCTCCATTTTCTCTAATTGTTTATTCTATCTACATTGTCTAGGCCAAATAATACATTCACCATGTAATAATGGGAGAACATTAAAAAAAAGTGTTTCAATATGATATAATGTAATTTATAATCATATTTGAGTGTGTATATGCATATGTATATATATCTATCTATATATACAATATATATCTATCTATATATACAATATATATCTATCTATATATACAATATATATGGGTGTTTTTGTAGGGATATATATATATACATATATACATATATATATATATATATATATATATATATATATATATATATATATATATACCTGTTGCATATAGGTGTATATATCATATGTGAAGTTATTCATTAAAAATGCATAGTTCCCATAAACTGATTTTTCCAGCTTTATGGTGACAAGTACAATTTTTGCTTTGTCAAAAATGAATAAATGAAACACAGACCCAAACTTTTCTAGTGTTCTCTTAATAGCTAACTCCTCCTCATCATCATCATCATCAGTCTTTTATTGTCCGCAGTTAGACTAAGACATTCACCAGGATTCACCAGACCTCTCCATCATGGGCATTGCAGAGCCATTATTTGTCTTGTTTGTCTCTCCATCCTACATTCTGCCAGCCTTGATTCCGCTTGCGATCTGTGGAGAACCATTTTTTGAGTCGTGATGTTAATCGGTTATCTGCCATTCTTGCAACATGACCAGCCCATTTCCATTTAAATTAATGGATTCTATGATGACTATTTTTTTCATAATATATTGTGCTTGTGATCCCTCCCTGTTGAGCATGATTCTTTTGAGTGCACATTGCCTAGTTCTCACTTTGAGGGTCAGTCTCTTGGTTAGCAAAATGCTTTCTGTGAAATCCATAAATGCAATTACAGGGTAGAATACAAAGTAATTCATATACTTTAAATAATTGCTGAAAAGGTAACATAAAATTATGCAGATAATGGCAAGTTTGTGCCAACATTGTTAGAAGTCTGCATTTGGTTGTATTCATAATCATGACTTAGCATACACAGAGATTTTTTCGTCCTAATAGAATCATTAATTGATCTGTGGGTAGTAAGGGAACTTATGAGAGTAATTTTCTGAAGATGGTTACCTGGTTATTATCAAAATTGGGTCCTGTCCCAACATCTTGAATAAGGTATGTTCTTTAATAGAAATGTGCATGCCTTGTGCTATGGAGAAAAATAGCACCTGCGCTATCAAATATAATCAGCTTCCATTCCAATTTTTCATCTTCTCTTACCCATAGAGCTTGCACTTACCAAGTCCTTTTTTAATGACAGTAGGTTGCAATATGTGATGCCTGATTCTGCAGGAAATGAGGAAGCTGTACGATTGACATGAAGAAATTGAAAAAAAAAGGAAATTCCTCCAAGAGAAGTTTGGTCTGACAATGTCATGACTGTGCAAAAGAATGTATTGGGTGTGCGCAAAAGTTTACAGAAAAAAATGGTTTCCAATTGTATATTCCACCCCAAGTTTTCAGAAAATGAGAGCTGGGAACTTTTGGACAAGTTTTGGAACAAATGATTGTTCGCAAGTGTTTTGCGTCTTGAGATATTGCCCTAACATCGTGATTCATTTATGAAGAGAAAATGTTGCTGTCTCATTGAAAGAGAAGATTGAAAGCAGCAACCAATGAAATGAAAAAAATGAATGAAAGAGAATATTCACCAGAAGAAGAGGAGTATTGGACAGAAAGAAAAAGAAGAAAGAAAAAAAAGGAAAGATTAAAGAATGAGAAAATTGAAGGAAAAAAATTAAAAGAAAGGAAAATAGAAGGTTAGGAAGAAGGTCATAGTTAAATTATAGAATATAAATTTTATGTATTTTTTAAAGAAATTTTTTCAGTGAATAATTTAAACTGAATGAATGTTTCGGTATATAAGTTTAAAGTCTATAAGGACATAAGGAATTGTCTATAAGAAAGTTTTATTTAGAGTGTTGCATAATTCAAAGGATGATGAAAATGAAACCAAATTCCCTACCTGTAACAAGAATTAAACCAAATATTCTATAAGAAATAATATGCATTAATATCTCTGCTATTTGAATTAAAAACTACTCATAATTTTATATCTACAAATCCAATTCATTGACCATTAATTTACCATGTATATTATAATTGAAAATCATCCAAGGGATAGGAGCATTGAACAAAGACTTGTAGCCTTCAGTTAAGTGCAGGAACCAATGCACTCTTTCTGGATATTATGGTCAGCCAAAAAAAAAAAATGAAAAAAAAAAAAAATCATGCCTTCTTCTGCAATGTCTTCTTTATTTAGGAATCTTGTCTTGGCAAAAACAAGATGATAAAATTCTTTTCTCAGGAACTGACTTTGGCTTCACACTCAGATTACTTTATCTCTGCAGGCCCTTTGATCTCAGTTGAGGTGATCCTTTTCATGTGTCGTGCATTAAATCTTCATTTGTCCAAGGAACACACCAATAGGGACCACTGGCTGATATCTCTTGCCCACCACCATCTTGTCCAGTGAAATGCTATTTTCCAGTCACAGGGAACAATTACTGGAAGACTAATTCGTTAATCCTCTCAGATATATTCCTTCGAGTTATGAATGTTTTCCAAGTGATGTGGCCGTCAAATACGAGGTTCTCTTCCCGTGATGTCCATCCACCCATCCGTCATATAAAGAGGCAAGAGTCATAAACAAGTGTACCGGAACACTGCACTGCGTTATGCATACATGGATACATTATCCTGCGTAGGTGCACATTTGTCAACTAATATGCTGAAGAACAGATGTAGTGTATAAACAGATGAGTGTGCGTGAGACTTTGTGTTGGGGGGTCTGCATTGTGTGATTGCTGTTCAACACAATGATGGGCAAATCACAGCAAAAAGAAAAATCCATAAAAAGAAAAAAGAAAAAAAACAAAAACGTCAAAATATAGAACCTAAACCTTTTACAGATGATGATATCATACATTACAGCAGGGATGGTCTGTCGAGTTGTGTAACAAATTGTGTTTGACTTCACACAGTGCCTGGACACATCTCATCAATTCCAAGATGATGCCATGTTAGGGTAGCAGGTGGGCTTGTGATGAGAAAGGGGTAGGAGCTGGACATCCTTACACTACCCACCCTTTTCTTTTTTTTTTTTGCACTCTTCATTCTCCTTCTCCCATCCTCTATAACTTGTCCCCACCCAGTATCCCCCCAAAACTTTCTTTATCCCACCCTACTACACCTGTCACTTTTTCTTTCAGCTGACAAATACATATCAACCCTTATCTGTTACCACACAAATGAAGGAGAAACGGACACTGAGAATTGACCGAGAATTATAAAATTCTTCATTGTAAATTTTATGGCTGTTACTATTGTTGCATCATCTTAAACATCATCATCATCATAATCATCATCATTAACATCAATCATAACTGTATTTATTATTCTGTGGTTTTTTTCCCATGACATCTTGCTATTTTCATATTTGCATAATTTTCATTATTATCGTTGTCGCATTAGAAACCTCAAATGGCAATGGGCTGGACATGTTGTAAGAATGTCAGACAACTTTTGGACATCATGTCTCACAACGTGGATCCCCAGTGATCAGGTGCGAGACTGTGGATGACAGAAAGTAAGATGGTGTGACAAGTTAGGTAAATTCAGGAAGTACTGGCTCCATGATGCCCATGATAGAGAGGTCTGGTGAATGTTGAGGAAGATCTATGTCCGATGACGGATGCTGACAGACTGATGATGACGACGATGATGATTGTTCAGCTTAGTAAGTGCATCATCATCATCATCATCATAATCTTTTATGTTGCTGCTGCTTCTCTTATCATTATTACTACTACATCTAACCATATTCCATGCATTTGTTTGTTTGTTCACAGCGAATGTCTGGTGGTCATTGCTAAAGACTGAGAGAGAGCAAATATCCTCAAATCTCCAGCACCTTTCTCAGTACCATCAAGAACCCTAGCACCATCATGGTCTGTGCATTCTCAATTTGCATTGAGATAAAAAACAGCACAATAAAAATGAGTAAAACTGGGAATGAAGTAAAATACATTTGTTATTGTCAACAGTTGTACCTTTTGAGCCGGCAACCTTGAGACCTGACCACTGCCAGACCACAGAAAATGCCAGAGAACAGAAATCATTTTTTCCAGAGGAGCGGAAAATTAGTTTATCGATTTTTAACGATTTTCTAATAGTGTGAAAAATATAATGATAATATTTTTTTATATAGTTTATATAATATAAATTGTATCATGAAAAATGAAAATTATCTTTGTTTACTTGGTTTTGCTTTTTGGTTACACAAAGGCAGAGGAACCAACAATGGAAACATGGATAGACACTATCCTACACAAGAAACCATGCTGATCTACTGGAAATATACAGGATAATCTCAGGTTTACACGCCATTGACAAAGACTGTAAGAGCAGCATTTGTTCAGATAGAATCATGCTACAGCCATCAATAAGCAGTGTAACAAGAGGTCACAGCAAGAAAAAAATCCAAACAGCCACCAGAGTTGGAAAGCACTTATTCTCAGACAGATCCGCTGCGACATGGAACCAACTATTAGAAGCCACAGTTCCTTCTCTAAACCTAAGCATATTCAAATCAAATCTCAGAAAAGATCTTAGTCACCAAATGTTCAAGTATAAATTTTTGAACTGAATAATCACCATAGTAGCATTCCATAGGTTCACCTCACTAGGCTAATAATTTCCTGATTGAGATACAAATTGCAGTACAAATTAAACTGTGAAGTAAGCATTGGTAAACTGCTGATGTAAAATAGCTTGGGAAGCTATAGTGATACTAACAGATTTTTGTCTGTAATAGAATAGTAATCAATGGAGAGATCACAAGACAGCACAATACGTTAAAGAAAAACAGGAGTTCGAGACACAATAGAATCCATCAGAAAACTGCAATGGTAATGGGTTGGTTATGTTGCAAGAATGACAGACAACCAATGGACATCATGACATGGATCCCCAGAGATCACATGCAAAACCGAGGCTAGTAGAATACTAATGGAGAGATGAACTAGACATTTTTAAAAAAATATTGGATTGCAGCGCCCATGATAGAGAGGTCTGGCAAATTCTGGGGATGGTCTGTGTCTAACGACGGACAATAAAAGACTGATGATGATTATATATTTATACTGTATCATCATTTTTCTTACAAGCGCTACCTGTTTCAATCATCAAGTTAAAAGGTCTGCCTACCTAGAAAATCAGAGTTCAAAATGTTGACTTTTATCTGTTCTTGCACAACAACTACCGGTGCAGTAGGCAACCTCAATACCAGTTATACTATCAAAAAAGTTTAGAGGATGAATAGCTAAATGGATACACTGAGTACATTTTATTGTAAGATATCAAATCAAAAGAGATACACATTAAACAAAAGAAAGTAATTTATGAATGGAAGTTTGGCCAAGCCAACTCCTTCAATTCTTTTTTATTTCTATATTAGTAGTTGCATTGTGAAAATCCCTAATTCCAAATTACCAAACCAAAAGATATTGAAATATAACTTGGGCAAATAGTTGATACACAGATACATGGATTAGAGCCAAGTACATTTGCCTACAACAAAATCAGACAAAATCCGGTTTTCAGCATTTTTTCCTTGTATATTTCATTTTATTGTCCTGCCTATAAAGAGAACAATGTTAAGTATTTTATATACTTACATAAATTGTTTTATTTATTTTGTACTATTTATTGCATTTTCTATTTGTGGTTACTTTTATGCTTTCAATGTCTTTATTCTTTTCAATTTCTTTTATTTTATTTTCAGCCATTTATCTTGTATATTTAAAGCTTTGAAATAAATCTCCTGAAATCCAGTTTGCAAAAAGAATTACTATAGCTTTTGTGCTTTCGGTGTTTTGTAGGTTCTCTGTGAACCTTTGTTCCTGGAATTCCTGAAGCTAGTTTTGGATTATTGCCGATATCCAAAGGTCTTTTACGATCACTATCTTGGAATATTAACATGTATATTTTTTTTTTGGACCTCTTTCCGGTGTGTATATACGAGAGAATGTACTTGCTTCATATTTATACTTATTTCTCTGGAAAGCCTGACTACACATGTTTATTGATCCTTGTATGTATTTAAGTTCTGAAATCTTCAAAAAGAAACTCATTGATTATTGTTCATAACTAGTCATCACTTCAAATTATCTATTTTGGTTTCCACGTGAATTTTTGCTTACACACATATCATCATCAGTTTTTTTACGTCTGTCATTGGGCATAGACCTTCCCCAGGATCCGCCACATTTCTCTATCATGGGCGTCGCAGAGCTGGTATTTTCTGAACTTGTCTAGTTTATCTTTCCATCTTGTGTTCTGTTGGCCTCGGTTTTGCATGTGGTCTCTGGGGATCCATGTTGTGAGTTGTCTTTCATTCTCGCAATATGACCAGCCCATTGCCATTTGAGTTTTCTAATGGATTCTATGATGTCTCGGACCCCTGTTTTCTTTCTGATATATTATGCTGTCTTGTGATCTCTCCATGTAAGGTTGAGCATGCTGCATGCTTTTCAGTTTGCAGGTTTGTTTCTTGGTTAGGTTCCATGTGTCAACTCCATAATTGACTATTGGGAGAATGCATTGGTTGTACTCTTCTTTATAGGTTTATTAGGATAAAAGACCGTAAGGGTGCATTTGTGTGCATGTGAGAGTGTAAGTGCATTGGGCTGTGATAGGGCTAAGTCTGACAGCAGCCCCTGGCAAATTTTCAAAAAACTTTGTTTTATAGATTTTTTTACACTATATTTGATTTTTTTTCAGATTCTTTTTTTTTATATTTTCCCAGGTTCTTCAGATATGTTGCATCCTGAGAGCTCCTGCGCTCTTCTGTGGAGTCTGTGGGTCCCACATACAGCTTCTGATGTAAGCTAACATGGATAGGGGTTATGTGTGTACCTAATGAAGTGTGTGTGTACCTGATAATGAGATTGAGCATCATTTAATCAACTCCAATATGCAAATTCAGTAGTATCATACTCTAGGGTCTGCGTTTTGGTTGTTACTATTACAATGTGTATCGTTCTTGTAATTTAAAAACCAAATCCTTTATTCAATCTTTTGAGGTAGAATGCTCTCATCTATTCTTGAGGATATCACATAGTTAATTCATCCTTGCAATGTCAATTGTCTGCCTCTTCCAAGAGTTCATTACTTTTTTGCACTTACTAACCTGGGAAGGGTACTAAGTACACTTCAACAATGCTTCTATCCACTAGGCCATATTCCCCTTAGCACAATCTAAGGGAAACTTGGAGCCTTAAAACTAATATCAGCCTTTTCATCCAAACCAGAGTATGTGTTTTTTTTCACTATCCATAGTAAAATCAGATGAAATTTTAGAGTGTCAAATTCAATAACCTTTTGTTTCTAATACAACGGGGGGGGGGGGGTGTCCAATGATAAGGAAAAACTGAGTTACTTTTCTCGAATACACTAGTTTGTGTAATAAAGGGAATGACTTTTTTGTCTTTAATGCATTGGACTCCAGTCTTGTAAAAGTACTGTCCTTTCTTTCTTAATTAATTACTCAGCATCTTAACATAATGGACGAATGTTACAAATTATTTGAATGTAATCAAAAGAAAAATGCTAACTATGAAAATACTATCAAGTTGATGACTTTTATGTCTCTGCATATAATGTAATCAGTTTTTGAACATAATAAAAACCTATGGTTGTCTCAATTTCAAATCTTTCAGGATCAATCACGTTTTGTCCAGTGGTTTTAAATCTATTTTTCTATTTAGGTTTCCTTGTTGCTGGGATCACTCATCTGATTCTGCATATTTTATACACTCTCAAAGGAGAGACAGTATTTGATTTCCATATTCTCTCCTTTCTCTTATTTTTTTGTTTTTGCTCTCAGCATTTTTTCACTCAGGTTGATAATCTTTCTAACGAAGAGCCTATTTGAAAATAAATTTATTCTGACAGGGTGTAGGTGTGGCTAAGTTTTTCCATTTTCCAATTGTATCTTTCCTGTTCCAACTGTTCTTACCACTATATAATTAGTTCAAAACCATCAACCAAGACTGTCAATGTAGGTTTCTTCAGTTTTCAAATAAGTCTGGCTTGTTAGCTATGTGTGTATGCATATGTTGTGTTTATGAGCTGCCCCAATGGAGCTAGATAGCTGAAAATATAAACTTTTACTTTTTTTAAGTCTATAAAAAATGTTTTTTTTGTTATTTGAAAATCCCCACGCCCATGATTGTTTTTTCATGCTTGTTTTAGAAAACTCAGATCTTTTATTGATCACTGCCCAGGAAAAGGTAAAAGAAGTAATTAATTCATTGATTACTCCTTTTCCAAATTTTTCAATTGATCACCCCCTGCCAAGAGACATTGATCACATAACGGTTTCTATCAAATGACTAACCATACTTGCACAATTTTTATATAGTTTGAGACTCACTAAGAGATCATCCTTTATTTCCAATCTGCACTATTCACTCGCTGTTGTAAATCGACAGCTTGAGTGAATTTACAAAAGCTAAAAGCTAAAACACTGAGATGGAAGAAAGTTCTAGTCATAAATTATTAATAATGGTTGCCAATGCTTGATCAAATAAAAAATAAAGGTAATAATGCTGCTATTGATACTACAAGTGTAAAAGCAATAATAAATATGGTGCCAACAGAGATCAAGGAAGATAAGAGGTTAGGTTTATAGGTTAGACATAATCTTTTTTGCCAACCATCGAGTTTTCGTTGCTCAGTTGGTAGGGGCAAATGGTATGGTTAACCAGGCTTCTCTGAGGCAAAAAGGATATGAGTTTGAGTCTTTCCAAGAGATTATTCTTCATTCCTGTTTACCCACTTGTAGATTGACAGCCTGAGTAAAATTGCGTTAAAAAAAGTCCTAAAAAATTAAGATGATAGAAAGCACCAGACAAAAAGTATCAATAACAGTATAATTCTATTAGAAATAATTTTGCCAAGATATCATCCCCATCAGATCATCATTAAAAGATGTATAATTCTATTGCTTATTTATTACCGACTTCTGACTAATTGATTACAACATGATGGTTCAATCAGCTATGACTGGATGATTTGACAGCATAGGATAAGAGCTTGGTTTGGTTTGCACAGCACTATTGCACATAATCTATTGGACTTCCAAAAATAGCCCCATCAATTCAAACAAATAAAAACTAAGTAATTTGAGCTATGAAAATTGTTGGTAAAGAATTGGTTGGATATGATTTGAGAATGTTGTCATATGCTCTGACCTGCCAGATGTGATATAAAAATAAAATAAAAAATGATTTCTTTCCTTGCTTTCAAAAATAAGAAATGAAGACAATTATATACCACTGCCCTACGGGGAAAGGCTCTGCAGTTTGGGGAATAATGTATAACCAGCTTGTAACAAATGTATTTTGAGACATAAACAACTTTAAACAAACAAGATTGTAAGCAGAATAGCCTGGGTATACTTCATTACAGAATTCAGAGAATACGTTATGATGAGACAATGGCAGTAGCAATGAATACAAAGTACTGCAGATCATAATAATGATTTAAAACCAGGAGGAACATTTTTTGAAATCGTAGCACTCTTGGGATATTTTAAGGCAAGTATGCACAGAAGACTATACAACCAATGCATTCTCTTAATTGTCATCTATAGAGCTGAAACCAAACAACCAAACCAAAAGATTGACCCTCAAACAGAACTATGCAACCCGCACAGGAGAGAATTATGCTCAACATCACATGTACAGTACATCTGAGAGATATCATTGAATTCATTTGAAAACTCAAATGGCAATGGGCTGGTCATGTAGCCAGAATCTCAGACAACCACAGGACATTACAACTCGCATTACGGATCCCAAGAGATCATATGTGAAATAATGTCTGGCAGAAAATAAGATGGCATGATGAACTTGACAAGTTCAGAAGGTACTGGTTCCTTGATACGATAGACAGATCTGGTAAATTTTGGGGAAGGTCTATGTCCAACAACAGATGCTAAAAGGCTGATCTTGTTGCTGATAATGATGATGCAGAGAATTAAATGTTCATATAAGGTTAGTCTGAGAGAAAGAAAATCTGATTTTAGAATCTTTGTAGATGATATTAATCTGTCAATTTTAACATAACCCGCCTGAGAATTGTAAAAATATAAACCTTGCTCGAAAAAAGAATGAGTAGTATGGGCGGCCTGATGATTAATGGCATAGAAACTGGAATCAGCATAAGTTTGCATTCACTTTGCACTGATGCCCTTGTGTAAAGCATAGATCTACTCCTCTGTCCAGCTACTTAGCCATAGCTGGACAGTTAGAGTTCTTTCGCCCTGTGAGGCAGTTCATCTTGGGTGTCAGACTAGCAGCCTAGCCCCGTAAAAACTCGCAGTTGGTCCAAACATTAATTGACTCATCAATGGATCATTCAAGAAATAGTGACAGATATCATTGCCTCATATGTCGTGCTGTGTGGGGAGCAACTTTGCTTTGCTTTTTGAAATAGTGTAAGGCTTCAGACATGAATCATACTGAATAGCTAAAATCAACCAAAAATCATTGAAGATTACTTTTTAACCAAATGGCTTAGAAATGTTCAGGAGTTAATGAACAGTAATCAGTTGAGAAATGATCACCGAGGCTCAACAATAGAGTGCTCACCTCTGGTTTGGTTGGACATGAGTTCAATCTGTGGCAGAGTCACACCAAAGACTAAAAATGATACCCAAAGCCCCGCTACTAAGCACTTAGAATAAAAAATAGGATTCAGGAAGTCTGGAGAGGGATGGGTTCCGTCTGGCTATTTTACCTGAAACACATCTGTGAGAATATGGATGTCCATTTTTAACAATACTGGAGACTAAAAACTCTGTTTTGGGAATATGGATCTGTTAAGTAAATATTAGAAAATAACACAGTTGCTTCAAAGGCTATGTATTTTCTTTATTTATTCTTTGAGCATCTAACACAAATGCTTCTCAATGTGAGCTGTACGTTCTGAGGTAAGTATCATATATTTTACTATCAGCTGCTCCCTGAGTTTTTTCTCTAATTTTTTCTTCGGAATTTTTAATAACTTACCTGCAAAGTGGATCATTCATCATCCAATACATTTGTTACAGTTAAAAGCATGACAACACCTTTCCTTTTGCCCAAGTTCTCATGCTCAAATCTTCAAATTTGTTTTCAAGAAGTTTTCAGAGTCTTGCTGATAATGTTGGTTGTTCATTGTAATGTATATATCAGGTGAAAATTAATGACCCCATAGCATTTATCTCTCTCTGTTATCATTTCTCAATTCTTTTGACATTTTATGCAGTACAAATAGAATGAATGCAAAAAGAAATTTTAGAAACCATCAGCCAAAACTGTCAACAAAAATTTAACAACAGGTTTCTTTAGTTCTTAAATGGCTCTGTGTCTCAATATGTGTAGTGCATATAGCCTATACCAATAGACCAAGAGGAATAAAAATTTAAACATTTACACATTAGCATACCTAGAAAACATGCTTTTTTTCTGTTTATTGAAAATTCCTCCCTAAAATATGTTTTTAGTGCAAGTTCAATTTACAATGTAATTCAAGCTAAATTGGTCCTTTAGTTTGTGTCTGGCAGCATTCATACTTGGTATTTTTTAATTTGGACTCATTTTCATAGCTCACTGACCAACAAAAGGCGTTAGAAGTAACTTCATTGATTTTATTTATTGATCACCCCCTTTTCCAATTTTTCAAGTGATTACCCTCAACATAGCTTGCTTTCAAAAGATGCTGATCACATGACACTCTCTATTGAGTGTCTAGCAAGACCTATTTCTTTAATATTCAAATAGTAAAAAATTATAACAATCAAGACAGATAAGGACTAAAATAGAATGATGAAGACTGAGAACAATTCCTTTATAAAATGCAACATTCAATGTTTCCTTAAAATCACCCAGTCTCTAATGCACTCCTGTTTTCCAGTGAGCTGGTACATCAAAATATTCAGATTCTCAATTTTTATGTTTTAAATGTGTTCGGAAGAGCCTCCAAGACGAGTTTTACAAGGCGGTGCAAGGCTGTTTTTATCACACATAGTACACAAGCACCCTCGTTGTTTCAGCTACCTTTTTTCATTTGCTATGACCCTTTTAGTATGCCATACTATGTATATTTGCTATTCAAACAAGTCAACCTATTCAACTAATGGACATATCATATGGGTAAGCTTTGATATACAAGTCCACCCCAAGAAATTCACGGGCCCCTCTTGGCTGTCCGGGCCCTGGTATGATGTATTGGCTGCATTCCCATCTCAGAGGCCCTGGTGTCTGATATCAGATTTTGTCAGATTTATTATTTGCCTTCAACCCTAAAACAACAAAATACTCTTACGTTAGAGGTTCTCTTTTCACAGCAATGTTTTCTTGATTTCCTTCAATTTTGTCTCTTCTTTCTTTCACTTTCATTTGAAAACTAGTTTAAAAAATGAGTAACTAAATAACTGTGTACTTCAAAAACTGTACATGGAAAATATCAAAAAAGTCTTGTTGCTCAATATTTTTTATGGTTTATGTTCAGCTAAAATAAACCCGGATATTTTACTCACTAGCAAGAAAAATTAATAGGTAAGGGAGACTACTCTATAATTGGCATTCAGTTGTTATCTCCCTTCAAAAATGTTACAGACAAAAAATGTAGACATACATATGGCTTAATTTAAAAGTTAATCTTTTCCTAAGTCTTTCTTGTATCTTCCCATTTCATTTGTTCCTTACTTCCCAGCTCCCTTTCCTTCTTCTTTCCTTCCTACTTTCTTTCTTTCATTCCTTCCTTCCCCTTTTCCTTCTTTCGTTTCTTTCTTCCCCCTTTCCTTTTTTCTTTCCTTTGTTCCTCCTTTCCTTCTTTCCTTTCCTTATTTCACTTGTTTGCTTCATTTATATCAATGCCTTCCTTCCTACCATACTCCCTTCCTTCCTTCTTCTTTCCTCTCTTTCTTTCCTTGTTTCGCTGCCTTCTTTTCTTCCTCCCTCCCTTCCCTGCTTCCTTCCTCCCTTCCTTTCTTTTCTTATCTCCCTCCTTTACTCCCTGCTTTCCTATCTTTACTCATTTCATTTATCTATTTTTTACACAATCTAATCCCTTATTATATTTGTTGCTCAAATGAATTTGGTTATTTTTTCTGGCATGAACATTGAAAAAGTTTTGACCCTTCACATTGAGCGAAAAATCAGTTGAAATTGATCTATGTACAAAGGTGAAATTTCTGTCAAACTGTGATCTTTTTGACTGACTCACCTTTGTGTGAAGCTAGACATCAAAAGTCCAGAAATTGGATTGTTGATATTACAATTGCCAAATTTATAATTTATAGATAATATAAAGATAAATAATTAAGAACTGTCAACTAAAACTGTCAACAGAGTTTTCATAAGTTTCTTCAGTTTTCAAGTAATTCTGGATGGATGGATGGATGGCTATATATGTATTGTGCATACACGCTGTACCAATAGAATGACAGAGCTGAATATTTGAACTTTTATTCCTCATTATGTCAAGAAAAAACACAATCTTCGTTTCATGAAAATCTTCCTCCAAAACAAGTTTTGTTGGGAAGGGTTCAATCTTTAATGTAAGTTTATGCTGAATTGGTCCCTTGGCTTATGTCTGTCAGCATTCATACTAGTTTTTGAAAATTCAAACTTTTAAACAATGACTGCCTGAGGTGAAAGGAGTAACATATTCATTGATAACCTCTTTTTTCAAATTTTTTTTATTGATCACTCCTAACACGACATGCTACCAAAAGACGTTGGTCTCATGATGGTTTCTATCAAGTGACCCATCAAACCTATTCTATCTTTATTTTTCCTTTCTTTTGCTTTTTTTCTGAAACATCATTTTAATATTTCTTTCACTTGCTGTAATTCAACATTTATTCTTTGAATTTTTTTCATCCCCTTCCTCATATTCTCTCCGTTTTCTCTCTTGAATTTTCCCCTCCTTCCATTCATCTGCTAATCTTCCTTTTCCCTGACACTTTTCCTCTCTAACACATTTTCTTAAAATGTCTGTACCCAAAGTCTCCTCACCCCATCTCTATTTTTACATTTCTCTAAAAACTATTTACTCTTTTTTTTTGTTTTCATCACTCCAAGATTCCATCTAAAATTATTTGCCTCCCATTTTCCAAGAGTCTCTCTCTCTCTCTCTCTCTAACTCCCTCTTTTTCCATACATCTCTTTTTCTCTTTCAATTTGGTCAACTTATTTTTTTTCATTGTTTTGTCTTTTTGCTTGCTATTTTTTTTTTAAAAGATTCTTCAGCACAAAATGTCTGAATGCATGCTAATAACTATTTCTGAATTTCTGTCAAACTAAAAAAAAAAGTGTCCAATATTGGATCGTCCTAGAAATACCAGAGACCAGCTAAGAGATATAGATAGCCAAGACTGGACACCAATATTGACCTGCAAGAATGAATGAATCTATTGAGCAGCAGTTGAATTCTCCACCCTATTTTCATCACTCCCTCTTTCTTTGTTGCCCAATGTAAGAAGCTCCCCCACGTATTCCCTCCAATTATGTTTATTTCCTTTATTCCATTGACTAAAAAAGTAAGTAGTGCCCTTCAACCATCCCCCATTCGGACTCCACATCATCATCATCATCATCATCATCATCATCATCAGCAGCAGCAGCAGCAGCAGCAGCAGCCATTTACCATCTGTCATTGGACATAGACCTTCCTCAGGATTTCCAAGACCTTTCTATTATAAGCGTCATGGAGCCTGTACTTTCTGAACTTGTCTAGTTTGTCACGCAAACTTATTTTCAGCCAGTCACTGTTCCACATGTGATCTCTTAAGATCTATGATGTGAGTTATGATGTCCATCGGTTGTCTGCCATTCTTGTAACATGACCAGCCCATAGCCATTCGAGTTTTATAATTGATTCTATCAAAGCCTCAACCCTTGTTTTTTTCTCTAATCTCTTGTGATCTCTCCATTGTCCATTCCATTACCTGCTCCATGAGTAGCTGAATGATAAAAAGCATTCATTTTACACAACTCTTTTCAAATAAAGTGTTTGAAAACAAATTATTTCGATAACAATAAGCATTTGATAACATTATTCAGGATTATACTCAACAGCTCCTTTTGTCTTATATCACAGGTTACATAAACAGCTAATTTCATGATAAAGACTAAATCTTACAAAAAATATTAGATAATAAAGCATTACGTGGTTTATGTTTAATGAATAAAAAATGATCTTGCAGAATTATAGATTGATAATGTTAGATTTATTTGAGACAACCTGAAACGATATTTACTGAGTTTGACTCAAAATGGTGCAAGGCTGAATGAAGAAGTCAAGGCAATCTTCCAAGAGTAGATGACCTGTCTACCCTTAAAATCAGCATTGATCATCTAGATCAGTATATCAGTCATTGAACATAGACCTTTCCCAGGAATTGCCACATTTCTCTATAATGGGCGTTGCTGAGCCAGTATTTTCTGAATTTGTCTAGTTCATCTCTCCATCTTCAATCATGTCGGTCTTGGTTCCGCATGTGATCTCTGAGAATCCATGCTGTGAGTCATGATGTTCATCTATTGTCTGTCATTCTTGCAACATGGCCTACCCATTGCCCTTTAAGTTTTTCAATAGATTCTATGTCTCGGGTTCTCGTTTTATTCCTGATATACTGTGCTATCTTGTGATCTCTCAATCCTATAGTATTGGTTATTTACTGTATATGCTGGTATATAAGACGGACATCTAATTTTTAGTGATAACAAAAGAGAAAAATGTACAAATATCATACTGGGTTTAATGCACAGGTATTATAAGTAGGTGGCCATCTACTGAAATTTGATATGGACAGTTATGGAACTTGGATGAGTTGCAGTGAGCGGTAGTCCTCCAAATACCCTTGTAAATCATCCATCTTAAAGTCCAGCATATATGGTATTTCTTCTGTTTTTATTACAAATCTTGGCATTTCTCACATCTTTATTCCTTCCAGATTTTTATGTGCCTCCATATTACTTTCTGTAACCTATAATATCAACTTATCTTCTCCATTCCCCTCACTCTTTCCCCCTAAGGATTAAAAACTGTCAACCAAAACTGTCACCTAAACTGTCACCATTCACTTTTTCAAGTTGGTCTGATTGGCTGGCTGTGTAGGTATCACATGTACACACAACAGTAACATAGGTTTTTAGAGGAGGGTTCAATTTACAATGTAGGTTTATACTAAATTAATACCTTGGTTTCCGGTAGCATTCATGCTTGTTTTTTAAAAATTCAGACTTTTTTTTCATCACTGCCCAACAAAAGGAGAGGGAAGTAACTTATTCATTGATCACCCATTTTTCCAATTTTTTACTTGATCAATCCCAACACAGTGTGGTGCCGAAAGATGTTGGTTACATTATAGTTTCTATTGAGTGACTAACTAGACATATTTTAATACTTTTTCTCCTTTTCTTTCACTTTCTTTATTATCCTTTCCGCATTATGTGATTTTTTCCTTTTCTTGTTCATGTTGCACTCTTTTTTTTCTCCTTTGTTTTCTCAAATCTTATTCTTTTTTCATCTACATTTTCCTGTTTTTAACAATTTTGTTTGTTTCTTCTTTTCCTTCCTTCTCACCTTATTTTCCTTCTTCTCAACCTTATTTCCCTTTCTCTTCCTCTTCTTAGTCCTTCTTTCTCCTTTCCTCTCACTCTTTCCTCCTTAGTATTTTAATACCTTTTTTGTACTGTTCTTCATTCTCCTTCAATCATTACATAATTTTCCCCACTTCATTCTCTTTTTCTTCTTCTTCCATTTTCTTCATTCTTATTTCCTTCTTTTCATTCTCTCCTTTTTCTAATCCTCTCTCTCTTCTCTTTCTTTCTTCTAAACTTCTTTTCCTTTCTCTCTCTCTCCTACTCTCCTCTGTTATTCCTTCCCATCAATGATTTCTCTACTCCATTTCTCTTCTTATACTTTCTTCCTCATTCAATGCCAAATTATTTTCTCTCTTTTTCTATGTTTTTCCCCTTATTTCAAGAGAAACAAATAGACTTTCGAAGAAATGAGAGCTTGATAAATGGCACAGGATTATGTTACTTATTTCTCGAATCCTGCATCTTTGGCTCTGAACCCTCGGACATACTGCATGCAAACTTTAATTGATATACATGTCTCCATATCTTGGTATCTGCTTACCGAAATATCTCGCATGTATGACACTAGCTGATCAAGAACTTAGCAAGAAGTGGTTAAAGGAAAAGTGGAAGAAGAAAAAAGTGAAGGAAGACATCCTTCAATATCTTGGTGACGCCATTGCTAACACAACTGAGCTGTTTATCAAACCATGCAAATGTCTAAAATTGAAATTTTATCTTTTTACAAGTTAATGTATTTACAAAGTGCATATACACACGCATGTACACATTCTACAGTGCCAGTCAGGATTATTGGCATCCTTGAATTCTTTGTACAACCTGTACAATATCTTTAGAAATAAATGGAAATCTACCATTTTTTTAGGTAAGAATATTTCAATAGGATGTGCAAAGTAATTTAGCAAAAAGTCATTATTTTACAATTTACATATTGTGATATCGAAGAAGAAATAGAAAATATCATCCAGACAGTAATTTGGAATTTTTCCTTCATATTTGGTTGCACACCCCCTTTGGCCACAATGACTGCCTCCAAACATTTCGTATAACCATCTATAAGCTTCTTGCACTTGTCAGCTGGTAGTTTCTTCAAATCTTTCTTTTTGATTTATTCAAGTTCTTGAATGATAGCAGCATTCTTCCTGTGGTGCACAGTATGTAATAGAATTGTGACACCAGATTATATGGTATCAATTTTGCATAAAATTCCTGCTAGTAACTATTTGTCAAGCAGCAGATTTATTGATACACCTACACATATGTATATATGTATATATATACACATCTTTTTTTTTCTTATTCTATGTCAAACTGCATCTATGTCAAATGCCAAGATTTGTCATCTACTTTAGTTGATATGGAAGGCTTGAAATGTGATGGTATGTTTGACGGCTTAGCTTCACATATATTTCTTTGTAGACACTCAAAATATCCTGCAAACCTGCTCTAAACCTATGGATTCTTCCGAAATCGAAGTTATACCTTTTTTTGCAATCATTGCAGCACTGTCAATTGTGGCAAAAATCTCATGTGCAGTTATTTTTAGGTTCTGGGATTGCTGAAAAAGGTTCTTATAAATTAATGGTAATTGCTTCTCTACTTTATGTCATTCCAGCACAGGAAAGGCTTCATTTTAATGCTCTACTTTTGGGTAGTGGGAAACCTATATATATATATATATATATATATATATATATATATATATATATATATATATATATATATATATATATATATATATATATATGTATATATATATATATATATATATATATATATACATGTTATATATATATATATATATATATATATATGTTCAAACTAATGTGTAATGGTTCTTGCCTACTACCAGCTGGTGTATTGTTTCAGTGCCTTCTCCATAATGACTTTGACTGAAGGGATGGCCCCAGCAGAGTCAGAACTGATAGAGTAAAAATTAAGAAAATGATATAAGGTAGTAGAAACATGTTCAGACATATTTGATCTATGTGGGAAATGTCTGAATATTTCTCTGTGGGCTGCCCTTTGAGGTTTGGTACTCGTGAAGATATGTGTTAAGATGGTGAGCAGAAAGCCATATTAACTGAAGACCCACTATATATGTACACATATATGTGTGTGCATGCTTGTGAAGAAATCTATATTTTTCTAATTCATATCTATTAGTTCAGAATAGAAAAGTTTTTTACTACTATGATATTCTTTGAAATATTTCTTATAACATAAAAAAATATCTTTTGATTGCACTTTTAGGACATTTCTCCACTCTTAAATGCTTGTTTGCTTAAATATTTTTACTTAATTCCACACATCAAATCCAGAAATCTCAATATCTGTTCCCAGCGTGTCATTTAAAAAAAAATTCCTTTCTATGCAACAACTATTAGTTAACATACATCAGGCAAACAATATAATAAATGCTTATTTACTTGTATTTTCACAAAGAGTCATGGATTTATTTACTCTTATACAGAGTTATTGAGATTTACTGAATTATCTAAAAGTGCTGAGTACGGTCAAAAATTCAATTACAGAGCCTTAAAAAGGAACTCCTATTGAATGTGAAGTAAGAAAAAATATAAAGCTGTACGTTCAAAAAAAAATCAGAATCGTAAACCAGAAAAGTTGTATAAGACTGCGTAGTTGAGAAAAGTAAGGAAAATAATTCAGCCAGTGCCAAATAATGGATTTTACATTGATTCAGGTGGAATCATTTAAAAAAAATATTTGGCTCATATTGTTTGAACAAATATTCATTTGATTATGAATTTTCTCTGCTTATCTGGCCAAAGATTCTCATATTGAAAAAAAAATATAGACATTAAGTTGAGCAGCCATTCAAATAACATATGCAAGTACTCACACGCACATATGCACACACATACTTACATACACACTTACATACAAACACACAAATACACACACATAGAGAGATATAGATAGGTATATATAGATATAAATACACAAACAAGCACGTGTGCATATATATATATATTATCGAGGTAGATGGCTATTAACAAAAAAATAGCTAACCTCACGCATTATCACCTTAATCCCTTCAAAATACTCCCCTGAGGACCTCACACGCTTACCCTAGAAGCTCAATCATTTGTGTCTCACTGCCGACTGCAAAACCCCATGGGTGAGTGTCCACACATGTAATGAGGTTCCGTCAGATTGGTTGCCAATTTGCACAAAGGCCGTGTAACTGGTTCTTGAGATATTGAAAATGACTGGATGCTTTGTGGACAGACCTCATATATATGTAAGAGGTTTACATGCTATCTGACAATATTCAATCTGACCAGTGGTCAGACTGGTCTCTAAATTTAAACATACTACGTATCAATAAGAAAAGTGTTAAAAATTGGCGATATTGTTGGAAACTGCAGAATTAATTACTTTTGTTTTTTTTCAATCTGTGAATTGAAATTTATCTCATAACAAATGTCAAAATGAGGAAATGAATAGATCATTGAATTTTATTAAATGAAACAACAAAAAAAAAAAGCAATAGGTCTGGTTAGTCACTCAGTAGAAACCGTCACAAGACCAATGTCTTTTGGCTGCATGCCATGTTGGTGGTGATCAATTGAAAGATTTTTAAAAAAGGGATGATAAATATGTGATTTATTTCTCTCACCTTTTTTTGGGCTGTGATGTCTAAAAAAAGATTTTCAGAAAAACAAGCATGAATTCCGATGGACACAAACTGAGGGAACAATTTAGTATTAACATACATTGCAAATTGAACCCCCAATAAAAAAATATTAAGGAGGGTAACTAGAAAAAAAAACATCTTGTTCTTGACATAATAAAGAGAAATGTTGAAATTTTCAGTCTTTTGATAGAGAGAAGATACACGATACATACATAACCAGCCAGACCAACTTAAAAACTGAAGAAAACTATGATGATAGTTTTGTTTGACGGTTTCTAATACTTGCGAGATGAATCTAAGGGTTCCCTTAGATGAGGTGCCTGAAGCAGATAATAATTTAATTTTCTTTTAAAGCTTGCTTGTCTTTTAGCAGCATTACGTCTGTCGACAGAGAACCCAGTCGTTTTGAATATTTCAAGTACAGGTTCCACATTTGATTTGGCAACCAATCAAAGGGGATCTTAATGCACATGCATGGCAGACACTTTCCCATTAGATTACTCAGTCCACAGTGTGATGTCATTGAGTGATCTTGTGTACTGTGTGACTGTCACATTCACAATGACCAAGTGAGCAATTCTTCATGTTTTTTTGGCAAATCATCACATCATCATTGTTTGACTCCCTGTGACTTCTAGTTAACCTCAAAGAGATCTGAGAGATCAAGGAGAATGCTCTGAGGCAGTTTGAGGCAATCCCAAAAGAGGACTTTGCAGATTGTTTTGAAATGTGGAAGGGATGCTGGAATAAGTGTGTGAGGTTCCACTTCAGAGTCAGACTGCTCTCTGCAATCTAAACATACTATGTATCAATAAGAAAAGTGTGAAAACAAGGCAATATTATTGGGAGTGCAGAATTAATTTCCTTTGTATATTTTCCATCAGTGAATTGAGTACTTCGAAGATGTCTAAGGCTCCATTGCCCTAGGTAGGCTATTTTTCACTAATAATAGATAGCTGGATACTTTCCTGACAGACTTTGAATGTTGTCATCTGAAGGTAGACCAAGAAGGGAAAAAGCAATATCTTTATCTTCAGCTGGAAGATTAAATTAAAGAACTCCTTGTCTCTTTTTCAATATCAAACTTATAATCAGTCTAAATCTTTTGTCATGATTTGTTAATTGTTTTGCTAAATTATCCTATGACAAACATTATTGTAGAGAAAAATTACATTTAATGAGTTATCAATATACTTTTTTTCTCTTATTATGATTATTTTTGTGATTTTTTTCCTTCTTTATTATACTTTCATTTTGTTATTTTCAATCATACCCACATTAATATTTACTGTTTTGGCAATACTTAAGTGAATTATTGTAATGCTTGGAAAGTCTTTATCAAATTTTCTGTCTGTTTTTGTTATTTTTAATTGTTTTTGGTCCCATTATGTTTTTTTCTTTTTAGAAATTAATGAATTTTAAGAATCTAATCTTATTTCTGAAATTTAGTCTTTTCTCATAATTTGTTATGTTATGATGCCATCATAATCATCATCATTTTTTCAGCAGAAAAATATAGGAATTTTCACATGAGTACACCACGAAGCACCATCTAAAAACATTTTTTTTTTAAGGGGGGTTGTGTTTTTTAGGGTCTCTATGGTCATTTTGGGACTAACACTATCCAAATCTCCTGTTGTTTTTTTTTTTTAGATGATTTTAGGAAAAGATCTATTTTTTTGATAATTTTTCCTGCTATTAGTTGTATTATATGCATGGGCTATGATGTTCAACATTAGCGGGGTACAAATATTTCTGTATACAACTACTTTTGTAAGCTCACTGGTCAAAAGTATAGTTTATAGTAGAGTATACAAGGTTTGTCCAGAACATGTCCAGTCATTTTGCGCAACCTAGATGTAGATCCGTAACCAATAAGAGAAGACCTTATCGCATACGCAGGAAGGAACACTCTCTCTCAGAGGTTATTTAGCTGGCACTGAGACACTATTAAGTGAACTTCGTATTGCATGAATGTCACATTTGGCAAAACATTGAATAAACTATGTTTTCCAGCTAAAGTCTAGATTCTATTCTCTGTAACTTGTGGCTTATTCAAAAAAGATTTCAAATCATGGACAAGATTAAGGAGAATATCACAAGACAGCTGATGAACTAGCAAGCTACTTTGAATAGTGGATGCTCTGATAAGTGTAGAAGGTACCAAGAGGTGTATTTTGGAGAGGACTAAGGCACCATTGTGCTAGGTAGGCTATTGTTTTATTATTATTACAACCGAAACATTGCATTGACATCACAATCAAGGAGTTCAATCATTTAAAAAAGTATTTGAATGGTAGTGTCTTCTTCTAATTGCTAGTGCAGTATTAGTGAAATTCTTTAATGTATCTTCATTCAGGAGAAAAGCATCCGACAAGCTGTCAGATTTTATTTGAGGTTACAAAATTAATGATTACCAAAGTATTTGTTTCTTTTCTTCTTCCTCTACTTCTATTTCAAGTATTTATTCATTAGATAAAACTCTTTCACTTCTGAGAAAAAACATGATGTATATTTTGTTTTGACTCTTTTTTATCAATTCATATGCTTTCTTCTATTGTTTTGTTATTTCATTCTGATAATTTTCAAAATAATCTATACTTTTTTCATCAAGCTGAACCTTCAAGAACAAGAAAATCTCATTAGTTCTGAAATGAAGGGTATACAACCAATGCATCCTCTCGAAAGTCACCTATGGAGCTGAAACATGGAACCTAACCAACAGACTAACCAGCAGACTGAGAAGCATGCAATATGTGCATGAGAGACCCATGCTAAACTTCACATGGCGAGATCACAAGACAGCACAGAATAATAAGGAAAAAACAGGAGTCCGAGACATCATAGAATCTATTAGGAAACTCAAATAGCAATGGGCTGGTTATGTTTCAAGCTGATGGACAACAACTGATGGACATCACAACTCACAACATGGATCCCAAGAGATCGAAAGCAGAACCAAGGCCAGCAGAATATGAGATGGTGAGATGAATTGGACAGGGTCAGAAAATATCGGCTCTGCGACACTCACAATGGAGAGGTGTATGCTCAATGATAGACACTCAAAGATTGATGATGATGATGATGATGATACGTACTTTCTGTCCTTTTATTTTCAAAGTTACAAATTCATTAAATTTCAGCTATCATTACAATTATATAATCTTTCATTATCATTGAAATGTATTATTTTCATAATTATCATTCAATATTTTCTTTTCGTTGTTTCCTGCTCTGTTTCATCATGATATCGATATTTTCTATCTTTATATTGGATTGTTTTTGCATCAATTTGTTTATGTCTTCTTTTCTAATTATTTTTGTCTGACAGTCTGAGATGAATTTTTTATGGTCTGATGATCAGCTAAGATGTTTTGTTTCTGATTAATCAGGTAGATGGCAAAATCAGAAACAAACTTGATAAACTTTTCAGCCAGTTCAAATATGGAGATTTTCATATATATATATATATATATATATATATACACATATATATATATATATATATATATATATATATATATATATGTATATATATATATATATATATATATGTATATATATATATAGATAGATAGATAGATAGATAGATAGGTAGGTAGGTAGGTAGGTAAATAGTCCATAATGGCTCTTCCATTTGCTTTGGTCAGTAAGAGTAGGAATGATGAACTGTTGGTCTTGTCTGACCTGTAGCAAGAGAACAATTATACCTATCAGAAAGAATTCAACAGAAATTCAATGCCTGGTAAACAAAAAGAATATTTTCTAGACAGTATTTTTCCACCTGTTCATATATATGTATACTTAAATTACGAGTTTGATTTGTGCTGTACAAATTATTAAGAAGTAAAAGATTAACAAGTTTTTAAAATACCAATGTAACGTTAGCTCTCAATGAAAAATAATTTGTAATTGTTGACTAAGTCTGCTTGGACAGTGTAATAGTTAGCACATCTGCCTCACATGTAGAAGGTCCTGGGTTCAATCCCAGTATAATTGGTATGTGTATACATAAGGACAAATTTCCTTGTTTACCCAGTACACTAAGCTGTGTGATTAGGGTGGAGGTATACCTTTGTTGGACTTTTTCCTGTTAAGTGGGGTGATCATAAAAATCTTAGAAGAATAAAGTCTTTACCAAACTTGCAAGGATCATCAAGCTCATGCATGTAAATGAAACAGGGATTTTGTAATCAGCCATTTATCCTCTAATGAGAGTTGTCTTTTGCTTTACTTTATCTTTGTTGCCTGAAAATATTGGGACAAAGTTTCAATTTATTTGTATGTTTTTGAGGAAGCCTTTTCAACTATTATCAATTTTTGATTAGTATTTTTCTCGTCATAATTTCAGTTACTTTTCATCCCAATTCTCAAACTGTCATTCCATGGTCATCAGTAAGGAATGAGGATCATGAATAAATAAGAATGATCGCAGACAATAACTTAATAATTGTAACATGAAAAAAGTCATGTAAAGAATCCTATCAAAGAATAAATATGGTCAGAGTAAATTCTATTCATGACATCAATGGTGTTCTCCATCGGGGAACATCTGATATTGAGTAACCAAAAAATATCTATACTCCAGAGTGAAAAGATTTCTGGAAACATCTAAAATCTATAAGCTATTAATAAACCAGCCAAAATAAGGCCCCCAAAAGGTCAAAAAAGCTTTTTAACAAAAATGAAAAAATGCATTTTTGAAACTGGAATACTTTCAATTTTCAAGTCTGTAGGCAAAACGGTATAGCTAGGAGCATCGGAACGCACAAATGCATAAAAAACACACAAGCACATCCACATATGCACATCCAAAATAGATAAATCCCTTTAGTGGCTATACTTATTCAATGGTGTTGCATCAGATGTTTGAGAAAAGTAAAGAATAAAAGTTATATAGCTAGATTTAGATTACTGCGACCAGTTAGCCTTCATAGCCTAATCTGTGACGCAGGCTCCCAAGGTTAAGAATGCAAATTTGAGTCTTGCCAGAAACTTATTCTTTATTTCAAATCCTACTGACAGCTGGGGAATGACAATCTGGAAGTTGTGATAAAAAGCAACTGAAATTAGGATGAAAAAAATACTAATAAAAATTAATAATAATGGCCCCTATTGATATAATAAATGATGTTGCCAACATATGGTTTGAAAATAGACTTGACAGCCATGAGAATTGCTTATCTATTTTTTTTCTAAGCGTTTCAAAGCAAGGACATTGTCGATAGATTTAAGTTTTCACATTTTCTAAGAAACTCTGAGAGGTCACAAATCCTTTTGAAATTTATAAGATATGGATTTTATTTAAAGTAAATATAATGGTCACATGACGTTATGTATACAGAATGGCCACCATATTTAAATTGGCAGCAAAATTTAATGCACACCAATATGCACTCCTAACCTGAATAACTTGAAGCGATTTGAGCTCATGGGATGTGAAGCCCACAAAAAGCTACATGTTTCCTTAAAGAATTGGCAAGAACATATGCAAATCACAGAAGAGCATAAGAGTTGGGGCTTATTAAAGTGGTGTAAAGCAGCCATTCTCAACAGTGGCCATATGGCCATGCTGGGGCCCCAGGAGAACTGAGGGCAGCCATAAACTTAATGACTGTTCTGAAGTGATATGGAGCGATGAATTGAAATTTGTTTGAATCTGATGGCTGAAGGTACGTAGAAGGGTTATTGAAAAGCATCAACCATATTGCTCTAGAGCAATGGTTTAACACAGAAGAGAGAACGTCATGAGGTCAGTTTATATGTCTGGAAAAAGTGTCAGTCTATTGTATCAAATTAAGGAAATTACAGATTGTAAGTCTGACCTAAAAGTATTGAATAAAGTAATGCTACCATACCAATGTTTAAAATCATATGGTCCAGTGAAAGGTTTTTCAGCATGATAACAACCAAGAACACATCACCAAACTAGTCAGAGACTGAAAACAATAACACTGGGGAGCTTTGGTGGCTGGCCTAATCACTGGACCTCAACCCCTTTGAGAACTTATGGCAATGAGTTGAAACATTCTGCACAATAAGCCCACAAATGCAAATGATCTCTAAAATAATATGATAAAGTGCTTGAAATGTTGCTTTAGAAACAGTGAGAAATCTAATTGCATCAATTCCCCATAGATGTGATGCTGTATTGAAACATTTTCATTTTCCTATTTGGTATCAGTATTTGACCTTTAATTTGTGAATACTTGCTATTTACTAAAAATGATAGGTATTTGGAGTGTCCCTAAACTATTTGGCTGTGATAATTTTATGGAACATGACCATGGCACAGTATGATGAGAATTAATTGTGAAAACCCTTCAAGTACTCCAATCTCCCAGGTACTATTTTTGAAGAGTTTTAAAGTTTTTCAACTAATACAACAATTTTATACATGCCATTATAAAAAATCCCTGATTTTGAATCTTTTGAAGTCTCATTTTCCATCGGTTAACCTAAAGTGAATTTTACTGCAAATTTTCAATTCAATATTCATACAGAGGCCAAAACAAACCCTGACTGACTTTTCACCATACAGAATGAAGTACTTTTTAGAAAAATGTCTGCAGGAGAACTTCCCTGTTGAATATAGCCATCAAACCAGTTAGCAAAGAAATCAATACTCTTCGATTTCATATAAAACTGAAGCAAATTCACACAGTTGGAATATTTTAAAAATCAATTCAAAAATTTCAATAAAAAATTTCCATTTATTCTGATGTAATGATAAACTCCCGTGTGGTATCAATATTGTGCAAAAAGTGCTTTATTCAATGACATTTGCTTCATTACTGCATTAAGAATCATTGAAATATGTTTCAGCTTTTGTTTATCATGGCAAAAAAGATGTGCATTGACCAGACACAAGGTGTTGAATGAGTTTGCATATTCTGGCCACTACAACTTACAGGGGCAGGCCAAATATGCCTCATGGCATAAAGGTTCTGAAACATCTCTTTACATAATACAATTTGACCTCGTAGCGAAAGGCCTTTGGCATAACGATTGCAATGATTTGGGGTTCTTTTTTTTTACATTACCAAAAAATATACGTTTATGGAATTTACTAAGAATATTCATAAGAATTCTTGGAAATTGATAGTAAAATGAAAATAAAACTGGAAACTGTATGCTAACACAAAGGGAGGTAATTCTAAATTGATGATAGATAATCCTCAAAAATACTATGTCTAACTTGACTGAGGAGAGGGAATCAGAGACCATACTAACCAGATACAATAATAATAATAATGATAATAATAACATAAAGTGGTTGATATTGTTATTATTGGTCATTTCAGATTTTTATAAATGTATTCACAAATTTGAAAGGAAGTTTCATGTTTTAAGAATTTTTCAAGTCATATGGCACTCCCCAAATAACAGTACAAATTACATTTTTGTTTAAAAAAATTCTCAACAGATTTTTTTAACTCCAATGGCTAACAAAGGGCGGGGGGCTTGAATTCCCCTGCTACCCCTCTGGTTACACCCCAGGTTTAAACATACATCAATTTAAAAGATGAACACCTTGAATGAGACTAAGAAAATTCAATATTCAAACTAATATATTCATGTCTTTAAATTCAGTGACAACTATTTGTATATATAGTACATCCATAATAACATAGAAGTCAGGGTCCATAATTATATACCGTGTAAGTGTAAATATATAAAAGAAATTGTAAATATAGCAACACTGCCTGAACCCAGTCCCCAAATATCATTTTTGATCTTACTTCACTCTGACTCTATTAGCTAAGGAAATGAATTAGACAAAAACGTAACAATAGTCAATAAACAAATCACATCGCCTCTTTTCCGTCTCTTCTGTCGCTAAGAAAGATCAAACAAAATATTATGATAAAACCATTAGATTGGCCACTTTGTAGTGGAAGTTGGGGCCATTTTTACTTATTTTGATATTTAGCTATTTATAATTTGGAGAGCCAAATTCAGTGTTTTGAAAATTGGGATCCGTGCTCAAACTGCATCATAAGTGATTCCATGTTATATCAAGCTATGTTATAACAGGTAAATGTAAAAATACATGTTGAACATATATAAACATAATAATATACGCACATAAGTCCATACATGATATTTGAATATTTGCACACGAGAGGCAAGATACTTCCATGTTTGGATGAGAAACAATCTATCTATCATAATCTGTTCATATCTATCTGTAAATGTATAGAAGTACAATGCCACTTGGGATTATTGGTACTAATGTATGAACTCTATATTATGCAGTATGATATACTGGTGTGAGTGTGTGTGTGTGTGTATGCATGTATATAGATATGTATATATGCTTGTGTATAGATATATATAGATGTAATGTGTATTTCTATATATTCATACAAATGAGAGAACAAATCTGTTTAGCAGATTAGAATCAATAGTAACTCTGGAATATAAATTCTCAAAACTCGTATACAATGAGCATTAGTTCCCTACAGTATCTGCTTATGCTCTTAGCAACATAACTTTGTGTTTTCTCCTTTTCTTTTGCACAGTCATTATTAGATATTCAGGTCTGGCAACAGAGCTTTACTTTTCAGCAAGAATGATTCGCTATTACTTGTAGTTCAGTGATAGGAGAAATGTTCTAAAGATCTCAGATCCTTTGGGTGCAGCAAGGTATCTGTGATATTAAACAACTCTTTTTCTATCTCTTCCCAAGCTAGTGTCATGAGATACTTCAATCACCTTGGAGAGAGCTGTTAACATAGTTCTCCAAATTGAAAATATTTTGACAAACTCCTGTTAAAGTTGGAGTTTACCAAGTGTTTCTCCCTCAGCAGCAGCAACAACAATAACTACAACAGCAGCAATGATTCTTCCAAAATTAAGGGGAGTAAACTCTTCACTGTTTGTCTATCAGGCCACATTTAAACCAAACCTATGCAGATAAATTCAATAACATTTCCCTACCATAATTTGAAATCATGACCATGTGATCGGAAGGTGACTCTCTTACCTACTAAGTTAAACTGGCAAGTCATATACCAATAAATTAATGCCTGACATAGCGGTGGTTAGTAAGATTGTCTTACCAGACTATTACTAACAGTGGTACCATGCTGCTGGAGCTCACAAGAGCACTGCACTATAGAAGAAAAAGTCAAAATTAGCAAACAAGATGAAACTTATTTCCAAACATAATAGATTCTGTCCTCACTGTTAACATTTGTCACTTCCACAAAACATTCGACCATTATCGGTCATTATCAAGAAAGTGCGATAGTGATATTGACATCTCACCAGAGCCCCATCTATCAGCACATTTCAAAGAATCATAGCCCCACAGCCAATATTCGGCAGCTCCTTGTAGACAACACAAGAATTTTATACCAATTTTATACCAACTCCAAGGAGAGACTTCAAATAATAGAAGCTTTTCTGCAAAACAACCAATTATCAAAAAGACATTATTCAATGTCAGCAAGCGTATTCTAAAGTGCATTTACGCAGATGACATCGTCAGCATGAAGCTACAGTAACACATTTAAATAGATTTTTTAATGATTACGCTAGTTAAAAATGACAACACTTGAAGCACAAATATAAAATTATGATTGAAAATGACACTAGTTATTCTTTAAATACCCCTATCACACTTTCTTGATAATGACCAATGATGGTCGAAGATCACAAAGCACTAAGTTTGGAACATTTTTAAAAAATTTCAATGATATCAATAGAAAAATTAACAAAAAAAGTTTAATAAACCTTGTTATTTCCAACAATGTATGTTTAAATGAAGGATTGCTGCCTCGTTATACTCTTTTTAAATACATACATAGAGGATAGAGGAAATAGCTAGCATTTTGTCAGCTATGGCACCTAAAAGCAAGCACTGCATCCCTCATTCCCACTTGTGGCCTTGTGCTTTGCTTAGTATGGGCATCTGATGTAGATTGATGGTTGGTTGGCCAGTCTTACTTGACCATGCATTAATATAGAGAATTTGCTCTTCAATTAGTGTCTGGCTTTCGTGATCCTCACATGGTTCCCCATGCTTTTTGTTGTTAATCAAATAGATTCTCAAAGTATTTACTTCTTTCTGGCCAATGTTGTTAAAAGCTAAGAAATATATTCATGTATTCACTTATATACACAAGTGCACATTGATGAGCATTTACTGGAATGGAACCTAACCAAGAGACAGACCTGCAAATTAAGAACCATGCAATGTGCACATGAAAGAATTATGCTCAACCTCACATGGAGAGACTACAAGACAGCACAATACATCCGCGAGAAGACTGGAATCAGGAACATCATAGAATCCATTAAAAAACTAAAATGGCAATGAACTGGCCATGTTGCAAGAATGGCAGACAACCAATAGACATTGCGACTCCTGACATGGATCCCCAGAGATCACATGTGCAACCGAGGCCGGCAGTGTATTAGATGGAGAGATGAGCTAGACGCCCATGATAGAGAAGTGTGGCGAATCCTGGGAAAGGTCTACGTCCAACAATGGACGTTAAGAAACTGATGATGTTGATGATGATGACTGGAAATTAAACCATAAAATTTATCCTGACACTTAATTTCCAGTGTATCCTTTGAAGCAGTACCATTGAGCATGCATCCTTCTGGCTCTCAAAGAGTATTATTCATATAGGAGACCTGCAAAAGTACATTTGGCTTACATGCATTGTATAAATTCCATAATCTTTAGGGTAGCACCTCATGGGTCTGTATCATTGATTTACTGCATGCTAACTGGTCGATTTATCATTGCTGATTCTAAATTCCCTGAAAAACAAAGGGAGACAATTTGAGATCTGTTTTTCATACTTTATTATTTACAAAAACACTAGACTTTTTTTGTAAAATTATTACACTGAATGCATATTCATAATTTTTTTGGGAAAAAAACATCTATTTTAGAATCTGTGAATCTATCAGTAATTTATAAGATCTAGTATTTGTAATATTCTGTTATACTTTGAGCCTCCAATCCATAAGACCTTCCTTTCATCAGATAATTTATCAGTTTGAAAGTTAGTTTTCTCTTGTTTTATGGGGGGTTCTACTTTATTGAAAAAATATTGAAATTCTTTAAAAATTTGAATTGAAAAAAATAATCATTGGTTTTGAAAAAAAAAAAAAAAATTAAGTTTATCAATGGCAAAGAAATGAGAAATAAAATAAAATTCATTTCATTGTAAATAATAAAACCTAATTGACAAATGCTCATTTACATACAATTGTACATAAAATCATTTATTTTTTTTCAGAAATCACACACATAATATAAATTGTAATTACTAAATCTTATCATAAATTAATGGTACATTTCCTAATTTCACAGTAGATGCTTTTTTTCCCAATGAATCGTAAACATGCATCTCTCATCTAATTTTAGGATGAAAAAGTCAACCAGTGTTTTCATCAATAATAAAGTAGGAAAAAGTGGATCCAAGCATAATTATCTCCCTTATATCATAGACATATGTTCGAACCATATAATATCACCAAAAATTCATCAGTTGTCAATGAATTTCAATTATTACATCCTTTTTTTCCACCATTAATTGTAAACATACACCTATCATACTAATTTTAAGAAAAAAAAAGTTAACCAGTGTTTTGGTAAATAATAAAGTATGGAAAAGAGGCTTTGTTTTTTGGGGGAATCATCGGTATGCACTAAATCAAGGGTTGGGCAATAAAAAGTCTGGAAAATGAATGCCAACACAGCTTGTATATATCTATGTATATGCATGAATTATCTGCTGAACACCTATACATATGAGTATATGTATGTATATATGTATATATGTACATATATGTGTATGTGTGTATATAATCTGGCCAAAAACTTTAGTAATATACATGCACACACACCCACAGATATATATATATATATATATATACATATGTATATATATATATATATATATATATATATACATGAATATATATATATATATATATATATATATACATATATATATATATATATATATATATATATATATATATATATATATATATATATATATATATATATATATGATATTATCATTACTATAAGTTGCTTTCCCTGATGAATCTTTATTGTGCTCATCCTTTAACTTGAAGACTAGCTTGCAGGTTTCAAAAAAAGTATGATTTTGAACCATACACGCCTAAACAAGGTAGATAGCAATAATGCTTATTGTTAGAAGTAAATATTCATGCAGGAACATACCTGATAATTTTTATTGAGGGAGGTGCAAGGCATCCCCATAACATTATGGATCCTCCCCAATGTTTAACTGTAGGTAAAACGTTTTTTCTCCTTTTATGCTAAAGCTAAAGAAGTCCTCATTGCTGAAAAAAAAACATAAAAAGAAATGACTGATCTCTGTCAAAAAGTACCATAATCCTTCTGGGCAAATACTGTTACCAAAATAAAGTTTTTTGGCAATGTACACCGGTGATTAGTTCATTGACAATGAAATGAAGCTTATAAGGGAAAAGAACATCCGACATACAGTTTAATGTTGGGGAGGACCTATTATGTAGTGAGGCTGCTTTGTTGCCTCTGGTACTGGAGGCATTGACCATTTGAAAGGAATCATCAAATCGGATTACCGGGAGATTTAAAATGTGCTACCCAGTATAAGAAAACTAGGTTTGGTCCGAAGATCATTGGTGTTCCAGAATGATAAAAACCTAAAGCACCCAAGAATGGTTGAAAAGGGAAAGAGAGACTGTTTTAAATAGGACAACAATCTCAATTTCACTGAAAATCTTTGGAGAGGGAAAAAATCCAGATCAATGGTTTCAATGCGTACCATACACCACATGAATCCTACAAGGAGAAACATAGAGAATCTGTTTCTGATTTTAGCGCAAATGTACCACTGATTCAGTAAATTTCAAGAAAGGGACTTATAGTTTATTTTGCCAAAAATAAAGCATACACTGGATAAACATTCATATGCATGCACATTCATTTTAGAGTATATATTCGTATATATATATATATATATATATATATATATATATATATATATATATATATATATATGTATATATATATGAGTTTAATAGGGCAGCAATCCTAACTTAAGATTTAGATATAAAATTATGATAAAAAATAACACTAATTACTCTTTAAATACCACTATCACACTTTATTGATAATGATTGATGATGGTTGAAAGACCGTGAACCACAAATTTTGGAACAATCTCAAAAGAACATCAACAAATTCAATAAAAGGTTGGTACTCAAACTCAAAAATTTAACAAAAAAAATCAAATTGACTGAGTTTGTCCGTTATTTTTAACAATATATGCTGATATATATATATATATATATATATATATATATATATATATATATATATATATATATACATATATATATATATATATATATATATATATATCATATATATATATATATATATACATATTAAAAGAGAGAAAATGATCTGTTTTAAGGCTCTTAAGAATTATCAGCTGAAGAATTTTGGAAGCATTGTTAATGGAAAGAGAAACCTGAAGAATATCAACAATTAATTACGAGATAGAATCTCATTACTGCAATAAACTTGGTTTATTAAGATGAATGTTTACTTTCCACAAAGCAGCCAGTTTCCCAAACAGAGAAGCCTGTTATCTTCATGCTTTTAGCCTTCTTGATAACACCTAAGTTTTCACCTGTGGTATTAATTTTCATTTTCTGCCCAATTCCTCCCTTTATGACATTCTTATTTCTCTTGATGAACATCTTTGATTTGGTTTCTTGTTCTAATCTGCCAGCCAGGCCAACAAACAGACATTAGCCAACGACAGTGTAATTGATAAAATATTATTAATGAAGAGAATAATTTTGCCCCTAATCAAACTTGGGTGGCATTCTAAATTAGACAACAATAATGTCTGTTGAATGATCATTATGACAGTCTTGAGTCAAATGCTAATGGAAACATTATGAGAATGCAAACTGTCAACTAGATTTTAAAATGGGTTTGGGACAGATGTGAAATGTTGTAGCAGAGGTGTCGTAGAGTAGGGAAGGCTATTTGAATATGCCTGACTTGCCCCCAGTTGTGAAGCCCTCCCAAAAATTTTATGAATAATAGTTCACCTGTTACTTGTCTACATATATTATGCAAAAGATATATTTGAACAGAGATGAATTGTATAAATTATAGCTCAGCCTTTGGTATTGTTTTTCTCTCATTAGGTGATAGTGCATGTCTATTGCAAATTTTCCATTTTCATCATCTAACTGAATGTTGGAAAGGCCTAAAGGAGCCAAGGCCCACAGCTCCTCAAATCTCAATTTACATCTATGCATGGAGCATTTGATGTACATTTGCTCATGCTTTGACATAGATTTACACCTTCTATCATAGATATTCAAAAATATTTACACTTGGGAGAAGGAAAACAAAAAATAAATAAAGTAAAGAAAATACTCTTGACACTGGAAAGCCCCAAGAGAGTGCATACTTCTGCAAATACCATTTTCAGTGGGGGGGGGAGTAATTGTGCATTGACCTGCCTTAGAATTAAATCAAATCTTTCATAGCCTATTGTCCACCCTTTGACAAAATATCATTAATATTCATTGAGAACCTTCCGAGCTATCATGTGGACAAACATGAATTTTTGATGATCTTATGTTGTTAGGGCATATGGCAACGACGTAGGAGAGATAATTGTGCATGGATCAACTCTAAAATTTATTCAGTTTTTCCATAGTCTATTGTCTACCCTTCCACAAAAACTGATTGAAATTCATCCATAACTTTTGGAGATATCTTGCAGACAGAAACAAAAACCTGGCAATATCATATGGTTTTGACATATAACTCCAATGTAGGGGAGGTAATTGCTCAAGGATCCTCTCCAAAATTTAAACATATTTTCTGTACTCTATTGACCAACCTTCCACAAAATAACATAGAAATTATTTGAGAACTTCTGGAGATGTAGTGTGAACCAACTTGTACTTCAGGAGATATTATGTGGTTTAGACATATAACTAAGATGTAGGGGAGGCATTTGTGCATTGTTCTGCTCCAATCAGTTCTTTCATAGCCTATTTCCCACCCCTCCACAAAATATCATTAAAATCTTCCACAAAATTTTATTGAAATTAATTCAGTCTCTTCCGGGAATATGGATAAACAAACAGATACAACTGAATACATATAAAATAATGATATAAGCTAGTATCATCATTGTCTGTCTTTCATTGTCCATCGTTGGACGTAAACCTTCCTCAGAATTGGCCACACCTCTCTATCATGGGTGTTGCAGAGCCAATACCTTCTAAATTTGTTTAATTCATCTCTCCATCTTATATTCTACCAGCCTCGGTTGTGCATGTGATTTCTGGGGATCCATGTTGTGAGTCTTTAGGTTGTCTGCCATTCTTGCAACATGACCAGTCCATTACCATTTGAGTTATTCAATGGTTTCTATGATGTCTCGGATTCCTGTTTCTTTCCTAATATACTGTGCTGTCTTGTGATCTCTCCATATGATGTTGAGTATGATTCTCTTCTGTGCATGTTACATGGTTCTCAGTTTGAGAGTGACTTGGTAAGGTTCCATGTTTCAGCTCCATAAGTGACTATTGGGAAGATGCATCGATGGATACCTTTCTTTCTAGGACTACACGTGTTTAAAAGAGTATGTGTGTACAGGTTCTGTACTTTTATACTTAGTGTTTACCATTTGTGCATTGTCAAGCACAAGGCAACATTCAAGTGAAATTTTTCTCTGTGCTAAATATGTTAACTGCTAAATACGTCATTGTGCTAAATTAGTTGTTAAATACATATATAATCCCAGATCTCAAGCTGAAGAAGATCTTGTATAATTTGAGTTTTCTTTATTTTATAATGAAGGCCTGAAGTCTTTTTCTCCAAGTAATGTTGTCTATAATATTCACATATCTTTTCACAAATATTTGGTGCATGTTCTTCGAAATATCAGTGGTAATCAGTATGAGCACTAACAGCACTTTGACCAAACAAATTGTGTTAACCGACAGGATAGTAAGGTAGTTGTATGTCAAACACACAAATATGATTTTTGTGCATCAAAGGAATTCTTGGTATTCAAATATTGAAAAATAAATTATATCCACAGTTGAAAGTACGGAAACACATATGTTTGGACAATATTTACTTTCATTGAATTCAGATGTATGTTCACTTGCACATCAACAAAAATGTTTTTTAAGAAAAAGAAAAGACAGGTCTGGTTAGTCACTTGATAGAAACCATCACGTGACCAGCATATATTTTTGGGGGTGATCAAATGGAGATTGAGAAAAGGGATGATCAATGAATAAGTTACTTCTCTCATCTAAATTTAAAAAAAATTAGTATGAGTGTTGACAAACACAAAAAAAAGGACCAACTTAGTATAAATAAACAAACATTTGCAAATAGAACCCCCAGCAAAAAACTTATGCAGGGTGGAAATTTTTATAAATAACATCATTTTTTCTAGACATAATGAGTAAAGGTTTAAACTTCAGCGCTCTGGCTTCATTGTTGAAGCCTGCAGACACAACACACAGCCAGCCAGTCAGAATCACTTAAAAGCCAAAGAAACCTATATATATAGTTTTGATTGATGGTCTCTGATTTATTTTTATCACATGATACAAGAATGAACAATGAAATAAATAAACGTGAATGATTCATTTCATTAACATCATGATCTTGGTATCACTTTTTAATTTTTTTGGAGTTTGCTCATTGAAATCTCCAAAGATGCCAATTTAATTCCAGTAAATGAACCAGGCCAAGCAATGCTTTATTTAAACAACAGATATTAGTTTGTGAAAATGAATTAAGGACAAAGTCATGCAAATACAGACTAAACAAAGCAACCAATGTTCTGAACAGTAAATTGATATGTAATCTGAGAACACACGTCAGAAGATGAAAAGCAGGTTGCAAATTAAATTGTATGACAGACATCAAAGAAAGATTATTTTCTGCTTTTTTTATTTATTAAATATATTGACAAAGGTATATTGTGGCTGTGTTCTTTAATACACACTCACCTGAGTGTGCTGGAAGATGTGTTTACCATCACATTCACAGTTATATATGATTGTGTATGCATCAGTGAATATATATTGGAGCAGGTGAATTCAGAATACTCGTTTATCTATCTATCTATTTAATGATAAACACCGGTGGATAATATCATCAAGATTTTCTTTTTAATTTAAAATTAAGATGAATGAAAATAGCAATCAAAAATTAATAATGGTTGACAATGCTTCATCTAATGAAATAAAAATCAATCAAGATGATCTTCCTACTACTAATACAGTAGTGTAGGTAAAAACAATAACAAATATGGTGTCCAGGGATTAGGGAAATGAAAGGGTTAGATTTGATCCACCGCCAGCTATAAAAGTTCCTGTTGCTGAAGTGACAGAGCAATTGGTATAGATAGCGTGACTTCCGCTAGGCAAAAGGGGCAGACATGAATTTGACTCCCACACAGAGTTTATCCTTTGTTTCCAATTCGCACAATTCGCTCACTGCGATGGCCTGATACCTTAAGTAGTTGTAATAAAAAGCGGCTAAAATCAAAATGAAAGAAAATACAAAAAAATTAATAATGGCTACCAGTGACCATGTTTATAGTTATGAATCAGTTATGTTATCCATACATGTCTTATTCTCCTTATATCTCTGGGCGTCCACTTGGGAAAGGAGGATGGGTCCTTTGACCTCCTGGATCAGGCCTTGTCACCAAGGGCTATGGGATTTAAAAGTTGTAACCTTACAATCAATAAAGAACAATGGTGCAGTACAACTGTTTCAAGTAATTTGATATTCACATCTAAAATGACAATTATTATTCACCGGTAAAAGGGTTGCAAGTAAGATGTTCCAAATATATCCTCTGACACCCACCTCCAGCGAAGTTTCAGCTTGAATCTCATGAAGGACACATTCAAAATCACACAAGAATGGTTGAAAAAGAAAAAAATGAACCGTTTAAAACAGGCCAATAAGTGCCAATCTCAGTTCCATTGAAAATCTTTGGAGAGAGAGGAAATCTGGAATCATAGTTTCAACACATACCGTATACCCCAAGAATCCAGCAAATATTCAAGAGTTTGAACAAATGAAAAAGAAAGAGTAAGATAGACTATCAGCTGACAGGTGCAAGAAGCTTGTAGATGGCAACAAGAAACAAATTATTTGGATCCAGGTATCGCTGCCAAAGGGTGTGTAATGAATTATTAGGGAAGGATGCCAGTATTACTGCCCTGATCATATCGAACCGTCAACCAAATCTGTCACCAAAAACTATTAACAAAGGTTTCTTCAGTTTTCAAAATTTGTCTGTCTTGCTGACTATCAATGTATGTATCACATGAACTGGCCACAGCTGTGAAACTAAGGGGATGAAAATTTCAACATTTACTCCTAATTATGTGAGATAAAAACCTTTCTTTTTAAACCCCTCCCCCCATCCTTAGGTTTCAGTTGACGGGGTATCAATCAGACATGTACATTTTTGCATAACTGCTCCCTTAGGTTTCATCCAGCAGCATTTTTGCTAGTTTGGTTTTTTTTTTTTTAAACTTTCTAGCGATCACTACCCAATGCAAAGTGAGAGAAGTATTTTAGCCATAGATCACACTTTTTCCAATTCTATAATTGATCACCCCTAACATGACATGGTGCTGAAAGGCATTGGCCACAAGGCGATTTGTTGAGTGACTAACCGGATCTGTTTTCTGTTTCTTCTTTGAAATAACTCTAAATAAGTTGAAAAATAATGTTTTAGGGGACAAAATCAAAATATTCTAATGATGGAAATTTGGTTGATTTCCATTTGTTTCTGAAGATATTGTACAGGTGATACAAAAAAAAACTTCAATGATAGTATTCAGCAGTGTATATCTATTTGCTATAACTTCCTAAATTATGAATGCATGTACATATAAATACCCTTTCATTTGAAATATGCCGTTAATGAAAATTTACGATTGTTTAACAAATGAAGTGACAATTTCTGCCTTCATGTCAAACTTTGTACAATTCAAAGGATCCATTTAAAAAGTCTCATTTAGCTTCCAGTGAGCTCGTGTGTTCTATGTATTAATCAAACTCACACGTATATTCAGGCACATGAGACCGATTAAATTGAATATTTCAAAAAGTTAACCTTTCTTTTAATTATTTTATTCTTCGTGGATTAAAAGGGAGAGAACAAAGCAGCGTTCTATCTAACCTAGTACTTTTCACCATGGCAGCTGAAGGCGTGGCTAACTGATCTCATGCAACAGTTGATTCCCTTGGATTTATACATCTTTTTTTTTCGCATCCAAGGGAAAGGAAACAGACCTTCCTCTTTTTTCCCCTTTCCTTTTCAAACAACTGGAGCGAAACAAATCAAAACAAAACCAACAAAGCCAATGAAAACAACGATTGTTATTTCTAATTTTTTGAAAATCTCTTTTGAACCCCTTTCTGCACTCCCTCTCACTCTCTCATTCTCATTCTCTCTCTGTCTCTCTCGTTTTTTTCTTTTTCGTCAATTCTTGTCCACCGATCCCAATCCCGAATGAAAACTCTACCACATGAATCAACACCTCTTCCCTTGTCAACCCCCTTAGATCATTAGGGGTGAAAAAAGAAAAAGAAAAGAGGAGGATGGGGAGTTTTGATGAATTTTTATCCCACTTAACAATTCTCTCTGATCAATTTACTTCGTTAATGTACTTTTTCGAAATTACGAATGCGAATAACACCAATACAACAAAAGCTTAGAAAGAAAGCAAAATGAACTTGATACTAAAACAAAAATGACAAAAATAAAGTAAGAAAAAACACGTCGAGTCCACTGCTCTCCATACCTTTCCCTCACCTACAAACATTGACAATAAAAATTACTCCTCTTGTCTAAATTGTTTTTATTTTATTCATTCATTTTCTTCACCGTTTACCATCCACCTCAGGCCCTGCATTTAAATCCAGAATAATTAGGTAGGGCTGTAAAATGAGAAGTTTGAACAAGGTCTCCATTATACGAGAGACTGATGACTCTTACAGTATTTTATCCTCTTCCCTTTACTCACCTTGCTCGCTTTAATTTTATGTAAAATTTACCTAAACTGATTTTCATTTTATATATTCTCCAATATTGTTTTCTTTCTATGAGATTAACTTTCTTTGATAGTTCTAATCATTTATCACCTTTCTTTGTCTTTTTTTCTTTCTCTTAACGTGCAAACATTGATTTACTTTCTTTCATTCTTTTTTCAAATCTTTTTCTTTCGTTCTTCTTCTCAACTGTTACCTGCATAATCCCTATTATCTTTTCTTCAGTTTATCATACATCCTTTTCTCTTTCTCTTTTTCTTTCTTTATATACCACCCCCCCCCCCACCGCCATATCTCTTATTCTCTCTTTTTCTTCCTTGTGCACAGTTCATTTACTCTATGATCATCTGCTCGGTTTCAACTCGTATCTTTCTTTCTTTGCAGAATTGGAAGCTATCCTTTTTTTTCTCTTCATATGTCCCAGTTAGTAGTCATACAGACATTAGAAGACTTCCTGTCTGTTGTGGCGGTTTTTATTTCATTTTATTTTATTTTATTCGTTCATTTTTTCTTTATCTTTTATTGGTAAGTCATTATGTGTAAGCATCAATTAGCATTCATTCCCTCCCTCCATTACTACTTAGCATTAGTCCAGCTGGTTGATGAAGCTGGACCAACTGAAGGCATACACTACCCAACCTGACCTCACCCAGTTCTCAAACCTCCAACGCTTTTGCTACTAAAACCTTCAACCATCACCCATTTTTATTATAACTACCCACCAAGCCACTACCAATACAGAGAGATATAGTTTCATTAAAAATATAAAGGAAGATAAAATAAAGCAAAATCATTGCTCTCAATGACTACAAAGATGGAAATATTGCCTTGATTATTTTCCTGCAGCCCTTCCCACCTGGATTTATTTCAGTTTTATGTCTACGCTTTAGAGTTTATTCAAGTTTCCATCCTGGCAGCGTGTCTCCTCTTCCGTCTGTGTCTCATAGCTATTTAATCACATGACCAATGGCCATCATCCCAGTTCTAAACATTTTTTCTTCTCAATTTTACGTATCAAATGCAGGCAGATACATATCCAGAGACTTAGCAGAAGATTTGGAGGCCAGAGATGGAAAGGTGGAGGATTCGCTCCTTGATGAGCCCCTTCCAACATTTAGTGAGGTTTGATGAAGGAGGAAAATTTGAAGAAGGAAAATAAACAATGCACTATTCCTTTATTGGTGACAAACAATACTGAAGACTGAATTAGTATTTATGCCATTCATCTGGAGAAGATGCAGTACGTGAGCTATAATTCATAAAGCTTTTGAGAACTCGTACCCCACACATAAGCATATGCAGTTCTCCACATTAAACTGACTTGGTGTCACATCTTATTCTCATGGGAGTTTGAGTTGATAGAGGCTTTTAGGGGCCCAAGTGAAATTGGACCCTCAGCTATACCTTTGCTCATATCTTGGCATTACAAATGTATCGAAATCTGTGTAAGTCGGATTGTCAGGGGTCTGGATTTAAAGCATGTATTACCAATGGAATAGGGCTATCATATGCTTAATCATACTAGTGCTAATTCCTGACCTCTGACAATCGGACTTTTCCTGATTTTTAATACAATTCCAAGATAAAAATTAATATTTCCCAGTGTAAAATCATTCCGAATGAATTTAAGTGGTTGTGTATGATAAGTGTGCCACACACCTCCTTGTGAAAATGCTTTCATGTTGAATAACACTATTTCAATCCTTACCCCATTTTTTGGGCGATCAAAACTGAGTCAGTTATCACACTAGAAATAGGTTTTATAGTTGGGCGAAAAAAAGTCATCAAGTATGCCTTTATCACTGGGCAGCCAGTTTAGTAAGCCATGGTAGCAGCCCTATATTCTGTTCATTCAGCAAGATATTAAGAGCGCTGTATTTGGTTGGCGGCTAGTGTCTCAGCCAATCAGCGCATTTTAAAAAGTACAAAGTAAAATCTCTCTATCATGGGCATTATGGAGCCAATACTTTCTGAATATATGTAGTTCATCTCTCCATCTTGTATTCTGCGAGCGTTGGTTGCAAATGTGATTTTTTGAGATCCATGTTATGAGTTGTAATGTAGAGCAGTTGTTATCCATTCTTGCAACATGACCAGCCCATTGCCATTTTAGCCTTCTAATGGTTTCTAAGATATATCCTGTTTTTTCTCGAATATATTGTGCTATCTTGTGATCTCTCCATGTGAGGTTGAGCATGATTCTCTCATGTGTACGTTGCATGGTTCTCAGTTTGAGGGTCAGTCTCTTGGTTAGGTTCCATGTTTCAGCTTCATAAGTGATTCTATTGGAAAATATCTAAAACGGAAAAAAAAAAATATATATTTTGAAACATCTACATTTGGGAGAATCCAGATGTTATTAACAAACCTATCAGAATAAGGCCCCCGAAAGGTCGAAAACGCTTTTTTCCAGAAAATCATTTTTAGAAGGTGTCTAGTGAGGTACTGATGCCTATTTTCAAGTCTCTGGACAAAACAGTATAGTTAAGAGTCCTGGAAAACAGAGACTCACAGACGCATACACATTTAAAAAGGGATAAAACCTGTCAACCATCTATGGTGACTATGGTTGTTCCATACTCTGCAAAATAGAATCATTAGCAATGAATTATATATATGCCATGAAAGGTCCTCTCTTTGACAACTACAATTTTTCACAAGTAAAATCCAAACTTATTATCTATTTTGTTTCAGGAATAAACAAATTGTTGATAGGGGCTGAGTAAGTTATCTGGTGAGAATTTTTATTCTTGGAACAACTGACAAAGATCTTCTCAGCCTGGCAGTGAATTAGAGATTCAAGACATTTTGTTTATGGTGATGAGGGCAGGTAAGCAATGATTGTCCTGGAGCAAGATATCTTTCGAGAAATTTTTTGTTCGGCGTCTTCTTATTCTGGCAGTGAATTGGATTGTGATTCAAGATATTTCATAGTTGGTGATGAAGTGATGAAAGCAGAGATTGTCCGAGAGTGGCTGATGGAAATATCTTGTGAGAAATTCCTTTGTTCTAACTTCTTAATCTTGCTGTGTATCAGGTAGTGATTCAAAACAATTTGTAGATGTTTATGAAAAGGAGTGAAAGCAACGATTGTTCTAGAGCTGCTGATAAGATATTTCATGAGAAATTTCTCTATCTTGAGTTTTCTTACTCTGACAATGAATCAGGTAGTGATTCAAGATGATTTGTTGATGGTAATGAAGA
>OY735210.1:19740197-20117697 GCA_963457665.1 Thysanoteuthis rhombus | reverse complement strand
TTGTGGGTTTGAAGAGCCAGAAAGTCACCGTTTAAACCACAATACATGAGTCCATTGAACTTTATTTCACATACACCAGAGACATTTCTACCTCATTGATATCATATTTTATTACACGCACATTCCCATGCCTTCTTCCTTGGGTGCCATGGTAATGTGAAAGACTTCAATCTTCCTACAACATTGAAGCTCCTTTGAAAGATTTTGATCTTTCTGCAACGTCATACCTCATAAAAAGACTTAATTCAATAAAAGAACTGCATAAAAATATCTACATGCAAAAAACATACATAAAAACATATATTTTTCATGGTTGTCTGAATTTTCAAATGGTTTGTTTTTATCAAGACTTGCTTGTTTCATTTCTTGTTGCTATGTTATTGCCTTCACTTTTATACCTGGAAGCAAGTTAATTTGTACACCAGATTAACAGGTGGGTCCTATTTTGATATAAGCAATTTTCTTAATATGGAATCAGATATTAGTAATATTCCTTCCTTTAAACAATCCTAAATTATGGTGACCTTTTATCCTTACCCATAAGGTATGGGCAACAAAGTTCTCCTACAGAGAGGTACACTCACAAAAAATCTCACTAACCCATCACAGCATTGTAGCAACTTCTTTCTTTTATAATCGGGGATGTCTATCTTTCCTCCCCATAATACAAAAGGGCTCTGCAGCAACAGATAAAAACAAACTACAACAAACCACACTCTAAACTAAATCCATTGACATCTATAAATATCTCCACTTTAAATCCTCCCAACCCAAGCACCTACAAAACCTACCCCACTCACAAGCACTAAGGATATGCTCCACCAAAAGAGAATTTAATAAACATAACAACAGACTTGAACAACAATTCATTGATACAGGATACTGTTATGATATGATTGAAAAACAGGTATAGAAAGCAGAAGTGATCCAAAAAGGAAATACCCTTTAAATCAAAAACAAAAGAAAAATCAAACTGCTACCATCTCATAACATTTACTTACTCTCTTCCTTCACTAACTCGAGTAATCAAGAATTGCTGGGATATTCTTAAACTAAAACCAGATTTTAAAAATGTATTTCAGTAAACAGGGATGCTAGCATACTACTGAAAAAAATACCAAAGAAATTCTTCCAACAGTTTTCTAACCAAGAAGACCTATAAAATCTACCACAAATCTAATCGGATGAGTAAAAATGTTATCTACCTTTTAAAATGCACACATTGCTGTAAACAATATATAGGAAAATCTGAATGGCCTGCGATTATATCAACATCATAATAGATTAAATATCTACAGATACAGAATAAGATCAGTAAAACCCAATGAACTATTACCTGTAGCATTCCTATTTAGCAGACCAAGACTTAACCAGGGATGCTAAATCTATAATTATTGGAGGGATAGAAAAAACCCAACTCAGTTAATAATACAATACGGACACTTGAAATACATAAATCCCCTTATGGTCTTTTTGCAAAAGAACACATACATTCATCCAACCATAAGATTCTATTCCAACACAATAAAAAAACTATAAAAACTTTAATATAAATATGAAACATTTACTATCATAAACAATGTGAGTATTTTATAAAAAAAATTCAGTGTGAATCTAACACACATTCAAATTAATATTAATTCAATCAATCAAACATTTCAACAAATGAAACTGCCATTGATCATTGTAAAAATTCTATAAATAATTACAACTCACATACCATTGATGGCCTCAGAAATTCAACCCAATTCCACTACCCCCAAACACGGAGACTTGAAAACCTTAAAATATGAGTCAAATGAAAATGTATACTTGTCCATCAGCACATATCAACACCAATCAACTCCATTGTAACCTTCTTAGAAATCACTATGCTCTGGAATGGAACAGAGATAAAATAGGAAAGACCCAATGGATAAGAGAACAGTCAGATGGAGCCTCCCTACAGGCGGGTGAAATACGAGATGAGTACTGAAATAAGAAAAAAATACTTCAAATTTGATTGACAATGACAAACCCTTTCATTTACCATTTATCCCTCTGATGATGACCAAATAGACAAAACCTGTTAGAAAATATATATAAAAAGTGGAATAAAGTCATTTTACTCTCACTCCTGTCTATGTGTTTTCAATTCTGTGGGGTTATAATTGAAGTTTTTTGTCTCTGCTGCCCAATGAAAAGGAGGTGCACATGAACATTATTCTGTCAAGAACTCGATAATATTAAGCAAACAGTTAATCTCATGTTTATTCTAATATCTTTTAAATCTGTTCTTGAAAGAATTCAAATTTTTGGGACACACTATTTCATTAGGGAGACTGTTTCATATTTGCTCTATGTAGACCTTGAAACAATATTTTCATATATACAGCTTGGCTCTTTGTTGGTATATTTTCTGGTTGGTCCTCCTGTTCTCAGTGGATTTGCTTCCCACTACTATACTGAGCTACCAACCCTCTTGTCAGACTATCCATTCATGATCTTATAAATGTCTATCGTGTCTTCTCTTACATTTCTATAACTAAGAGTTGGTTGCTCCAGTTTATGGAGGCTTCCTACAAAAGTTAGATTTGCCATTCCAGGTACTTGTCTCGTTGCTCTCCTTTAAAGTCCTTCAATTGATTCAATGTGTCTAGTTTTCAATGGACCCAGGCTGAACTTGCATACCTTAATGAAGAAAAATACATTTAATCATTTCATTAATTAAAATGATTTCTTTTTCCTCTTTTCATACATTCTTGTATTTTCATCTGCTGATAGTTTGGCTTTTGTTCGAAGCTCTTTCCATTTTTCTACACAATCATCTCTCTTCTTTCCACTCTATTCATCCTACCCCTCTCTCTCTCTCTCTCTCTCTCTCTCTCTATATATATATATATATATATATATATATATATACATATATATATACTAAAAGAGAGAGAGAATATATATATATATATATATATATATATTTGTATAAAGAGAGACAGAGGCAGAGAGCAACATGTATTCATTGGCTATTCATTGGGCCACTTTCCTGAAGCATTTAACAAATTTAATTTAACTTTTTTTTTCCCAAAGCATTGATTTAAAAATTCTGCTTGTCCTTTGTGACAGACCTCTCCCACATCTTCTAAAAAATCTATCATTAATTGTCAATTTGCATAAAACATAAAAAGTAGGCAATCAATGCATGATACCAACTATAATGTATGGGTTTGAAACTGCACAAAGGGCAATGGAGAGAGAAATGTTAGGAAGGGCTCTTAGCAATAGAATAAGATCAATATGGATCCAAGAGGGACCAGGTAGATGGATATCATGCAAGTAATCAAGCAACAAAAGTGGAGACGGGCAGGGCTTACAGGGAGAAGAAGGGATAGAAAATGTAGTAGAAGGCTAACTGATTGATGATCATGCCACTGTTAACACTATAGGAAAAAAGAGACACAAGATAAAGAGGTGGGATAGAAAAGTTTACCACTAAGACATGGTAGAGATTAGCACAAACACGATCATCATGGAAATGTGATGATTGATGATACATATTCATATATATATATATTACATGAACCATGACAAATCTACTCACAATTGCTTATTTGATTGTCCATAGAAATTTTTTTACGGATTATATTCATGTTCATGTATCTTAATTGAGGTACAAATTTGTGAAGTTGATCATGGCTAGGCTTTGGCGACAAAGATTTTTGAGGAGATTCCATGTTTGCAGCAGGTCTGCTGGTGATCGGTGGGGCCCATGAGAGACAGGCAACTTCACGCAACGCAGATTCATGAAAAGGATTGGCAACTGGAATGGGTTCAAGTTTTACCGCATTTCTACCATTGTAGAAAGCCCCTCAGGTCAGTGCAAATTGAATTTTTTCACATGAGGTATGACATCACCTTTTGTATGTCCCATCTATCAATCTATCTCTCTATATAAACATATATATATATTTAGAGAGAGTGAGTGAGTGAGTGAGTGAGTGAGGCATATCTTTTTGTGTTTTGCTTCCCTCTCTTTTTACTTTTAATTTTCCTCTCATTCATCTCTCATCTCACTTTCTCTCTTTCTTTCTTTCTGGAACTTTGCTTATATCTCTCTTTCTTTTGATTTTCCACTCTTGTCTCTTTCTCTCTTTCTCTCTCTTCATACATCTTCCTTTCCTCTCTCATTTACCTTCCCCTTTCTCTTTCTTTTCGCTCTTTAGCTTTCTAATCCCTCGTTTTGATTTTTCCTGTCCTAATCTATTTCCTTTTCTGAGCTGTTAGGCTTTGGGTTTTAGAAATTAGGTCTCTTCAGTCTTTAAGTGAGTCTAGCTTGTTTGTTGGAGATCTATGTATGTGTCACATGTACAGGTTGCATGAATGGAGCTAAGGGCTGAAAAAAAACAGGGGCCTGAGATATCATAGAATCCATTAGAAAGCTCAAATGGCAATGGACTGGTCAGGTTGCAAGAACGGCAGACCACCGATGGACATCACAACTCACAATACGGATCCTCTGGGCTGGGGTTGCTTATGAAACTGATGCCAGTAGAATACAAGAAGGAGAGACTAACTTGATAAGTTCAGAACGCATTGTTTCCATGATGCTCATAATGAGATCTGGCGAATCCTGGTGAAGGTCTGTGTTCAATGACAGACAGTAAAAGATTGATGATGATTATGTTTGGAAAAGAAGTGTTTCATCTTTAAAAAATTCTACCCTAAAAAAGGTTTTCAAAGGGATTCAATTCACAATTCAAGTATGAGCTCAATTGGTCTCTTTCAATCCAGCAGTGTTCATGGTTGTTCTTGAAAAATTTGGATTATTTCAGTGATCACTGCCCAACAAAGAGTGAGAGAAGTGATTTACTCATTGATCACCATTTTTTTTCCAGTTTTGTATTTGATCACTCTCTACTCGACATGCTCCTGGCAGACATTGCCCACATGACGCTGATGTTGCCCATAGGATGGTGATGTTTCCCATGTGACAGTTTCTATTGATCGACTAATCAGACCTGTTTCTCTATTTTATTTTTAATCAGTCATCTTCTCTGATTTCTCTTCTGATATTTGATGTTTAAACTAAAATCTCCTCAGAGTTTTATCGTTACTCACCTGACCATCTAATCCTCTCTCAAAAGCTGAAGAAAACAATGGAAAAAAACAAGAGAAATAAAAACAAACAAAGCTCTGACCAATACTACAAGCCATTTATTTACTCATTCAGGTACCCACTGGTTATCAGATCTAATCAGTCCCCATACAAGATACCAATCAACAAAAATTTTCACTAACTTTATCTCAGATCTGTCCAGGTGAAATAAAAAAAAATGATAAAAAAAAAATCAATGTCCGCTTGGTCATATACCTGGCCAACAGGTAGATAGATTAAGTTTGTAGGTAAGGTAATAGGTATGGGAAAAAAACAATGAGCAAAATAATAAATGAATTAATAATGAATAACATGAGTAAAAAATAAAAATAAAGGACTTCCTAGTGAATCATGAAGTTGAAACTTATCAAAATATTTATTTAAGCTGCTATATCCTAGCAACAACTGACAGGAAAAATAGATTTATTTTTATGGGAACAGTAGGCGGTGGACTGTTGATTGGTATACATATATGTATGTATTTTATATGTTTTCTTTTTAATTGATGCTTTTTATTACCACTTTTCTTTTTGCTTTCATTCTTTAGGTCTTTTATCTAATTTACTCAATTATATATATTTATGCATTTATATATATATTTTTTTCATAATTGTGTGTCAAAATCAATAATACTTAATCAGGTAATTTCTTTTGTTCAACAGATGACTGAGTCTCTATTCAACCCTTCCATTTCCCCCCTGCCCTCACCCTATTCAGTGGTCACAGTAGAATGAAGGGTGCGTGTTGAAGAGGTGTGGGTGGGATGCTGGGTTGAGAAGAGGTGGGAAAGATTGTTGTAAAAATGGATTTTTTTTTGTGTTCTATATTTTTATGATTTTATTATTTACTGATTGATTTTATTTCATTTATATTTTTTCTGTGTTGGTTCAATTCTCTTAATTTTGCTCCTCCAGACTTTCGTTTTCACTGTTCTTCACACTTTGTATAAGCGTGTATATCTATCTATCTAATATCTATCAATCTTCCATCCATCTATTTATCTCAATCTGTCTGTCTGCCTGTATCTTTCTCTGTCTGTCTCCCCCCCTATCTCTCTCTCTCTCTATATATATATATATGTATATATATATATATGTATATGTATAGATGTATGTATATATATATATATATGTGTGTATATATATATATGCATATATATATATATATATAGAGAGAGAGAGAGACAGACAGACAGAGACAGAGACAGACAGACAGACAGACAGACAGAGAGAAAGAGAGAGATGGATGACAGATATATAGATAAATATGAACAAACGTTGATGGATGGAATGACGGGTCTGGTTAGTCACACAATAGAAACTGTTACGTGACCAAGGTCTTTTGGTAGCATGCTGTGTTGGGGATGATCAATATATATCAAAATATTGCAAAAAGGGGTGATCTATGAATGTTACTTCCTGATCAAAACAGCACATGGTATAGAACCTTAGATCTATCAGTCACCAGGGAAATTATACAATAGGTGTGGCGAAATTAAAACCTTTGAAAAGATATTGATATTTGTACTTGATAGGATTATAGATGGAAGTGCGAGTGCCGTGACGGTCAACACCCTGGACAATGGAATCGGCAAGTTGAGTTCAAACTCTGAGTGAAACTGTTTACATTCACTTCCCACTAATGTTCTTGAAAAAGATATGAATTCATCCCTCCCAGCTCCTGCTAGCAGTAAAATAGCAAGGCAGACTGGGATCTGCAGCCTTTGAAGTCAACCAGTTTAGGGAAAGGACAACTCTAAAATTGAAAACTGTTGAGAAGGCGATGGAAAACTATTCCACTATTCCTTGCAAGAACAATCATAGCACAATAGCCGTGATTGTCCATGTCAAGAGGCTGGTATTGAACCAGTACCTCCAGACTCGTTCAATATCCAAACATGATGCCATTCAAAAGCCTTCATTCGGTAATTCTCTGAAATAAAGTTCAAATCATTTCCCCTTCTCGTCATATCTGGCAAGCCTGGTCAGATATATTGTTCTCTGTACCCTTGAATATGCCTCCTCCTTTGCCTCAGAAAACAGGTAAAAACCCTTTTTAGAACCGTAGATTCAACAGGTAATCAAGACTGCTTCATCAAAAATTCATATCAGTGATGATGATCATGATAACAGACCCCCTCACTTGAAATGTCCCCTTTCGTCGACCATGAACAATCTTTTTTAAAAAAAAAATCTATTGGTACTATTGTTGACACAGTAGAAAATTGGATTCAGTGGGTGAGGAAAGGTGTAAATGGAGTGGTCTTTTTTCATTCCAAGTGTTCACTGCCTAGGTATTGTCAGGTGAAACAGTTGTTTTTTCTTTTTTTGTTTCATTGTTAATTTACAATACCTGTTTTCCTTAATGGATACTATTGGGTACCTTTTTCAATCACATCACCACCACCACCACTCCTCCTCATTATCTCGCTTCTGGCCTTCCCTTCCAGCTTTCAGTATGTCCATTGCATTTTAAATGGGAGGGGAAGAGCCATCGAAAGAACAATAAAAGATAAAGAAAGAAAGACAGAAAGGAAGAGAAAAAAATTGTAGACTATGTTTGAGTGCTGAAATAACAAAGAGTTTTTTGAATGTTTAATCAATATATTCTATTGGCCATTATTTGCTTCCGGGTGGTGGAAGGCTGGGTAGTATGGATGAACAAAATAAAAGAATGAGTAATAAAATCTTTTTTTTTTTTCGTTAAGTTAACGAGAGAGAGAGAGAGAGAGAGAGAGAGAGAGAGAGAGAGAGAGAGAGGGGAGAGAGAATGAGAGGGGGAGAGAGGGGGAGAGAGAGAGGGGAGAGAGAGGGAGAGAGAGATTTATTAATATAAATAAATTGATGTTTTATATTGGTTCCACATAACTTTGAATATTGAAATCAATAAAGAAATAATGGTAATATTGATAACAACAATGATTATACTATAAATGAAAACTTGCAAGTCCGGTGTCATGGATTCCCATTTGTGCCAGAGGTTGGTGTTCAAACCCAGGTAAAAGTCAAGATTATCAGACTGATTTTATCAGCCAGAAAGCTCTCTCCACTTGGAAGATTAGTTTGACTAACACAATTTTTCTCACTCCACATTTCAGTTGTCGACCCAAAATTGTGTCCAGGAGCACCTGGAGACAGAGACATCCACAAAGACAGGGGCACTCTGAGAGAAGAATCTGCAGCCCCCTTGACTGGTTGTTCAGGTCATTTATGGGGCTAAGGTGATTCGACAAGCAGCATCTGTGGCCGGAAAAGATAAAATTGGGATCACTCAAATATCTTCCCCTTAGACTTGTTTAGTTTAGAGGGAGGATGATAAAGTGATCCATTGAAACCTTGAAAGCATCAGACTTCAAATTTAAACCCTTAATCATTCAATGAATTTTGTGAACCCATTTGATGGACTACATTTAAAGATTATCAAGTCATCCAGGAACGAGGTAAAGGTCAGAATTTAGGAGATGAGTGGCTTTAAGTGCAATTTTTTCAAATTCTCCGGCAAAAAATCATGTGGTGTGATGGATTCGCTGATAAAGCATTTAAAAATTTTGATATTCATATGAGTGTACACTATCTTTAAATTTGTCAATAAAAGCTTTTAAAAATTAATGCTCTCATACGAGGGAACATTAACTCCTTTTGACTTTGTCAATTGAAAAATGTATTGAAAAATTAATGTATTTTCATGAGTGAACAATATCTCCTTTTACTTCGTAAATAAAATGAAGCATTAAGGATTAATGTATTCTTATGAATAGTAAACAATATATTTTTTAACATTAATAATACGTACTAATTCCTGTGTCTTCCTTAGTTTTTTTTACCTTTCCCTAAATCATGACGGTTTACGATTAAACATCCCCGCACTTTGTACTGCTTCTAGGGGGAGGATTTTCATTTGACAAAACTTAACAGGGTAGATGTTAAATTGGCCACTCAATGGAAGCGGATGTGAAAGTGATCCTAAGATTGCCTTAAATATTGATTAAAGCTTTGATATTCCAACTTATCATTAGCTCTTATTTATTGTTACTGAATGGCATAGATTTTCCCACCCACAGAGAATCATTAATAGATCTGTGGATAATTTCTTGTGATAGCATGAAAAAAAATTAGATTTAGTTTGGGAGATTCTGACTTAGAGGGATATGAAAATAAATAGTATAAACACTATTTACAAATGATGCCTTTGAAAAGATTGCTTAAAAAATAGATGGTAAACAGAAAATTCTTTTTATAAATCACAGGAGACCTTTGATGATATTGAATTTCAACTAAATTGATCTTGAAAAAAATTCCAATTTTACATCCAGCCAAAAATTCATCTCCAAGAAAGTGATGCTATTATTACTACCTGCTTCAGGATCAAATTCCACTCTGCGCACAACTATTTCAGCCACTGAGCCAGATCTAAAAATACATATTTTCCTACTTTTTCAAGCAAGAGTGTGAGCAAAATTTCAAGTTTCTTCTATGGATGGTTAGGGCTGCGAAGAGTAGAGAAGATAAAAAAAGAAAAATTGATAGAGCAAAGATGAGAAAAAGAAAGAGAAGTAATCGATTCCCACTAGGAGAATCTGTTTAACGACACCAGATAATTAGATCTAGTGTCCATAGCTTTCCATTTTGCCTTTTTCTCATTATTTCTCACTTTCTCACTTTTTATCCTCTTTATTTTACTCTTTCTTTTAATCTTTCTGTCTCTTTTTCTCTCTTTTGAGGAAATAGAATCTGCCTCTGTTTATTCCTCTCTCTCTCAATCTATCATTTGAATCTTATTACTTCTTCACTTTTTAGTCTTGACCGGAAGTCTGCACTTGTTGTTTTTACTGGAAGTCTGAATCTGTCATTTTTGTAAGGCTATGAAAATAAAGTCAACATAATTGTGCAAATGAAATGCAGATGAATGATATGAGTGCGACCCAGAAGCTCTCCTTGGGGACAGAAAAAGTCAAATTCTATGGGACTTTCAAATTCAAATGGATCACAGAAAATTCAATCCCAACTATTGTAAACAGAGAGAGGAAGATTTAACTGATAGCAAATGTTGATGTTTCAGCTTATCAAAGAATGAAACTAAAGAGAAAGAATCAAAATCATGTAACTCAGCAGTTTTCAAACCTGGAAAACTCGAGGACTCCTTCTATAAAAAAAATATTCTGGCAAATCCCTATTTTTAGCAATTTTAAACAATAATCAATGAACAAGAATAATAAACAATTTTTTTCCTTTAAAAGTCATACTTATTTAAAAAGGATTAAATTTATTTGAATTCTGATAAGTGGCAGAGGTTTGTGAACAATAATGTTTTACAATAGCTATGCGATAATGATTATGTTTCTTTGCCAAAAAATTTGCTATGTCAGTTTCAGAGGGAAAACTGCTGCAGACCTCCCCCCCAAGTATTTGATGGATCACCAACTTTTTGCAGACCCCGTTTTGAGACCTCTGATCTACCTTATATCATTATCAAATGATATAAGTATGAACTCAGAGGAGAGTGCTAAAGTACTACAAAGACTTGCTGCCACTTTTCCACATTAATACTAAAAAATCTTATGTTAATGCTTATAAAAATAAATAATGACATATATTGTTATATAGAGATGTAAAAACCTAAAAAGTCAAACCGCAGCCTCTAAACATACCAAAAGAGCACGTTCAATCTTTCAAGCTCGAATTGAAGAACAGATTCAGAATTCTTACTGAACAAGACAGCACCAACATCAACGAACTAAGCAGCAAAATGACAACGTCAATAATTGAAGTAGCCTCTACATTCAAGCCAATGGGCAAACAACCCATTAGCAAAATCTCGGATGAGACTAAAAATCTCATGGAAAAACGCAGAAACCTCAAGCCACCGACAACAACGAGGGAGAAAATTGAAGAGGCTGAACTAAACAAATTAATCAAGAAGAAACGAAGAGAAGACAGAAGGAGATACACAACGGCAGTCATTGAATCAACTCTTGAAAAAGGTCGGGGCTTCAAAGCTATAAACAAACTCCTCAACTCGGGACGAAGGCAAATAACTAGCATACTCGAGGAAAATGGAAACCTAACAACAGACAGAGACAGGATTGTCGAACGCGCCAAAGAATTCTACCAAAAACTTTATTCGTCCAAACAAGGACTGCAAAACAATGAGCAAGATACGCAAGACATGGGCAAACAACTAGAGGACTTCCCAAAAGTAACCCCGTGGGAGGTGAAGGAAGCCATTAAACAGACAAAGAAAGGAACTGCCCCTGGACCAGACAACATCACCATCGACCTACTCCGAAAAGCAGGTAAAACCATCAATAGGAAACTGGCCGTCCTCTTCAACCTGTGTCTAAAACACAGTAAAGTCCCAGACGATTGGAATACTGCTATAATAATGCTATTATATAAAAAAGGAAACCCGAAAGACCTCAACAACTATAGGCCTATAAGCCTACTCAACTGTGTATATAAACTTTTCACAAAGATCATCACCAACCGAATCACAAAAACACTCGATGAAAACCAGCCACGTGAACAGGCTGGCTTTAGAAGAAGCTACTCGACCATGGACCACCTGCACTCGATAAATCAACTGAAAGAAAAAGCAGCAGAATATAGACTACCACTTGCCGTAGCATTTATCGACTTCAAAAAGGCGTTCGACTCAGTAGAAATCCCTAAGGTCATGGAGGCCATCAGTCGGCAAGGTGTAGATCCAGTATATGTTGAAGTGTTGAAACATATATACAATCACGGCAGCTCATTTATCAGGCTACATAAAGACTCGGACCCCTTCCAGCTCCAGAAAGGAGTAAGACAAGGTGATACCAGCTCACCTAAGCTCTTCACAGCCTGCCTCGAGATGATCTTCAGAAGGCTAGACTGGGAGAGTAAAGGAATTAAAATAGACGGCGAGTATCTGAGCAACCTCAGATTTGCAGACGACATAGCCCTTTTTGCAGAGAACCTACACGACCTCCAACTAATGATAGATGAACTAAATGAGGAGAGCAAGAAAGTCGGCCTGCACATGAACTTCAGCAAGACGAAGATCATGTGCAACAACCACATTGGAGATAAGAACACTAAGATCGAAATCGAGGACACAGAACTCGAGAAAGTAGACCACTACATCTACCTAGGGCAACGAATCTCCATGAGACCCTCAAAAGAAGAAGAAATCAAGCGAAGAATCACACTAGGATGGCAAGCCTTTGGCAGAGCTAGCTCAACCTTCAAAAATAATAAGATCCCATTAATCCTAAAGAGAAGGGTGTATAACCAATGCATCCTCCCAATAGTCACTTATGGAGCTGAAACATGGAACTTAACCAAGAAACAGACCCGTAAGCTGAGAACCATGCAACGTGCACATGAAAGAATAATGCTGGGCCTCACATGGAGAGACCACAAAACAGCACAACACATCCGGGAAAAGACAAGAGTTAGAGACATCATAGAAGCCATAAAAAATCTCAAATGGCGGTGGGCTGGCCATGTTGCAAGAATGGCTGACAATCGATGGACATCACGACTCACAACATGGATTCCCCGAGACCATATGCGCAACCGAGGCCGGCAAAATATTAGATGGAGAGATGAACTAGACAGGTTCAGGAAGTACTGGCTCCGTGACGCCCATGATAGAGAAGTGTGGCAAATCCTGGGGAAGGTCTATGTCCAACGACGGACGCTAAAAGACTGATGATGATGATGACAGAGATTATACAATGAGGGCATCTACTCTAAAATGATGGTTTAGTAAGATTGTCTCATATAACATGGCATATTCAATCCTCAATGGGAGTTCGACGATTGTGACACTTTGACTGATTGAATTGTGCTTAATAAATATCTATTTGGAATATATATACAGTTAATCCACATTTTTGATGAAAGAAAACTGGTTTCCTCTGCTATCCGAAAGTTGAGCGTTTCTATAAAAACTGTTGGCCAAAATGTTGTAAAGCAAAGAGGCAATCATCATTAATTGATACAGAAAAATTTTCAACATCCGTAGACTCAAAAAAAAAAAAGAATTAGCATGGTGAATCAGACTGAGTCATCGAAGGTCATAGTGATGAGACTGGGCTATAGAAAAGAGAGGAAGAGATGGAATGCAGCCTCTATAAGGGCTGAACTCTACTTCCAATTTTCATTTTTTTTTTTAAAGTAAAAAAGTGGCGCAGAGTAAGATTTTGGCAGGATTACCTGTATCAAATCACTGTTGCCCCTCAAATGGCTCAACCAACCAGCCAAGTGAACAACAGTTTCTTCTCTCTTTGAGTGACTCGGTCCACGTGCTTCTCATCATCTTGATGTAGCATTCCCTGGAACCATTTCTCTGGTGTTGCTTAAATTGCTTTTTCACATCTGTCATTGAAGATTTGTTCTTTAACTGACTCTACTATTCTAACTGGATAGTTGTTGCAGATGTTGCTGAAATTGATTTTTAAAATCTCGCCAAAAAATCTTGTAAAAAACATTTGTAGCAACAATGGAAAACCAGCTAGTTACATGTACATATATTGTCATGAGTGGATGTATATATAAATTGGCTCTTTCTGTATTGGATCTTTGAGCATTGGACCTCATTCAATTGGACATGTTTACATTATTGGTCTTTACTGTATTAACCCTTTTTTGCATTGGACATGTTTGCATTGGTCCTTTTTTGTTGGATGCTTTGCATCATTGTACCTCATTGCATTTTGGACTTTTTTGCATTTTGGATGTTTTGTCTTTGAACTATTTGCAATAGACATTATGTACTTGGACCATTAGTTTGGAATATTTTTGATTTTGGTCCGCATGTGTTTGTATGTGTGTGTATCTGGACATTTCTGGTCACATTTTGGGGGCTAAAATCTTTAAAATTTGCATGAGTATATCACTAGGCACCATATAACAACCTTTTTTTTGTTTTTACAAAAAAGTAACTTCTTTGGTTTCAATGGTCAGCTTGGATTAACAATGCCCAAATCTTGTGCAGGTATTTTTAGAATAATTTCAGATAAAAGATCTACTTTTTGAGATAATTTTAGATGAAAGATTTTTTTTTTCTTGAAGATAATTAGTTCTGGTATATATGTGGGCAATGGTGACTTATTTCTGCAAGGTACAGATATTTGGGTTTTATTTGATGATTTTCCTTTCAGAAAAGAGACTAAAGGACTTGTTTCAGTGGAAGAGTTTATTTTTAAATGGAAAATGAACATGAAAAATCACATGTATACAGTTATTGCTTCAGTTGCTGAAAATATTCATTTTTGAGTAAAATTATTTGGAACTTGTCGCTCAAAATATTTTACCAAAATCATGATTCATTTTATTATTTTTACGTAGTTTTTACTCAGGTAACAGAATTTATTACTCTCCCAGATTTACTGAATTAATGTTTTGAAGTCAGCCAGTGTGAATTTAGGTCATGGTTCACTTAACAGTTTAATGAAGCATGGGAAAGATGGAATAGTTCCTATTTTTTGTCCGAAGAGTAAAGTAAGCCAATTAAAAAGTAAGGCAAGTAAATTAAAGAGTAAAGAAAGTAAATTGAAGAGTAAGGCTAGCAAATAAAAAGATAGACTAAAAAAATTAAAAAATAGAGTATTCTCTTAATTGAGCATTCCTTTATAAACTTTTTATAAGCTGAAATGGCGTAAAGCCTAGAAGCAATTGCCATTAATTTATATGAGAAAAAATTTTAAGCATTTCCAGAGCCCAAAAATTGTGATGGTAGTATGTTTGGCTGATTTAGAGTTGGACTTTGGTTGGAGTGGTTTGAGATACAGGAAACTGTGTTACAGAAAAGAGTGTTATAGAGAGAAAAGAGGATGTATGCTACTTTTATCACTATATATATAAATTGGTGTGATTAGGGTGGAAGTATCTCTTTATTGGACTTGCATTTTTCCAAGGAGATGGTCATAAAAACTTGTTAGAATAATGTCCTGGTCTTGACCAGATTTGAAACTTTGTAAGGATCTCTAAACTGATGTATGTAATGGAAACTTAGATCTTGGCTGTGGCCATATACTCTATTAGGGGTTGTCTCCTAGGAGACGGATGGAAGAGATAACCCTTCATAACAATGAAATGACAAAATTGTATTTTCATATTTACAAAGGTTTTCAGGTTATATTTGTTGCAAAGAGTCTACGTACAATTTTTATAATCTGAATCCTGTGCAAATCAGATGATCTTTTCTAAATGATTGCTTACTGTTCACACAGTTGAGGTCATTTAGAGAAATTTAGAAGGTAAACATATAATTCAGCAAGCCATCAGCCACAATGGATTGATGGGATTCTGTCATATTCAGTTATTGAAACTAGCTCAAAACCCATCCTATCGGGCAGTTTTCAACTAGTGAATGTATATAATAGGATACCTGTATTTGTGAGACAAATGATTGAAAAATCTCTCTCTTTCCCCCTTTGTCTCTCTCTCTCTCTCTCTCTCTCTTCTGAATTGATCAGATAGAAGTAAAAAGACAACTAGGAAACTCTAGTTCTGATTAAAGATACAGTTATACCTTAATTAGTGTAGTTGATTTGTTCCTATATTTTCTGTTCTGTTCAAAACAGTGCACTGTTCAAGGCCTTATTATAATTTTATAATTCAATCTCTCTCTCTCTCTCTCTCTCTCTCTATATATATATATATATATATATATATATATTTATATATATCAATAATACTTCTTTATTTGAAAATATTATAGAAAATAATTTCAAAGATAAAAGTAATGAAGTTGAAATTTTGAAATTTAATATTTATTGAATAAGAAGTGATCAATTGTATCAGAAAAACAATATAGAGCAATACTTATTTGGGAGAAAAAACTTCACAAATATATTTCCTAATAGTTCTGGTACATGTATGGAGTTTTTTTCTCTCTTATCTTCTGCAATTATATATATATATATATATATATATATATACACATTTTGCATGCTATCTATATGTCGAGCGATCCTAAATAAAAACTCTTGTAAGCTGGTGGGTCAAAGCAGAGAAGCAATTACCATTATTTTATAAGAGAGCAAATTTTTGAGCATCCCCACATTTCCAAATCGGTGATGATGATTTGTGAGGCTACCATTGGAGATTCGAATGATTGGAGGTATATGAGACTGCAATTTAAGAGAGAGCAGAAGGGAGTGCATGATATATATATCACAGTTTGGTGCAAAACTAAGACTGAATGCAATTTTTGTTCCTTTCCTTTATTTGCATCAGTGCAAAAGCGTTGTAAAATAAACTTCCAAAAAACAGGGTTGATCTCTTTGTATAAATTTGGATATAGCCTTCAAAATTCATTTTTTTTTCAAATAGTACAAAAAAATCTCTTTCTATTTGAGTAATTAATAATCAGAGTGATGTAAAAAAAACAGCAAGGTCCCTTTCTTTGATAATTAAGTGCATGCACATGGTAACGAAATTCGTTTGAATCCCTCTCTGTCTTGCTCATTTATTTCTTTTTGTTCATCCTCATAGGGAGTGACAAATTTCTTTGTGTTTGTTTGTGTGTTTGTGTGTATGGAGGCCCGCAGGGTGTAATTTTTTCACTCATCATCATCATTCATCATCATCAGTCTTTTAACGTCCGTCGTTGGACATAGACCTTCCCCAGGATTTGCCACACTTCCCTATCATGGGCGTCACGGAGCCTGTACTTCCTGAACTTGTCTAGCTCGTCTCTCCATCTAACATTTTGCCGGCCTCAGTTGCACATGTGGTTTCGGGGGATCCATGTTGTGAGTTGCGATGTCCATCGATTGTCTGCCATTCTTGCAACATGGCCAGCCCACCGCCATTTGAGATTTTTAATGGATTCTATGATGTCCCTAACTCTTGTCTTTTCTCGGATGTACTGTGCTGTCTTGTGGTCTCTCCATATGAGGCCCAGCATGATTCTTTCATGTGCACGTGGCAGGGTTCTCAATTTACGGGTCTCTCTCTTGGTTAGGTTCCATGTTTCAGCTCCATAAGTGACTATTGGGAGGATGCATTGGTTATACACTAATCCTTACTAACTTCAGACAGGATGTATATTTTTGATGTATCTCAAATTATTTTTTTGGATTTTACAAAAAAAAAATTAAAAATCAAAAATTTGTAACTTTGTGCTTGGGCATGAAACTGTTCAGTTGTGTATTAACTTGATGTATTTTGAACATAAGAGCAGAAAAGCCACTCTCTTGGTAGCATTTTTATGTTAGCAATACTTTAGCAACTATCAATGATAATAATGATTAATGTCGTTCATAAAGACAAAAAGTCATTTGCTTTTTGGCTCAGCATTTAAGAGTGCCAAAATGATACATCTATTGTCTGTCATATAAATCACTGTTTCTGATTAAAACTGATGGAACCTTTTTTTTGAAGGAGAAAAATTATAAAGGAAGCTTAGAGACTCCCAGTGTAAATGCTATTACCTGTTTCCCTTTATATCTTATTCAGAAACAAGATAAAATAAAGGGAATAATTAATTTGTTGCCTATTTTCACTGAGCAATAATTTAGGTTATCCAATGTCGAATTATCTACACAGCAGGCCACTATTACTATTTTCTTTTTTTGCATTTTAATAAAACCTCAGAGTCATTTATTGTTTCTGGTCTAACCTCTTGGCTTCGTTCATTGATGATTGTAATAATAAGTCAACACAAAAAAAAAAGAAAAACATACAAATAAGATATGATAATAAGAGGTGAGGATATTTGGAAATGTAGACTGATTAGGAAAATTCTGAATAGTTTGGGAAGTCATGGCTTACGGTTATATTTTGCCTCATCTTTTCTCACAATAAATTTCAAAGCTAATTTTAAAATATCCGAAATGTCTAATGATTTATGTGGTGTAATTTTAAAAGGTAATCTAATAACTTATCAGGATAATACATGACTTTAGAGGTTATTGGTTAAACATTTTTTATGAGAATGGTATCTGATTCCAAATTGTCTGTAATCAGAAGCATCTTAAAGACTCTTCTTTCGCTGACTTCTTCTGCTAGAGGTCAAAGCTGGCATCACTTTTATCACCAGATTGATTCCTTATTACCAGAAAATGAGACTTCTTCAAACTGAAGTTCCAAGTAAGTAATTTCTTCAGTAATGACCTACTTTTGGTGACAGACAAGACAGAATTTTTGTTTTATTTTCCTATATTTTTTATTTCTGTTTTCAGTCGTCTTCTCATAAACTGATCGTATCTATTATTTTCTTGCTTGTTTTTAAAATCTGTTTATGGTGTTTTTTTACAAACCATTAAAGGAATCAAAATAATGGCCTTGCCTATTACTGAACAATCATTTGCAAAAAAAATGTTTAAACTGTTAGATATGTATAACCCTTTTGCCACAAAGTTTATTCATGATATACCAGCAAAATTTGAGTGAATTTCATAGTTATCACCGTTTGTGGGATTTATATATTTGTGTAATTATTATAATAATTTTGTTGTTGTGGTTCATTATGGACAAAATGTATAAAATATTCATATGTATTGGATGATTAAACACCTTGGCCCAACAACAGATGTTAATTTAAATTTACCTGATGAAGATATAAGTAAAAACAGGAAATACAAAACCAATTTTAACCACAGGTATTCAACCATGAAAATGAATTGACTTATCGTAACTTTTAATCATCATCAGACTTTTATCGTCTGTTGTTGGATATAGACCTTCCCTGGGATTCGCCACACCTATCTATCATGGGCATTGTGGAGCCAATATTTACTGAGCCTGTCCAGCTCGTCTCATTATCTTAAATTCTGCCGAACTTGAATCTACATTTGATCTCTGGGGATCCATGCTATGATGTCCATTGGTTGTCTGCCATTCTTGCAATATGACCTGCTCATTGCCATTTGAATTTGCTAATGGTTTCTACGAGGTCTTTGGCTCCAGTTTCTTCCCTAATACAGTGCTGTCTTGTAGTTTCTCAATATGATGTTGAGCATGATTCTTTCATGTGCACGTTGCATGGTTCTCAGTTTGCGGGTCAGTCTCTCAGTAAGGTTCCATATTTCAGCTCCATAAGTGACTATCAGAAGGATACATTAATTGTATACTCTTCTTTTAGGACTATTTGGATTTTTTTTGTTCTTGAAGGATGGGCTTGCTCAACTGAAGACTAGCCATCCTAGAGTGATTCTTTGCTTGATTTCTTCTTTTTTTGAGGGTTTCATGGAGATTCGTTGTTATTAGATGTAGAGGTCTGAGAACCATGCAACATGCACATGAGAGAATCATGCTCAGCATCACATGGAAAGGTCAAGAGACAGCACAGTATATCAGGAAGGAAACAGGAGTCTGACACATCATAGGAACCATTAGGAAACTCAAATGGCAATGGGCTGGTCATGTTGCAAGAATGGCAGACAACTGATGGACATCAAGACTCCCAACATGGTTCTCAAAGATTAGATGAATCAAATGAATATGGGATGACAAAAAGAACTGGATAGGTTTAAAAATATTAACTTTGCAATACCTACGATAGAGAGATGTGGCTAATCCTAGGGAAGGTTTATGTCAAACAACAGACGATCAAAGATTAATAATGATGATGATGATGATCATTATAAATGTAGTATTCTTATGTATTCATTTTTTTCACTATATGATATGAATAAGTAAGTGAATAAAAAGAATTAAAAAAATTCCCTATATAAACAGTTACGTTGGTTGGATATTTACCTATAATAACCAATACATTGTAAGCAGAAGTGCTTGTCATTTTTTTAACAATTCAATTTTCTAAGAAATGCTCAAAATGAATAAATAGATAGCACCACATCCTACTTTTGAAAAATTTCAATGCACAGACCTGAGGGCTTTTCATGTTCCCAATCAGCAGAGAAGAGGTAATGCTGTAAAACCAGAAATTGACAAAGCTCCTGCAGCTGCTGTTGAAGAACTTGCCTGTACTCTGTGGGCCCCAGCAGCCATCAGTGGGAGAATTCTCTCCCGAATCTTGGTCTTCGAGGTAAAGCCATGATATATGTATAGATATATATGTATATACATATATATATATATATATATATATATATATATATGTATATATATATATACACATGGCAAACATCTGATAATCACAACAAGAAAAATTCATACATACATAGTATCATAATATCTAATATATTTCACTTCCTTCCACATTTAATTGCATTTCTATTAACCTGCATATACTCTGTATCTCTACCCGCCAAATCATCCATTTCCCTTACAATATATTTTCTGACAAAAATTCTGTCCAATGCTACGTCTCTTCAAAAACAGGATAAACTACAATCAATGCCTTCAAGAATTATATTGACAATTTCCTTATGTAAACAGTTACATCGGGTGTCATTTTTACATTTTTACAGTTCCTTATTTTGTTTTTTTTAATTTTTATCTTTTTATTTGGAGAATTCGGAATAATATCTTTATACAATTCTTATTTCAGGAGTACTGATCCTCCCTTTCAATACACCTAGATCCTTTGTTGGCAGTCGCAATGGTTATATAATATAATGTAATATAACTTCAATGGATGCCGTTATATGTTATCTAGATTAATATCCAATATAAAAGTTACTGTAGTGTCATGCCTTCATCTCTTTTCATTATTTTGAAGTCTTTAAATGAGATCTCCCTTCAGCTTTCTCGTTTCTCGAGATCTCAGCCCACATTCTTGACACCTTCCAAGCAGATTACAATAATATGATAAATCCTAATATGATATGGTATTGCATCATATTCAATAATAACTTCAACTGATGTCTTTTTATGTCAAAGACTGAACTGGTCTTAAACCTTGTAGGCTTTTCAGTAATTGCAAGACCACAAGAAGATAAAGGTAACCACCATTTCAAAGTATATAATAGCACATGCTTTTAGGCCTTGTCGATAGTTACGATAATGAAATGAAATATTACATATTATTTAATATAATATAATTGATGCTGTCGGATGTTATATTGACCAAAGCTTCAGATTTATGTCTTCTTGTCTTATTATTTTGAAGGCCCCTTTGAAATCTTCCAGCAATATGAATGTTTCAAAAGATATTCCCACTTAGGCTCACGATCAATAATTAGTTCCATAGCAAAGTTCAAGATAATGCGATATGAAATAATACATCTCCTCTTCAAGATAATCTAAGAGAATAAATTCTGGGAGTGTCTTTTTTATAATAATTGATTTTTGTACCGTGTAAACAGTAGCTCAAAACTGATTACTATATCCTTGTGTTAGCAAGAAATCTGAACTTATCATTTAAACTTTTGTAGGTAATTTTGTAGAATTCTCATCTTACAGTACACGGTTTTGAGAAGAAATGCCATTCAGTGCACAAAAACTGACACATGTGCACACACATGCACATACACTTGCACACATCCACACCAAGTTCTATACAGTTATTAATGCATGATCTTTTTCGCGCAGGGCAATAAGAGTGAGACAAGTGTTGAAATGAAGAAACTATTTTTCTTGATTCTGAATTTTTCCAAAGGCTCTTTGATCACTTACAGTCAGTGACTGGTTGCACAAGTCAGAAAGAACTGAGTGACTTTCAAAGCCACAATTAAGATTTTCCTTAATACTGTGTGAGAGTTTGCACTGAGAACTTTTGTATGAATTCTTTGCTTGTATATTTTTTACATTTTTCTTTATAATCTCTCTCTCTCTCTTTTACATTCTCTATCTTTCTATAGCACACACACAGAATATTTGTAAAAATGCAAGTAATCTTACAGAAGACCTTCAATATAGTGCAGTTTGCTATTGCTCAGTTCACAATACAAGGCAAGTGTTGTGGAACCTATCATTTTTGCCATATTATTCCTCAATCATTCAGAAAATTGCAAATAAAAACAGAATTCCATTGAAAGACTAACTTAATATAACTACAACACTAAATCTCCAATCAATTGAATTGATTACATGGTGCTTTCAACTAAATTTATTAAATTTTGAAATGAAAAGCAACATTTTTGTTAACCGGTGAACTTATTTTGGTACTTGCAAATGACTTTTCACAACCCAGGTTTCAGTTGTAATGTACTTTCTGGGATACCAACGTTTGTGCTATAAAGGGGGACCACAGTATACAGAAAGTGAGATTTAAAAAACACATATACATGATATATGTGATTACCAATAAGATGTATGTGCCTGCATATATTAATTTATATACATGTAGAGATGGATCAACAAGTTCCCAGTCTGTCATTTAATCATTTGCTGAATTTTCATCTGAAATTTTCACTGTATGATGTTTGATCTATAGGATTGATATTCATCACTAAATCAATGACAAGAAAGGATATTATGTTGGAAGATATTTGCTGTATAAAATACTTTTTTCATCATTTGGCTATGGACATTGTTGCACCATCGCATGTATATATAATGCTCTTCCATAGGAATAGAGCACCCTGGTGGATGAGGAGTTTCTGCATAAAAATGAATATATCGCTTAAATTCAGCCTCACTGACCACCCAGTTCTGTAGTCCAGAGGTAGGATATCGGCCTCCGGGTCTGATGTGAGGGTTTCAATTCCGCCTCGTGGTACTGGATGGGATAAAGTCTATAGCCACACTGAAGAGATGTAATACATCGAAACAGCTGTCTGTGGATGACACAATAATATATATATATATATATATATGTATACATATATATGTATAAAAAAAACATAGAAATGCATGCAAATATATTTCTAGAAACATTGAGGTATACTGAGACACTTACAAGTATTCATATACCTATAAACTTGAATTTTAATTGTTGTTATAGAAATACTGATTTTAATTTTTTGTCAAAGTTTTTTTCTAAATAAGTCAAATTCAATCATGTCCCGGGGGTTCTAGGTGTAGTTTTCTTACATGAAAAATTTGAGAGAATCAATGAAAGGAAAAAGGAAAAAGGAAAACAAATTGCTTTTGTCTTTCCTTTTTCAATTCTTTGAGTTGCCTCAACCACCCTAGGGAATAAGAAATAAAAAAGCCCAAAACATAGTGAAATATTTAGTGACTTTATTTGCTCAAATATTTTGACAATCAAAAGCTCCTTCATTTGACATTCCATCATAAGTAAAAAGAGGGATAAAAAGATTAAAAATTGGAAGAAAACTTTAAAAAACCCAATAAATGGTATGAAAACAGGTTTGGTTAGTCACTCACAAAAAACTGCCGAATGACCAATGTATTTTGGCGGCATATCGGCAGTAATCAATGGAAATCAGTTGGAAAAAGGCAAATTAATTAATGTAACTTCTCTCTTAAGTTGATGGGTAGTGATCACTGAAAAATCTGAATTTAAAAAAAATGAGCACTCAGGGATCATTTCAGTGAAAGATTACATTGCAACTTGAAATCCCAACTAAAACTTATTGCAGGGGATCCATTTTTTTTTGACATAATGGAGTGTATTTGTTACAATTTTCAGCCCTTTAACTTCATTGGTGCAGCCTGTATGCATGATGCATACATACATTGCTAGCCAGCCCAGCTAAGAAACTGAAGAGAGTCAGGTTAACTGTTTTGGTGGCACTTTTAGATGACAACCTGTAATGTTTTTAAAAATGTGTTCATTTTTGTTAATACCTGTAAACTCCTTGTGGAGCATTGGGCCACGACCACTCTGCGACAGTTTAAGTGGCTACTGCAGGTGAATATTCAATGTGTAGTTGCTAGCTCGTTGCCCAAGCTTGGGACTAGCTATGACGACTGCTAAATTATAGGATTTTTCCTTCAGAGTCATCCTTACTTAATTGAACTGCCTTATTGAGCAAAAGGACATCAGCTGCCCTAATATTTACACGCATCTGGGATTCATTTCTTTCCCAAGAACATGAGGGTGAAGTGAATGTAAATCATCATCATCAGTCTGTTAGGGTCCGTCGTTGGACATAGACCTTCCCCAAGATTTGCCAGACCTCTCTATCATAGGCATGGCAGAACCAGTAATTTCTGAATCTATCTAGTTCGTCACGCCATCTTACTTTCTGTTGGCCACAGCCTTGCACCTGATCTCTTGGGTTCCATGTTGTGAGTTGTGATGTCCAGAGGTTGTCTGACATTCTTGCAATATATCCAGCCTATTGCCATTTAAGTTTTCTAACAGTTTCTATGATGTCTCAGACTCCTGTATATACTGTGCTGTCTTATGATCTCTTCATGTGAAGTTGAGCATGATTCTCTCATATGCATGTTGCACGGTTTTCAGTTTGAGGGAGAATCTTTTCTTAAGGTCCAATGTTTCCGCTCCAAATGTGATTATCAGTAGGATACATTGGTTGTATACTTTTCTTTTTAGGACTAGCGTGATCTTCTTGTTCTCATAAGTTGAGCTTGCTCTACCAAAAACTTGCCAACCTGTGTGATTCTTTGCTGAATTTCTTTTTTGATGTCTTCATGGAGACTCACTGACCCAGGAAGTTGTAGTGGTCTACTTTCTCTAGCTCTGCATTTTTGATTTCAATCATTGTCTCTTTGTCACCAGCTTGTATGTTGAACATAACATTTGTTATGCAGAAGTTCATGTCGAGGCTAACTTTCTTGCTTGCTGCATTTAGTTTGTCTAAGATTATTTGGAGATTGTGAAGGTTCTTAGCAAAGAGGACAATGTCATCAGCAAATAGCCTTGGCTAAAACTCGAACTCTGTCCCACTGATTCCATTTCTCATGCCTGTAACTGTTTCACCACTCCACACCTCTGAAAGAACTTATTGATGAAAGCAAGATTTTCTCTTGAAATTATTGAAAAATGATTTAAAATCAATAGAGAAACAAAACACAAATATCAAAACAAAATATGTAATAAATTATCTATTTTTCTTGCTAAAACAAAAATAATCTTTGTTGACATATGTATGAAGAAATGAGTAAAACAGGTCTGGTTAGTCACTCAATAGAAACCAATGTCTGTGTTAAGGATGATCGATTAAAAAAATGGAAGAATCGGGTCATCAATGAATAAGTTACTTCTCTCGCCTTTTGCTTAGCAGTGATCACAAAAATTCTGAACTCTCTAGAAAACAAGCATTAATTCTGCAGGACAGTAAGGAGCCAATTTAGCATAAACTTACATCATAAATCAATGCTCCCACTAAAAACCTGTATAGGGGAGAATTGGGAAGAAAGAAAAGATAAGTTTTTTTCAAGATATGATAAGGATTGAAATACACTATCACATTGATACATATATAGATACATACATAGATATATACATAGATACATGCAATTCCACACATACATACATACGTACAATTACATGCATACATACATACATTCATACATAGCCAGCCAGACCATCTTGAAAACTGAAGGAACCTATGTAGATGTAGGCAGTTTGGGTTTGACGGTGTCTCCTATTAAAACAAAAAATGCAATAAATCATTCATTCTTCTTGCTAAAACAAAAATAATTTTCTTTGGCAAATGAATGAAGAAATAAATAGAATAAAATTAAAAACACTGATTCATTGTCTGGTGCGGAGACGATGAGGTAAACACAAAACGGAAAAGTCAGCCTGACCTCTGAAATGTTTGGCAAAGCAGAAAATTTAATACTCATTCTTTTATAAATTTGAACTTATGAAAAAAAATGGGAAAAAAAGTCCTGTTAGAGAATCTGATTATCTGCCATTAACTTATCATCAATATCTTGATGTCATTGCAAATAATTTAATAGTGTGTTGAGCGATATGCAATACAAACTTTCAAGCCCTTTGCTTTTGGTCTTTATCCTGGCCCTAGGCAAATCCATTATCTCTTTGTTTATCTCAAAATCTACAAGCGACTACAATGATTGTCAAATATTTAGCACTTATGGACATTGTACGATACAATTAGTGAAGAAGCTATCAGATTTGAAATTTCAGCATGAACATGATAAATCAAATATGCATCAGATCCTTTGAACATTTCATCAAAGAATAGGTAAATACATTCTTTATTTCAAGTTTTATTTTATTAATCATTTGGAAGGTAGAGATAAACCTTTCTGTTTTAAAAATGTCAAATACTATAGAAAGGAATAGAAAGAAATGAAAGACAGATTTGTCACAAGTTAATAATCATGAGAATACTTCATCAAAGAAATTCTGACAACTCAAAGCAATTACCGATAATGCTACTAGTGTAAATAAAGCAATAGAAATAGGATGAAAGACAGACTGGACAAAAATCATAAATAATGATACTGCTCCAGTGATTGAAAATAGAAAGGAGTTTAGCTACATGGCTAAACCTTTTGTGACATTTGGTGGCAAAGCCTACATTGTCAAATGGGTAACAGAGCTGTCATAGTAAGACATCAGAGGCTTATTCTTTATTTTTCATTCATGCTACATACTTAAGATTTGAAGAATAACAACAAGAGATATGATAAAAAGCAACGGCTGTAGGATGAAAAAAAGCCTGGTAAAACATTTCATGATATTTACCTACGTGACTAATATTTGTCACTGAAACTAAAAGCATCAAGGAGATTAGACTAAAAAGATGAACAGCTCTGGTTAGTCACTCAATGGAAACTATCACTTAACCAACGTCTTATGACAGCATGCCGTGTTCAATGTGATCAATAAAAAATTTGGCGATTAATAGATCAGTTACTTCTTTTTCCTTTTGTTGAGCAGTGATTACTAAAAAAGCAAATTCAAACTAAGGGACCAATTTAGCAAAAAATTCAACTCCCATTAAAAACCTAATTAGGAAGGGAATTTTCATAAAACTCAAAAATGATGCTTTTCCTTGATATAATAAGGAGTGAATTTTCAAATTTTCGGTACTTTAGCTCCATTGGTACGGCATGTATGTATGATACTTAGGTTTCTGAAACCTGTATTAACTGTTTTGGTCATAGTTTTGGTTAATGGTTAGTAATATTTTTATATATAATATAGACATAGAATTTATGCTTTTTTTTTCATCATCAGGTTATAGACTTAAAGATACACCTATGTATCCTATATCATTGCTATTTACTAAGCTAAGTTTAGTCTGGTAGATGGCCTAAATTTGCTGAGTATCCAGTAAAGATTAAACTCCCATCAACTAGCTTGGTAACCATTACTTCACAAGGCATCTCTACTTACAAACTCAATCTACAAAACATCTCACAAACAAGCACAGATTCATAAAAAGAGAATGAAAGTGTTCATGGGGGAGGGGTAGGCATGGCTTATGTATTTATGCTCTTGTATATTAGTACATTTATATAAAATATGTTGATACAAAAAAGTTTCTTTGGTGATTATCAAGAAAGAATGGTCTATTGAAATTTATAAACGTATATGTAGTTCAAATGAAGTCACTCTCTGAGTGTTTGTGCTTAGATGTGTACGAGTATGTTATTTCTTATAAGCTAATTTTTGTATGCTCTATCATTATTTGACTCATTTACTTACCTTTACTTCTTTTGACCATTTTGAAAAACTTTTTTTTTCTTTCCTCTTGCTGTCTTCCCCACACCCCACATCTGGCTGTTAAATGTCGTATGCTTGTTGAATTTCAATGGAGATTTTGAAATTCAAAGTTTTTTTTTCAATTTGCTATAAGAAAAAAGATAAGTAAAGAACTCAAGATAAAAGTAAACAAGAAAAGAACTGAAAAAAAATTCTCTAGACAACAACAACATCAAAGGCTTTGGAAATGCCAATAAATTCAATACATCAATAGCTGGCCAGATAATAGAGAGTGATTCTAAAGAATCACAGAATCTTTGATATAGTTTAAAAGACCATTAAAAACGGTTCTAAAACAGATTCTTAGAAAAAACATTAAAAGACAGTAAATATTTGTGGCCATACTTGACTGCCAGCAGACCTCATCTGTCTTGATGCAAAAAGTCATAAAATGCTAATGAGCTGGGTACAAGGACAAAGAACTTGAGTCAGGACAGGGCAGGTGGATGGGTTTTAAGAGGTAGGGAAAATCTGAGGGTTGTCTTGGATGCAGTAATTAATCAAACAAAAACTGACCAATATATATATATATATATATATATATATATATATATATATATATATATATATATGTTTGTGTGTGTATATATAAATGTATATATATATACATATATATATATGAACAAATAGTCTTGAATATGCACACACACACACACACACATATATATATATATATATATATATATATATGTATATATATATATATATATATATATATATATGTATATATATATGTATATATATATATATATGAATCTATGTCTATGCATCTGAATATATATGCATTAGTGTAAGTTTGTGTATGTACTCATGTGCATTCATAGAATCGCAATACAACTATGTATATATTCGGACATATATAAACATATATATATAAGTGTCTATCAGGTAAGTACGTATAAAAATAAAAAAAACCCCGGTAATCATATTCTTTTTTAGATGTGTCCACACTTCTTGATAAGATACTCTTCAGGCTGTCTGTTGGTCTCTAATAAGTTAAATATCAATATCATCAGCCATATCATGTTGGGTTGATATGAAATTTGGTCAAGACCTTCAGTTGAACCATCCTCATCTTCCTCTTCCACCTCCTTATCCTGAAATCAGAAATAGTCATATTTTGGAAAACCCAATCACATATGACTCCTCATCTTCTCCTCCACCTCCTTTTTTTCTCACGGGGAAAGATTCACAACTTTTTAGACTTTTTTGAGTCAGATCAATTTGAAATCTGTCAGACCTTTGTGGCAATTGTGTGTGCCTTTCATCTCCTCCTCCTCCTCCTCTTTGGTTGCTCAAGGAGTCAGCACTAAATAATTCAAAGGTTCAATTCTCTCTCTCTCTCTCTCTCCATCTCTCTCTCTCCATCTCTCTCTCTCCATCTCTCTCTCTCTCTCTCTCTTGGTGGCTATCTTTTGATACAAGAACAATTTACGTTGAAAAATCGAAGAAAAATACTTTTCACTTTGGTAAAAAATTGAAAAAAAATGTTTACATCTGCATATGTTTATTTCTAATTACTTATATTTTTCTATTTGTTTATATTTTCATGTATAGAAACAAAAGTCACTAATCTTTATAGTTGCTAATTATTGGGTATCACTAAGAAGTCTCTTGCTAAAAAGTTTGTCACATCATTGGTTGCTGGTAATTGAGGCAACCACATGAACAGATATGGATGTAAGGATGGTGTATGCATTATTGAACGTGGTTCTTGTTTAGTCTATTCCAAATACATACTTTTGTGTATGCATGTGTATCAATGGATGTATGCCAATCTATCTATCTATCTATCTATCTATCTATCTATCTATCCTGCTGTTTACATACCTATGTACATATGCATATATATTTGTATACATTTTGGCTTGCATACATATACATACACACAGAGGCAGAAATACTCATGCAAATCAATCTATCGATCTATCAATCTACCTATTAGAAACTGTCAAACATAACTGTAACAAAGACTGTCAAAATAGGTTTCTTCAGTTTTCAAGCTGGTCTGGCTGGCTGGCTGGCTGGCTGGCTAAGTATGTGTGAATATATCATGTATACAGGATGCACTGTATGTCTGGAAAATGATTTTTTCTGTATTTTGACCCCCTGCCCAATGAGTTTACAGTGGGTGGTTCAATTTGCAGTCTAATTTTTTGCTAAATTGGTCCCTTAGTTCATGTCGGGCAGCATTTATGCTTTTTTTTTTTAAATTCAAACTTTTTTAGTGATCATTGCCCCACAAAAGGTCAGGGAAGTAACTTGTTCATGAGCCACAACTTTTCCAATTTTCTAATTATCATCCTCAACTCGACATGCTCCCAAAAATCCTTGGTCAGGAGATGGTTCCTATTGACCTACCTACCTATCTATCCATCTATCTATCTCTCTCTCTATATATATCTATATCTATCTATCTATCTATTTGCACATATGTATACATAGGGTGTTTGTTGAGCACTTGTTATTACTCAGAGTTTGCAGGCAGTCCCGTTTGAATTTGTTGCTCACTGGGTGTCACTCCCATTTTAACCTTGAGCCTGATTAATCTCTGTTCTAGAGTATGCACTGAGTGTTAAAAGGTTAATCTTGCAAGCCATGGTTAGTGCATTTGCTCTTTATGGGTGTTATATATACTTGGCTTCATGTTAAAGTTAATATTATCCAATAGATATTCATACTCACACAAATACGAAATTGAAAATGTACATACAAGCTATTTCAGCAGATGAAGCAACATTTATCTAGATAGTGATGGAAATGTATTTAGGGAACTAGGTATATAGTAAGGCTTGGTTTTGGATACTAGGTATACAATAATATCTACATTAGTAGTCATTGAACTTCCAAAGAACCTGGAAATTGTGAGGTGGCTATTTACTCTAGCCACTTGTACTCCTCCCCACCCATCATTTCCACCCTTGATCATGTCTTACTTGTAAGGGGCGTTATCTACTGAAATATATAGTACTTAGTTTTATTGAGAAGAAAAATAGCTGAAAGAATAGCTTGAAGAGGTCAATATTCACTCTGTTCTGATTGTGTCCTAATCATCATCAGCAGTCTTTTATCATCTGTCGTTGGACATAGACTTTCCTCTAGATTGGCCACACTCTCTATTGTGGGCATTCCAAAGCCAATACTTTCTGAATTTGTCTGGTTGATCTCTCCATCTTGTTTTCTGGTGGCCTGGGTTGCATGTGTGATCTCTGGGGATCCATGTTGTGAGTTGTGATGTCCATCTGTTGTCTGCCATCTCTACGACATGACCAGCCCATTGCCATTTGAGTTTTTTAATAGTTTCTATGATGTTTTGGACTCCTGTTTTCTTCCTGATATATTGTGCTGTCTTGTGATCTCTCCATGTGAGGTTGAGCTTGATTCTCTCATGTGCATGATGAATGCTTCTCGGTCTGCAGGTCAGTCTCTTACTTAGTTTCCATGCTTCAGCTCCATAGGTGACTGTCAGGAGGATGCATTGATTGTATACCCTTCTTTTTAGGATTAATGGAATCTTTTTGTTTTTAAAAAGCTTGCTCTTATCATCCTGATGTGATTCTTTGCTTGATTTCTTCTTCTTTTGCTGATTTCATGAAGATTTGTTGTCCTAGGTAGATGTCGTTGTTTACTTTCTCCAGTTTTGGGTTTCCAATTTTGATCATTGTGTTCTTATTTCCTCCATGATTGTTGCATATGACCTTCATTTTGCTGAACTTCATGTGTAGACTGACTTTCTTGCTTTCTTTGTTTAGTTCATCTAGCATTAGTTGGAAGTTGTGCAGATTTTCTGCAAAAAGGGTGATGTCGTTTGCAAATATTTGCTCAGATATTCGCTATCTCTTTTAATTCTTTTATTCTCCGAGTCTAGGTTTCAGAAGATCATCTCGAGGCAAGCTTTGAAGAGTTTGGGTGAGCTGGTATCACCTTTTTGGAGCTGGAAGCGTTCAGTCTTTATGTAGCCTGATAAAGAGCTGCTCTGACTGTATATATGTTGTAATACTCTGACATATACAAGGTCTACATTTTGTGAAGTGATGGACTTCAGGAGTTGAAGGCTATAAATGCTACCGTGTATAGCATTTTGTATTCTGCTGCTTTTTCTTTCAGCTGATTTATTGAATGAAGATGGTTCATGGTTGAGTGGTTTCTTCTAAAGCCAGCTTGTTCCCGTAGTTGGTTTTCATCTAGTGTTCTTGTGATTTGGTTGGTGATGATTTTTGTGAAAAGTTTGCAGATAGGTCTATAGTTGTTGAGGTCTTTCTGGTTTCCTTTTTTATCTATTCAAAACAAGTTGTTTCAAAACTGCTGTAGATAATGTTTGGAGGGTCCACTGTAGTGTTCCCTCTGAACCTGACTTTGCAAATCTTGTTCCAGAGAATAAACTCATCCACTGCATAACCATTGAAAAACATAGTAATTGTACACAAATCCATACCATATATCAGAATTCAAATAAATGTAATCAATTTAGAATAAGATTGAATTTAAAAGGTCAAAAATTGCTTAGTATTGTAGTTTATCAAGTATAGTCTTAAAACCAAATGCTAGAATAAAGGTCCACCAGAATATTTCCTTTACAGAAGGGACCCTTAAGTTTTCAAAGTTTTGAAACCACTGTTCTAAACCCATCATGTGTGCATTCTGGCATGTCTATTTTACTACTTGAATAGGTGAACAAACTGTTAGGAAAGAGAGGGATTCATTTTTCCAGAAAATTGTGAAAATATACCTACTGACTCAATTTATTCCCATATACCACACAGGCTATTCCATTTTCAGAAATCTGGTCAACGCAGGTGATTTCATATTTTTGATATGCAGAGAGGCTCTCCAATTCTTTCCCTCTTGAGCCAAGAAATCCACATCATGCTAAACTCTGCACAGGCTTCATTTATCCACTAGTTGGTTGGAATAATGTATGATGTTTCCTTCAAATTTCTCAATCTCCAGCAATGTCCCCACTAAGATACTGTCAACATAGGTTTCTTCAGTTTTCAAGTTGTTCTTACTGGCAATATACGTGTATTGTATACTGGCTTCACCAATGGAGCTAGAGAGCAGAAAATTTTAACATTTTCTCCCTATTGTGTCCAGAGAAAGTGTTTTTTTTGTTCTTTGACCCAAAACCATTTTTAGGGCAGGTTCAATTTGCTATGTAAGTTTTTGCTATTATTTGGTTAACATTACAAAAAAGGTGATGTGAATGTTATATATGTATATAAAGAAAGTGATGTGATGTTATATATATATATATATGTATATATATATATATATATATAAATATAAATATAAATCCAACGATAGAAGGGGAAATGTTTTTAAAAAAAACAACATGTGTAGATACATTAATTGGAGCTGCATTCTGTTCCTTGCAGAAAAACTTCAAATTTTAAAATCTAAGGATAAAGATTAATTTGGAGTCAGAGATTGGAGTCAAATGTCAGCACAAGAAGAGATTTCCTCTAAAACAACTTTGAAAATTAAGAATGTATTAAACACCCCAGTACAGCTTACAGCAAACAAATAGAACAATAAAGGCTATAAAAAAATAGAAAAGGAAATATTATAAAATAAAAATTTTTTAAAAATTAATAATAGGAAACAAACACAAAATAACCTAACCAAATAATCAACTTTGCACAAAAACAATAAGGAAAATCTTTCAAGAAAGTAAAATAAATGATACAATGAAGTGACAAACCTTGGCAGAGCCAGAAGAACCAAAAAACAAATAAGTGAAAGAATTTCCTTTTTGTAGAAAAAAGAATAAAAAAAATTAAAAGCATGGTTGAAATCAGGTAAATAATGGAAATTAAAGGTGGAAATTAATTAGACAAATAATAGCTTTTAATTCAACAAACAGATAAAACTGTGTATTCATGAAAAAGTAAAAAGCAAACATCAGAGAACAATTGAAAGCAAAAACAACTAATTGTAAAGTAACCAGAGTTCACAAACCTTGATAAAACAATATCATATAATGCTTACAAGGTAAATAATTACAACTCACTCCAACCATCACATTACAAATCAAAGTGGAAGTTAATTTCTGAATGTATATACAACTGTAAGGCCACATTGTCTATCAGAGGAACTGAATAGAGCAAAACAAGGATATACCATTGTCATTGACAAAATTTATGTATTCAATCAATACATATTGTCTCTACTCTAAGTATTGAGCACTGCTGGAATAAAAATTTATATACTTGTATTATATATATATATATATATATATATATATATATATATATACATACATACATATATTCATATATACATATATGTGTGTAGGTACATCAATAAATTTGTAGCCAATAACACAACAAATGTGTATTTTTTAACATAATCTCTTTCCTTGTCAATATACTTTATTTGGCGTTGAATTCAATCCCATAAATTGAATCTTATACTGGGAAAATGTGTGTATATATATATATATATATATATATATATATATATATATATATATATATATATATATATATATATATATATATATATACACATATATGTACATATATATATATATATATATATATATATATATATATATAGAGAGAGAGAGAGAGAGAGAGAGAGAGAATACATATATATAAAAGTCATGAGGCCATATAAAGATATATTCAAACCATACAAAATTTAGTATTGCTTTAAATTTATTTGCTATCACTCCTTCATATACACACACACATACATATAGAGGGATGTATTGCTTCTATGCAAGCTAGAGAGTCTACATAAAAGAATAAATTTATTATTTTCCTAAATTAAATTGGTCATTTACTTTCAGACCGTTCCTAGTGTTTCTAATTAAGAAAGTTTGTTTTTATTTGATACTTCAAACAATTCTGTGTCCAATGTCTCAGTAGAAAATCTTTTCAGGGGTCCGCGGTATATTTTATTTACTATAAGTAAAACTGACTTATTTTCCTTTTTTCTTTTTTATGATTTTGCATGAAAACCTCTTTTTAATGTTTTGTCTGGAAATCAAAGAAGCTCAACTTTAACAGAAAGTACCATATGTTTTTCCACAATTTTCTCGCCACATTGTGGAAACCTTAAAAAAAATCGGTTATAGTTTCTGTATAAGTTTTACAACTTCACAAATAGTTTCCTATCTTCTATGCAACAACCATTATTTGTATATAAGCACATATGTATCTATGTATGTTTGGTGGTGTGTGTTTGTACTTTAAATGTGGCATGTCCTAACTTTTCACTAAACATTGTTCACCCTTGATGTGTTGCCTAATTTCCCTGATATTCATTTTTATTGTTTTACACCAAGCCTACACTAATAGACAAAGATTCAACGCTATATTGTTGGCTAAACTGACCATTTTTATTTGCTGTGTCTGGTGAGGTTTTCTTTGTTATGGATAATAAAAATATTCTAGAAGGTCTTGCTCCAGCAATTTAGTGCCTTGAGTTACATTGGAATATTGTTTTATATAGTCCTCTAGTATTATGGATTTTAATCCCACCAGATGGGCATCTCTTTCAGTGGAATCAAATGGAAGATCTGCCATCTTGGTTTCTGTACCAACAAAAGAAAGTTTATTATTAACTTTACATCTTCAACCTTACACTGATTCAATGAAGCAATGATTTTGCAATAAACATGTAGAACAAAACTTCGTGCAGACGGTAGGAAGACATCATGTTAAAATGATAACAATTTTTAAAATGGAACTATTGTAATTTAACTTATTAGACAGCTTTCTTACCAAAATATACAGTATATGATGTCATATAAGACCCTAATCCCTTGTTTCAGTAAAGAATTGTGATAAAAAAAGACATTCCCCAAAATTTTTCTCATTTAATATGAAATATTTATTATTTAACATAATCTTTTCCCTTGTCATTGCGCATATTTTTTCTGAGGTATCCCCCCCTTTCAGTATGATTCTTATTCATTTACTTGTCTGATGGATCACTCAAAAGAAACTTTCATACTACAAAGTCAGGTAACACATCTGGCAGATATAAGATTTGATTTACTCAAGAAAATTAAGCGGCAATGTAGTAAACTAATGTACATCTTTATATATTTTCTTATAATATTCTGTCCTTGAGAAAAGCTAAAAGATTGAAATATTTCCCAAACTGGAAGGTCATGTGGACAAAGAAGTAGAACTTTTTAAAATGTTATATTCATATTAGAATACATGTTTATATAATAAAAATCTTATTTTTTATTTCACTTTCTTGAAAACAAAAGAAAATTCGATTGAAAGTTAGAAAAACAATGAAAGGAGAAGAAGAAAGGCTGTAAGAAAGAAAAGAATGAAATAAAAAACAGACTGAAAGAAAGAAAAGACTGTAAGAAAGAAAGCAATGAGAGAAAGAGAATACTGAAAAAAAGAAAAGAACGAATGGAGGAAGAGAATGAAAAAAAATGATGAGAGAAAGAAAAGACTGAAAGAAAGAAAAGAATGAAAGGATGAAAGAAAGAAAAGAATGAGATAAAGAAAAGACTGAAAGAAAGAAACAAATGGAAGAAAGAAAACAGTGAAAGAAAAGAATGAAATATAGAAAAGAATGAGAGAAAGAAAAACAACAGCAAATAATAAATGCAAGATAGGGTGTAATTCTGAAAAAGAAGTGAGAGGGAAAGATAGAATGGGCAAATGAAAAATTGGAAGAAAAGATAACAGGTCTGGTTAGTCACTCAATAGAAACCACCAACACCTTTAGTAGCATGGGATGATTAATCGAAAAATGGAGAAATGAGATCAAAGAATAAGTCACTTCTCTTGCCTTTTGTTATGCACTGATCACTTGTGAAGTCAGAATTTTCAAAGAACAAGCATGAATATTGCCAGACACATACTAAGGGACCATTTTAGCATAAACTTACATTGCAGATTGAACTCTCCTCTAAAAACTCATATGGGCTTTGGGATTTAAGCGAAAAAACAAAAAAAAGTTTTTTTTTTTACATAACACAAACTACATGTTAAAATTTTCAGCCCTCTTACTCCATTGGTATGGCTTGTATGTGTGATACATACATAGCCTGCCAGCCAATCAGATCATCTAAAAAACTGAAGAAACTCATCTTGACAGTTTGGATGACAGTTTTGATTGACAGTCTCTAGAAAACAAATAAATTAATGGAAACAGTGCATTAATAAAAGAAAGAAAGGAATTATGCGGGGTGATCATAAATTCTTTCCCCTGATTTCAAATGTCTAGCCTAGTTTTGAATATCTGATCGTCCATAACCAGGGAAGGACTTCATGCTCACATCGTATGGGAACAACAGAAAGAAAAAAAAAACTTTGAATGAAAAGACGGAAGCACAGAGAGACTTTAAAGCAGGAAAAAAAAAACTGAAGACATTTTCATAATCAAAAAGAAAAACAAAGCTGAAAAACTGGAAAGAAATGATTGGATAAATAGAAAAATAAAAATATTAAAAAAAAACTTGGTAAGAAGGAATGAAAGGAAATGAACTTTTAAGCCGCTCAAATAGTTTCCTTTTGAAAATTGTTCTGTGTCTGTGACAGATTTTGTGGAATCATAAAACCCAAAACCAAATTCCTCTTAACTGCTCTTTCATGAAATATCGTATTATTGTTTAAATTCTATAAAATAGCTTCTTTCCAGGAAATAAATGAACATACATACGCATAGATTTTATTTGTGCGAGTTTCAATTCACAAGGCTGTACATATGTGTGCAAATACAGAGATATGTATGCTCAATTAAACTCACTTAATATATTTAAATCCATAAGCGTTCAAATAAGTATATATACTTTAAATATGTATGTATGGACATTTATCTAAGATTTTCAATGTTAAGTATTTTTTATTGGCATCTTTGTAAGAACACATATTCTCAGCAGTGCGCATATATGTACATACAGACACATATGCAAACACACACACACACACGCATATATATATATATACATACACACACAGTCACACACACACATACATGCATATATATATACATATATACTTATACATATATATATATATATATGTATATACACATACATGTATATACATATATATACACACAAATATACTTAGTTATATGTATTACTGTTTGTATGTCATTGTACATGTATACATAATTGTGTAGTATAATGTTGGATGCATAAATACATATGTATGTTTGTATATTCAGATATATGTATGTATTTATATTCAGATATTTACTGCATTTATAAATACACGTTCTCATAAATACACACTCACATGATAGGCCTTCAGAGGAATTGAATTAGCTCTTCTTAAAGGACAAAACAATATATTGTAAAAACTTGTGTAGCTTTTACTGTTGATGATTTAGAATAATTTTGTATCAATTCTTACTTAATTTCAAAATATCTTGAAAGTTTTCAAAGATTTCTCTTCTACAATTTTTTGAACTTGAATTTTTTTGAAGTTGTGTTTGTATCTTGAAAATATGTAACCCTCTGAAAGTGCATAAGTCAAGATTCATACATATGTGTATGTGTATGTGTGTGTGTGTGTATTTGTGTGTCAGTGTTTACATGATCAAGAGCAAAAACAAGTTTTTTTCACAATATATGTATACACACACACACACACACATACATACACAGACACATACACACATACGTGTGTGTATGTGTGTGTGTGTGTGTATGTATAAATACATATATGACCTAAACTAAAGGAAATTTTTTCATCTATGACAAATATATAAACACCATAAAAATTGAAAAGTCTTTGACCAAATATTAGAGACATTCCAACTTTTCAAAAGAAAAAAAAGGCACCATCTTACATAAAGAGCTAAGTACATAAAACCCACTGTGTCTATTGTCTTCTTGATTCTTCTCATAGCTTATCCTCCCTATTCACTTTATCCTTCCACTTGGGTAGAGGACAACTTATGAAAAAAGGTCCCCTAAAAACTTAGAAGCAAACGCAAATGACAGTCAAAAAATTTAGAAAAATGAAAATAAAATAAGGAAGTCCCTTTTTCAAATTTATAGGCGTATTAAGTTCCATTGCTTCAGATTGAAGATTTTCTTCCCCTTCATAAAACTCTAAAATATATTTCTATTTTGTTATCAATATATATATAAATATATATATATATTTATGTGTATATCTGTATGTGTGTGTCTCTATGTGTATGTGTGTGTGTGTGTGTGTATATTTTTCTGTATATGTAAAAAAGAATTGGAGGTGGTGCTTTTGCTTGAAGCTAATGTGTGCATTAAATTGAAAATGATTTTAAGAGGAGAGCAATAACAAACACAACTAGAAAGCACTCAGAGAGCTCCTACCTCTACTAACACCATTCTTACTGAAAACTGAATGAATATCAGTTCATATTTTGCTATGTTGTGGGAGAGTTAACTGTTAATTCCTGGATCCAAAATTTGATAATTTCTTTCTTTAGCCGATTGCCCAGACTTCCACATATCATTGGAATTCATTGAGAACGTTTGGAGATACTGTGTGGACAAACGGACAGACAGACAGACATGAGTAAAAAATAAATACCTCTTCCAATTTGATTCCAAATGAATAAAACGAGTTGAAAAACTCCTTGTTCCAATAAATGCATATCCATATTATTATTAATATTTGTCACATGTAGAGAAATGCATCCACATAAATGCATATATACAAGAGAGATATACAGACATACACACACACTCACATACACACAGATACACAGATACATACATATATACATGTATTCAGGTATAGATGTATATATGGACACGCATACACATATATACGTTTATACATACATATGCAAACCCGTATTCAGTTTATATATATATATATATATATTCATATATATATATATGAATTTATATATATATATATATATATATATATATATATATATATATACATATACACTTGTAAAAGAGATTTTGAAGTGGTAGTTGAGGAGGTATTAAGTGCAGGCATTAAAATGACAATAGTTTCAAAAGACAATAACAATGATGAAAAAATCTACAAAAATCTTTTTTGTACATTTATTTATTTATTTTTTCGTGTAGGTCTTCAAACCTGACTTCACTTTACTTCAACTCAAGCTCTCTAAACTGAATTCATTTGTTATGATTCAAATATAAAGACCCAGAAAATTATCGATTAATCTTCTTCATTTTTTTTTTCTTTCAATTCCATTTTCATTTCTTTATTTAACTTTTTTTATGGTTTTTGCTAAAAGAGGCATGAAGGATTTTCTTAAAGTCTATGTAAAGCCATCGAACATAACAAAGCCAGAATCAAACCGTTTCCATACTTCTCCTTTGGTTGGGGATGTACATGTAAGAGGCACTGACACAGGCATCAGGAATCAGATATATCTCTCCTCTTGGGAATTATCTTATTTTACTCCTCATTTGCCCATGACTTTCCCAGAAATATTTGTCTCTTCTTGGGAGTTTCATAATTCCGCTGCGTTGTTTGTCATTCCTTAGTGACTTGGCAGATTATAAAGACAAACCCTCCCTTAAGACCTATTTTGCCTACCCAATGACTAAGGTTTGTGTTCGAATGGAGAGCATAATTTTAAAGATTATTATTAAGAGGTATCAATATTTTCAAGATGACACATCATAGAGTATAACCAATGCTTATAAGTGTCAAGAAACTTGGCCAAGATGAAGCGTTAGAAAGATCTAAGCAAAGTTTTCTCACATTTATCAGTGGTTCTTTTTTATTTTTTTCTCTGTAAAAATCACAATGAAAATAGCAACTTTTTAAATTGATTCCTAATGAATTTCCAGTGTAGCTGTACTACATAACTTTTAAAATCTAACATCTAACTCTTTTAGAAAATGAAAGATGACAGTAACTTCAAGAAAAAAAATATATGTAGATACTTAATATTTGATTCACAAAAAAATATTGTCAGCTTTGCTAAGAATTAGAACTTGTTCTAAAAATGGTATTTTCAGCTGCTACAGGTAGTTGTTGCCATAATCTGATGTATTCTGAAAAGATTATTGCATATCTAGATTCATTTGGTCAACAGTCATAAAAGTACATGAAAACTCAGCATTGCATATAGGATGGAAATGTAATTAGAAAAAAACAATGCAAATATTACATTTCCTCTAATTTGCTGGTATTATGGCTGGTTTGGGGTGGGTGTTGTCTACTGAAGTTCGATACTATCATTCATTGTTCTCAGATGATTTACAGTGAATGGTAATCCTCCAAATGCCTTTTTAAACCTCTTATAGTATAACTAATGCATCCTCCCAATAGTCACTTATGGAGCTGAAACATGGAACTCAACCAAGAGACAGACCCATTAATTGAGAACCATGCAACATGCACATGAAAGAATAATGCTGGGCCTCACATGGAGAGACTACAAAACAGCACAGTACATCCGAGAAAAGACAAGAGTTAGGGACACCATAGAATCCATAAAAAATCTCAAATGGCGGTGGGCTGGCCATGTTGCAAGAATGGCAGACAATCGATGGACATCCCGACTCACAACATGGATTCCCCGAGACCACATGCGCAACCGACGCCGGCAAAATGTTAGATGGAGAGACGAGCTAGACAAGTTCAGGAAGTACTGGCTCCGTGACGCCCATGATAGGGAAGTGAGGCAAATCCTGGGGGAGGTCTATGTCCAACGATGGACGCTAAAAGACTGATGATGATGATAGTCTAACATATATGGCATATTGAATTCACAACATTATGAATCTAGGAGACTGCTTGTTAAAAATACTTGTATTTTGATCCAAATATTGTTTAAATGAATCAACAAAATATATTCCATGAGACAACATTGTAATATCATCCTGATATATTTCTTTATCTGATGAGGCATTGTCAACCATTCTCAATTTTTGACCAAGATTTTCTTTCAACTTGAATTTTGGGATATTTTTTGTGACGAAAAGTGACTAAGAAATTTAAGAGGAAAGAAAATATGAATAAAAAATGAAAAAAATAAATGATGAATAATGGCAGAGTTTTAATGTCTCGCATATTTCCTGCTGTTCTGTATGCTTTGTCAAGATGAGCTAGAAGCAGTTCTATTTCTGAAAATCAATCTTTAGTTTCCAACCAGGATGGTCAAAAAGCTAGAATTGAATCTCTGCCTCTAGACTTGCATCATTCCTAAAATCACTGCCCGTGTTTGGTATGTCTTTGAGATGAGTCTTCAACTATCTCCCCTTCTGGCCAAATCTGACAACCCAGTCCCCAATCTCCTCAATGAACAGGCAATCTAAATGTCCAACCTCAATCTCTAATCAGTATCAGTAAACTTTTACAGGTTTGGGCTAAAAAAATATCTGCAAAAGAAATAGAAAATGGTATGGAAGATTCTTTTAACTCAGATCATTCTTTCTCTTGGTATTTCAGTCTGATTATTTCTTTGATTTCTTCTCTCTTTAGATTTTCATTCGAAACATAAATATTTGTTACAATCCACAAACCTGACAATGGATCAATTTATCAAGCACCTAGAGGGTTACAAATCCACTATCTATAGCTTGCAATATTTAATTATAACGGAAATGATTTGATGAATGGGAATAAGTATTTGTTAGATGTTGGATTGAACCATTTTCGGGAGATTTTCACATTCATGGAGCTCCTAATAAAGACACTGACTATCTATAGCTTGCAATATCTGTCGATATGAAAAAATAGTTCATGAATAAGAATACATATTTGTTGGAATGGGAATAAATTATATGAAAACTGGTTTCATGAATGAGAATACATATTTGTTGACACAAGGCAATAATCTTAATATATGTTCATATTCATGGTATATAGAATGAGTTAACTACTGATAGCTTGTAATATCTGTTTATATGAATAAAAAATTATTAATAATAGAAATATGTATTGGTTAGACTGAATTAATTTTGGTACACCACTTAATTTATAGAGAACTCAGTCAGAATCCAATTACACCTGGTTTTATAAATGAGAATAGAACCAACTCAGGCACCTGTAGTGTCATTTCCAAATTTCTAAAAGGGAGGACATGGCAAACTGGAAAGGTGGACTGGGGCAGTCTGACCCTTTGTTGATGAAAATTGTTGTAGTTTTTAGTTTACTGTTCAAAGCATACCTGAAGTAGTTAATACCTTTTTTTTTTAGTCTGACCAAAGAAGAAAATTACTATCTTGCACTAAGTAGTGCCAGGACAAAGTGCTCAAAAGCTGGACTGTCCAGCCTAGAACCAGGCAACTGGCCTCCCTAGGCACAAAGCTTCATTCATTAAGTCCCCACTGAAAAATGGATTCATGAGAACAAGTTTATAAAATTGTCTCTTGATTCATTTTTTATGGAAAGAATAACTGGCTAAGCATTTCAGATAAAACTTTCAGGTTCTATGTCTTTTACTCTACCTCTCATCATAGCCATACTTGCATTTGCAGGTTGTGCAGTCTAAGTTACAGCCATGATTTATTGTACTGTACCAGACTTATATGTAAGTGAATCACTCATTGTTTTAAACCAATCAGGATAGGCCTCTTTGAAGCTTGACTGAGTGTAACATTAGACTCACTGTGTAGTTGTTTTATGATATCAATCTGGTCTTTTTTGTAGCAAAAAATGATATTGTTTGTCTCAATGATCAGCTGCAGCATGAAGGATCTGTTAATGTTTACTTAATGCTGCAATACAGAACTTAAAACCCCATATCCAACATAAAAAAGCAAAGTTATAAATTTTGCATTACTGAATCTGACAGTGTGCGGACATGATTGATGCTTCTGTAAATAGAGGAAAACAGAAACTTAAGATTAGAGCTTTTACGGTTTGTGGACATAAGAAGTGTCTATAAAAAAAAGGGAGATAACAACTCTAACAAATTTGGCAAAACTCTATAAATTGGAAATGGATAGATAATACTTGTATTTTGTGCCTCCTATAAATAAGCAAATATATCCAAAGAATTGGAAAAATTATGTTAAAGACCTGTGATAAGATGTAGTGATTCTAACTAATGAAAAATATGATTTTATTTTCTGTTACTACATGAATGAATACTAAATGACAGGTGTAAAAAATGGATGTAACAGATATTCTCATATTTTATTCATATTTATGTTATGCCTGTATATTTTATATCAATGTTCAAGGCAAAGTATCATCACCCAGCTTGTTAGATTCTAACACATTGGAAGTATATTTTCAACAGACTGGATTCAGTGAACGAACCAGGGATCTTCAAAAGAAAGTTTTATAAAACCTTAATTGTCAAACACTGGGGTTGTTTTCGTATGATGACAATTCTGTCTCACAAAAAACTGATGTGTCATGCCCTTGAAATCATGTCATACACACAAACTGATGACGAGTCAAACAATGACAAAAATGGCAGTGTTCGATTTCTTTGATTCCATGTATATAACCTAACCAAGAACAAGTGATGTCATGCACAAATAACAGTGACAGTGGCGTACACAGAAACTGATGACAAATTCAATTCCACTTCTAGAGTTTTACCCTGGTCAACTTGATTTGCTGAAGTTTGCAAATTCTTTTACAGGAACTTCTAAAGAGTTGAAATGGGACACATAGTTTGGGAATAATATTAGATGGTGAAATGAATTTTTCTGTTTTGTCAACGTTTTAGATTTAAATGAAGCAAGGGAGTTTGACGTAGCACGGGCAAGCTTGTTATTCATGTGTATTTCATATTAGAGAGATAACGTATAGATTAGAAATCCTTCAACAATGTTTTTATTGAGAATCGACATGAATGTCTATTTGTGTGCAATTATTGTTTATTTTCAATGCTATTGTTGGACTATTATCCATATCCTTGTGGCACTCTTCTCCACAATTTTCCAATGTCCATTCTTCAGTTTTTGTCTAGTGAATGTGGCATTTGTTTGACAATTATCAGATATTTACTCACAACATAATCTCTGGTTATATTCATGGGCAGTTACATTTAGCAAAGAAAGGTTAGAGAATAGACCAGTTGAAAGATAATAGAAAAAAAAAACAGTACAAAACAAGAGATTAAGATGATAGTTAAATAAAGTCACTGAATGAAAACTATATAGCAGCTCCTAATTTCATGGCGAAACTTGTCATAACAGAAGTCTCTTCTAGCTATTTTGTTTCAGCACTAACTCATTTTAGAAGGGCAGAACAGTGCCTATCAGAGGAGGGGCAGGGGTCTAAAAGGGGCTCAAAAGCCAAAGAGGGCAAAGGAATTTTCTGGGATCTCAGAAAATGTTTGCATACGTTGTAGTGGATAGAAACAGGATGACTAATGGAAAAGAGGAAGGGAGCCGGAAAGAAACATTGTAACCCCTGATCAAATTCCTCTCAGAGGCCCTGGGGCAGAAGATACACCCATAAACAAAAAAGGAAAAATTTGATATTCATTGTCAGATGACTCTATGTCTCATAATAACAAAAATAGCAATGCTGGTCCAAACAAAATCCCTCATTTTGCAATGATACTACGCTAAGCCCAGAAACTTAATGGGTAATTATTTCCACACCCTTTAAAAAATCTGTGTGCATACCATCTAAATGGTTTTCCTGTACAGCAGGTCTTCACCATGACAGCAATGCTGATAACCAAGGAAACTTGTGATAAATTGACTTAAGAATGGATCAAGTATTGGGTTCATTGAGCTGGAAAATTATTGAAAATCTATCAATGCCGCTCGGTGATATTGTCTCTGAGCTCAAGAGGGGTGTAAAATTGGGGTCCATCTGGATTTTGAATTCTGAATCAAGAAGAATGATGCTATCTTCAAAACAATAAAAGATTAAATGCAATCTCTTTTTGTGTCTCTGCAAAATAAAATCAAAGAATAGAATGTGAAAAGAAAAATTTTGGCATCTATTAACCCATTGTGAGATTAGCATTTATATGAGCAACAAAGTCCAAATGGTCAAAATGGACAACCGGAATCATCAATTCCATTCGGACAAAAAACAGCTGACTGAATGTCCAGTGTGTGCTTTGTCTTTTTGTTTATTATTCATTTACTAGCATGGTACCCGCAAAAAATGATGGGAATTTCTTCTCATCTGGATCAATTTTTCTGTTTAGAATCAGAGTGTGAGTGCTCTCTGCATAGGATCGAAGTGTTACTCTCTCGCGCTTCTGCCTAAGATCAGAGCGTAGTTTCCATACACCCACTGAAAAGAGTAACTCAAAATACATATATACATATGTGTATGTGGCATGAAACTTAGAGTCATCATGAAGCTACCCACTTATTGATTCAACTTTGTACTCGTACATTCTACAAGAAAACTTATGCAAAATACTCCAGAGGCATACTTATTGGGGAAAAAGAGTATATTTTGACCACCCTCACAGAAGAATTTGTAATAGTCCACTATTAGAAAGCCTTAGATTTGATGCAAATTGAATAGATCATTGTTGATTACAGTAAATTAAAATTGATTAAGCTTGATATAACAATAATAAAGCAAAAATATTATTCTTATGCCAAATTATCAGTCGAAGTGAAATTGCACCCTCTCATAATTTAGAATTGTTATTATTATATAACTATTGCATTACTTAATCAAAACAATCTGTGATTGTAATTCAAAATTATAACCATTTACCATCATCATCAGTCTTTCAACATCTGTTGTTGGACATAGATCTTCTCCAGGATCTGCCACATTTCTTTATCGTGGGCATCGTGGAGCCAGTATTTTCTGAATTTTTCTAGTTCATCTCTAAATATTGTATTCTGTCAGCCTCGGTTTTGCAGATGATCCCTAGAGATCCATGTTTTAAGTTGTGATGTTCATCAGTTGTCTGATATTCTTGCAACCTGACCAGCCCATTGCCATTTGAGTTTTCCAATAGATTCTATGATGTCTCTGACTCCCATTTTCTTCCAGATATACTGAGCTGTCTTGTGATTGCTCCATGTGAGGTTGAGCATAATTCTTTCATGTGGGTGATGCATGCTTCTCAGTTTGCGAGTCTGTCTCTTGATTACGTTCCATGTTTCAGCTTCATAAGTGACTATCGGGAGGATGCATTGGGTGTATACTCTTCTTTTTAGGATTATTGAGATTGACTTGTTAACCATCAGAGTAACTTTAATGCTTAAAAATGGAATTTAATTATTTAATGACAGAATTTTGTAATTTTTGGCTTTGAACTTTTTCAAGCAAGTTCTGGCACTTAATCTGTGTACTGTTTATCAAAATTAAGGAGAATGAGATTATTAGATATCTGGAATGGAAGTGCTATTGACAGAAGATGGCTATTATATGTTTAATTTATCATTTCTGATAGTGTATTCAAATATATGGGGATAAAGTGAAGAAAAAAGAAAAGTTGAAGAGGTTGAATAATCCTAGTTAGGAAAATGAAAATTAGGGAAAAAGAAGGGGTGAAAAATTTGGAATGAATGAAAGAAGAAGAAAAATAGGGAAGTGAAAATGAAAAAGTTTAAGAGAAGGAAAAGGAGAAAGGATGAGTGTACATGTTTTGAAAGAATAATGAAAATGCTAGAAAAAAGAAGACAAGAGAATTTTTTTAAAAAAGCAAGAATTACTTTATTTTATACAAAAAATGCTGGGAAAAGGTTAAAGAAGATTTCTTATAATTTTTTATAAAAAAGAATACATATACACATATACATATATACATATATACATATATATATATATATATATATATATATATATATATATATATATATATATATATATATATATATATATATATATATATATTGTTATTTGAAAATAGAGCTAAGACAATCCTGAAATTCCATTTAGTGCTTTCTTTTTATATCAGTTCAAATTTTCAAATCCTATCTTTGATAGAAAAAAAATTCAAAATGCATTTTCAGCTTTATTTTTGTCTTCATTTTTTAGAATTGTTGTACTCAGTTCATATTATCATTTCTTATGTTTCCTGATTTGTTGCAGAACAATGCACACTTGTGGATATAGACCAAAGGTCGATAACTGAGCTGGTTGTCATAAAGATTGAGATTCCATTTCCAGTACCGATTCCCCATCATCAACACTCAGATATCCATTGTAGGACAGACCAACCCCAAGATTTGACATCTCCATTGAAGGCTGGTGGTGCCAATATCTTCTGAACTTGTCTAAATTCTCATCCATCTCATTCTTAGCCAGCCACAATTTAGCATATAATCTGTTGGGATCCATGTTGTGAGTTGTAATGTTTTAATGTTGTTTGACACTCTCGTAACATGGTTTGCATGTTGATTAGATTAAGTCATTAAAATAAAGTTTTACTTCACATTTACTGCAAGAAGGTTCCTTGATTGTACTTTTCTTTTTCCATTTCACATTTATCATTTTTTCATCTCCGATTTTCCCAGCTGATTTTTCTTCTTCAGCTTATTCATCTCTGTTTCTCTCTCCTCCCTTCCTATCTTCTGTGTTTTTTCTTTCATCTCCTTTTACTGTCTCCTCTCAATCTTGAATGATTTTCTTTCCTTCTCTTTTTATTCTTTCTCTCAATCACACTTGATCCCTCCACTCCTTCTTCAGTAGCTTCTGTTCTTCTGTCTTTCTATTTCTTTCTCTCTTTTTTCTTTCATTCATTCTTTCTTTCTTTCTTTCTTTCTTTCTTTCTTTCAATCAGAGATCTGATTCTTTCCATTCTTCAATTGTTCCGACTCTATCTCTCTATCTCTATCTTTCTGTCTCTTCTGCTTTTGTCCTTCTTCCTTTCCTTCTTTCCTCCTTCTTTCTTTTCTTTCCTTCTTCCTCCCTTTCTTTCTTCATATTTTTCTTCTATCAAACTTCTGATTCTTTTTTCTGCAGTTGTTTTGATTCTCCTATCAGTTTGTTCATTCATTTCGTTCTTCCTTTCTTTCTATTTTCCAGATGTCTTTCACAATAACTTCATTGATTTCTTCTTTTTATCATGAATCTTTATTACATTCTTATCCCTTTCCTTCCAAAAATTGCAGTCATAACTTTTTCCAAAGTTAGGGGCAAATTGTATCTGATACACTGGTTCCCGTATGATCACTAAATTTAAGCCATGCAGGTGACTATCCGGGAATATCAAGTGCTATAAGCAGCTGAGGATTGTGTAATGTGCCCAGGAAAGAGACCAATCTCTACACTATGCTCAAAAACGCAAACCAAAGTCTCCTCTTCCCTTACCTATCTGACTGGCCTGGCTGTAAGCAACATCAAATCAATGAATGAATGAAAGAATTGCTTTTGTCATCATCAACATTATTTTTTTAAAAAATATTTCTCTCTTGCAAAATCAGTTGTCTGTTCTTTCATTTCAACTCTTCACAAAATCTGTCATTAAACAAATGATTTGTGACAGTCAACTGAAAATGGAATGTAAAATTAGATTAGAACAAAAAAATATGCTCTTGTCATTTTATACACAAATAAACTTTAAAAAAAACAAACATATTTTGCACCAATATTTGGTCATTCAAAAAAAATCAGAAATATTTGCTTCGATTAAAATGTACAAAAATCTTTTTGAATGCTTAAAAGCAAAGAGAAATTAGATATAGAAAATAAGTCATTTAGTCAATCTATCTATCTATCTTTTCATATGGACGCAATATATCTTAATTGGGGAAATTGGATAATTAGCAAATAAAACTAAGTTACTTTTTTTTTGATTATATAAACTTATGATCCTAAAAAGATAGTTGTCTTTGTCCTTGCTTTGATTAGATGAACATTAGGTCAAATTAAAACGATGTATTTATTTAATTTTTGTAAAAAAAAATGTAAATATGCAGTTTTACAATAAAGGAATAAATACATTGTTTTATCAGCTAATTAGGCAATTTTGCCAATTTATAGCATGGGAGAAGAAAGGAAGAGATATCACGGAAGGAAAAATAAACAAGAAGTTTGGTGGGGGGGTAATGTGATGAGAAGATTTGGAGAAAAATTAAAATATTATTGAGAATAAATACACAGAAAAGGTAGGGCTGCAACAGGTCCTGGATGCCAATTCCTTGGGGCGCCTGTCATGTGTCTGAGATCGTTGGCAAATAAAAATGGATAAATAGGAAAAATTGAATTAAACAGGACAAAAACAAGAAAATTTCCTGAGGTGAAATCAGATTTTTCTGGACTTTCTGACAGTTGAATATTTTCTGTTGTGTTGTAACTAAGAAGAACAACTGGCAAAGGAAATTCTCATGACTGATTACAAGATCAGTCAGATATCAAAGTGTGCCAAAGTTCAGTTTGCTAGGAATCCTAGGGCCAACCTTGGAGAAGAAATGGTTAAAGAAATAAGATTTAGAGAAAGAATAAATTTGAAAGAGAAAAACAGACTGACAAACAGACTGACAGACAGACAGACAGACAGACATTCAGATAAGGGAAAGTGTAAATAGAGAAGAATATGACAAACGGTGTTAAAAAATGGAATAAAAAATAAGAAGGGAAGAAAAATAGAATAAAAAACAAAAAAAAAGATAAAGGAGAAAAACAAATGATTTGATGCTGATGTCAATCCTGAAAGAAGACTTTGCCTACTATTTTGAAAAGTGGAAGTTACACTAGGATAAGCGGAGTACTTTTGAAGAGACTAAGGTGTTATTGTCCTAGGTTGTTTGTTTTTTTTGTTAATATCAAATGGATATTTTATGGACAGATATCTTAAATAAAGTGGAAAATGACAAGAAAATATTTTGAAAATTTGCTTTGAAGAAAAAGTTTGATAAAAGTTGTTAACAGAATATAAATGAGAAGGAAGGAGTAAGGGGAGGGTGGGAGGGTAAAGAGAAAAGTGGGCGAAAAATAAGAAATTTTTAAAAAAGAAAGAAAAAACAGGGAAATAATGAAAAAGTTGGATGAATGAAAGAAGAATTTAATGTTTGTGAAAAGAGAGATGAAAGGCAGCCATCAAAATGAATAAAAATTGTAACAACAACAACAATTATTATTATTATTATTATCATTATTATCATTATTATTATTATTATTATTATCATTATTATCATTATTATTACTACTATCATTTTAAACCTGAACAACCAACAAAAATAATAGAAAAGAAATGGAAAACGAATTCAATTAGTCAATGTATCCGTGACCCCTTAAGGACTTGAAAAATGATTGAATTCGTTCCAACTGTTAAATTTCTCTTCTGCTTTTAATTGCGATCATCAAATGTTACACAATGAAATGCATTTTTATTCACTTATATCCATTCCTGCCTTCAAGATAACATTTTTGACTTTTTGTGGCTTTTGATCGGAAAAAAAACAACAAAAACAAAGTGAGCAAAAAGGAAAATATATTTCATAGATTGTTTTTCTGTATTTATTTGCAAATCTGCAAGTGTGCACAAGTACATCTATTGAGAGTATTGTTCATACTGTCATGAGTGTATAGGTTTATGGATAGAAGCAGGCTTTCATTATTATAAGTCGGCTTGAATTATTACAGAATATTAAAAATCTCCCTTGCATTTGTATATGTTTTAGCAGTGAGTATACGCATAGAGATTCATAGATTTGAGTATTATTTTCCATACTTATGAATATATATTGAGTGTATAAGCATCAGTCAGTGTATGGAAATAAATGTCTAGGGTTTTATATGAATATTCTTATTCAATACTTGAAATTCAAACAAAATATTTACACTTGATGGGGGCAAATGTAAGGAATACATGAGGTACAACAAATATGCTTAAAACATAAGGTGTACAATGGATGCATAATACCAGCTCTGCTGTATGGTTGCAAGACATGGAGCTTGACCAAGCAAACTGAAAACCAACACAGGATCACAAATGTGTTGGACACTTAGCAAGAAGAAATGATAACAGATGGAGCAAAAGTTTTACCCATTGCAGTGTCGATTGGAAAGTAAACATAGTAGGCATAAGATGGAGGATGCAATTGAAAGATACTTTGGTAAGACATGGCAGAGGTTAGTGCAATTACCTTTGTCATGGGAGGAAATGGGAATGGCCTTTGTCCAGCAGAGGACTTCTACCATGGTATAGTAAGTTCAATCCCCACTCAATACCAAAAATTTTTGGCTTTGTGCCAGACTATAATAATAATGATAGTAATAGAATGTATGATAATAACAATGTTTTCAGTTTAATTACTTTTAATATCCATTGAACTATATATATTTATATATATATTGTTGTTATTTCTTTGAAGCTTGAGTTATCTATAGGTAAAGAGTGCTTCTATAAGTATATGAATAGGCGTATATGTAAATAGGTACACCTAGAAAATTCAGTTTGTGGCAGTGTCTTTGAGTTTAATTTTGGTGGAGCAATTGTCGTCTGACAAATGCCCCACAGCTATGAAACTGAGAGCCAACGCAAAGAACTGAATTTTCTATGTACACCTATTCATATATAAATACATATATGTATATATAAATGCATATATATATATATATATATATATATATATATGTATATATATATATATATATACACATATATATGTATATATATATATATAGCTTACATGGAGTAATTCGAAGAAATAAATAAAAAATATGACCTGAACAGTAAAAATGGTACCCTGCCTTGATATTTCATAACACAAAGATGACTGCCCCTAAATGTTTTTTGTAGCCATCAGTAAGCTTCTTTAACCAGTCAGCTGGTAGTTCTTCCACTCTTCTTTTGCAATTTCTTCAAGCTCTTGGATGTTGGCAGAATTCCTATGGTGTATGGTAAGCATTGAAATCATGACTCCAGATTTCCACTCTCTCCAAAGATTTTCAATGGGATAGAGATTGGGGCTCATTGCTGGCCAGTTTAAAACATTTCATTCTTCCTTCCCAACCATTCTTGCGTGCTTTTGAATGTGTTCTTCAGGTTTTTATCATACTGGAGCCAAAAAAAATTATAGCATTCGACATTACGATCTTAATTTTAATCTCAAAATTACAGGTTATTGCTTTATGGAAGAGATAACAAACTTAATGTCAAAAATGAAAGATGCATTTTGCAAACCAACATTACAATGAGAATTTCTCTTTTAATTGTCTAATCAATATTATCTTCCTGAAATTTTACAATTGAAAAATATTGCTTTATCATTTAAATTGCTTTTATTCTTTTCAGTCTATTATTCAGAAGAAAAATATTTAAAATGTACTTTAAATTATACCAATTTCAAAAATTAAATGAGAGAATGAACAAAAAGTGATGAGTCAAGTACAGAAGGAAATAATGATGAATAGAAAGACAAAACTTACATAAAGTAAACAAAAAATGAGCAAAAAGTTGTCAAAGAGATAAGTTTAAAAAAATTCTTTCACCAAGAGCGTAAATGAATGAGTAAAAGATGAAAAAAATGAATTATTGATCTGACTGAGAAAGGCTGTTTGCTCTTCTGGGAAAATAAAATAAAGCATCACTTGTGACTATAAAACAAACAACAAATGAACAAATAATCAATCAATGAATCAATAACACTGTAATTGTTAGTGTTTCTCAATATCAAAGGTTATTATTTCAGTATTCATAGAAAATTCCTATTGTATTCATTTTCATAGAAATTATTTCTTGCTTCCATTTTGTTTAATTTTTTAAAAGGCATCATTGTATTTAACTTTCATTTGCCACTTTGGGTGAGTTTTAAAATATTTTTGAGGTCATATTTAATTTATTTTATTGCTTGTAATATCTCAAATACTTTATGATCTTTTTTTTTTAATAACAGAGTTGGTTGGTTTGTAATTTTCTAATCTAATTACTTTGTTGTTCTATTTTCTGTATTTTCACTGTTTTAGTCATTTGTTGAGCTTTACTACAACAGCAAGACTCACTTTGATCTCTTGTTTCAAGTATTTCCTTTCTTTCCTTTTTCTCTTTCAATGTTTTAATTATTGAATTATAATAAAAAATATTTCTTTATTGTTCAGTTGTTGAATGAGAATAAAAATTCTTTCATTTTTTTTCTACTTTTCTTTCCTTTGTTATTTTTATTTTCTGCTCATTAGTCCTCAACTCTTACCATGGTTTTGTCTTCTTTTCTTTACAATTCTCATTTTTTTCCCTTGATAATTTGTCCTTCCCTTAATGCCTTTTTCCTCTTCCCTCTTCATTCAGGTTCTCTCCCCCTTCTAAGACACACCTTTTTTTTTTCCCTTGACTTCTCTTTTCTTTCACTTCTGCTTCCATCTTCTACTCTTCCTAATTCCCATACTGATTTTTTAAATCATTTTTCCTTCATCTTATATATTCACACTCTCTCTCCATCTATTTCCTCAACTTTTTCCTCTTCTATTCAGGTTATCACAGCTTTTTTCAGTTATTATCCCATTATCTCATTAATCTTCTTATGAACCTCCTTTCCCTTCATCTCCTCCCATCTTGGTTTCTACCCTTTCCTCCTCCCTTTTCCCCCTTTTCTTTCTTTCTCTTCCATACTCTCATATCTTTACCTTTTTTCTTGTCTACCTCTACCTCAGTTCTTTCTTAAATTCAAAGGAAAACAAAAATGGAGATCTGAAATTCATTAATTATAAGACACACTTACACTTGACCATTTATTTTTAATCAACCAATACATTATCAATTGATTACCTTCATTTCTATTTGACATTTTTTATTAGCATTCTAATTTTTAATCATGTTTAGTTTTAAATCTTTTCAGGCTTTCAAGCTTCTCATTATTTTTGTAATCGATGGTGTTGGATCTTTTTTTCTTAACCTTTCATGTATCATGTTGTTGCACATGAAATGTCTTTTTGCAGCAATAATTCTAAAGTGAAAGATTTACAAATGCCATTACATTTATTTCATAGTCAATGTAAATAGAGATATAGATTATTATTGTTAGAGGTTTTCAGCCTTTAGTAGCAATGGTATCAACCCAAATAGTTAGACAAATTTTTAAGTATGATCCTAAATTAGGACAATTGCTGCTCGAGCTGATGATATTGTCAAAAAAGCATTTGGAATGAGCTCTTCTTCAGTGTCACTCTTTCTTATCATGAAGGTGACAGGTTAAGAATTGTCAAATTTTCCCACATGGATATTTCAGAAATTTGGAAAAGGGATCCTCCTCACAAAGAGTTGTCAACAATTGGAACAGATTAATAGATCAAGACCCTGTGATAAGAGAAGCTGAAACCAACTATTTCACAACCAACATAATAAAAAATTTTGAAAAAAGACAAATAACAAAAGTCTCAGACAGATATTGAGATAAAAAGATGAATATATGCAAAATATAGATATTTTCTTATCTATTTTGGTTGGTTATTTGCTTTTAAATGATTTGATTTTGAGGCTGGATTTAATTTTATTTCCATCTATGATAACAACAGCAACAATCCTCATCTAATTTAGGGGGAGTAAACTCTTCACTGTCCGTCTGCTACCTCACATTGAACCAACGCAACTATGATTTCAAATTACGACCAAGTAATCAATAAGTGGCTCTCTCACTGACTGAGCCAAACAAAGATGTTTTACATATCTATGAAAATTTGTATTATGATTACTTATTATATATACAATGCAAAAGCAATGCAGTAATCATCTTCAGTTGGAACAGAGATAGGAGTGGAAAATGCCCCTGCTGCAACCAGGCTTTTTTCTTTCATTTTAAAAATATCTTCTCTATTCTCTAGCCAAATTTCAAATTAAGAGCAATAAAAGATGAAGTAATTATATTGACATCAACTATAATTACAAATAATAATCCGATTATGTCAGTAACACTAATCTTAATGCCTGACCACTGACAATCCCTTTTTTCCTACTTTTCAGTGCAGAACATAAACATCGATTGCCAAAACTTGCTAAAATAATTTTTCGCTAAGAAATTACAAAATTTGGTGTTTAATCATCAAATGGTATTCCTATCATCCGAACTAATATGGTTTGTTAGCACAGAAAATGACTAGAACAAAGTGGGGAGTGACTGGAACAAGAATAAAGCTAGTGGGAAGTGATAAGCTGAAACCTTGCCTACATATTTATTCCCCGTTGGCAAAAAAACTCCGACTGAGATTATTGTTTTATTTTACCCCCTGCAATGGGAACTCGCTGCATCACAGGACATGAAATCATTAGAGCGAATGAAAGCTTTGACACATTTGTTTAATAAATTTCATCTGTGATCTCAGATTAGACAAACAGTTAGTTTTTAGATATTACATTTGATACAGAGATAAAAATCATAATAAGAGTTATGGTTTTTCACTATTCTATCGGAATATAGCCAGTCCCAGAGTTATGAAAGCCCAACTTATGAACAACCCATACTTATGAACGGACTGTCATAAATATTTTTTCTTAATTGTGTCACAGTCATGCGATCAAAACAATGTATGTTTTCAGGTTGAAAAATTTGTATGTATTTTGAGCTGAAATTTTTCTAATGCAAATTTTGACAATACCGAGTTTATGTTGTTCCCACAAATAATTTGGATGTTGGGAGGGATATGAATATTCAAAGCTTATACTGGTTTTACTTTCTTCCTGGTTCTCATTCCAAATTAAACTATTTTTTTTTCAAGGGATTTTATTTGTTTCTTCAATGAACACACACATCCTCTTTGGTTACATTATTATTATTTTTGAAAAACTTGTTGGATGCCTTTTCAGCTTCATTCAATTGAATAGCTACCATTTAGTTTCGTTTAGTTCAACAGTTCACTGGCTCATAACTTTTCTCAAACACACAGCCAATACCCATTTCATCTATAATCTATCACAGAGACAGAGAAAATTGCTGAGGACACAAAATCAATTTTAGTCCATGTGATTATTTAGCTTTAGTATAGACTCAAACCATATCATTAAATTAAAAGTTCATTTGCAGCCTTTACAACAAATGGTATCTACTGGAATTAACAGCAGTGGTAACTGAAGATGAGGACTCCATAAAAGGAAAGAAAAGAAAGTGAAACTTGAAGTGGAACTTAGACATTATGCTTTCCTTCCTGAGGTCAACCCAAACTGTCAGAATCGGCTTCTTCAGTCTCTCTATCTGTTGTGTGTACAAGCCAAACCAATGGAGCTAGGGACTGAAAATTCAAGCATTTACTCCTTGTCTAAAGCAAACACATTCTTTTTTTAGAAATTCTCCCTCAAAACAAATTTTTAAGGGGTTCAATTTACAATGTATGTTTATGTTAGATTTAATGTCAGGATGTTTCCATGCTAGTTTTTTTATATATAATTCTGACTTTTTTAGTGATCACCACCCATCAAAAGAGGTAACTTATTCATTGATCGTCTCTTCTTCAATTTTTTGATTGATCATTCTCAACATAGCGTGCTGCTAAATGACATTAGTCATATGAGAGTTTCTATTAAGTGACTAACCAGATCTGTATAATGTCTAAATTTGCAATAGTCTTATCTAAGAAGATTGGTTTCACTCAATCAACAGTGAAGCATTTGGAAAAAAAATGAATCCATATTACAGTTGAACAAGTGCAGCACCAAAATTTGCAGATACATAAAAAGAATTTCATCAAAGGATAAATATGGTCAGGATAAATTCTATTTATGACATCAATGGTATTTTCCACTGAAAAACTTCTCAAATAAAGTAAAAACAAACATTTAGATTCTGGAGAATTTAGATCTTGTTCATAAACCCATCAGAATGAGACCCCAAAAAGGTCAACAGGCTTTTTTTTTCCAAAGATAAAAATTTTTTTTAAAGGAGTCTATTGGAGTTCTAATGCCAATTTTCAAGTCAGTAGACAGAATGGTATGGCCAGGAGTACTGGAATAAACAAACAAGCAAACAAACAAACACATGGAAGCATAAACAAACACACACACACATAAAAAAAAGGAGAGAACCCATCAGCATCTTTGATGGTTGGGATTGTTCAGTGAGCATTCTATACACTTGAATAGAATTACAAACGAAGGGATCTTGGTGGTTTCAAGTTTCAGAATTAAAGAAGCTGCACATGACATCTGATCTCTGTTGTTTGCAAAATGAAACCGGAAAAATACTGGATCAGATTTCTTTGTTTTTTTAATCATTCAGAGCAGCCATTCTCAACCTTTTTACCCTGGCCCCCTTAAGAGAAATTCCTAGATTACAGGGCTCCTTGTCAGGCAGTTGATACAACATGAACAGAGAGACAGAAGTTCATTTATTATTTTGGTCTATCGCCCCCTTCCTAGTGTGCCAGGGCTACTGAGGGGTTTGAGAGGATGGATAATCACGGTTAGAAGTTGTACAGATTGACATTTTTACCAGAAATGAGAAAAAAGAATGAAGTACAAATTAAAAGTCAAATTGTACATACATTTTTTGTACATCCAGTAACAGGGTATTCAGTAATGTATAAATTCTTTATTAAGTATTGCTATATTCATTGATTTGAGAATAATTTATTGATTTTGTAATTAATAGCAAATTTGGCAAAGGGTCAGGCTTCATGTGGGGTCCAACATTCTTCGGTAGAGACAAAAACTGCCCAATCCTTACAGCTTATACCTCAAGGTCAACAGGGAAACTCACAATTTGTGATGGGAAATCATTGCATCGGATGGGATCTCCATTGACCAGTCACATCTGTTTCAATTTTGTCCTCCATCTTGCCTGAAGACTGAAGCAGTGTGTATTTTCTTAATTTCTAATCATCTGTATGATTGGAAGTAGGCTCATATTGAATCCTGTTTTTCCTTACCGTGCCCATTATAGGCCTGGAAAGATTCCATTTCTCCTTTTTTCCCCTCATTCTAATTTTTCAGCAAAATTAGATTATTTGAAACAAACTTAGATGCATTTAAATGTTTTGATCGTTTAAATATTTTGCCTCCACTTTTAATGATTATAAATCATCTTTAGAAGACTTGCTCATTTAAAAGATTTCATACATAAACCAAAGAAAAAAAAAAATCTGGTTTAAAAGATTTACGTTTTCAATATATTCTGTACGTCATCTAAAAGATTTTCTTGTTCAAAAGATTCAAGGACTTGTTTGAAAGATTCAATGGTTTATTTGAAAGATCTGCTTATTTAAAAGATTCTATAATTTATTGAATACAGCAGAAATGGAGAAAAAATTGTCGCATCAACATTTCAATTTTTTCAAAGAATTAATCTTGCAATATTAGATATCACTGCAATTTCAACATTCAACACAGACAAATGAAACAGTTGAAATGAATGAAAGGCTTCCGGTATGTTCTGTCAATTCTTTTTTCACTTACCAATTGATTTGAAACCAAATCCCTTGCTGTTAAAAATGAAATTCTTCAAGATATTTTTCATCCAACCTTTTTCTATTTTTTCTTTCAAATTCGTTTCTCTGCAAAAGTGTCAATAATCAGAAGTTGATTTTATTTGAGAAAAATATTTTTGTTTCTATTTTTGAGTTTGTTATGCTCAATTCCCAGAAGATCTCATTAAATAGACAAGATTTAATAATTGGAAAAGAGCCTACTTCAATTTTTTTATAATTGGAGTTTTAAAAAAAATGAGCAAAGATGAATAGATATGACAATGCAATAAAATTAAACATTTTTAGATGATTCATACGCTTTCTTTTTATATATTTGAAATTTATCAAATGTATCTTGAATATTTATATCAACTACTGCATAATAGAATTGTATATATATATATATATATATATATATATATATATATATATATATATATATATATATATATATATATATATATATATATATATATAAAGAATAATATATATCTTCATGGAAAGAAGTATATTTACATAAATGTATATACAAACAGATATATCAACACATATTTGATATATCATACAAATATTGAAATGTGTTTACATCATACAATATATGTACATTAACATATAAATAAAATGAAAAGATATCAACTGTATGGATGTATACATTTTATATTGATGAAAAATGTGTGATTATAAGTAATTGTTGGAATAGAAATATTACTGAAGTAGATTGTGACATAACTATATATATATATATATATATATATATATATATATATATATATATATATGTATATATATGTAGGGAGAGAGAAAGAGAGAGAGAAAGAGAGAGAGTTCTTTGCATTTTCTCTCTTCAAATCCTTATTATCTCTCTACTTTTCTTTATACAACCATGCATGAATATGAATAAATAAGATATATTCAAGTATTTATTTGCCTTAAAGGAAACTATATGTATGTATACATGTATATAGATCATATATTTTATATAGTTTATTTCTTTATGTATGTATTAGTCTCTTTATATCATATATTTCTATATAGGTTCAAATAACATATGTGTATATGTATGCATAAATATGTGTGCAATATATATGTGTACAATGTATATATTTCATGTATAGAAATAGTTGGTATGAATGATTAAAAATAATAACACAAAATCACTGATAAAAATTGTTATGCTCTGACATCATGACTGAAAGGATAAAAACTCTTGGTTTATGATTTCATTTTGAATAATTTTGTTATTTATTTACCTATCTATCCATGTATCTATTTATCTTGGTCTGTTCATACCTATCTACTTTAATCTGTTCAAAACATCTCTCTCTCTTCCTTTGTTCATGTTAATCCATCTGCTTATCTCTCTTCATATACGTATATATATGTATATATATAGATAGATAGATAGATATATATATAATCATCTATCAATCTATCTCAGTCTTTTCCTTTCTATATCTTCCATTATCTGTTTATATACCGTTGTGTTCTGTGGTGTTTAAAAAAGTTCCCAAAGTCAAAATCTCTTTTGTAAATCTGATATTTTTCAGGGTTATAAAATAATAGCTAATTAGAAATAGAATGGACAAAAAAACAATTTCAATAAAAGAATAAAAAGTTGAAACTTGTTCTTCCAATTCATGCCTTTTATTTGTTATTAATTTAAAAAAACGCTTGACATCAATCATTCTGTGCTAGTACCCATTCTTTTCTCTATGAATCTGTGGGAGACACATTCTTATCTGAATGTTATAAAAACAGATCTGTTTATAATAGTGTATTTTAGCCTCTATCAATCGAGGCTGGCAATGGATGCAGTAGCTATTTTGATGCCTGCGCCTAGGAAAGTAATATCATTACCAAAATTTGAATCGCTCATGTACACACTCATCCATCTTTTCCCCCAAGATCATTATTAAGATGATTGGCAATGGGATAGAGCACATGGTTTCATGCCTTTTCCAAGGTCAGTAGACTGAATTAGGCTCATCGTGAAATATGTTGAGGATAATGTCGAAAATCCTGAAAGAATTCCACTACATTTTTTTTGTTTTTAATGAGAAAAGGTTAACAAAGAAAGAAATTAAAACAAGAATTCAAATGAAAATTTTTGTTAGTTATCTCCCTTTGGGAAAAGTGGGACGATTACACCTATCAATGTTGATTCTTATTTGAGCACTTAATGCGTGAAAAAGTGTAATTTAACATATCAAAGAGAAAACTTTGGTTGATTTAATCAGGAATGACAGATTTGGCCATAAGGAGAAATAATCCAAACTTTAACTTGGACTTATCCAACACAGAGATCAGAATAGTTTCAGATTTGAAAATCAAGAAAATTTTGAGGCAGAGAAAGCCTTATCAGGCTGGTATTGAACCTTTGCCTTAAAACTTGCTCAATTACCAAATTTGATGTTATTCCAATGCTTATATTGGGTAAGTCCAAGATGAAGCTTGGTTTATCTCCCCTTGTGGCCAAATATTTGTCCCATTTGATGCAGTAGTGGACCATCAGGCAAAAATAGGTTCTGCTACTACCAAAAAAGTATCCAATATTAGCTGCAGAAATCCTATCCTTTTGGGAATTCATCATGGCCTGCACAGTAAAATCTTCTGATCAGCCCAGTTGAAGTCTCCGACATTTTCTTCCCTCGGTCAAGTTGCCCCAACTTTGAGGCTGCTGAAATTGCATGTCAACATTGTCAGATACCTTTAGCCTTAAATCCTCTTCCACAATCCTTCTCAAAGACTTACCCAACATTCTCAGCTCTTTCATAATTTTCCAGCTTCTGCAAAGATTTCTCTTAACTCACTTTTCTACAGCTATGAAGACCCTTTTTGATGCAAACTGAGTGATTCCTACCAAGGATTAGCTTGACTGAAGTTGTGCCAGTCTCATTGAATAGTTTCATGATATCATGAATGGTCGCTCGAAAACATTCAGTTCTTTTATTGCTTGATTGTTGATCAGTCTTAATTTGTTCAGGGCAATGAATTGGTCAAATAACCATTCAGACACCACACTTGGCACATGCTTGTGATGAAATGAAAAAGGAAACATAGAAAGAATGGATGCTTGAAATGAACAGTGTAAAACTTCAAAAGCCTTGACCCAAACCAAAGTTTATAAGATATGATTATATGATGGGTAAAATGGCATACCCTATATATTATGAAAAAACTATTTTATCCAAAACTGTTTAGAAGCAGTAAAAGCCTTTAGTTATTTTTCTCTTCCAGCTCATTAAAGTTTTGCATTGCAGTAAAGAAGTTTATCAAAAATTATCAAAAAAAAAATAGATCTTCTATCTAAAACTATCTAAAAAAAATATCATTACAAGATTTGGGCATTGTTTGGCCAAAATGACCATAGATACCGACACCACAAAAAGAACTTTTTAAGAAAACAAAAACAAAAAAAAAATTTTCATGTTGCCTAATGGTGCATTCCCGCAAATTTTCAAAGTTATAAACTCAAAAATGTGGCCTGGAGCACCTGTAGACACAGACAGACATAGATATACACAGATGAGCAAAGAGTAGAAAAACAGTAGCCAAGTAGGCTAGTTGTTTGGGCAGGTTATTTGTTTTATGGTGATTTGGTAAGTAGATAGATATTAATTGATGGTATCTAGATATATCAGAATGATAGCTATGAAAAAAAAATGAACTAGTAAAAATACTGATAGAGAAAAAGATTAAGAGAGAAAGAGATGTGAAATCAAGAAAACGTAGAATCAGAAATGTATATCATGTTGATAATTACGTTTCATATTCTTTGTGAACAAGAATCAAGGTCATCCATTTCCACATGCCGAACACCAATCAGAAAACCAGAGACTTTCTTGCTTCCAATCTTATCATCATCATCATAATCAGTCTTTCAGCATCTGTTGCTTGACATAGACCATCTTCAGAGAATTTCCCAGACCTCTCCATCATGGGCATTGCAAAGCACAAACTTTCTGAATTTGTCTTTTTTGTCATGCCATCTCATATTCTGCCAGCCATAGTTTCGCATGTGATCTCTAGAGATTTACGGTGTGAGTCGTGATGTCCAACAGTTGTCTGACATTCTAACAACAAGACCAGCATAAAGCCATTTGAGTTTTCTAATGGATTTTATTCCTTGGACTCCTATTTTCTCTCTAATATATTTATATATATATATGATTCCTCAATGTTATGTTAAGATCAATTCTCTCTTGTGCGTGTGGCATGGTTCTGAGTTTGAGGGTCAATCTTTTGGTCAGGTTCCATATTTCAGCTAAATGGGTGTCAAGAGAATGCATTGGTTGTAGACTCTTCTTTCTAGGACTCGTGGAGTTTTCTTGTTCTTGAAGGCTGAGCTTGCTCAACTGAAAGCTTGCTATTGTAGAGTGTTTCTTCACTTGATTTCTTATTCTTTTGTAGATTTCATAGAGATTTGTTGTCCTAGATGGATGTAGTGGTCTACTTTTTTCAGCCTTACATTTTCAATTTTAATTGTTGTATGTTTTTCTTCAACACATCATTGTACATAACATTTTTAGTTCCAAAGTTCAACTTTCTTACTTCCTTCATCTAGTTTGTTGAGCATTATTTGATTATCATGAAGGTTCTCAGTAAAAAGGACAATGTTATTTACAAATCTGAGGTTGCTTAGGTATTTGCCATTTATTCTTCCTTTATTTTCCCAGTCTAGGTTTTGGAGGATCATCTCAAGGCAGGCTGTGAAGAGTTTGAGTGAGCTGGTATTATCTTGTCTTACCCCCTTTTGAACTGAAAGGGCGGAGAGTCTTTATGCAGCCTGATAAAGGAACTGCTGTTGCCAGACTCTGGCATACTGGGTCTGCACCTTGTTTAATTATGGAATCAATGGCCTTGGGAATGGCTAGTTTTCTAGTGATGACTTTACAAACTTTTTTTGTGTTGGTCAATGATCCAGCGGCCTTTTCCTCTTTTGTTTGTTTGATGGCTTGCTTCACCTCCCATGGAGTAACTTCTGGGAAATCTCTGTGCTGGTTGCGTATGAATTGTATATCTTCCTTGTTTGGAGGAGTAGAGGCTCTTGTAGAATTCTTGGGCATGTTTGACAATCTAGTCCCTGTCCATTGTTAGATCTTCATTTTCCTCAAGCACACTATCTATTTCTTTTCTTTGCGTGTTGAGAGTTTTGTTAACTCATTGATGCTAGTGTTCATCTCTTCTAATTAAGTGGCTCCGGATTGATATAGAATATTTGTTCTTCCTTGTTTGGTAATTTGGATTTTACATCTCACCATTCTATGGTTGCTTCCTACATTGACTTTAGTCAGGAGCTGGATATCTTTCATGAGAGTACTCTTGTCTGCTAAGATATAGTGGATTTTGTTCTTTTTTTTACGATTTAGGTTCTTCTAAGTCAATTTTCTATTGGTTTTTTCTTTAAGAAAATATTCATGATTTTGAACCCTTTCACTGTTGCAAAATTTACAAGATCATCTCTTTTGTTCTGTATCTTATATTTCACCTAGCTGATGCAATTATCATTTCTTTGTCCTAATTGAGTGTTGAACTCACCCATTATGATATTGAAGTATTTTCTGGTATCTTAGAGTTGAAGTTGTTATAGAAGTTGTTTATCCTCTCCATGATTGACCGTAAAGTAGGAGTGTAGACTTGAATTAGCATACTGTATAATCCTACAACATTGTCTTCTTTATTGATTAGAAAGCCTACTCTGTTTTGTTTTACTTTTTCTTTTCCGTTGCAGTAAAGATATTTACTCTTTTGTTTGATTAGTTCTTTGATGGATCCTCTAATTTCACAAATACCAATAATGTTACATTTGATGTTTTGGATTTCATTTTTTAAGATTTGGTAGATATATGTCTGTTGAGAGTCTTCTGATGCAGGTGCCAGTGTATAATGTTGTTTTCTTGGTGATGGTTTTGCAGTAATGTTTCCCATTTTCTCTTCTCTCAATCCTTCAGGAATTTCAGTTTTTTTTAAGTGTTATAGATCAAATAGTAGTAAATAGTGCCTTGCGCTGGTTATGGCATCAACTGTCCCAGCATATCAAGTTTCTCTTGTTTCAGCTTTGGATAAGTGAAATAGATTAAGAGACTACAAGCACCTGATATGGTATCAATCACTTCATCATCCTAATCTACAGCACTTGATATTCCAAAGTGGTCATCAATCATAGCACTGAGATGACTCAATATTGCGCAACTTTGGTGATCACACAAGAATGGATGAATTTGATTGGGTAGTAAGCCTTAAAGACAAAAGTCAAAAATAAAATGGAAAAGCATTTAATTTTTGGGGGGCAGGGCCTCCAATTGCAATTTTATAAGGTGGTGTAAAGATGTTTTCAACCCCAAATCATTCACACTGCATATACTGCTTCTAAACTATTTGATAGCTAGGATATGATGGAGTCAACCAATTTTATACATGGACATTATGTATCAACATGAAAGTTTGGATACACAGTTTTACCTAGAAAACTCTCAGGTCCCACTGTGTACTCCAGGTCCTGAAGTGATGCATTGGTTGTATCACACAATCATAGACCTTAAAATGGGGAATAAGAAATTGGTTTTAGGAGAGTATCAGAATAATTGGGAAAGGTAGAAGAGTGTTCAACAAAGAGAGGAATTTTTAAAGATTGGTAAAAAGAGTGATTTCCCATTGTACAAATTTAAATTACCAGAATGATTGGAGTAGTGATTAAGTACATGGTAGACGAAATCTGAAAGCTAAAGCTATTACATCATTTGGCATAGCTTTTGGGAAATGAAGCATTTAAATAGGTATGAATACTTATTTAGCTGCCTAATCTGTGAGACTCTCTTTAGAAATATCTAAATATCAGCCTTTTGATGAATCTGCACCACTCTCTGCCTGTTTATCTATCTAGTTTAGGCTATTCATTTTATCTACCTATCTGTACGTTAATCTTATCTGCTAGACTGTTTATCTAGAATTCATTCTTACAGATCTGTCTCAGTCCCTTCATCCTTTCTTTTTTGCTCTCTCTCTCTCTCTACACACACACACACACACACATATATATATACATATATATATATATATATATATATGTGCATACTTATATATATGTATATATATATATATATTCATTTGATTAGATTGATGATCTGTCTATGCCTGTTCATTGTGTGTATGTGTATATATGTATATATATATGTTGATAAAAATGACATCCACAATACAAACATATATATATATTGTTCACTAAGCAAAGGCAACCTTCTTATATGCATCATTGAAAGCCTAAAATGCATTAAAATGATTCAAATGAATAATTATTTTAGATATAGCATATATTTAAAGTTTCAGGATGCCTTACTGTAGAGTGGTGGCAAGCAAGTTAGTCCCAAAGACTAATGTTGTGATATCATTACTCACCGGGTGCCCAACACTTGTGACCTTGTGCCAAGCAAAGCTGTTCTTATTGATTCAGATTCTAGAAAACAAAGGAAGAAAATAAGGAACAGAGAAGAAAGAAACAACCACAACTTTGTGATAATTGGTCGAAGGTAAAAACTCTTCAAGTCTTCAAAAACTAGTTGACCAGATTGTAGAACCTGATAAAGCCAAGAAACATGTTCTAGGTATTTACTGAGGTAGGATACAAAAGGTTCAAAGGCCAGTCCATTTGCAAGGCATCATGGGAGCCAGTTGATAGAAGGCCATGAAGGCAGCAGAAATTGCTCCAAGGTGGTTATGGATCAAAAGAGGGCTGCTGTTGGTTGGACAGTGCAAGCTGGACATAAACTGGAAAGTTCAAGCATAGTGGATGATCCATAGATATTATGGGGCTGCTCTTCTGCTTCTGATACTTAATGCCTTGATTGTATCAAAGGAATCATGAAATCAGAGGATTAACAAGAGATTTTAGTACAAAAAACAGGTTTCGTCCTAAGTTCATGGATGTTCAAGCAAAATAAAACCCTAAAGCACACATCCAGAAGCATGCAAAAATGGTTGAAAAGGGGAAAAATTACTGTTTTAAACTAAGGCTATGAGTTCCAATTTGTATCCCATTTGAAACTTTTGGAGAAAGCAGAAATCTAGAGCCATGTTTTCAATGCATACCATACACAGCAAACATTCAAGAACTTGAGAAAATTGCAAGGGAGGTGTGGGAGAAACTTCCAGCCCATAAATACAAGAAGCTTATATAAGGCAACAAGAAATGTTGCCAAAGGGGTTTTGAAACAAAATATGAAGGAAAGTTTCCAGTATTTCAGTCAAGGTCATACTTTCAATCTCTTCTTTGAAATTACTATCTGTTGGTTGAAATATAATGATGTTTTGTTAAATTACATTGGACATCCTATCAAAATATTCTGATGATAAAATTTGGTAGATTTCGATTTATTCTTGGAAATATTGCACGATTTACATAGATAAATTCAAGGGGGCCAATAGTCATGACTGGCACTATGTGTATATGTATGACACAAAAAAAAATCTAATGAAAAAGTTTTTCAATGTTTAGTGTTTATCGCTGTGAAACTTTCTAGGCTACCCATTCATCTATCTATCTATCTATCTATATATATATATATATATATATATATATATATATATATATAATCTGCTTTTCAAAAGTTCACTTGATGCCAATAATTTGTTATGAAAGAAGGCAAAAAATTTTCCCACACAAATTATTTTTGCCTTGTGAGGTAAACTTATTATTATTATGATTAACGCTCCCCTAGTCAGGGTTGACCGCTCTTTAAGTAAGGTAACTCATTAGTTATAAGCTTATGCAATGCTCTTCCAACTTCAGAATTGAGAACTCTGGTGGATGGGGAATTATGCGTAAATAAATATATCGCTTAAATTCAACCTTACTGACCATCCAGTTCTGTGTAGGTAAAATGCCAGCCTCTGGGTCTGAAGTGAAGGTTTCAATCCTATCTCATGGTACTGTATCTATAGCCACACTGAAGAGTTGTAATACAATAAAACAGCTCTCTATGAATGACTCAATTATTTAATTATCATATATATAGAGAGAGAGATAGATAGATATAGATATAGATATAGTCTTGAAAGCTTTACAGCTTTAAACACTTAACATTGAAAAACCCTTTTCAAATATATTTTATGTCACTTTGCTCACTTATTTCCGAAAATCTGTCAATGCAATTTTTGTAATTTTTTTCAGTTTTTGATTCTTTTTTTAGATATTCTTTGCTTTTATGGTACAATGTATAAATCGTCTCTTGTTGGAATCATCAGTTGTCTACTATGTAAACATTTCAGGGATTTTAAAAACAAAACTGTTATATTGACATGGTACCCCAGCAGTATTGATCAAACACCGCCTCTCATTCAGCTACGATTTTAATATATAGCTTATATCATACATGTAGCTTGTTTTTTTTTTATATAGGGTATTATCATAATGTATTGTATATGGATGGGTATATATACTTACGTACTTACACATACATATATATATATATATATATGTATATGTATATATATATATGCCACTGTGTATGTGCATGTTTGATAACATGCTTGAGTGAACACAAACATCTACTTTAATTCAGAGCTCACATATACATGAAGTTAATTCAAACTAAGAGTTTTAACAATGGATTTGGTAAAAAAAAAGTAAGTTTTATTTAAGGTCAATTTGATAAATTTTCCTTTCATTCATGCCAGCTACACAACTTACCATAAGGAGACTATCTTGCCCCTACCCATGGAATAAATCAAGTATTAAAGAGGATTTTAAATTTGAGTAGCTATAGAACATATATATGTCAATGTGCATATCTTTCCTTCACTCCTTATATATATATATATATATATATATATATATATATATATATATATGAATCATTTAGGTTCACATGAGTAAACTTGAATATAGTCTCAAACTTATTGAGGCTGTTCAAATTTACATACATTTAAAAAAAACACTATCTATATGTATACACAGAAAATTACTTTCAAATATATAAATCTATACGTGTTCAGTATATGCTTATGAAGATATTTGTTTGTTTCATGTGTTTTTGAGAGTGTATACAAGCATGCACATAAAGTAATTGCTTCTGATTGCATGAATAAACTTTGAAGAGAATCTCAAAGACATTGAGTAAGATTCTTATGTTACAAGACATTTTCAAATCATTGAGTATACATGGGAACAATTCAATATGTACATATGTATGTGCATATGTCCATATATATTGTAAATTTATGCCTGCACATACATACATATGTACATATATATATATAGATATAGATATGTATCTATAAGTATGAATTAAATGTATAAATAAATTGATTTATTCAAAACTCACTAATCTTAACTTAATACTGCACAAAACAATTGATTTTTCAAAGATACATTTTCTAGCTCTGTATGTAACCTGGGATATCACTGGTAGGAATTATTAATATATCAGATTTTCATTCATTCTAACAATTACATATATAGCAATATAGCAAATACTATAAGTGTCTATGGAAAATCAGCAGATGTCAAAATTTCTGGACTACTTTCAACGTATAAGTAGACATGGTAAATATTTTATGAATTCAAGAAGTTGATCATTTAATACTTATCTATATTCTGCAAGAAAAAAAATATGCAAAACAGGTTCAATCAGTCACTCAATAGAAACTGTCATGTGACCAATGTTTTTTGGTAGAATGCTGTGTTGGGGGTGATCAATTAGAAAATTGGAAAAAAGTAATGATCAATGCATAAGTTACTTCTTTCATTTTTAGTTGGTCAGGGACTACTAAAAATGTTTGAAATTTCAAAAAGCAAGCATGTATGCCGTTGGACACAAGCTAAGAGAGCAATTTAGCATAAACTTATATTGTAAATTGACCCCCATTCACTAAAAGCTTATTTAAGTTGGGGAATTTTTAAAAAGCAAAAAATGTTTTTCCTAGACATAATAAAGTAAATGATTGAACTTTCAGCCCTTTAGCTTCATTGGTGCAGCTGTTACAACTGACACATACATACATACATACATACATACATACATACATACATACATACATATATACATAGCCAGCCAGACAAATTTGAAAACTGAAAAAACCTATTTTGACAGTTTCAATTGACAATTTCTAATATAGAAAGTCAGAAGATATCAAAATTTCAAGACTACATTTAGCAAATATCTTATGGATTCGAGTAGCTGATCATTAATACTTATCTATATTCTGCAAGAAAAATTTTGCAAAATAATAACTACAATTAATCTAGAGTAGTGGTTCCCAAATTTATTTTGTTGTGGAGCCTTCGTATGATTTTCTAAAAATCGTGGAAGATTTACCTATTTTTTTTGACAAACCTAGCCTCCTTAATTTTTACCAGACATTAATTGGAACAAAAATTGTTTTAAAGAGAGAATTTATTCATATAAAAATTTTATTACAAATGAAACATCAAAATGAGAGAAAAAATCTGTTTTTAATTGTTATAAATTTGTAAGTGTTGTGGAAGAAAATTATCAAAAGCAGATAAATGTCTTTGACCTCCTCTTCCCACAAAATAATTCGTTATTGCTCACATGATGGTGAATGCTAATTCAATACTACATGTGCATACGTACAAAAAAAAAGCGTTGTATCTGGCATTCAGAGAAAAAGTAAGTTGAAAGTTATATTTTCATATTTGAATTTCTGTTGCCAGAAAATCTTTCAAGCTTAATTGGTAAAGCAGCTGCTCCTCATTGGCAGGCTTTCAGAGGATAATAGATTTGAGTTCAAATCTTGTTTGAGGTTCATTCTTTATCTCTGATCCATTATCTGATTACTAATGATTATAGTATGCAATAAAAACCAAGAGTAATAAGATCAGAAGAATACTTACAAAAAAATTAATGAAAATAATGGAAATCCCATGAGGAGGGTTTACAACCAATGCATCCTCATGATAGTCACCTATGGAGCTGAAACATGGAGCCTGACTAAAAAATTGACCCTCAAACTGAGAACCATGCAATATGCACATAAGAAAATTATTCTCAACATCAGATAGAGAGATCACAAAACAGGGCAGTATATTAGAGAAAAGACAGGTGTTAGGGATATCAAAGAATCCATAAAAAACTCAATGGACATCATGACTTACAACATGGATTCCTTGTATGCGAAACTGTGGTTGGCTAAATGTAAGATGGCATGACAAACCACACAGAATGCAATCAAAGAGACCGCAAAGTGAAATCCATGACCAGAATAAAGAAAATTACTTATCCTGATTAATAATAAATTCAATTCTGATAAGTCGCTCACCTGAAACCACATCATGTGACCAACATTTTCTGGCAGCATGTTGTTTTAGAAAATGGAAAAGAGGATAATCAATGAATAATTTACCTACTTCTATTACCTTTAGTTGATCACTAAAAAAGTCTGAATTTTCAAAAAAATAATCGTTATTGCTGCCGAACACAAACAGAGGGATCAATTTAGCATACAGGTACATTGCAAACTGTACCCTCATTGAAAACCTATCTAGGGCAGATGTTTTCTAGACATATCAAGGAGTGAATGCTTAAATTTTCATCCCTCTAGATCCATTGGAGTAGTCTATACACATGATAGATACACAGGTAGTCAGCCAGGTAGCCAGCTAGACCAATTCAAAAACTGAAGGAACCTATGTTTACAGTTTTGCCGGCAGTTTTGGCTGAAGGATCCTAATAAATGAAGGTAATGTTCAAGTTTAGCATCACAAATTATCATGGCTATTGTGTGGATAATAGATCAGTAACAAAAATATATTTAATAAGCAGATATCAAATCTAATCAAAAATGTGCATTTCTATTCAAACAATTTTGATATAAAAAAAATACTATTTTTCAAAATTAAAATAATTAGTGAGCTCCTCAGAGCTGGAAAAAATTTACTACACTACATCTACTTAAGACAACAAATCTCAATGAAATCGTCAAAAGAAGAAGAATTCAAGCAGAGAATTACTCCAAGTTGGCAAGCTCTTTGGCAAGCTTTCGGTAAAGCTAACTTGACATTCATGAACAAGAAAATTTGATTAATCCAAAAAAGAAGGGTTTGTATCCTCCTGATAGCCATCTATAGGGCTGAAACATGGAACCTAAACAAAAGATTGACCTTCAAGTTGAGAATAATACAATGCACTCAAGAGAGAATCATGCTTGACCTCACATGAAGAGATCGCAAGACAGCACAGCCTATTTGAGAAAAGGCAGGTATCAGAGATATCATAAAAACCTTTACAAAACTAAAATGGCAATGTGCTAGCCATGTCGCAAGAATGGTAGACAACCATTGGACATCATGACTCACAACTTGGATCCCCAGAGATCATAGGTGGAAATGTGAAAAATATGAGATGGTATGACAAACTAGACAAGTTCAGAAAGAATTGGCTCTGCGACGCCCATGATAGAGAGGTCTGGCAAATCTCAGGGAAGGTCTATGTCTAACGACAGAAGCTAAAATGATGATGATGATGATGATGATGATGATGATGATGATGATGATGATGATAAAATAACTAACGATAGTTAAAATGACTGATTGAGTATTTACTTTCATTTACTCATTACATTTGATATCTGCTTAGTTAATATTTTGTCAAAAAGCACCATCACAACAATGGTGATGTTTCGGGATGTTTAACAACATGATTGTGTGAATAAATGCTTTCTTTAAGCAACCAATAAGACTAAATTGCAAACAATCTCCCATGTTCTGGCTCATCTTAAATCTACCATCACTAGTTCGTGAATCTTCCTCCAGGGCAGCACTAAGCTGAGGTGCCAAACTTTGCTTAAGTGTGCGCTGAGTGTTTTGGTGACACAGTCCTATTAATTTTATATATTCAGCTGTATTTTAGCACTTCAGGATGTCATCCAAGAGATCAAGAGGTGCAGAAGATGGAGCTTGTGCTAAAAGAGGTTAGTATGAAACATTATCTAAGCTTGAAAAGATGTTACTGAAAAAATCAGATGAATGAATTTATGTAAAGAGTTTGTGTGGAAACTATGGAGTTGGATTGTCAACTATGTATGATTAAAGAAACAAAAGGAACTTATTTTGAAGTTTTTTGTGGAAAAGATTGGTCTTAAAGGTCAATTTCAGTTGTCCAGCATTTTCTGTAGTCCGGCAATGGCCTGGTCCATAGATTGCTAGACTAAAAAGTAAAATCCCTGATCTCAGTCACCCTTCTTTATAGTGTTGTCTCATGTATTTAATATGAGATTTAAGAAAAGTATGTTCTTTTCAGGAAGTAGTTAATCTTTAAAAGGAAAGACCAAAAGATAGAGACATGGATTAAAATGACTTCCATTTCTTGTTGACCTTGCAAATCCCCAAATCTTGAACTTACTTTGCAAAGACTTTTGGAAAGTTAAAAGGGGAAAAAAAAGCTGGGTATAATCAGATATGTTTCAACTTAAATTTGGTTATCTCAAATAAAGCCCCTCCCTCTTCTGCTCCTATACTCAAGGAAGAAGCAGGAAAAAAGGGGATGGGGGGGAACAAATGTTAAATGGCTCTAAGTTGTAGCTTTGATATTTTTTTTTATTTCATCTTGCCCAACATAAAACAGTAGAATTCACTTCCATTGAAATTGATCCCTTCTTTTGAGTTTTTACCAAATACTGCAGAAATGTAAACATATATAGCTCTTCAACCACAAACTCACGTACATAGAAAACACATATGCTATAGAATGTATATTTCAATGGAACACATTCAAATATTGTTCAAATGACTGTACATATACATTTATGTGTATACACTTATATATATATATATATATATATATATATATATATATATATATATATATATATATGCACACATACGTATGTGTGCATATAATGATGATAAAGTGAGAGAGAGAGAGAGAAAGAGAGAGGGAGAGAGGGAGAGAGAGGGAAATGCCCAAGTATATTTGGATGAACTTGTATATATATTCATCACTTGTATATAAACCCTCTAAAAAACTTGAAGGATTACATTGAAAATACTGTATTTGCTGGCCTATAAAATAGTTATCAGGAGTATTTTGGGGACTACTGTTTATTGCAACTCATCTAAACTTTCAAGTTGTCCGTATCAAGTTTGACTGGAGAACCTCTTAGTCATGATAAATGTAGATATGAATATACTGTATATGCCTGTGAGTTATATATGTTGCTTTTAGAATTCTTCCATTGGACTTTTTTTTATAAATATAATTAATTACTCAATTACTGCATTTACTTTGGTTAATATTGAGCACCCTAATTAAATATCATCAACATCTCATGAAAAGATTCTGTTTCTTTTTTATAATCTTGTAAAAACATAATGAACACTCTCTCTCTCTCTCTCTATATATATATATATACATATTCATGAATCTTTCATTCATAGTCACACAAATACATATTGTTTCAATAATACATATGTACATCCTCTCGTAGATGTAAATTTTCAGCATTTATTTACATATAAATTCTAGATTTTACAAAATGATGATATTCATTCTTATGCACATGTAAACACACACCTACACACACACATGTACACACAAACTTATGTACATTGTGCTTATGGTTTTTAACATATCGATTGTCTATAGATAGATATACCTATGTATACACATCTATACACACAGAGTATTCATATATTTTATTTCTCTGCATATATTTAAGGATTACACTGTTCAAGTTTTAAATATATACCAGCTTTTGTGCATGTGATTATACATATTTATACTTTTATGTATATATATATATATATATATATATATATATATATATATATATATATATGTATATTCCCCAACAAACATATACAAACATATATCTACTTATATATATGTACATCAGTGAAATGTTGATATACACACAGTTTTTAGAATACTTTAAACCATATCTAAATGCATGCATACACAAAGATATGCATATACGTACATGTATACATACATACACTCACATATCGATACATATATATATGTACATATACATACACACGCACTCATATATATATTTATATATACATATATATATATATATATATATATATATATGTGTGTATATATATATATACACACACACACATATACATATATATATATATATATATATTATAAAAGGCTTAAAAGATAGGATGAATTTTCAAAATATTAAACTATGAAATCCATATCTTTCTCCAAGCAGTCATGTTTGGGTTTTTTGCAATCTGCTAAATAGGGATCATTTTTAAACTAATTTATAAAAAGAAAGAGTGAAGGGCCATTTTTTAAATGAAAAAAAAAATGTTTCCCTCTAGTATTTAGATAATCTGCATCAGTAAGAAATAAAATCCTTCATCTTTTGTAAACATTGCAATGGTTAATCCATTTTTTTCTTTGAACTATTTGGGTTATCAGAAAAGCTCTGTCGGTGATGAAACAGAATTGAAATCCCAGGGCTTAGTGTTCAAATCCTCCAATTTTCCATTCATTTCATCATCATCACCATCATTATCATCATCATCATCGTCATGATGATGATGATCATCATCATCCCCAGCATTATAGCATCTGTCATTGGACATAGACCTTCCCGAAGAATGGCCTGACCTCTCTATTGTGGGCATCAAAGAGCTGGTAAGTATACACATGTACGAACCTATGAATGTACGTATGTATACTGAGTTGAATCGATAAGAGAATTTTAATCTGGAATTGTCACCATATAATGTTCAATCAAAATGATTAAATTCAACACTGAATATATACATACATATATATGTATACACACATACACACACACACACATATTTATATATATATGTAGATATATAGTGTTGGTCACGATTATTGGCACAAGATATTCAGAAAAAAATGGAAACCAACCAAATTTCATCATCAGAATATTTTTATAGTGTAGAATATTTTAGCAAAAAACATTATTTTTGAACTCATGTATGGTAATTTCATGATAATGACTACCTACAAACATTTTTTGCAGCTATCTATAAGCTTCTTTTGCCTGCAAGCTGCTTGTTTCTTTCACTATTCTGTTGCAGTTTGTTTGAACTTTTGAATGTTGGCAGGATTCCTGCAATGTATGTCATGTGTTGGAACCCCAAAGATTTTCAATTGCAATGATTTGGATTTAATTACTAGCTAGTTGAGAACACTTCATCCTTTCTTATTAAATAATTCTTGTATTTTTTTGAATGTGTGCTTTAGGCTTTTGTTCTGCTTGAGCACTCATGATCTTTTGACCAAACCTAGTTTTCTAAAACTGGGTAGCATATTTTGCATTAAAATTCATTGGTAATCCTTTGATTTCATGATCCCTCTGATACGATTAAGGCTTGCAGTACCAGAGGCAGCAAACAAGCCCAATAAGATAATTCTATCATCAATGAACAAATCACTGGTGTGCATTGTCAAAAAGCTCTATTTTGGTAGTGTCTGTCCACAGAACCTTTGTCTTGAAAGATTTTGGAACTCTCTGGCAAAGATCAGTCTTTCCTTTGTATGTTTTTTTTTTCTCTACTCAGCCCTTTCTTGGTTTAGCTGAAAAGGAAAAGAACAAATTCAACTTGAATGTAGTAATTTCAAAGGAGAAATGTAAGATATGACCTGGTCAATAATATTGTCATGCTTCCTCAAAATTTTGTTGCATACCCTTTGGCAATGATAACTGCCTCTAAAAGTTTTTTGCAGCCATTTATAAACCCCTTTCACCTGTCAGTTGGTAGTTTTTCTTATTCTTCCCTTTTGTTGAAGCTCTTGAATATGAAAAGGATTCCTATGGCATTTACTATGTGCTGAAACCATGACCCAAAATTCCCGCTCACTCCAAAGATTGAGATTAGGACTAATTGCTAGCCAGTTTAAAACATTTCATCTTTTCCATTTCAACCATTTTTTGTGTTTTTTGTCCTTCAGGTTTTTATTTCGATGGAGCACTCATGATCTTTGGGTCAAACCTAGTTTTCTTACACTGAGTAGCATATTTTGTTCTTAAACTCTTGGTAATCCCTTAATTTCATGATTCCTTTGATATGGTCAAGGCCTCCTGAACCAGAGGCAGCAAAGCAGCCCCCACAACATTATGTATCTTCCACCATGCTTAACTTCAAGAACAGTGTTCTTTTCCTTCTGCAGCCACGGAAGATCTAATTGCTGAAATAAAAACCATGGAAGAAAAAACTGATCTTTGCCAAAAAGTACCAGGACAAACCAACCCTTCTGCGTAAATGTTCTGTCGACATATGCTACAAAAACAGAGCTGATTTTTGCAATGTACACTAGCAATTTATTTTTTGATGATGAAATGATGCTTAGACTATGACCCACTGTCATGAAAGAAGGCGGAAGACTCCTTTTTGATGTCTGCAAGAGAGCTATTTGATTAATTGCATTTTTGAAATGCCTCAAAACAGAATAAACAGATAAATGAGATTTTATGATAAGCAGCTTAATAACAAGCTTAAAAAAAAAAAACCCTTTGTTTATCACCCTTGCTTTTCTCTCTGTGAATTATGTATTTTGCTGAAAAACATCAAATATCTTGAATCGTTTTTTTTTCAGATTATTATTCTTCAATTATGAATGGATTACTGAATAGTCTATTCATTTAGTGGAAAAAATCGTGGCTACACTGTATTCTAATTTTGAAAAGGAATTCATCATAAACACCTGATGAATTGTGTAAATTGTTGATAAATCATCAAAGATGTCACAAGGTTTTCTAATGTGCAAAATGAAAATTAGTAGATACTACATAACAAAAGAACCCTTGGTGAGAGGTCAAGTTTTTAAGAAATGTTATTTAGTGCTATAGGATGTCTTTGATAATTCTAAATTGATGCAAAAGTCTCCTGGATTTTTTTGAGCTCATCTTACATATATATATATATATATATATATTATTCAATCACCAAATTATTGTCCCTGTCTTTCTATGATCTTATAACATCTTTCTGATTAAGCGTGTATTCCAATAGATAATATGATTCTGGTCTTAAATCAATGAATTCTTTGAGCAATTTTTCGATATCCTCTTGAACTTTTCAAGTCACTGACAAGACCAAGAGTGTTGCATGATACGAAACAAGTAAGAGTTAGAATGTGACAAGTCTGGAAAATATGCTTTCTGTGAGTCAGTAGTGTGTGTAGCACATTTGTTGAAAAAATCTAACAATGATACACCCCACTATTCATAATTCCCATACCACCGAAATGGTATGAAAAAATGACTAAGATGGAGATAACTCTCAATGTTGAATCGAATTATGTTAAGTTGCTCTCAAATGTAACAACATGTTTGATTGGAGTAAATCTCTTAGTTTTCGATATTTTTATCTTTTAATTTGGAGGGGGGGGGTTCTATGTTCTTGTCTCCTGTTTTTATCATTTTATTTTTGTTCAGGATATTTGATCTGCCACATGTCATATATTGTTGTACTTGATTTCTTGAGACTGATTTGGTTTCTTTTCACTTCTCAAAGTAATGGAAAATTGTGTTATTCTATAAATACAATTCAGGACTTGTCATAAAAATCTTTTAAAGAAATCCTTGACATATTTGTCTTTCTTTTCTTTTTTTTTTCTTACATATGGTGTCTTCCAGCTACAATGATCAAGCTTCTTTTTTTTAACTTTTCTCTACAGTTTAAGAAATTTACTAAGCTTAACTTGGTCTGACTTAAGGCAAAATAGAGGGAAATAGTTGTAGGAAGATTGTGTTGCGCCAATCATACAAATAGGAGAACCTGCCCTGAAAATCAGCATCCACAGTCTTGGCTTTTATTTGAGCTTAAATATAGACCAGTATAGTAGTAAGGACATCCAATAAGGATCAAAATTGCTATTTTACCGAACTGGTCTGTGAGATGAGCTAACAAACCAAACAACAGTTGGAGCCCATTGATATTTATTAAGCTTAGCTTACTCTAGCTCAAGGACACGAGGATTGAACTTAATGATATAGTTTTGGAATTGGCATCTCCTGTTATGATAAAGGTGTTGGGGTCAAAAAAAGCCAACCACATTATAACTGAGCTATTTTGGATCTTAAGTAGCTATTTTGAGCTAAATATAGCTATTTTGAAGCTAGATTAATATTTTGGGGTCCACGATCCACACAAATATGATAATGGTGGAGGCCTGTATTAAGAAATGCTTGCTCACCATTGCTCTACTGCAGGGCATCCCCTCAGCAATGTTTATTCTTGCAATACTCTGTGGGGATATCAGCAAGCATACATATGTCCCTCAATCTAATCTGTAAATACATTAAGAGTAAAACAGGATAGCAGTGTTTTTTAAATCAATTTTGCCATCATAAAAGAACAATGATGTTGCATGATTCATAGAAATGACTATGAATCCGAAAATCATTTGCTTTTCAAAGTATTGCAAGAAGATTTTTTACTCATTATTTCTTAGTTTGAACATTGGAGAAACTTTGATTTCGACCAAAGCTTAGTCACAACATAATTGTAGAACAGATTTGCAGACAAAATCTTGATTTTTACAGTATTTCTGCTGAAATAGAGCTTGTTTATTCCATTAGTTGTTTGAACTATAGGACTCATTCTTCTGTTATTACAACATTTCAGACAATACATTCTACAGCCTTCTTCTGGTGCTGTTATTACTACATTTCAGACAATCCATTCTACAGCCTTCTTCTGGTGAAAAAAAAGAGACCCACCTCTTTGATCACAGGTTGTACCATGAAGAAGGCTATTTGAAATGTGAAATTGTATGGAATAATTAACACTATTCTCAAAATTATAGACAGTACTTTCTGAATTTTATTCATGAACTTTGGGAGCTTGTCTGACTTGGACAGTGCCTTACTGACTGGGCAATAGAAAAAAAAAATGATAAAATTGAAGAATAACCAGTCAAAATTAGTAACAATGACAATGCTTCATCTAGGGGATTTGAGCAAGTCATGACTATTGCAACTAGTGATAATCTAATGAGCTCCTGAAATCACTCATTATATTTATTACAATCATTTCTCTAAAAAAGACAAATGTAGATTGATTCTGGATTCAAGTGTTGACCAATTCAACAAGTAAAGAGAATTTACCATGTATTCATTAAATGCAGTAACAAAGGAAAAATATCAGGGTTAGGGACTAAGAGCAGGCCAAATGTTACGTTGTTTCTAGGGGTAACCAAACCAAATGCGGTGGGAGATTTCTAATTTCTTAGCATCTCAGGATCAAAGTACTTTACATTCGAGCTTTCTAAGAAGTTTCAACAAAACTAATATTGGCATAAAAACATGTATTAATATATTTCTGGGCCAAATCAATCATTATGATATGATTTAGATGTAAGAATAGATAATAATTGCATGATTAATTTTGAAATTGATTCTCTTGACCTTTTTGAAGGAAATCTGCAAAAAGTGTTTTTAGGGTGGGGCTGGCCATCCCACTCCTTGAAATGTATTTTACTTATATCATTGGTGTATGATTGATCATACTACCAGCTGGTATGATCTGTTCTATACACCTACCAGGACTTGCGCGATGGTTTCATGCACTTTAATCAAGACTTGGAATATATGGCCCTGTTTGCTTGATCTTTAAATTTTTCTCTTGAAAAGTCAGTACTGTGCCATCGAAGGTGTGCACCCAAGGTGGCTGCCTAGTTCGGCATCATGGCAACACAGGCTCTGATACTTACCTGTTCATGTTTGACTATTTTGGGGATTGATAAACCTAACTTAATTGATAAGCATAACACTGAGAATTGTAGAATAATGACGGATGAGTCTTAATTTCCTGCTCATATATATATATATATATATATATATATATATATATATATATATATATATATATATATATATATATATATATATATATATATATATATTATATATATATATATATATATATATATATATATATATATATGTATATGTATCCTGCTATACCAAGTATTTGGCTGACAGTCAATTCTGAAATACCAGAAAATAAATCTGGCCTGAATAGGTCAACACTACTTTTCCTAATCATTATAAAAAAAAGGAAATTACACACCATTTTAAAAAACAGACTCTTAATCTCTTAAACTATCCTTTCTCATAAGAGTAAAAAGGCTCATGATTACTAGTTTGCAGCATCAGGGCTTTTTTTATTTGTATCATGAATATTTAAGTTTAATGAACAAATAGCCTAAATTTTGGGCTTTTATCTCTATTGACCTTCTAAGTGAGAAGTAAGCAATGTGCCCGGGGGAGAATAATGCTCAACATCACATGGAGAGATCACAAGATAGCAAAGCATAATAGAGAAAAAACATTTAGATAGTCATATCATAGAATCCATTAAAATCTCAAATGGCAATCGGCTGTAATAGTTGCAAGAGAAGCAGACAACTACAGGGTATCATGACTCACTAGGAAGATACCCAGAAATTGTACGTAAAATTGTGGCCAGCAAAAAAATAAGATGATGGGACAAACTAAACAAGTCCAGAAAATGTTGGCTCCACAATATCAATGAAGTAAATATCTGGCAAATTTTGGTGATGGTCCATGTCCAATGACAGAAGCTAACAGGCCGCTGCTGCTGCTGATCTATATACTTAGAAAAGTCTCAGTTGGCATTGAGAAAATTTTTTTTTAAGCCCAACAAATACGTGACAAAATAATAGATCTGGGAAATCAAACCTGGAAGACATTATTTTGTAATATATATATATATATATGTATATGATTGATTTATTGATTCATGGTTTATCCGACAATATGAAAGTAAAGAGACAATATCAGAAGACTTTTCAAGACAAATGTTTCAGTCATGCCAAGCTTTTTCAAGGAAAGTTTTTCTTGTCAAAGCTCTGAATGTTTGAAATGTTGAATCAATGAATCATTTGTCTTAAAATGTCTTTCGATATTGTCTTTTATTCTGATGTACATATGTATATATATTATTAAGAAATGGATATATTATCCAACAGAATGATTATAAATTGCATTATATCAAATCGAAATTTTCATTTGAATTGATCTCCTCTCATTACACAGAGAATGTATCATTTGGCCTAGACAATGTTGATATAATAAACAATAAGGAAAATAGGTCTACTGCTGGAATCGGACCTGTGACCAATAGGGTAGCCGCTTCAATGTAGCATTGCTTCTATCATTGAGCTAAACACCCACAAGTAATGCTAAGGCCCTAATGACTATTTTTAATTCTAAATTCTCATCTTGTTTATTTTTCTTTGTTTTTTTTCTTTTAATATGATAGTTGTGTTATTAGGAAATGGATATAAGATCTGCCAGGATGATTATGAATTATATTGTATTGAAACTCCTATTTGAAATGATTTCCTGTCATTACATGTTATCTAGGCCAAATGATATTTTCTCTGTGTCATAACAGGAGACCATTTCAAATAAGAGTTTCTGTATGATATAACGCAATTTATAATCATATGTACTGATGTATATAATCTAACAAATCAAAAACTAGTATTTTTTTACATATCAATGCATTCTGTAATCAATCTTAGTTCTTATAAAATCAACGATAGTTCATTGGTTCATTCTAGCAAATTCCTTCCATCATTTTGTGATCTTCATTAAACTGAAGACATGAACATCAATAATGTAAATCATCTGCGTGCAATTGAGAAAATAAATTGGCAGAGAAATTATAGAAGCTTAAAATAATTCTACGCTTGAGTAGCAAAACTGTTTTATAATAATTAAATTAAAAAGGAATTGATCAAAAACTGAAGTACAGACTTTAAAGAAAGCATGCCTCGGGTCAGTTTAGTAACTAAAGGGTTCACAAGTGCATAAATAGGCTGACTGTTGGGAGTAAAAGACATGAAATACTCTTTCCAACGGCTTTTGACCAGAACCAATATATTTAATGGAGAGGATGACCTTTATTCTCCGAAAGAGATACATCACCCACTCTCTATTTTGCTTTGTTCATTCATTGGTCAAATACTCGAGTTAAAATTTTTGTGTATGGGTGAAGGTTGAAGCTTGTGCATGACGTTTTTTTTTTATTTTTAATTTTGTGGTCGGCCTCACAGGAAAAGAAATTAAAAGGGCCGCTGGAAAAGGCTGTATGTTTTTATAGCCACAGCTGATTGAGGAAAGAGAGCGGCATATAGTTTGCCATGTAAATCCGGTCATTAATTCTAATTTTTGACATTTGTTTCAACGTCTAATTCAATTTCTAATTTCAAGTTGGAATTAGATTATGATTTAATTCCTGAATTTGATTAGACAAATTCAATTTAAAGTGCTCTTATGGAAGTGAACTGAATCTGTATGTGCAAAATAAAGTATGAAAAAAAAGAAGGAAAAATGTACCAATTTCTAAGCAATGAAATATAAAATTCATTCATTCCTGTTTCATTTCTGATTTTTCCAACAGTTTTCATGCATTTCTTGTTGTTTCTTAAAAAAAAAACAACTAAATAGCTTTAAAAAAAAAAAGAAGCAATGCAACAAATTTATGTATACATCCTCTTCATTTAATTATTTTTCTGTTCTATACAAATCTGATTTATATGAATTCTGTTTTCATTTGAGGGAATTTTGTTCTTGATTTTCTTCCTTGTTCTGTATTAATCTACACCGAAGCAAATGAATAGATGTTGTTATTTACCAAATAAATGGAAAAAATATATCTTCAGAAGTTATTTTTCATTTATTTATTCATTTTTAAATAACTTTTTTTTTCTCAATATGAAATCTGCTTTTGTAAATCCATTCCAATTTCAACTTGATTCAATGATTTCTTGACCAAAAGGATGCATTTTTTTGTTTGAATTTCTAAGCTGAGAAATTATTATTATCATACACCGGATCACTTCAGCTTGTGCCCTCGTCTTGGTTATTATAATCACAATATTTTGGTTGGCTTTCTTCAGATGTCTGTCATTGAAATCCTCTGTGGGTTCCAAACCAAATCCTTTATTCAATCCACAGCGGTAGCTTGACGTCATTTTGTCCCATCAACAGATATCTCGTATCAATTAATTAATCCAGGTTGATTCTTCCTCAAAATCTTATATCTCTACCTCTTCCACTGAACAGAGTACATAACTTTTCTCTTCAATATGTCTCAAGAATTGAACTTACAATCAGCTTGCAGTTCACAAAATAAATCTAACCAATACTTTTGTGACATGTGACCTTATAGATGAACACTGGTCCAAATAGATCAGAGTGTAATAAAAAAAAAAATAATTATCACTTTTTCTGATTTGATGTAAAAATTTCTAGTCTCACAAAATTTGAATCAACATTTCCTTGGATTGGGTAAGAAATTATTAACTTTGCTCTTAAAAATCACAAGGCTGACTTATCTTAACAGAAAGTCAGAATATTATCTGATATTTATAACACGGATCAGATGAGCCATTGTAAGAGTAGTGTTGTTTTTATACTTATCTCCAAAAACAGACTGAAAAACTAATTTATAGCCGAAGAAGAATTTTTTTTTATTCTCTGAACAGTTAGGGCATGGCAAAGTCTAAATTGATAGATTGATTGATACACATAGATATATATACATAAATGTGAGAATAGATAAATAACGTAAACCCAGTAACAGCATTTAAACCAGTGTTCTGGATGGTGATGATTGATAAAATGAAAGAAAACTTGTCAAAATTAAATATAATGACAGTGCTTGATCTGAGAAATTTGAACAACTTGAGTAAATTGAGTGATTTTTTTTTTCTGTTGTACTAAGATCAAATGAGCCATTGAGACAGTGTCATTTTTTACTAATCTCCGAGAATAGACTGAAATACTAATTTAAGGCCCAAAGAAGAATATTTTTTTGCCAGGAACATTGTATTTGCAAAAACCAAGGTTAACATAAATAGAATTTTTCTGAGGTTAGATCATTACTAAAAAAAATGAATAATACTCCATTAATCCTAAAAAGAAGGGTGTATAACCAATAGATCCCCCCCAATAGTCACTTATGCAGCTGAAACATGGAACCTAACCAAGAGACAGATCTGCAAATTGAGAACCATGCACATGAAAGAATTATGCTGGGCCTCACATGGAGAGACCACAAGACAGCACAGTATATCTGAAAGAAGACTAGAGTCAGGGACATCGTAGAATCCATTAAAAATCTCAAATGGCAGCAGGCTGGCCATGTTGCAAGAATGGCTGACGACAGATGGACATCGCGACTCATGACATGGATCCCCGGAAATCACATGCACGAGGTCAACAGAGTATTAGATGGAAAGACGAGCTAGACAAATTCAGAAAGTACTGGTTCTGTGACACCTACGATAGAGAAGTGTAGTGAAAGACGGACGTTGAAAGACTGATGATGATGATGATGATTTATTTTAGCTAGTTTTTCTCTCATCTTATTTTTTGTTCCATTATTTTGCAACACTCAAGTCATTTTTACATTCTATGTCTATTAAGTAAGCATGGATAGAAAATAAAGTATAAGCTTCCAAGGAGATTTGAACTCACATCTTCTTTCCTATTTATTGATTTGGCCGTGAAAGCTAACCAGCATACATATCATTCAAATTTTGTCATATAGCTATATTCTCCCTTATCCTGTTTTGACACCACATCATATTATTTGTTCCTAAATAGTATATGAGTGATTATTGAGAGAATTTGTTGGTATAGACCTTTTTTTCAAAACTAGTACAATCTTTTTGTGCGTGAATGTTAAGTATGCTTAGTTAAAGCATGGAAAACTTGGGTGATTTCTGTCTTGAGTTCTTCTTCTTTTGAGGATTTCATAGAGATTCTGTCCCAGATAAATGTGGTTGTCTACCTATTTTGGTTCTGCTTTTCAATTTTGATTGTTGTATCTTTATTCTCGACATATTTGTTGCACATGATATTGGTCTTAGTGACATTCATGTGAAGACCTATTTTCTTGCTTTTCATTTAGTTCATCTAACATTACCGGGAGTTCATTAAGGTTTTTGGTAAGGAGGATAATGTTGTCAGCAAATTTGAGGTTATTTAGGTATTTTCTGATTCTTATATTTATCCATCTGAATTTCAGGAAATCATTTTGAGGCAAACTGTGAAAAGTTTAGGTGAGCTGGAAAGGTTCAGAGTGGATGCGTAGCCGAATAAAAGTAACTGCGGTAGATATCTTGCAGAACTTTGCTGTATATGCAGTCTACTTCCTGTTGAATGACTTTATTGATGACGTTGGGTTTTTCAGCCCAAGTCAAAAGGTGCAAATGTGTAACATTCTGTATTCTGCTGCTTTCTCTTTTATTTGATTCACCAAAATGACTTATCTTATTTAAAGTATTTTTCATTTCATGTAGAAATAGGAGAGAAAAGAAATTCAGGTAGTTCATTAAGTGGGTAGGGAGAGAGAAGGGGGGAAAAGGAAGTTTGTTAATTTAAGAGGGTGGGAAGAGGGGGAAGAGAGAAAGTTAGGTACTTTACTGATAGGGTGAAAAAATGTTAGCTTGAGAATCTAATTCATGTTTTTATAACATTTAGATGAGATCATAGACAAGCAACAAAAATTTTGAGGGATATTGGAGAAGGTACTGGCTTATGCAGATACAGAAGATAATGGATAATCTCAGTCGGCAATAACGAAGGAATTTCCACTTGTACAGCTAGTATATATGAACCAATATCAATAAAAAACAGGAACCCAGCAAAAGTATTTAAACCAATTTATTGTGAGTGGTGGTGATTATTAATAGCAAAAATAGTAACGATTACATACATAACAGATGAAATATACATGAAAAGGTGTGTTTTCTCAACATCCAGATGACTAATGTCTTTTGGCAGCATGTTGTATTAAGGATGATCTATTGAAAAATTTGAAAAAAGGAGTGATTGATGTATAAGTTACTTTTAACGCCTTTTATCACGGACTTTTTTTGAAGGGAATTTCCAAAAAACAAAACACATTTTCCAAACTCATCAAGGAAAGTAAATGTAGGAAATTTCAACTTGAAGCTGTGTGAAGTTCAGATAAATAAATATATAGATATATACACGCACACATAGAAATGTCAGAATACATGAATAACCCAATGGAACAATGCTCAAACCAGCGTTGTGGGTAGCAGTAAATAATAATCTTACAACTATGGAATTTCCATGGGTACAGATAGTATAAACAAATATCAGAACGCATGAATAACATAAACTCAACAAGAGTATTCAAATCAGTCTGTTGTTGGTGGTGGTAATTAATAGCAACGATAGTAATAATCATTACATGCATAGCAGATGAGATATATGTGAAAAGGTGTTTTTTTCAACCAGCAGGTGACCAATGTCTTTTGCTAGCATGTCATGTTAGGGGTGATAAATTAAAAAAATTGGGAAAAGGGGTGATCAATAAATAAGTTACTTCTCTTGCCTTTTGTTGGGCACTAAAAGTCAGAATTTAAAAAGAAAACAAGCATGAATACTGCTGGACACAAACTGAGTGAACAATTCACCTTGAACTTACATTGTATATTGAATAGCCTTTAATGGTAACTCATTTTGGGCGGGTTCAAAAAATAAAAAAAAGTATTTTCCTCATTGAAGTGAGTGGATGTGTAAAATTTCAAGTTTATACTATTAACGGTGAGGGCTAGGTAAAGTCTGGATAGATACATAGACGTCAGAACATAGGAATAACCTAAACCCAGCAACACTATTTAAACCAGTGTCGTGGATAGTGGTGATTTATAAAATGAAAGAAAAATTTGTCAAAATTAAAAATAACGATAATGCTTGATCTGAGAAATATGAATAACTGAAGTAAATTGAGTAATTTCTTTCTTCTGTTGTACTAATTTACGATTGCTTGGGGTTTTCTTCTTAATTTGCAAAGATTCACTTTGAATTTTCATAGATTTAACAAGTAAATATGATTACTCATCTCACCCATTTGACTTGCTTTTTGATTTATAAAAGATTCAGGTGGGTCACAGTCTGTTTTAGATGTCATTTAAAATGATTGGAAGCCATGCTTTTTGAAAGAGGGTAATGTATTTTCAAAGAAGAGGAGTGGTTGCCAGCCATGAAATTTGGTGATCAGAAACTTGTGATTTAAATCTCTCAGAGCAAGCGTTGGAGGCAAACTGACAACTATCATATTTGAGAGCATATAATCCCCCCCCAGACACACACACCCCAAAAAATGGCTCATAAGATGAATGTAACTTTCATTTTGTCCAGGCCCATATTGGCCTGACCTTGAGGAGGAGTTAAAAAGCTAGAGGATAAATGGGACGGATTCATCAGGGGAATGTGTTTTTTTCCCTGTTATATTCCCTATTGAAATAAGAGGGGGAGATCTTATATGCCATCAACTTTGGTAATGTTTCTATCAAGGCACACCCTCAGATTCCTCAGATTAAATCCAAAAAGAATGTGAAGTTGGTGCTCAAAGTCTTCTTTTAACAGAATAATCAAACTCAGAAGAGTTCAAGTCAAATATCAGATGCCTTTCATTGTGATGTGACTCTGGCCTCTATCTACTGAATCCACGAGGCAATGCCTTTTCTCTTCAGAACTTCCAAAATAAAATAGAAAAAAAATTGAACCCAATGAAAAAATATTAAGTAAAAAAGAAGAGAAAGAACCCAGACAAAAGCAAATATTTCAGGTACTACTTTTATGTGAAATAATTGCAGGGTCATGTTTCTTAACAGTGGAATTATCTTGGGTAAACATTTAATTCCAGGGCCAAACATAGCTACCAAGAATTCAGCCATTTTAATCCAGTTGAACAACCAGACAAGTCAACATCTTGAAAAGAATTCTGAGGACCCAAAATCTTGAACTAATCATTTTAATCCTTAAATTAATGAGTTCTGTATAACATGTAAGAAAATATTGACTTTGGGAATCACTAAAGTACAGAGGGGAAAATGATAGTAAAACATTGTCTGTGTCATCAAAATAAGAAAGAAAAAATATATAGCAGTTAATAAAAGCTGTCTGTGTTGTTTCTGAAGAACAAACAAAGATTGGAGACTGGAGAAAACATTTCAAAAAGGATAGAAGGGCTTTGCTTCAAAATTCTAACTGGAATCATCTCTCAATTCTCAAGCTGTCCAGTTCAAAGGATAACCAAAAAAATGAGGAAAAAAAATCAATTAAGAAGACAATGTCTGTGTGATTTCCTTTCCTCTTCTTTTTTTCAATCTTTCTTTTTCTGTTTCTCCACTTTCTTCAATCTTCTATCTGATAATCTTTTTGTTTCTATTTTTTTTCAATCATCATACAGGGTGTCCATAAAAATCTCTCTCTATTTCATTGCACTGTTTAAATATGAATAGAGAGGGACTTTATGAACATCTAGTACTGCTTTAATTCATTTTCTTTCAATTTTGATCCAGACTTTAAAAAAAAAATATTTCATTGTAATTTCTTCTGGTTTAATTGATTTCTTTTTGCTTTTCTCCTCCTCTTTTCTCTCATTTCATTCCTTTCTTTTCCAGTTTTTTCATCTTTTGAAGATTTCTTGCTTCATATAATATTTTTCTATTCTTCCATTTTTACTTCTTTCCTAATGATTTTCTTGTTCCTCTTTTCTTCTGAATATTTGTTCCTTTCTTGTAGCTTTCCTTCCAGCTTTCTATCTTTCTTTCTCTAATTCTAATATTTCTTTTTCTTTTAATCTTAATAATTCATCCATTCTTTTTTCAGCCTTCATTTTCATTACTCCCTGATTTAACTTCTTTCTTTCTTTCTTTCTTTCTTTCTTTCTTCCACACAGTTTTTGAATTCTAAGATTCTGAAAATGGACTCAAATGAAATTTCCTTGCCTGTCTAAAATTGTTTTCATTTACTTCAGGAAATCCAAACATAATTTCCAAAGTGAAAAACCATGTTGGAAAAAAATCCCTGTGCAAACGTTTTCAAACAACTTATGAAAAAAGAATAGCCCTTTCCCCCACCCACAGACCATTCATTTAAAAAAAAAAATGCTATTCAATTGGCAAATTTAACTGAGGTGAATTTTCGACATTAGTTCAGGGAGCACTTTAGTGATTGTATAAACAAATTAAGGAATGGAAAAAAGTAAAAGAAAAAAGAAGCAGTCAAAAAAATAGTTGGAGAATTATTTTTTATTATGTTTTATATGGTGCCAACATGGGCTGTCCAAAATTTACATGAGAAAATTTCAAATAAAAGCTCCGCAGGCCCTCACAAAAACAGTTTTGTTAAGGTTAAAATCTGGAGTGAGGAGAAAAAATTTAGTAAAAGGTTAAACTGAAGGTCCTGGATATAACAATAGAGAAGAATTGATCAAATTAGGGAAACATCACGTGCTTAAACAAAAAAAATTGTCTTGGAGCCTGCAGATGAAAAACCTGTTCTTCCTTTATTTTTTTCCATCTAAAAAATCATGAGAAACCATTCAAGAAAATTTAACTAGCTAATGATGCTGAGGTGTTGAAGATGTTTTTTTCCACAAAGAATATGCTTTTAAGTCACCCGTTTTTTTTCTATAAATGATGATCAGAAAAGAAAAGGTAGATGTAACTGGAATCAGATTTTGTTTTTCTTATTGTATGTGATTAAAGAATACAAGATGAAAAAAATAAGGGAGAAAAAGAATAAGCTACTTTGGTCAGAATCTACAATTTCATGTTGTCAGGAACAGAAAGTTTGAGAAATTGAAATAAAAAGAGAACCATAGCATAATGATAAAATAAAGCCTCTTGCACAACAAATATCTACTTTTTAAACATAATCTCTTTCCCTGTCTAAGCATTTACTTGAGCCAATGCTTCACCATTTAGCACATAGATTGAGCATTATACAGCCAAAATATTAGATCAATCATCAGCTAATACCTGAGTCAGACTATTGTCTATTGTATAATACTCGTGAATATTATTCTGAGGTTATTCACCTTTCATCAGATAGGACAACATTTGTGCACCCTGCACTGACCAGTAGAAGAAAATTGTTGTTGTTTCAAAAAACAAAGCTGTAGTATCTGATATTAGATGAATATTCCTGAATTTTGCTGACTGGTCTTTGAAAATTGCTAACCCAGTCAAAATCCAAGGTAGGTTTTGAGCTTCTTGGATGAATTGAAGGCTCTGGTAGTGATCTACACATGAATAATTTTCCCTATGACAAAGAAAAATCATCATCTGAATTAAACAATTGTGAACACAATAGTGTCAACAGTATCAGTCACGGACATATGCAAGGATTTCTGAGGATAATGGTTAGTCAAGTAATTCAGAAAATTATGATAACTTCTCAAAAACTAAATGACATTTGTAGCGAGACCAGCCCCCAAATGTGAATAGCTTTATGTAATACTTCTGGGATCCTCCATATTATGCCCAACCTTTGTATTATATTATTTGATTTCAAGAGTATTCTAGTAATTCTTTTGTTGTGAAAAAATCAACTGAGTGATATTGAAGCAAGAAAAAAATGGACCATGTGGGAGGTTTAATGTGTTGATCCTTGGCAAAGGAAGGCCCAAGATACATAAGGCCCAAAAATAATTCTGTCTTTGATATATAACATGTAGTATTATTGAATAGTGAATGATTTGCCTATAAACAGACTAAATAAAGTTGGTGGTAACATATACCAATGTCACCAGTATGCTATTGCTACAAGTGATGAAGAGAAAAGAAATATAATAGGCTTGAACAACAATGACAGGAACCGGGGATATAAAAACAATGATAAAAAGAAAGAAATCTAGATAGAAAACATTAAAAGCTGATTGAGAATGAATACCAACAACAGTTTACAAAACGCTTGGAAATTATAAGAAATTTGAGCCGCACAATTCAGATTAAAATGAGTGGAACCGAATTACAGATAAGAATTGATAGATAATTAGGATTTGGGGCAATGACTGGGAGATAGTAACCAGGCTGGGGAGAAGGACCAAAGCTAAATGAGACAATGGTAACCAGAGAAGATATAGATCAGAGAAAGTGAGGAGCTTCCTGGGAGTGATAAATAAGGGAAAATAATCCAAAAACAAATGAAAAGCTGCTTTCTGTTGGGAACGCTCACACCCCATCTATCCACCATCTATCTCAGTAATGTCCCTGCTATTGAAAGTTGAGAGTGATACCAGATTATTGTGTTGCTTTTAGATAATTTAGGGATAGGAATGGAAGATTAGAAATATTTATTTTGTTTCAGATAATTTGGCAAGCTTCAGAAGCAAATGTTGCCTACACACTTTACCCAGTCCATAGTTTTCACTTTCAAAGATAGGTTCCTCTTTTGGACAGCAGTGATATATCGTCATCGTTTGCGCTGACTCAGTATTCAATCAGTGAATAGTATGTAGAAATCATCCACCAAAACTGTCAACATAGGTTTTTTTCAGTTTCTAAGTAATTCTGGCTGACTGACAATTTATGTATGTTTGTGTGAAGCCAGGGGGGCTGAAAATTCTAACATTCACCCCTCATTGTCTCGAAGGATGTTTTTTGTTTTTTCAAAATTTTCCCTCGAAAGTAAGTTGTTTTTTTTGGTGGCGGTGGTAGGGGTTTACAATGTGAGTTTATGCTAAATAGATCACTTAGTTTATGTTTGGAAGCATTCATGCTCTTTCTTTTGGAAATTCTTTTTAAAGACTTTTCAGTGAGGCAAACAGATGGCATGAGAATTAACTTAGTCATTGATCACCCCTTTTCCAATCTTTTAATTGATCACCTCCAATAAGGCATGTTGATCAGATGTGTGCATATCTAAACTCAGACCCAGTGTTGCCAATTCAGATATTTATCAACTTAATTTTTTTTTGATTTGGGAGTCCAGTGTTGCCAATTAAGATGGGTTTTTTTTTTTTTTTAGATTTTTTTGAATTTTGGAGTGACTTTTGATTAAAAAAATTGGAAAAAATTGGCAACACTTCAGCATCTATTTGAGAGAATCATTATGAATTCAAATGATGAATTTAAACCAGCTGCGTTTTCATCTTAACTTAAGTTTATATTGCGTCACTAGGGTTCTTCATTCTACCTAATTGAAGCGGCTATGCTACTGTCTCTAGTATTATGTATTGTATACGCCACTGTTGTAAGCCAATTTGTCTCAAGGGTATTTGGAGAATCACTCTTCACTGCAATTCAACCAAACCTCATAATTGACCATATTGAGCTTCAATAGATGGTCTTCTTGTCATAATACCAATGCATTGGACACAGTGTTAGCATAGCTTCTTTTTGATAACTAAATGTCCACCTTATATACTGGCATATGCGGTGTATCTAAAATTCAAACATAATTCATACTTAAGTTTTTTTTTAACCCAATATAACCAACATAGTACCAAAGCAAAATATTACCTACTTAGTATATCTGCTTCACTAGTCCATTTGCATCAGTAGACTGATATTGAATGTGTGTCTTCGGTGAATTAATGCAGAGCCAAAGTCATTTTATTTCACTGAATTTCATTTATTTTACTACATTATTTGGAAAAACTTGGTTCATTGACAAAAGAATAGGGGTATCAATATTATTTGCGATCTAAAAATCAATTTTTTAAGCTTGATAGATTTTGTATAAAAAGAGTCATGTTAAAATGCAATTTTGAAATAGTAATAATGGCAATGTATATAAGTTGAAGTGCCTTTATCTCAGTCATTTCTGAAAAAGGATTCAAAGATGAAATGTACCAATGAAAGGATGATATCAATGTAAAAGACTCCAAGTGTAATCAAATTTGTGGATGTCAGTTCAGCTTGAGGAATTCTGAGGAACTCGGAGTGAAAATTTAATTATAAAACAATAATATAAATCATGTATGTGGGACAAAATCAAATTTATATAATTTAGGTCAGCTCAAAGAATTCAGTGAAACATACTCGAGTTACCATGTGATTCTGAAACAGCAGTACTACAGGTGCATCAGGGATCAGATCAATGCTTTAAAAGTCCATGAATTCAGGGGAATGAGCTTACGCTATAAAATAAACAGTGTGAATTCTTTTTGTGTCTTTGTTCTCCTGTCCATAACAATGACCTCTTCCACTCAAAGGTAACAATTTTAATGATAAAAGCCTCCTACCAACCATTTGAAACAATCAACTCTTCCACTTGAACCAGTTCAGCTCCTTTTTAATAAAACCTTAGATAAAATTGATTAAACGTCAACATTTATTTACACTGTTAACAAGTTTTGAAGCAGAGAACTATTAAGTCTTAAAGTAAGAGACTGTGAAAGAACCACTTGAACTCTAAGGAAATATAGAGAGATATTTATACCTAATGTATTGTATATATATCTATATCTACCTATCTATCTATCTATCAATATATATATATATATATATATATATATATATATATACACACACACACACACATATATATATATATGTATATATATATATATATGTATATATATATATATATATATATACATATATATATATATATATATATATATATGTATATATATATATATATATATATACATATATATATATATATATATATATATATATATATATATATATATATATATATATATATATATATATATATATATATATATATGTATGTATGTATGTATATATATATACATATATATATATATGTATGTATATATATATATATTTACGGAACGCCGCAATGCATTAGGTAAATATAATAGTTTCTTGGGAAAAAATCAACTCATAGAAATTTGAATATACCCATGAATTTCTAATAACTAGTAACAATAATAACATTGACAAAAATATCAACAATACCTATGGAATATATTTCACATTACATTAATAAATTCAGTTCAAGCATTCTAGGTTTGAATTTGATTCTGGAACAGTGATATTTGACATGTATAATGACGTATGTTCTTTGTGGTTCATTAGAATTAGCTCAATTAGTCTGCTGCAGTTAGTCAAGTACTAAATGGCTAAAGTGAATTAATAGCATCTTTGATATTGAGCTCGGTTTAGATTTGACTTATTGAATATACCAATATATATGACAGACGTTTCATTTTTTTAAAACGGAAAAATATAGAAATATCACACAGCTAATGTGCTTGTATTATGACAAGACAGCAATCTACCAAGGCGCAATATTGAGCTTGGATGAGTTGCAGTGAGTGGCAGTCTTTCAAATACCCTTGCAAACCATTCATTTTATAGTCTGGCATATATGGTAAAAATAAAAGATCAAATAATAGAAATCTTTTACTCAAAAGATTGTCGATATTTCGATGCTATTTGACTCAATCTTGTATCAGTATCATCACTAAATACTGGTATCAGCTATTCCACTTCTAGTTCCAGGGCATGTAAGTATAGAGCAAGGGTGTTGTCTATGTGATGATTCACACTTCTTTTCTCTGTTGTGGAGTACCAGCCAGAAATCAAGATCAAGATAACTGTCAATAGAATGAGAAGAGAATTAAATTCATGCCTTTCCTAAAGGCAACAGCATAAAAGTGGCAACAATGGTTGTGAGAAGAATGTGAACTGGATATTTTGATTTCATTTTCCTCCAAGCTGTTACGAACTGAGTTAATACATGCCTCCAGTTCTTGCTCACAACTCATATATTGCATAATTTAGTAATGAATCCCCGTAACTTGCTCCCTGCCTCAGGAAGCATGGCAACTCCGGTCCCAACTGGCATCCAAACCCTCTCTATTAATTCAAGACATGTCTGTCTGGGAAACTGCAGTCAATAGCCCCCATTTTTCGGGAATGAAGCATACTGGGCCATTAGCTTTGAGTGAGCTGTATGCACTGATCTGACTATCGATATATTTATGGTCTTGTTGAGATCACATGTCACACTTCAAGTCAGTTTTATGTCCGCTCCGACATATGGCTGGGTTCACGGGTGGCGCCACCATCATGGAAAGATCGGGAGGGTAAGCCAAATCGAAAGAATGTAATTTACACCAATCGTAAAAATCAATCACAGAGCAGATGATCTGATCATTTTGAATTGTAGTAGATTATTTGTTGCTTCAGAATTTGTCATTAGCTTGGCTGGGTCCATGGAAGCAGAGGAGAGATTTTTACTGGCAGTTTTATTGACAGCTTGATCGGTAGCAGGTTTTGGGCAGTTACTGGCACTCGTTCAAATTGTCACTTTCCATTTCTTTATTTTTATTTAGTTTTCCTTCCTTCACATGAAAGTTCTTCATATTTTTCTATCAAATTCCCTTTCCTTCTTTCTTTCTCTTTTCATTTTTCCTTTTTATTTCTTTTTCTCCTTTTCCTTTCGTCTTTCTCCTTTTTTTTCTTTTTGTCCTTTTCTTTCTCTTTTGTCCTTTTATTTCTCTATTTCCTTTTTTCTTTTTTTCATTTTTATTTTCTTTTGCCATTTTCCCTTTCTCCTTGTGTTTTTTTATTCATTTGTGTTTGATTTTTTCTTTCAACTTTTTCTTTTTTTGCATTCTGACTATATTTCTTTCCTCTGCTTTTCTTTTCTCACTTTTTCTCTTTCAACCTTTTTCTTTCTTTTCCTTACTTGCCTCCCTCTTTTTCATTCTCTATTTGCTTTCATTCTCAAACTTGTGCCAGGATGTTGTTTATTTAATCCTGTGAATTCCATGTGGAGCATAGGGCCACAACTGTTCTGCCGAAGTTTCAGAAGTGAGTACGATTTATGTGGTTGAGTCGCTAGCCCCACATCTAACCCTTCTCATTACCCGGGCTTGGGATCAGCTATGGCAACTTCCAAGTTGTATGTTTTCTTCTCTCAGAATAACCTTCCCTTAGATGGACTGCCTTACAAGGTTAAAGGTTTCCAATTGCCCTGCTATTTACTCGTAGCTGGGGAGGAGCAGTGGATTCATGCCTTTTCCCAAGGGCGATTATGCAAAATGAGTGCAAACAGCATCATCCAGAACTCGAACAATCTATTGATGCCGTTTTCCTTACTGTTAACTGTTACATACTTCTTTACCAGCACCTGTGACTGATTGAGTTAACGTTAATAAATATCAACTCTCTTTCTTTTTTCTTTTTTCCTTTTTCTTCTTTTTTTCTTCCCCATCTTGAATTCTCCCCCCCTCTTTTTAACGTGATTCATAACATCTTGCACTTGGCATAGCACCAAGAAATGGTCAGTGTCAAATCTTATGAGAATAGTAAAGATGAAGAACAGAAAATGAAGTGCAGTTGGTGTAAGCTGCTAAGTCAGAAGATATGTTACTTTGACCATTCCTGTGCCTCCTTGTCTAGAGAGCATATTTTGAGTACCATTAACACATGTCCTGCCATAACCTTCTTTTCTGTAAAAGCAGTTTGACCAGTCAAAGAGGCAGAAGGTTATCTATCAACCAAAGTCAGATTCATTTAATGTGTAAAGAACTTTTCCAGCCTCACTTTCAGGTCATTGAATTTTTCTTTGATTTTTAAATATGATCTTTGTAATCCATTTGAATCAATGATTGCATTCTGGTGAGTTTAATTTTGGGTAGGAATAAATTAGGATGAAAATTAAGACTTATGATTCTAGTGATAACTTTACAAGTCCCAACACAGGAAAATTAGCAATTTGTTCTGTTTATATGGATCCATTTTTCAAGCTAACTAACGCATTTAATCTTGTGTCAAACTAAATACTATGTCTCAATTAGTGTAGGATGGATGGTCACAGAAATTAAATTAAGTACGTAAAAGAACATACATTGGAGAAATAAAGGAATTAGAATAGATGGCAAATACCTAAACAACATTAGATTTACAGACGACATCTTTCTTTTGCTGAGAACCTTCATGACCTCCAAATAATGCTAGACAAACTGAATGAAGAAAGCAAGAGAGTTGATTTTTACTTGAACTCCAGTAAAACAAATGTCCTTTAGAACAAACATGTTTGGAACAAAGACACAAAAACCAAAATTGAGAATGCAGAACTGGATAAAGTAGACCACTACATCTACTGAGGACAATGAATCTCCATGAAATCCTTAAAAGATGGAGGCACAATATATTAAAAGAAAAACAAGGGTCTGAGATGTCATAGAATCAATTAGAAAATTCAAATGGCAATGGACTGGTCATGTTGCGAGAATGGCAGACAATCACTGGACATCATGTCACACAATGTAGAGTCCCAGTGATCATGTGCAAAACAATGCCAGACAAAAAATAAGATGGCAGGATTAATTAGACAAGTTCAAGAAGTATTGGGTACATTGCCAACAATAGAGAAATCTAGTTAATCATGGGGAAGGTCTATGTCCATCAATGGATACTTAAAGGATGATGATGATGGAGTCTTTTATAATGGTCGTCTGTGTCAAGGAGAGTGGTGGTGTAACAGTTACTAGCACAGAAAACATTTTGATTCAGGCTGCTTATGCTCATTTTACATTGAAGCCCATTGTAAAGGTATGAATTTATCTCTTCTCCCTCTATCTATTGGTGTAAAGCGGGGATGTTAGAACCCTTTAGTCCAGTAAGGTAAACCAACTTGAACCCAAGTGAAGACCGGGAGTCAGGTGTAGGGTTAGCAACTCCAACTGGTAAAATTTACACTGCTGTAGAAATTGCAACAGCCCTGCCCCCAACTACTGTTCACTGGTATGATGTGGTATGGTGTGGCCTGGAGTCTACAGGAATAAACAAAAACAATTAACATATAGAATGATATAATTCTTTGATAGATTCTCCAAATCTTTGATAAAATGTTCCAGTTTCTCATTGTTTCAATTGGGAGTAGAGAACTTCAAGCCTTGTGGCCCATTCACTTTACACTCTCACCATATGGTACAAATATCACATGACTTCTACATGATGTAGAAGTTTGTAAGTAAATATAAAAATGAAAAGCAAAACCAAAAATGACAGAAAAGGAAATTAATTAACAAAAAGGTAATGATTGAATGGTTGAAATTACACCTGCCAGGTGTATTAATAAGCACTTTGATGTGCACCGGCTGTTTTCTAATCGTGTTTTTTATGTGTATTTTTTTCAATCAGATAAACAGGGAAAAGTATGTTTAGTCAATGGAATTTTCACTTGGAACGGTATGGTTGGCGACTGCCAGCTTTCGAGATACACCTGCCTGAACTTTTACTCTTGAAAGGGATCTTTTGTGTATTCGCTTTAAAAAGAAAAATATGGCTTTAGCCTCTTGCCATGAGTTCTCAAGACTTAATGCTTTCTTTCCGATTATTTTTGCAAGCTCAAAATGAAACGTAAAAGAAAGTCATAACAATAATGGAATAAAGTTACTTCCTTTATCACATGACACATGAGGCAATGATTTCTGTCTGCATTTCTTGAATGCTCCATTGAGATCCAATCAATGTTTGTAGCAATTGTTGCGTTTTTATGGGGCTGTGGGTGCAAGTTCAACCCCTAAGATTGATCGCCTTACAAAGCAAAAGAGCTCTAACTATCCTACTATTTGCACATAACTGAGGGAAGAGGTGGATTCATGCCTTTCCTATTGAAAAATTAATGGCTTTATAAATATATACTTCATTATTGCATTTTTACTGATATAGTACATATATTTTATGCATGTTAATATATTGCTTGATTTTTGTCTTCCTGACTGTCCATTTCAGCATAGGGTAGGGGCAGAGTATCTGCCTCTGGATCCAGAGCAAAGGTTTCAACCCTACCTAGTGGTGCTGGAAGGGATATCGAGTCTATAGCCACTATAATACAACGAAACAGCTGTCTAACACAATTATTGATTATATATATATATACATATATATATATATATATTTATATAAGTATAGATGTACCATTGTATACAAAACTAATCATATTGATAGAAATACAAGCCTATTTGAATGACAAGTCAGTACCTTTGCTTACATGAAAGCTTTCTCTTTGAATTTTTAATACTGCTTCAAAATTTTGAAAAATCCTTCCTTTCCCTATGACTTTAGACCGTATATAGGTAACATTATTAAATGTTTGATCAGTGGAAATAATCTTAATAACATATATTTATTTAAGAATGTATTACAATTTAGATTTTACAAGCTTTAAAGTGATGATAATTGAGAAGGACAACTTGTTGCTTTATGTTTTGTATATGTTGTATGTCATCTGATGTGGTATCTGACTTTGTTATTGATCCTAGTTCTAATATCTGTGTATTCTCGATAGGTGGGTGGTACTTGATTTACAATGAAAAATATGAACATATTTTGTGACCATGAAATAGCGATGTTTTTTTTACATGATGTGCATCTCTAATCGTAATGAAGTGGTTTTGGAACAGAAATCATAGAGAGAAAAAGAGAAAAAAAACAGTCGTTTCTTTTCCTGTCAAATTTTTATATAAAACAAGATTAAATTAAATGATAGTTACATGACAAAACAGCATTTGAAAAAAAAATTCTGTTTCAATTGTTTCTACAGTCATCAACAAAATTTCTGTTGTGATTGTTGTTATTACTGACACCATAAATAGAGTCTCATTATTTCAAGTTTAAACCTCCTGAAGATTTTCAAGAGTCTAGTTGTAACTTCTGAATGGACTTGACCTAGTTTCATATGCTATATGTGCTCATCATCAGTGTAATAAAAAACACAATATTTTAAAGATGTTTTTTTATTATTATCAAGATGATGATGATGATGATGATGACGATGACGATGACGATGACGATGACGATGATGATGATGATGATGCATGTTGCTTTTATAATTGTGCCGAGAAGACAATTATTATTGAAAATATATGAAAATCTGGCCAAGATCACTAGGGTCTTGATAATGGTAGAAAAAGAACAATGCCTGCTGTGTCTCAAAGATCTATAATGTATCACATTTAGTTTCAAGCATCTTGTATGTCCTGACCCATGCTGCCAGAGTGTGCTAAGACAGTATTTCATCCCAAGCTATCTAATACTTATTGAAGAAAACCCAGTGTCATTTTCATTTAGAGATAGAGATGTGATAGATTCCATGATGTATAACATTTCCTCATAATACTATATTACTTACTTTTTGAGTTTCTATTTGATTTGATGAATATCATTAATCTTATATTCAGTGAAAGACTAGATGTCTTTGACTTGAAATCCTCGGCCATTTGTTTATTTCTGGAGACTCTTGGTAGAGTATCGGTCCACAACCATGCAATGTGATGATGTTGTAGTTTCAATTGTATATAGGCTTTGATGGGTTGGAATTGTTAACCCCAAGCCCCAACCTTCCACCTTTACCTGGGTCGTAGATTTTTTTCTGCCTAATCTTCTGTAAGATGGACTGCCTTACAAGGCTCAAGGGGCTCCAACTGCCTTGTTACTTTCTCATAGCTGGACGAGGAGTAGATTCATGTCTTTTCCAAGAGCATTAGCGAAAAGCAATCATAACCACCCTTAGATAAAACTTGAATTTGATTCGCCAATTCTATTCTCTAAGCTGATTACTGTTACACCGCTCTGCACCTCATCTCCCCTTCCAAATTTGTTACAGTTATTAAGCACCGGTGATTTTCCATCACAAAATCATTTTCACAAATCATTGTATACATATCAATTAATTCTCACGGATCTGTTTTATCATAATTGATATTAGATAAACAAATACTATTTGATACATTGCATAAGATAAGATAAACCAAGGAGTTTGTACCAATAATGTTACTAATCTACTATTCAATTCTTTGTAAAATGAAACCGACCTCCTCATCCACCAAAAAAGAGAAGATCTGACTTATAAAGAAAAATAATTGCAAAAAACTAATACATTTGTCGTACCTGTATGAATATAAGCCCAAGAGATTTTGCCACAAACAAATTCCATTACTTTGGCAAATTTCTGGAATGCTTGTAGTCTGGTCTCTTGTAATCAGTCATAGTCTTTCTTGTTCATTAACTTTATTGTTATTTGTGTTAAAATACGCTCGTTAATTAATTTGCTTTGATGTCTGAGTGTTTCTTTTTGCGATGGCAACTTTGTAACATAACATTTGCCGTTGTGTAATTAGACATTTTAAAATGGAAGGTTGACTCACAGGAATAGTGCATGGAAGTCTTCAGTGAAAATATTTGTTTGTGCACTTGAAAAATGTATTAATTTTTTTCATTCTTTTAGCTCGTTTACAATGGTTTCCTTTTTTTTTTAATTTTTTTCTTTTCTTTTGTTCTTGTCTGCTTTTGTCATTAGTTTTTTCTTTTCTTCTTCCTTTAAATATCTTTTCACTCTCTCTCTCTCTCCCTCTCTCTCTCTCTCTCTCTCTCTCACACACACTCTCTGATTCTCTTTTGCTTTCATTTGTACTTTCTCTTTGTTCTTTGTTTTTTTGTTTCTCTGTCCCTCTTCTTTAAGAGTTTTTTTTCTCTTGTTTAAGTTTGTACTTTTCCTCCTTTGTTCTTTTTCTTCTTTCTTTTCCTCACTCTTTCCTTTTTCTTTCACTGATCTTTTCTCTCTGGTTTTCTTTTGTTTTCATTTATATTTCCCCTTTTTTTGTTCTCTCTCTCCTCTCTCTTCATCACTATATATATATATATATATATATATATATATATATATATATATATATACCTATGTGTCTAGATTTTTCCCAGCTTTAAAAATGCATAATAGAAAGTTGAAATTTTGCACACACAAACACATCATGAGTTGGGAAAACATTTTTTTTCACCCTCCTCCTTATAATGTAAGTTTGAGCTAACTTGGTTCCTTCGTTTGTGTACAGCAGCATTCACAAATGCTTTTTTTCAAATTCAGACTTTCAGACAATAAAAGGCAATAGCAGTAACCTATTCATTGATCCCTACTTTTTCATTTTTTCATTTGATCACCCTCAACACAATATGCTGCCAAAAGACATTCATCACATGATGCTTTCTACTCAGTGACTAAACACAACACTTTTTTTATTTATAAATATACAGTTCAAGCTATATTGTTAGTATTTTTATTTAGGTGACATTTTACCACCTCCACTGCTTAATTTACCAGAAAAATGAAAGCATGTATTGGTGGCACTGATTCATAATTTCCCTTGGGATTCTAGTTCTATATGTTTTTGAAACATCCTTGTGCTTTTTTTTCAAAAACTCTTATTTCATTACTCCTTGTTTTCCATCAACCCCTTTTCTTTTATGCTTTTGTCTCGTACTTCCTCTCCTGTTTTTTCCTAAAATCAAATTTTCTTCATTGTTTCCTGAATTTGATACCAACTGTGATAAGCCAACATTGGTTCAAGACTGTATTCTTTGGACAACCAGTATGGAAGGAACTTGCTAGCAATGGCTTTTGAAACCATCACTCTATGGAAGATGATTCTCCATTGCGGATCCATTTTGTGAGTCATGATGTCCGTTGGTTGTCTGCCATTCTTGCAATATAACCACCCTATTGCCATTTAAGTTTTCTAATGGATTCTACGATGCCTAAGACTCCTATTTTTTATATTGTATTGTCTTATGGTTTCTCCTTGTGCATGTTGCATAGTTCTTAGTTTGAGGGGTAGTCTTATGATTAGTTACCATGCTCCAATAATGACTATCGGGAAGATGCATTGGTTGTATATTCTTCTGTTCAGGACAATTGTTATGTTCTTGTTATAGAAGGTTGAGCTTGCTCTGCCAAAGGCTTACCATCCAATAGTGAATCTTTGCTTGATTTTTTCTTCTTTTGAGAATTTTATAGAGATTCATTGTCTTTTGGTACATGTAGTGGTTTACTTTCTCCAGCTCTGCTTTTTTTTTTTTTTGATCGTAGCATGTTTATTTCCAACATGATTGCTACCCATGACCTTTGTTTCACTTAAGTTCATGTGGAGGCCAATTTTCTTGCTTTTTTTATTCAGTTCATCTTGCATTTGTTGGAGGTCATGGAAGTTCTCTGAAAAAAAAGAGGATATCGTCTGCAAATCTGAGATTGCTCAAACATTTGCTGTCTATTGAGTTCTTTACTTTCCCAGTCTAGGTTTCGGAAGGTTATGAAGTGTTTGGGTGAGCTGGTATCACCTTTTCCTACCCCTTTCTGGAGCTAAAAGGGCTTTGAATCTTGATAAATGAGTCGCTGTGACTCTATATATGCTGTAGTACTCTTGACATATCAGGGCCTACACCTTGTAGAATGATAGCTTCAATGACTTTGGGAATTTCCATTGGTGTCAACGGAGGTTTCTTTTCAGTATTCAAGTCATTCTGGTTGGCCAGCCTGCTGGCTATGTGTATGTTACATGTACAAGCTGCACCAATGGAGCTAGAGGGCTATAAATTCAAACATTTCCTCTTTTTTTAAGTCTAGAAAAAAATTTTGTTTGTTTTTAAAAATTTCTCCCAAAGTAAGTTTTTTGTTTTGGGGGGGAATCAGTTTATGATGAAATTTCATGCTAGCTCCCTTAGCATCATTCAAACTTTTTTTTTGGAAAAAAATTTTTTAGCGATCCCAAAAAGAATTGGAAGAAGTGACTTATTCATTGATCATCCGTTTTTTCCAATCTTTTAGTTGATCACCCCTGCCACAGCCTCCTGCCAAAAGTAGTTTGCCTTATGACATTTTCTATTGAGTGACTAACCAGACCTGTTTCCATTTTTATCCCTCCTTACATTCCTCCTTCGCCTATTCTCTGCTTGCATCACTGATGTCTTGGTGTCTTAACAATTGTCTCCCTTTTCTGTTCATGTCTTTTTCTCCTGATTTTTCAAAATTCTTTCTTTTTTTTTCATTCGCATTCTTTTTTCACCTTTTTTCTTCTTTCTGATTTCCTTTATTTTTTTTTGTACACTTCTCCTCTTTTTCTCTAATCTACACACCCTTTTTACTCTTCTTTTTTCTTCTCATCTTCTCTCCTCTCTCCTTACTCTTACCCTTTTTCTTCTCATTTTCTTTCTTTTCTCTCCATATTCTTGTCCTTTTTCTTCTCATTTTTTCTCTCCTCTCACTCCAACATTTAGTGAGATTTGTCAGTAGAAAGGTAATAGGTAAATTGCTAATTATAAAGCTTTCTGGGTCCTGGGGAGGAGGGGGGAGATTTTCAATTGACACTCCAGACCCCTCTATAAACCTCTGTTCTCTTCTCATTTATTTCTTCTGACTTTGTTTTCTGTTCCTGCTTTCTGCTTCCCTTCTTTATTTCAACTAATTTCATCTTTATATCATGTGTACAAAACTTTCCAGCAAAAAAAACTGCCTGCAACTGAGCACTCAGTCTCTAATTTTCACAAAAGAGCACCGGGAACTTTTGCACACATGTAATACATCTTCTCTGTCTTTTTTTTCTTCTTTTATGATTTTTCACTTTTCCCCATCTATTTTCCCAACTTCTGGTATTTCTTGATGAGTTTTCTCTCTACATTCCATTGTCTTCTAATTAATTCTTTCCTTCCTACTTTCTTTCTCTCTTTCCTAAAATAGTCTTTTCTTTCTTTTTATAAAACTTTTTTCTTTCCTTCCATCTGTCTTATTTTTCACCCTTTCTTTTTCCTTCAATATTTTTACTAAAATCTTTTTATACAGGTCTCTATTTTCTTTTTTTTCTCACACTCTTATATTCATTTCTTCTCATCTCTCATTTTTCTCTAATTTTCTTTTCTCTCTCTCTTTTTTTCTGTCTTACATTTTGATACTCTTTCTATCTTTCTTCCGTTCCTCTCAGTTTCTCTCTCGATTTTTTCCTTTTCCTATTCATCTTTGCATATCTCCTATTTCTTCTCACCCTTTCTTCCTTCTTCAAAAACTTCCCCATTCCTTTCTTTCTGACTCTTCTCCTCTATTCCTAAATGAGAACATTTTTTTTCTTTTGGAATTTTGAGGCCTGAATTTATGTTCAGCTTGTACTTTTGTTCTGTACATCAGATCTCACTTCTTTGTTTTACATCTTTGGTCTTGCATTAAGAGTTTATTCATTAATTAATCCCTTTGATCTTTTCAAACTTTTCTTTGAATTTGCTGACATTTTGATAGTTTTCTCTCTTTTCCTTTTCTCATTTGCGATAATAATTAGATCCCCCCACAACAACCAGAATAGCCGGTAAAATTTTACACAAGTATCTGTTTACAAACATACAAGAGAAGCAGACATTCTTATTGCGGAGAATGCACCACCTGATTAGAGAAACAAGTGAGACATAGCCTTAACCAGTTTGACAGAAGAGCTCTCGCACAAAGAAATTAGAATCTGTTTGAATTGCCTCCGGCTAACGGGGGGTTTTCATTAATAAATCACAAAAGATCGAGTGGCAACATTCTTGTCAAAGGTTCTTGGGAAAGTTCCATTAACAAAAATCCGATGAAAGCTTTTTCGTTAAGTTCATTTGTGTAAGATGATCTGTAAAACTTCATTATTTTCTCTACTACTGGCAAAAAGTCTTCGCTGGAGTAGTTTGTATGATAGTTACTTTACAAGGATCAGCTTGTAAATGTTATCAACTTTTCGTGGTATTATTTTCTTGCTTTGAGGCTTTTTCTTTTTTGTCTTACAATGTCTCATCTCTGCATTTTCCAATCACCATCAAAAGACATGATACGGCTGATCAACAACAACAAAAACAAATCTAATTTAGAGACACTCACTGAATTTAACAAATCATTTTGTGTTTTTTTTCATTCACAGTATTTCTTATTCTTTACTAAGTGAAGCTATGCAAAGATTTATAGAGAGTGGTTATTGAAGATATTACAAGCTTTTGATTAACAACTCTCAAGCAATGATCCCCGACCATCAGGCCATAGACCAATGCTGGGCTGCTAAGTATGGTACATGAAAAATGATATGATCATACTTAAACTTACAAATTATATCAATATTCTTTTATTTTCTTTGTAAAATAAAAATATATTCTTTTCTTCAAATCTGAATATTAGGTTTGACGGATAAAACAAATGAAATTGTGTGTATTAGTCATTTTGAGTGATCTATAGTTGACTTATTGACTTTATATTGTCGATATCAAAGTGGTACATGGTATTGAATAGTATAATATTGTAGATTGGACACAGAGATCATCAAAAAGATGCATCAGTGTTACACATCACTGAATGAAAGCAAAAGCAAAGCATGTAATCAAGTCTTATGATTTATGTATATGTATGATTATGTGACTTTAATTATGAAAACATGCAGAAAAATGACCAGCTAGTAACAGTAGTTAGCGGAACAATCAAAGGCAGGAGCAGCAGAGATCAGAAAAAAGTTTCCTCTCAGGTCTTGCTGCCCTATACATGGTCAGAAAAATAAGATCCTTGTTTGACTAAAGAATCTTCATCCCTTGTTCAAGCTCTCATTCTCTCTCCAATGTATTGAATAAAGTGAGAATGCTCAACAAAAGTAACTTGTCTGAATTGTATTTTGATCAGACAGAGAAGATCTATGGAAAAATGATGAGTTAGATTACTTTGGTTAGGGAACACAAGTCATTTACCAGGTAAGAGTTCAGTTATCTGTTGTTGAAATTTGAGATTTTTTTTCCCTGGTACTTTAATTCCACATTCTGTTCTTTTCTTTTTCTTCTATCTCTTGTTGACCATTGCCTTAGAACACGCACATGAGCAATAGTCAAAACATGAAAAAACAAAAAAAACAAAACAAAGAGAAATGAATAATTCAAGCTGAAGAAATTCTGGTTTTGATGATCTTCCAATTTCAAGACTTATACTTCCTGGTAGTCCCATGCCTGCGATGCCCATGGTATATAGGTCTGGCAAGTCCTGGGGAAGGTCAACATTTAACGATGGATGTTAAAAAGCTGATGATGAATGCCTGAATTAAAATTTCTCAGCAAACTTTCTAAAACAAATCTGCAAGACATATATATTCCAGCCTTCATAGAAATCTATAGATATATTACTCCCATAATTGATATCTTGAGGAATTTATCTGTAAAATGTATAAAAATCAATGAAAACAGCAATGTAAAGATTATATAAATCATCTATAAATCATCAGTTCTATAAAAGCTAAGACAGGAATCATATAAAAAAAAATCTTCTCTCTGAATATTTGGAATGGAAATTCCTTTTTTGATAACTTGGAGATGATGGAGATAGATTTTAGGTACTGAGTACATGGCAACAGTTCTAAACCTGTAGATTTACAAATCCTGAAGATCCACCATTCCCCACAAAAACCAAGGCAGGATTTGGTGAGCTTGTTGAGTAGGCAGACCATTCAAAAGCCTAGTGACAATGAGAAAATTCATTTAAATAAAGCAGGTCCTTGGTAATAAAAAGTTTGGAAAACACTGGTATACAGTATGGCAGTATATAGGATTTATGCTCAGGATTCACAGAGGTGTTCATGAGAGATGATTGAAGTAACTGGTGAGTGTTTGTGCTGCTTTTACTTTGGGGTGACCATGAGGATATCCAGTGTCTCCAATAAAAAACTGGAAATTGATAAGTGGATATGCGCTGGTAATTGAGAAGTAGGTATACAGTGTACTCCCCTCCTTTTTCCGTCCTTCTCACAGTGAGTTTAGAAGGAGTAAACATAAAATTACATAAACTGAGAAGCAGCCATTGAATTTTTGCCCTCTAGATGAATAAGCTTTACTCATTCAAAACATTGGAACTCTTGGGCCATTAGTCTAAAGCTCAGAACATTTGGTTATCATTCATCATTATGCAATGCTATAAACTATCATTACCCAAGTTAACCGAATATATCTTTCTTTCTGTTTTATTTTTCATGAAAGTCTCCCCCGCCTTTTTTCCCCATTGCAGCTATCAAAACAACTTTTGCTACTGTAGATTGAAAGAACATTCCTCATACTAAGGTATGACCAGTCAGGGAGGGAAAAGGAGTCCGAGACATCACAGAATCCATTAGAAAACTCAAATGGCAATGGGATGGTCATGTTGCAAGAATAGCAGACAACTGGTGGACATCATGACCCATAACATGGATCCCCACAGATCACATGCGCAACTGAGGCCGGCAGAATACAAGATCGAGAGATGAACTAGACAAATTCAGAAAGTAATGGCTCCACGATGTCCACAATAGAGAGGTGTGACCAATCCTGGGGAAGGTCTATGCCCAACGATGGACAATAAAAGTCTGATGATGATGGATATGGATACAACATCAACGTAAAATTGACACCTGGAAAATTTTAAAATCTGGCAAAGATCAGCGTATCATTTGATTTTAATAAAATTTTCAATACTTATTTATTAGAGGAATGAATTTAAAGAAATAAAAAATTTTCCATCTCAAATATCAGAAAAGAATAATTTTTTCTTGTATGATTCTTACTGTTTAGATGATTTATCTCATCTATACATTACTGTTTCCATTGATTTTTACACATTTAACGGATAAATCCCTCGAGATATTAATTATGTTTACCTTTTTAAGAAAAGCGCTCAAGCCTGCTTGAACTGGTAGTCTAAATTTGGAAATTAAAAAAAGGAAAATCAAGTAAAATATTTTACTTCTTGGCAAACCTTTTAGTTTTATTCAATCAATTTTGGCTTTAATCTTTTCAATCTGGAAAAAAAAATTCACTCAATATTTAAAAAAATATTCATTCATCATTTTCATCAATTACTCCCATGATTAATATCTTGAGGGATTTATCTGTAAAACGTGTAAAAATCAATGAAAACAGCAATATATTAATGATATGAATCATCAATAAATAATCAATTAATAAAAGGTAGGGCAGGAATCATATGAAAAACAAATCTTTCCTTCCAATATTGAAGTGGAAAATTGTTTTTTTCAAAATTTGTCCTTTAGTAAATAAGCATCAAAAATGGTATAAAAATTGAATGATATGCTGATTTTTTGTCAGATTTTTTCATTTCTTGCGTATCAATTTGCAAGTGAAAATTACATACATACTGCTGATATTGCTCATAAATTTCACTTTCATTCCAATTTATTGGGGATATTCTTGAAATAAATGGATAGCAGTTATCATGAGTGAATAATAAGCTCTGTTTAAGGAACTAGTGCAATAGACAAGTCATTGATTTTTGGCATTGTTTACCTCTGTCAACCAAGTTGAAAAGAGGTGTAGGTCATTGATTGTATCTATTTGTCTCTTCTGAAAGTTCCAAATGAGTTTTTGTTGAAGGGTGAGCAATGGGGTAAGAGAGAGGTTGTAAAATTTAGGGGCGGATCCAGAAATTTTTTTTCATTGAGAGACATTTTCCTTTTTTTTTCCAATCATATTTATGCTCATGACTGTCTAACCATTATCTCCAAAAGTTCTCAATTAAGTTCTATGAAATTCCGTGGATACTTGGCTATTGACTATGGAAGAACTGATTGAATTTCGGATTGGATCCTTCTACAATTATCACCTTGCCCCTACTTCACAGTTACATGTCAAAACCATATGATGTTGCCAAAATTGTCTTTCTGTCTATAAGTTATCATTTAATTTTGATCAGATTTGGAGGGATAGTGGCCAATATGCTATGAAGGAACTGATTGAATTTTAGAGCAGATCCATGCACAATCACCTCCCCTTTGTTGTAATTATACATCCCAACCACATAATATTTCATGTCTGTCCATTCAAAATCTCCAAAAGTTTTTAAGGAATTTCAATGACATTTTGTAGGCATGTGGCTATAGGTTAAGGGAGAATTGATCAAATTTTAGGGTGGATTCATGCACAATTACTGCCCTTGACAATAGTGTTCACAGGAGTATGTGCTCTCTGAGTGCTTTCTATTTCAAGAAGTACTTCCTGTATTTTAAAATTTTATCCCGAACCCTTCAGACCTGAACTTACAATCTCATGCTTCAGAAGCCTGTCTTTTGTTGAAGTTGCCAACCACTAGGGCCAAAGAAATGCTGATTAAGAGGAGTAAAAATTTTCAGTTGAACTGCCACCCTTTCTTCATGGATTTTATCTGCCTACATTGAAAGAATCATATCTGTGTAAGACATTGTCACAGATTCTGATGAGAAATTGTCATTACTATTCACACCTTTGCGTATTTGCCACTATGTTTTGACCAGGGAGTTTTCCAGCCTCCCCGGCATTATCAGAAATTTTGAGATGACATTGTCATCATTGCACAAGTTATTCCAACTATTTTTCTCATCATTGCTGTTTCTACCATAATACATTAACCAATCAGTGCTTTGTGTTTTGGGAGTGCTAAGTGCTATGGATGCACAAAAATGCAATACTATTTCAGTGTCTGTGAGGGCAAAATAAAGTAAAAGGACCATCTTCATTGCATTGTGCCAAAAAAGGTTTCAACTATACATTGCTTTTTACTGACAGTAAAATATTTTAGGCTTTTTGTGCATCTAAAGCATACAGCATACCCAAAAAACTAAGCACCATAAACTATTGAAACCAATGTATTCTTTATCCTTCCTTCGGTAAAGAACTGATGTATCATAAAATATCTTCAAATTCTCAGATATTATACCAAAACAGATTTGTGAACCCTTTTATCCATGTGAGCAAATATATCTACATACATTGCATTTAAGCTTCAATAGAAGACAAATACGGACACAGGCTTATTTCTGCTTTTATACATAACTTCTTCAACTACTGAAAAAGAAAGACTTAGAATTAATTTACTATTATTTATTTAAAAAAAACTTGTGGATCATGCTAAAACTTCTAAATTTATGAATAATAGCATAAGCTATTCAACTGAAACCATTTCATGGTAACTTACGCTTTATCATGAAATCATCATCATCATTATCATCAGTCTTTTATCGCCCGCCGTTGGACATGGACATTCTTCAGGATTTGCCACATTTCTCTATTGTGGGCAACGTGGAGCCAGTATTATCTGAATTTGTCTAGTTCATCTTGTATTTGTCAGTCATGGTTTTTGCATGTGATCTCTGGGGATCCATGTTGTGAGTCGTCATGACCATTGGTTGCCTTTCATTCTTGCAACATGGCCTGCCCCTTACCATTCAAGTTTTCTAATAAATTCTACGATGTCTTGGGCTCCTATTTTCTTCCTGATATAATATGCTGTCTTATAATCTCTCATGCACACGTTCCATGATTCTCAGTTTGCGGATCTGTCTCTTGGTTGGGTTCCATGCTTCATATTTCAGCTCCATAGTTGACTATCAGGAGGATGTATTGGTTGTTTAGTGAAGTGAAATGTATGAAATTCAATACGTGTTAAAAAATTTGTACAAAATGGAAAAAAAAAACCCAGACATATGAATACATAAATGGTTGTTTGATTAATTTCATCTAACACTTATTATGGATTCTTCGTCAGAAAAAGATAGCTGAGGTGAAGAACATGGCAGAGCTGGGAAACAAAAAACAAAGTAAAGTAGCATTCCGAAGGAAATTATGAATCACCACTACCCATATATGCTGTGATGGGGGTGATCAGTTGGAATTGGAATTGGAAAAAAGGGATGATCAATGAAAAAGTTACTCCACACCTTTTGCTGGGCTGTGATCACTAAAAAGGTCTGATTTTTCAAAAACAAGAGAGCACAAATTAGTGACCAATTTATGATAAACTTACCTTGCTCATTGAGCCCAACACTAAAAACCTTTTCTGAAGCAAATTTTTAAAAAATTCAAAAACAATTTCTCCCTACTTATTAGTTTCAGAACTTTCATGTTTCTACAATGATTGGTAATAGCTGAGTAAAGTTTGTATAGATACATTGATATATACGTACAAAAGTCAGAACATGTGAATAATTTAAACCGAGCAACGGCGTTTAAACCATTCTGTTATGGGTAGAAGTGGATAAAAAGTCACATAGTTTATTATATAGATAGATAATTTCAAAATCTGAAAAGAAGGGTATTTTTTTAATTAATTAAGTATACTTTCTTTAAGAAACAACTTGATTTTTGCTTTACAGTCTCCTCCAAGTTCAGCTCCATTAAGCATTTGCTAAGCCTTTAAAAACAAGAAAAATGAACAAGAAAAATACATTTACTCTTAAACGGAAAGATCCTCGTTCTGTTTTCTGTTTGTAAATTGATATTTAACATTAGGACGCTCTCTCTTTAAAGATAAGTTTTCTTGATTTATTTCTTTATATTATTTTCTACGAATCTTATGAATATTTCTGTATCCTTACAGGAAAAAAAAAAAACAAAAACATTATTTGTATTTTTCTTTTTCTATGCTTCATATGAAATGCAGAAGATTAGGTGGAGACATTGAAGAAGCCAGAAAGAAGATCCTTAAACCGTCAAGTGCCAATTCTTCAGACTTCTGCCTCCAGGCACCATGAGGAGGAATATTAAGATCTTTTGAGAAATTGAAGCAGAAGAATATTAAATATTCTTTGACAGGAAAAAAAATCAAATGAAAAAACATGCAAACCAGTTTTTTTGCAGGAATCTCAAAACTAAAAGAAAAAGAAAAAAAAGATGGAAATCATATTCTGAGGTCAGTTAAAAGATAAATTACTCAGTCTATTTGAAGATGTTTCCATTAACAAATATATTCCCTTGATTACCAAATTTTAAAGATACCATTTGGTGATACCAGTCCGAGACTTTAATGTTACCCAGGGGGCTAAAATCCACACCGCAAATAGTCATCTTTAAATAGCCATCAATGCAAATCCCTGTTTTTTTTTTCATTTTTATAAATTGGCATGACTTGAAGAGCTAGAATTTCTGTCTTTTTTCTTGAAATTAGATGAAAATTTATCGCTTTCATTAATGAAAGAAGAGAAGATTAATTATCAGGAAGAAACGATGAAGGCTCAATTCCTGACTCTAAACGAGTCTGGGTGAATTCTTGAAGGTCAACACTCAACTTGATCATCTAAAAATAATTATCTTAACAAATGTTAATGAAGTTGAAAAGAAATGAATAGTTTGAAAAAATCCTGGGAAATATGTTTTAACTTTGGCAAAAATATGGAAATTTAAGAAGATTTTCATTCTCTCTCTCTCTCTCTCTCTCTGTTTCCTCTATTCAAAATGTTTATATTTATATCTGTGTGTTAATCTGTCTCAATCTGTTGACAGTCTATCTTGTCTTTTTTGTCATTCATCTATCTATCTATCTATCTATTTATCAATCTATCTATCCATCTCTGTTGATTCTCTGTTTATCTATCTTGTTATATCTTATTCTGTTTATATCTATCTATTGATCAATTCATTGATGGGGAAAATTAGTCACTATATATCAAAAAACTCATCCAATAGGCCACAAAATGTGTCTGAAATTGGTAAATTTTACAAAATTGAAGGAAAGGCAAGGGAGTTTCAATAAAACTGACAACCTTATGTTCCCCACTTCTTTTCTTTTCACTACACCACTGATGATATGGTAATTTGTCATGAATCAGTGCTACCTACAATACTGGTTTAGATACTGTTGATGGGTTTAGGTTATTGATATGTTCTGACATTTAGATGTATCGATGTCACCATGTATCTGCATTTTAGCCAGCCCTGAACGTTTATAGTAGAAACTTGAAATTTTGCACACACACTCCCCTCAATATTTATGGAAAAATCATTCTTGTTTTTTTTTAATTTCCCTCCAAAATAATGTTTTAGGGTTCAATTTTCAATGTAAGTTTTTGCTTAATTGGTCTTCATAGCTTGCCTTGAAATGATCTTCCAAATTTAGACCGAATAAATAAAGGAATAAATAAAGAATTGAAGGTGAATACCCAAGTAACCTCATATTTGCTGACAGATCATCCTCTTTGCTGAGAACCTTGATGAATTCCAGATATTGTTAAATGAACTGAATGAAGAAAGCAAGAAAGTAGGTCTTTACATTTAGTAAAATGAATGTTTTTTTCAACCAATATGTATATGACAAAGACACAACAATCAAAATCAAATAAGTTAAAGAAAGTCATCATCATCTTTTATCAGCCATTGTTGGACAAACACCTTCCCCAGGATTCAGCAGACCTCTCAATCATTAGCATTGTGGAACCAGTACTTTCTGAACTTATCTAGTGTGTCTCTCCATCTTATATCCTGCCAGACTCAGTTTTGCATGCTATCTTTGGAGATCCATATTGTGAGTTGTGATGTTCTAGGGTTTTCTGCTATTCTTGCAACATGACCAGCTCATTGCCATTTGTGTTTTCTAATCGATTCTATGACGTCTTAGACTCCTGTTTTCCATTATCACAAGGAAAATAGCACAGCATGTTAGGGAAAAAATAACAGATATTATCAAATCCATTAGAAAATTCAAATGGCAATGGGCATTCCATAATGTAAGAATTTTAGACAACCATTGGATATAACAACTCATAGTGTGGATCCCAGAGATCATAGGCAAGATGATGGCAGGTAAAAAAATAAGATGGCGTGATGATTCAGATCATTTAGGTAACACCCACGATTGAGAAGTCTGGTGCATCTTGGCGATGGATACTGATGATGATATTATGTTACCAATTAATTATCCCCATGTAGTAAGTCCTCATGATTTTCAACCCGATGTCATAACAGTTGAGCTATTCTCATGCAGTAAGACCATTTCAGTTCTTTGTTATAACCATTGGAACATTTCCATGCAGTAAAACCTCATCATTTTCAGCTCAATATTATAACTCATGGGATATTTCAATACAGTAAACGCTCATCATTTTGTCCAATGCTAAAATAATTAAGCTGGTCTCATGCAGTGGGTCCACATCAATTCAGTTCAATGTTATAACCATTAGGATGTTCCCATGCAGTGAGACCACATAATTTTCATTCCAATGTGATTATTTAATTTGAGATATTATCTTTTTCATTTGAAATATTCCTTATTTTATTTAAAAAGAAACAGAGGAGGAAAAGAATTTTGGTAAGATGCCAAAAAGGTAGGACGGATGAGGAGGAGAAAGGGAAGTTAAGTAGTTTAATAAGAGGGTAGGAAGGGCGTGTGAAGAGAAGGAAGTTGGGTAGTTCACTAAAGGTGTAAGAACATATCTGTACATGAAACTAATCTATATTTTCATGGCATTTAGATTAGAGTATGGACAGAAACCAAAGATTAGTAGGGATAAGGGAAAGAATGAGATGATACAGGCATTGGGTTGGAGAAGAGCAGAAGCATATGAGATAATGTTTAATCTTGGTTGCAAACACTAGTGGAATTTTGATTAGGTTCAATCAGTTTATAATTTCTTGAAGTCTAAAGATTGACATTGCCTTCCTTCTATATCATAGAACCACATGTTTGGCACCTTGGACATGTATTTATATCACCATTGCACTATAATGATTCATATTTTACTATATTTGCTTTCTTCCTTTTGTTTTCTCTCTCTATCACACTGTTTTCCTACTCTCTTATTGAAGAACCGCTAATGTTACACACAAATGATACAGTACTAATACAGGTGGAAATGGTTACATGCAATAATTTATAGATATATATGTTTATATTTGGATTACTCGCAGTCGTAATCATTCATAGGAGAAACTTTAGACTTTGAATGAGTAGAGAAAACGCTATTTTCTTTTTTTTTTTAACTTCTCATGAGGGGTTCAATTTACAAAGTAAGTTTATGTTAAATTGGCTCCTTAGCTTGTGTCCAGCAGTGTTCAAACATATTTTTTTTTAATTCTGACTTTTCAGTGATCACCACCCAACAGAAGTAAAGAGAAATAACTAATCCAATGATCATCCCTTTTATGAATTTTTTAATTGATCTCCACCAACATAACATGCTGCCAAAAGATGTTGGTCACCTGGAGGTTTAGGAAAAACAACTTTCCACATATATCTCATCTGCATTGCATGTAATTGTTATTATTTTCACAGTAATTAATCACCACTACCCACAACAAACCAGTTTAAACACTTTTGCTAGGTTCAAGTTATTCATGTGTTCTGACAATAATATATATATATATATTTATCTATGAATCTATCCATCTGGACTTTGCTCTGCTGTAAGCGTTCAGAATAGAAACTTTAAAACATAAACACCATCTCCTCAATGAGTAGCAAAATCTTTTTTTTTAAATCTTCCCCTCACAGTTTTTAGTAGGAGGTTCAATTTACAGTATAAGTATATGCTAAATTTACATGACGAAAATGAGCATGGTGGCGGTGATTCATAATTTCCCTTGGAATTGTAGTTACTCATTTTTTTCTCCCATATCACTTTTGATTCTATTCATTTTTTTACAGACATAACAGATCTCTTTTGGGCTAAGCATCATACATGTTAGATGTCATGGTTCAAGTCAATATCTGTCTTTGTCTTATAAGCTGGGTTTTTGGCTCAAAAACGATTAATAAATTGTCCACAAATTTAGAAGGAGACTTTAACCTCGAACTATTTGTTGAAAATTTGATTTTCCCTTTTCAGGAAGGAAAAAAAAGAACCTATACCTCCGAATATAGACAAGAAATCCCTTTATACAGGATATTTCAAATTCATGTTGACGGAACCTTAAAGACAATATTTCATTGTATTTTGTGCTAAAAACAAAAAAATCAATTATGTATGATATTTTTTCTCTCACTATTTAGGGTTTCCATCTTATATCATTTTACTTGCAACATGACCAGTCCATTGCCATTTGAGTTTTCTAATGGATTCTATGGTGTCTTGGACTCCTGTTTTTTCCCCAATATATTATGTGGTCTTGAAATCTCTCTATATGATGTTGATATATTCTTTCATGTGCATGTTGCATGGTTCTCAGTTTGAGGGTCAGTCTCTTGGTTTTGTTCCATGTTCTAATGCTGTTGGTGAATATTGGGAGGATGCATTGGTTGTATACTACCCTTTTTAGGACCGGTGGGATTTTCTTGATCTTGAAGGTTGAACTTGATCCACTGAAAGCTTGTCACCCCAGAGAAATTCTTTGTTTAATTTTTTTCCTTTTTTGAGAATTTTATGGAGATTCATTATCCTAGGTAGATGCAGTGGTTCACTTTCTCAAGGTTTGCATTTTCAATTTTAATCGTTGTTTGTTTGTTTTCAACATGTTTATTGTTTATGACCTTTGTTTTATCGAAATTCATATGAAGGCCAACTTTCTTGCTATCTTCATTCAGTTTGTCTTGCATTAGTTCGAAGTCATGAAGGTTCTTTGCAAAAAAAAACAATGTTGTCTTCCAAGTGCATTGATATGAATTATGATTTATCTAACAGTACTAGAGTGAAATGACAATTTCGTCGATCTTGTTGTGTACAAATGAGATTTCTTAGTTTTTTTCATGTTTTGCCAGTTCATGGCTTCTCAAGAAAAAAAGGTGATTTCCTGTATCTTAATCAACTTTTTCCTGAAGAAGCCTGGATGAACTGTTGAAATGTTGGGAAAAAAATCAGAAATCCTCATAATACACTACAGAGTCTTCTGAATTGTCAGATACATGCATGCGTATATCCATTCATTTCAAATTTTTCCAAATACTTTACTGAAATGCCTGGTCTCTGTGATTGATTGTATAGATCAGCCTAGGGTGAACAACAACCAATACAGGAAAAAAAATTACTGTTAAAACCAAACAACTTCCAAATACTAATTTTAGACCATATGTGTATTTATCTATGTGTTGCTATAGCTCAATCTATTTATTCATGCGATATCCTCCAATGATGATATCAATAAGTCATCTCTATGAAATTCTTCATGTTTAGTGGTCAAAAATTCATTTAACAGACAAATAGTTGAACTTTTTATAATAGATATGAAGCTGAAAATGCTTGGGAAAAATGATAATTAGCAGGAGAAATGTCAGGTAAATATGAAAAATGCTGCAAGACTTCATATCCCAATTCTCTAAGCTTAGACAGTCAGACGTGAGGTACTGGGTCAGTCGCATTCCCTTTAATTCATCTGGGATCCATTTTTCCAACTTTTTAACTTTATCCCTAATGCATTGAGATGACGGTGGGGTATGGTTATTGTTGAACTTCTAAAGTCTCCAGAAAATGCAAGAACATTTTTCTTGGGTTGTTGGTCACTGATGTCAATAATTCTTCATCATTATGAACAAGTTTGGGCTTCTTCCAAGATTTATTATTGGTATCAATACTTCCAGACTTGAACCTATTGAGCAAACGCTGAACAGTTCACAGCATAGTGGTGTTCACTCCAAATGCTTTGTTGATGTTATCAGCAGCTTGAGCAGCATTACGTCCTAAATTGAAATTGAAAATTAGTCTAATTTCTTGGATAGACGCCATTGCTGTTAATTAAATCTCTATTTACAATGAATCTGGGAGAAAAAAAAACAATTACATTAGTAAATCTTTAACTTTTAGCATTTTTCTTTGTGATATAAAAAAAGTGGCTTTTCATGTGTACATACATTAAAATCTAGCTGGTAATTTGATAATGCAAAAAAAATGAAATGAAAAAGAGAGGCATGAAGAAATAAAAAAATATCCAGACAAATGCAATACTCTGCCTGTAGTGTCTTTCAGCTAAAAAAAAAAAATCTAAAACAAAATTATTTATCTGTTGCACATTGAATGTGGAAGAACTTACTCTGGTAACCCAATATCATCAGTTTATGATTCTCAGGTTCTCTGCTGCTAGCACCCAGGAGAAAGAACCTAAATAAGCATATCAAATAAAGCATATGGTAACAAATATCAGAATGACCCCTGAGAAATAGGTAAAACTTAGTAGCAGATAAACATACAAAACAATCAATAAACTTAACTTCGTATACTTAGATACATACATACATACACTACTGCATACATATGCATGTGTTGGTCTATCTATCTATCTATCTATCTATATATATATATATATATATATATATATATATAGTGCTTCTCATAAGTATTTGAACAAACAGAAAATTTTACATGTATGGCATGGCTTCAAAATCAATCAGCAAGGGGATTTAAAGGGCTGAGAAAGACGGGTAATTGGAAGAGTTGCCAAATTATTTAAATTAAATTACTTAATTATTTAGTCTGGAATTAGGGTTTGTAAAGAATGCAAATTTGCAGCAAGTAGGGGTCTGTATTTCACTAAATTAACTCCACCCATTCTCCAGTACTAATGGAAATGTGTTCAGATGTTTTGAGGAGGGCCCAAGAAATGTTTGGAACTGGAAAAATCATCTAGTGTTGCAAAGATTCTCTTTGTTTTAAAAATCAAGAATATTTCTCTTAAATCTCTTATTGATTCCAGTCCACAAACCTACAACTACAACAACAATGAATTGTTTCAGACTTTAATTTTTAATCTCATAGAATACTTGAAACTGCTTGATAAAAAAAAGATGGGAAACCTTCTATGATTAGAACAGAAATCAAGAAATTTTTTTTATAAAGGAAGAATGAAGGTAACTTTAATCGGAACTTTTCCCTTTATATTAACATTTATTTTTTTTATATGAATTTAAGAGAGGAAAGATTCATAGCAGTAAATTCTACCTTGGTGAGCTCCAAAATGAATTGTCATTGCTTGCTTTTTGGTAAGCAATATAATCAAATTATTGTAAATGTATATCTGCAAAAAACAAAGCTAGAGTGCTGCTTTTGCTAGGTCAATGAATAAACCTACTGAGTCATTTCAAAGTTAAAAACCTTTACAACATCCCAGTTGGGTATGAAAAGCCTGGGTGCAATTTTCAAGGGTTTCTTCATAAAAATTTTCATATCTCATTTCCTCTTTTTTGTGGTTTGAAGGCTGACAAACAGATGTTTCTTTTTATTTATAGATTCCGAAACATTTCTTCTGCCTAATAAAGAATGCATTAGAACAAATTTCTAAGTCAATGCATTCATCTATCTATATGCATGCTTGTATCTATATATATGCGCGTGAAACAGTGACTCAGAAATCTGTCTGCCCATCTCTTGTATATATATATATATATATATATATTCATATATGATGAAATGATGACTTTAGTGTCCGTGAGTCATCTTTTTGTAGATATTTCGGAACTGAAAAAATGTATGAAATTTTTAAGTTGCCATTTATGGATACCTGATTGCAATAATTGAAATATCACCCATGGGATCAATGATTGTGCAAAAAATATAAATCTCTCTTATAGCTTCAGAAATCACTTTTCATCTTCTAAATATATCTGAATGCATATAATACATATGTACATTCATATACATGGGTACATCAATAAGTCTATAGTCTAGTGATGACAAAAGCATTTTTGTTGCATAAAATCATTCATTTTTCATCGTGATCTCCTTCCTTGCCATTGCACTTAATACAGTTGTGAATATTAATCATATAGACTGAATGTTATACAGTGAAATTTTCAATTCAGTATTCAACATCTGACTGGCTGATGAATTATTGATCCATGCTCATATATATCTATATGTATCTATAAAGATGAAATTCAAAATCTCTCTCTCTGTCTGTCTGTCTGTCTGTCTGTCTGCTCCACTTTGTAGACCATAATTTTGCATGGACATTGCTGAAATTTTGCATAGGGGTATATCTTTTCATGGCAAAGGACATAAATTGGATGATTTTTTTCAGATGTGTCCCAGTAGGATTCTATTTACAATGTAATAACAATGGTAAACTGGACTATGACTTTCCATGTGAAGTAAGTGGAGGTTGAGCTGAAATTTGGCATAGATGTACATCCTTCCAATATGGAATAGATGGGGGTTGATGTGGGGTTGATGCAGGAGTTCATTCAAGGTTATCAGAGGTCATTTCTAGCCAATTAAAGCCATTGTAAGGTATATTTTTGCCCCTAGGAAGAAGGACTTTGGCATAAGGATGCATCTTTTTAAAGAAAAATTCATGGGACATATGAAATTGATCTTGGAGATTATTCTAGGCCACCAGGTATTATTTGCAATCATTTCTAGCCAATGGGAGCAACTGTAAGTCACAATTTTGCACTTATGAAGCTGATATCAGATACGAAAGCATATCTTTCCACAGGAAAAGTAATGAGCTATATAAGGTTGGCCTTGGAGATCATTCAAGGTGATCAAAGGGGTCATTTCTAAATTTTTATCAAGATAAATGTAAGGAAGACAACTTATTTCCCAAAAATTTATCAAAAAAAAAAAAATGGGTAAAAACTGAATCAAAAATATTCAAACAATTATCTTTCTAGGGACTTTCAACAGATAAATCTATACTGAGTCCAATAAAATTTTAATCGTTTCTAAAATCTTTATTTGATAACTTTTATTTCAATATTTATTTTTTAAAAGTATCGTTTCAATATTTTCCTGTGAATTACACATGTATTTTTTACAAATATTTCAATTTATTTTTGCTTTATTGAAATACTGGCAGGGTATCCTGGCATTGGGAAAAGATGAGATTTGACAACACATTGAAAAAAAAAAAATTTTTAATAGAATTCTTCTCACACAACACAAACTACTGAAAAAAAATGGTTTAATTGAGTGTACACATGTGTATTTGTGATTCTATTTTAGTACTATTGCATTTTCTTCCCTATATTGGTTGTTGTGCACCCTGGGTAGATCCATACACACAACCAGGGAGACCAGGCATTTCAGTCAAACATTTGGAAAAATTTGAAATGAATCAATTTTTCCCAGTAATTTTTTGTGCTTTCAATCCATATGACCTTTCTTTCCTTTTGCTGATTTGTCTCTTTTATTTACAATGTGACTACAATGCTTGATATAAAAGTGTTCGTAAATCGCGACTAACGCAAACATTCAACTTTATTTAAACTTTTCAAATTTGTTTTCCTTTGTTATAGTTGAATTTTTTTTCCCCCTAGGGCAATGCCGGGTATACCTGTTAGTACATATATATATATATATATATATATATATATATATATATATATATATATATATATATATATATATGAGAACAATAATAAAATATAAGTGTGTGTATATGTATAGATGAATTAAGTAGATGTAAGTTGGGAAAAAGTGCTCAATGCCATCAGTAGAGCCGATATAAAAAGAGTGAAGATTTTTTTGATTGTACATTACAGATTGCACATCCTGTTCCACTTAAAGAAGTTTTTCAAATAAATATGAATATACACTTGCACACAGACATGTGATTGTGTATGTGCACACACACGCACGCACACACACATGCACACACACACACAAAAATACAAAGTTTATTCAAGAATGAATTTCATTTTCAGATGTTCCAAGATCTTGTTAGAACTTCTCTTCAGTATTGAAGTGGTATTTTTTGCTAACATGAATATATGTGAATATTTGACCATACTTCTTATTTGTTTGTTGCCAGTTTGTATTCCAGTAACATAGAAGTTGGTGGTTAGAGAATGGATCTTTTTGTCACTGACTATGTAGAGTAGAAACAGTAGTGAGAAATTAACAGAGGATTCCAAAGGTAATATTCTGTTGTCTTATCCTTCCTATCTTATTTTATAGGAAGTAGAGATTATTTAATAAAAGGTTATTCTATAAAAGCTAATCTTGACCCTTTGATCATTTTCTTCTGATACACAACAGAATGTTTCACATCTGATTCATCTTCTATTTCATTGATATTACAATAATTTTTATCTGCATTTTTTGTTTTTTTTCTTAATTCTGTTTTAAACTTTTTCTTTTCTCATATTACCTGGAAGTCTGTTAGTTTTGTACATTTTTGTTCCCATTCTCTCTCAAATTTTGTAGTATTTTTCCTAAAAAATCAGTGTTCAGATATCTGGGTTGATGAAGTTATTGCTGTGAATGGCTGTAATGGAATGAAGATAGACATATTAATCTTACATTAAATATAAATAAACACATCCATTACAAGTCGTATTCCACATCATTTTCAACTCAGCGATTTAAGATCAATGAATGTTCAATATATCTAAAGAGTCAAAAAAAATAAGGAAGCTTTGATGAGTAACAAAATAAATTGAAATGCAAAAGTTATTCAAGAAAAACATTGCAGTATCTGACTGGACAAGAGGAACATAATACAAATGAACAAACTTTTATTTATATTTCATATCAACTAATGAGCTACAGTGCATTTTTACGAGGCGGTATGGCATTCAGATTTTTGTTTTAGAATCCTCTAATGAGCTGTTCCTTGTCATCGCAAGAAAGTGAAAGTAAACCACTTTGTCCTTTCTAACTATTAGATTCAGCTTTGTGATTGAAGTGGATATGTTTTGATTGTTGTTTGTTGAAAATATCCCAAAAGACAATAGAAGGCCATTCAGGAAGTTAATGAGCAAAGATAAAAATCTTAAACTTGCTTCACAGTGCATAGCTGTTATTCTTTTTTTTACATGATATCTATTGTTAATTAGTTGAAAGATTTTGTTTCACTATCTACTTTCACTTTCACTTTAGCTTTTCTCTCATTTTTTTCACACTTGTCATCTTGGTTTCATTTTTATTCTACTTTATTATTCATCTTAATTTTACTTTCATTTCATATTTTGCCTCTACACTTTAATTCTTCTCTTATTCTGGTTTACAGTACACTATACTTGCACAATTACATTCAATTTCAGCAACTAAGTTAGTATCATAATATATATTAACTTTCAAAACCTGTAAATTTGGAAATGTTTGCATATAAAACATCATGAAATAAAATTTCAGATACCAACTAATTGAAATTTAGAGGATGGTATCAAGGAAAATTGCATTAATTAAGGGTTGCATAACTCATAAATGACTTTAATATTTCTCTCATTTTTCTGATTCATCATGATTTTTTATTTAGCAGAATTTTTTTATTCTTGGAAATTGAAAAATTTCATTGGTTATATAATTCATTCATATAGGTTTTTCCCTGCTTCCCTCCATTCATTCATTTTTTTTCTTGTTGTATTTATTGTTGCTCATGAATAATCTACTCTTGGAAATCATGCTGTTAACAAGCATATACACTGGTACATTTTTAAGTCTCAGCATGATGATTAAAAAAGTCATTCATTTGATATAACAATTGTTTATTTTTCAACATAATCCCTTCCCTTGTCAATGATCTTCATTCAGATCCAACATTATGCAGTGAAAATTTAAGATCAAAATTCAGCTTAAACTATCTGTCAGACTGTGGACTTGTGTGTAAACAATAGCATCCTTTAAGCAAAGAACTGAAACAACATATTTTGAAATTTCAAACAAATTCCAACCCAAACCCTTTTATTCAATCCATAGGGGACAAATGTACTCATTTGGCTATCTATACGAGAGTATATCTTACATCAGTTGATTCTTTCTAGTTAATTTCTACTAATGATATTGCTTGTCTGTCTCATCCATTAAACCAGAGTATATAATTTTTCTCAGCACTACCTGACCCAGAGATTGAACCCATGACCGCCAGGCAGATTATTATATATATTTAATCAACACTTTTATCCTCTAAGCCATTCGCTAAGAAAAAAAACCCTGAGAAATTGGAAACCTTAAAATGAAATAATTAAAAGATAGATGAATTGCATTTTTTAAAAGTATTTTTCATTCTGCTGATCAATATCTTGCCATTACTTCCTACTACAGATCTGCTCTCGTTCCATCATAAATCACACAAGTCTGAATCAATAAAGCAAATAGAAAGATCTTGCCTATCCTTTAAATCAATTTCTTTGCAACAAATTATGCCTTGATTCCTATTGGTGGCATAGATGTCCAAGTTCAATCAAGTACACTCCAATCAATATTGATTTTTTTTATTCATATTAATTTGCCTAAGATGAAAACCATGAATGAATGGACCAAACTGGGCCTTTCACTCCTAGGCATCATTTGCCAGATGCTATATTTTTCCATATTCTCAAGCATGAAAATGGATTTTTTAAAATGTTGATCTATTTATTCAGTGGACACTGACTCATTTTCTACTTTACTTTTTCAGAGATTTTTTTGTCTTTTATTCAGGGTATTTGGGAAGATAATTATCAAAACCTGGAAATGACCTCCCCTATTTTCTGGTTTATGAATCTGTAATGGATTCATATAAATAATTGCTATGCCAATAAATCATCTTTATTTCATGTGCGGAACTAGTTAAAAGCCAGTAAATGCTTAATGTTAATGATCAATAATAAATTTTGTAATATGAAAGTTTTTTTAAGATACTTTCTGCACAGGTGGTTGTATTGATTTTTTGTTTTTGAATGAAAGAGAGGTGACAGTAGCCATTATTATCAATTTTTGACAAGTATTTTTTTTCATCTTAATTTTTAGTTTCTTAGGTGACAATAGTTTTGTAAAAAGAAAGTATAGAAGAAAGAACTGCATTACTGCGAGATGGAAACTGAATCTATCTATTGATCTTGACATATAAAAGGAAGATAGAGCTTTTGTCTCACTTGAAAAAAGTTGTGGTCAAACCTAAGTAGCAGAATCTATGGGAAAAAAAACATTTAAGGCCGAGATGAAACAGGACCATAGAGTATAGAAAACAGACGATTTTTTTTTAATAAAAATTATGAATTAAACAATTTGGGAACAAAATAAGGATAGCCCTAGGATGGGAGAAATTAATATAAAACAAGCTTGCTCTAATGGAGCACAAGACAAATTCAGAGGAAGCTGCTTATTAAGAGCACTTCAGCACAGGGTTTTTTAGATAACAATAACTGGCTGAAAACATTAAGCAAGAGATATGAACATTAGAACAATTTGCATTCATTTTTATAAATTTACATCCATAAATGTATCATTATATATATATATATATATATATATCACATATCAAGTAATTTATCACTAACACTGAAGTCCTGAAATTAGCTGAGGCCACAAGATTGGAGATAAGTGCCGCAAAGACAGTAGATCTTCAAAAAACTTTCCATTTTGTAAACTATTCTCTGACAGGAAGAAGTACTACATAAGAGATACCAGGGCTCCTTAAACAGACCTTTATTTCTGTTGAAATCAACTACAACCAGTTGGCAACAGAGGCTGCAGATAGGGAGACATAACAATCAAAGATGTACCTGGCAACCTCTTCTGAAGCAAGCCATAGAGAAAAAGAAGAGAAGGGAAGGCTTGATAAAACTAGAGCTCCCATTGTTTGCGAAACATTCTCCTTTCACCTGTAAAGCCTGCATCTACCACGTCAGCTTCATCAGCCTTTGGAGGACCTGCAATAGATATCAAAAACCATTTTGAATTTGTTTTTGTGAAAAGAAATTATCTATATATACATCTCTATTTAGGGTTGAGCACTCTTTAAGTGAGGTAAGCTTATGCAATGCTCTTCCATAGGAATTGAGCACTCTGGTGGATGAGGAATTTCTGTGTAAACAAAAATGTTGCTTAAATTTAGTCTTACTGACTGTCTAGTTCCATAGTCCAGAGGGTTTCAATTCTGCCTCGCGGTACTGAATGGGTTAATGGAAAGTCTATAGCCTCACTGAAGAGATGTAATACATCGAAACAGCTGTCTGTGGATGACACAATAATACATCTTATATATATATATATATATATATATATACATATATATATATATATATATATATGATGCAGAAACTGGTGCTTGTAAATTTTTTAGTTTAGAAAATATAAGTGTACTTCAGGATTTTAAAGGATTAGTTTATTTTATCATATGGGTGGCCAAGCAATAAGCAGTGTGAAAAATGGAATTGGCAAAGCTGAGTTCAAGCAGTCTGAGACAGTCTGCATTCACTTCATACTAAAGCTCTTGGGAAAAGGCATGAATCCATCTCTTCTCCCCAGACTCCATTGAAGCTTCGACAGACATAGCAAGCTGGAAATGGATTATAATAAATGCTTGTATGAAATAACCATTGATAGTAAAAGCAGATGGATGATTTGCTTACTTTAATTTTCTCACCATCATTATCATTCTTGACATGTGATAATCATATATGCCCATAGTTGGACATGAACTTTCTCCAAGATTTGCCAGACTTGTTTTGTTTGTTGCACCATCTCATTTTGTGCTAAACATAACTTTGCATATGATATCTGGGGATTTACATTGTGACTCATGATGTCTTAGGTTTGTCTGACATTCCCTCAACATGACCAGCCCATTGCCATTTGAATTTTCTTATAGTTTCTATATCTCTGACACCTCTTAGTTTTCTAATATACTGTGCAGTCTTGTGATCTTTCCACCGGAGAATGGCTTAGTTGTGAGTACGTTTGCTGGATCATAGCCAGTCATCTTAACCTTAAAAGTAAAAAACAGCAGATATTTTGGTATAAACTTGATTCAACACAGACAAATGTAATATATTTTGAATAGGAATTCGTTTTTCATTCAATTTTGTTACTTGATCTTCTACCAATTTCAGTGACTTTACCTTATGTATTCTGCTTTCAATCGTATATTTTGTATTGTTTAGTATTAAAAAAGGAACTATCAGTATAAAGATTAAATGGTAAAACACTGAATCTCTATACACTGCACAGATACCTTAAATGTTTTAAATTGTTGATGATATCTTGTTTATTCTTCAAGTTTTTTTATAATGTTTTTCATTTTTTTTCTTTGTCATTCATGTAAATGCTGAGTTCATGCTCCCACCATTTTCAGTAATTTGGATTCAATAAAAAAAATAATATAATTTTCAATTTCATTAGCCTGAAACATGTTAGATACACTTGATTGTTATGAAGAGATGATGCTTAGACGTGAATAATAAATGTTTTGAGCTGATATGCATGTTAAGCCGGTAACTCAAACAAATGAGTGTGGAAATTTCGCTGATTTCAGGGTCTTTTTTAAATAGTATTGATTCGATGGCATGTTCAGAAAGGCATGGCCTTGCATTTGTAATGCCTCAGTAAGTGCAATGAGTGCCTCTTTCCCAAGTGCACTCAAAAATGCAAATAAGCTAACACAAAAGATCAAGAAGGGAAATTTCAAGTTAAATGGTTGAAATGCATATTAAACGCACAATTTACTCTGGAAAATGTACATTTGAGAAATTGATTGCCGGTTGTAAAGGGTTGGTTAAATAAATTGAAGTTGATTTTTGTTTTTTCTCAAACATACGTTCCATACCTCTTCCTCTTCTAAACATCGTGTTTTTTATTGATAGAATTTCAATACGTATACACTCACAATTTTATTTTGCTTTTATTTTATTCATTTCTATAAAATAAAGGAGTTTTAGATGATAATTTACCTCTGCAATAAAACTGCATTTCTCACCTCATCAAATTTCTAATCAGAGCATTGCCCGTTGTGCATTGAAGACTGTCATTTTCAATAAGATAATGACTGGGTTACAGATTGTTATCTAGGAAAATCACAAGTGTCCAACTTTAGAATCAATTATCAAGGAACCCTATTCATAGTGACAGTGTGAAGGGCCCCATGCTGCCACTGTGCAAGTATAATTTGTTCTAATAAAAGAAAATCTAAAAGGTTGAAGATAGTGTGTGAAAGATTTATTCTATAATGTTTGAAAAGTATTTGATTGATTATGCATTGAAGGGAAGGAAGGGGTAGAAGTCTTTCTTTGCTTTTATTTTGTTTAACTACTTGATCTAAACCAGTCATAATGTTGCTTATCCTTGGAAAAAGAAAACATAGTATATGGATTTATATGTTTTGAAAAGGTTAACTTTTAAATGTCAAATACTGATTTCCAATACATCATCATCATTATCATCATTAGCCTTTTAGCGTCGGTTGTTGAACACAGACTTTCCCCAAGATTTTGCAGATCTCTCTATCATAGGCATTGCGGAGCCAGTACTTTTTAAATTTGTCCAGCTTGTAACACCATCTTATTTTCTATTGGCAACAATTTTGCACATGATTTCTGGGGATCCACATTGTGAGTCATGATGTTCAACTGTTGTCTGCAATTCTTACAACATGTCCAGCCCATTGCCATTTGAATTTTCTAATGGTTTGTATGATATCTTGGTCTCTTATTTATTTTTCTAATATATTGTGCTGAATTGTGATCTCTTCAGGTGAAATTGGGCATTTTCTCTTTCATGTGCACAATGTATGGGTCTCTGTTTGAGAGTCATTCTTTCAGCTCCATAGGTGACTATCAGGAGGATGCATTGATAGTAGATCTTTCTTTTCAGGACTAGTAGGATTTTCTTGTTCTTGAATGAGCTTCCACTACCAAAAGCTTGCTTGAGTGTGATTCTCCGTTTTGATTTTTTTCTTCTTTTGAGGACATCATGGAAATACATTGTCCTAAGCAGATCTAGTGGTCCACTTTCTTCAGCTCTGCGCTTTTGATTTTCAATTTGGTGCCTTTGTCCTCAACACATTTGTTGTATATGACATTTGTTGTGCTAAAGTTCATGTGGAGGCAAACTTTTTTGTCTTCTTTATTTAGTTCGTCTAGCATTATCTGGAGATCATGGAGATTCTTAGCAAAGAGGATGTGGTTGTCAACTAATCCTAAGTTACTTTGGTATTTGCCATCTCTTCTTATTCCTTTGTGTTCCCAGTCTAGGTTTCGGAAGATTCTAAAAAGAAAAGAAATGACACAAATTAAAAAAATTTTTTTTGTTGTAAACTTTGTGTTTAAAGCTGTAAAACTTATATATATATATATATATATATATATATATATATATATATATATATATACATGATCACTCATGTGTATGTGAGACTTATTAGAGACCGTCAACCAAAACTGATATCAAACCTCAGTAAGTTTATCCAGTGTTCAAGTTGGTCTGATCGGCTGGCTGGCCATGGAAACATATGTTGGTTTATATCATATACATATACTTTTTATTATGGCTAGAAAAAACAGTTTGCAATGTAAGCTTATGCTAAATTTATCCCTAGTTTGTGTCCAGCGACCTTCATGTCTGTATTTTAAAAATTCAGTCTTTTTATTGATCACTGCCCCGCAAAAAGTAAGAGAAGTATCTTATTCATTGATCATCCCTTTCCCCAATTTTTTAATTGATCACTCCCAACATGGCATACTACCAAAAGAAGTCAGGTATGTGATTGTTTCTATTGAATAACTAACCAGACCTGTTTTAAATATATTTCATTCGAAATATAACAATATATTACAATAACATTTTATCTGGAATTTTTCCAAACTTTGAAATGTTCTCTTGGACTTTGGACACCTGCAAAATCAACTCATTTATAACATGAAAAGGACTATTTTAAATTCTGGAGAAACTCCAACTACAGCAGATTGAAAGATGCGTATTTTCAACCAAATCAATCTATCCGCCTATGCATGGGTCTAGATGTATGTAGGTATGCAAAATTACGTGCACAGGGCTAGTTACTTTCTTTGCAGTTTGTTTCAAGCTCTTAAATATTTACTGGTTTCCTGCGGTGCATGGTACAACTGCAGCAAAACTAAGCTCATATGCAACAATCACATTGGAAGTAAATACACTGCAATTGAAATCGAAAATGCCAAACTGGAGAAAGTAGACTACATACTTACATACATACATACATACATACAAATAATGTGTTCATTGGTAGAGTTTAATATGAGTTAAGGTTCTACCATCTATCTCCATGAAATCCTCTAAAGAAGAAGAAATCGAAAGAAGAATTACTCTAAGATGGAAAGCCTTTGGCAGAGCAAGTTCAACTTTCAAGAATAAGAAAATCCCTAAAAAAGAAGGTTATACATGCTCCATCCCAATTTTCACCTATGGAGCTTAAACATGGAATCTAACCAAGAGACTGACCATCAAACTGAGAACTATGCAACGTGCACATGAAAGGATTATGCTCAACCTCACATAGAAAGATCCCAAGACAGCACAATATATTAGAGAAAAAACAGGAGTACGAGACATCATAGAATCCATTGGAAAAATCAAATGGCAATGGGCTGGTCATGTTGTAAGAATGACGGATGTTGAATACAACAATTCACATCATGGATCCCTATGGATCACATGTGAAACTAAGGCCAGCAGAATACAAGATAGACAGACAAATTAGACAAGTTCAGAAAATATTAGCCCCATGATGCTCATAGAGAGATCTTGGGAATCCTCGGGAATATCTAAAAATGGATGATAAAAGATTGATGAAATCATGACTCCAGATTTCTACTCACCAAAGATTCTCAATGGGATTGACATTAGAACTCATTGCTGGCCAATTTAAAACTGTTCAATCTTTTACTTTTCGTCAATTTATATGCGATTTTGGATGTATGATTTAGCTTTTATGATGCTTGAACACTCATGATCTTCAGAACAAAGCTAGTTTTCTTATACTGGGTAGCACATTTGCTATGAAATCCCTTGGTAATCCTTTGATTTTATAATTCTTTTAATAGGGTCTAGACTTCCATTAGTATCAGAGGCAGCAAAGCATCCCACAAAAATATGGAACATCCAGCTTGTTAAATTTAAGACTGGGTGTTTTTTTCCCAAGCAAAAAAGAAGGCAGACGTTATTGGTAAGAAAAAACATGAAAAATATTGTGCTGACACAATTTTGGTAAATTTCCATTTATTTCTGAAGATACTGTATGGGTTATAAAGAAATTCAACAGTGCCAATAATCCTATGTTAAAGACCACCTAATATTGCTCTAATTGGAAAGATCATTGATAAAACACAACCTTTCCCATACGAGTCAAAATAGCTCAACTCAAGGTAGAAAAAGTAATCTCCAGAAATTTATAAAAAATATTTCTCGAGGGCATATTTCTTTCTTTTCCACTTTGAACTGCTCCTCCATTGTTGATCGGCATGAATACTGAACAGAATAGCAGGACAAAATATATACCTCTGTGCCCCTAGATATATGAAGATATAGAAAGGGATATTAAAAATAATCCAGCGTACGGATACAAACACTTCAAAAGTAGGATAAAGCCATTTGTTTTTGTTAAAAAAGTATTTTTGTAACACTCAGAATAAAAAGTATAGTGATGAAAAAACATCAATTTTTCAAATGGATTGTGATTTTTTGAAGAAAACAAAGTTTTCCATGAAAAATGTATACAAAATCAGAAATTTTATTTTTGTAACACTTAAGTAAGAAATATAGAGAAAAATGCTTCAGTTTTTCAAATATTTTAGACTGATTGTTATTTTTATAAAAGCACATAGTTTTGCATGAAAATGTTAAAAAATATCATGAATTTCAAAAAAATTGCTCTTATGTATGTTATAATAAGATATTTAACAATGAACATATCCCTTAATGAATCATGTAAGCTTTTCATTTAGAAATAAAATGTCCTGCTTGCGCATTTGTTTGCACTCAATGAATTTGTATACTAGATAACACTGAGACATAAAAACTTGACTGTGGGTAATAATACAACCTTAACATAGCCCTATCATTATCTGAGTAGGTTTACTCCTATGGGTTCAGACAGGGTTCCCATAGGATCCCTATAAAGTAAAACTTGACCCTCAAAAGTTGCAAATGGGCAAAACTTGGACCAGCAGGTAATTTCAAGATGAAAAAAAAAAAATGATACGACTAAAATTCTTCTAAGGAGTGCCCTATGTAACCAAATGGGGTGCTCACAGGTCCCTATTTAGAAAAAAAAACAATTGCGGGGTAACTCTGCTTGTAAAGAAATAAAAACTTTGAAGTTCTGCACTGATGTTTGCACTCGTTTCTGGAAGGTAACAAACTGTTTCAGAAAATATTCTTTGAAAATTTTCGGTAATATTGATTTGACTTATATAGATATTTCACAAGTTTATTTTTGTAGACCTATGGTGATAGCATAAATAACATCTTGAATTTCAAAAAATTGCTTCAGAATTTCCAGGATGTTAATTTCTCATTAGTTATACACATAAAGAATGTAAAAAAAATCCATGTGTTTGAAAAAATTACTTTTATGCATGTTATAATTAAACATCTAACAATCAACATATTTTTTTATTTTGAGATGCAGTTATCCCTTTTAGGTGACAGAGCTGAGAACAGCAAGGGAGATTTGGAAATGTGTCACATCTTGTTCATTTATATTGGCTTTTTACTTACAGACGTGCCAGAGCAGCATTTTGATAAGCTGCAGCAGCACTGTACGTCTGCTTTAATCAATCTCTGGTTAACCAAATTTTTTGTAGTTTATTTGTTAAACAGAAATGTTAGACTTCACCGTAAGAAACAATGAGTTGACTGCTTTCTGCCAAGAACAATGTAGTAAGAATTGTTACTTTGGGTAATATTCCAAGTGGAAAAAAGTTAGAGTTTTTACTTTCAATCATAATAATTTCATAGAAATATCAATGGTAAATGTGAAAAAGAAATCTGAAGAATTCTTGTAAGAATAATTGATTTCAATAGGATCTTTTTTGTAATACTTTAACTCCTTTAAACCTATTTCTTTGTTCTGATTCTAAAGCATTTCTCCTTATGTTCTTGAAAAAATTCCAGACATTGACATTGTTACTTGCTTATTTTGTCCGAAATGATTGATTTCTTTCCATGACTTTTTGGTCATTCTTGCTTTTTTTACTTGATATAAGAACCATAAATGTGTGTGTGTGTGTGTGTGTGTGTGTGTGTGTGTGTGTGTGTGTGTGTACACTTCTTTGTGTGTGCACAAGAGAGAGAGAGAGAGAGTAAACACCAAGAAATAATTCAGAAAAAAAAGAGAAGGAGAGAAACCAAAAATGAAAGAGAAATTATTAAGTAGATTGAGAAGAGATAAAAAAAAAGAGTGACAGAGTCAAAGAGGAAAGCAGAAATAAGAGAAAGAAAGGGTGAGAGAGGAAGAACAAAAAAGAGTTAGTTAAAATCAAGAGTAGATTGAAAAAATAAACAGCAAAAGCGAGAGGAAAATATCCATACTCACATAAGTGAATCACCATATCCCACTTGTAAGCCAGAACTCATTATTAAAAAATTATCCGAAAAATATAGATTTTTTATTGAAAATTATCTCAAAAGATGCCTTATGTAAAATTATCGAAAAAAGATATGTTTTTAAATGGTATGTAGTAGTGTTTTGATGTAAATCAAGGCTGTTGTTCCCAAAATGTGACCAGAGGTGCCCGGAGACACACACTCATGCACACGCACACACACACATATATAGATAGGTACATAGATACATTGACGAAGATACTCAAACGGAAAAGAATCTGTAACCCACTTGGCTGGTTGGTCCAGCCATTTGAGAGGCTATGGTGATTTAATAATCAAATAAATTGACCAAGAGACAGCAGAATTGAAGATAGTGCTGGAAAATGTTACAGAATAAAGTGTAAGCAAAGAGTGGGAGACAAAGAGAGAGATAGAAGGCCAGCCTTGTGGCTAAGATAGTTATGTATTTAAAGGGGTATATCTGAGTAAGCTGTGGGAGGGGGTCACGATTTGAATCACCTCCCAACTGGCACCCCATGGAGGTTAGTTCCCAAAAGCTTAAACAAATGGTAGTTCACTCTGCATTTGCAGTAACATTATACAATATCTGCAGCTTGAAGTTTGGGAACCACAGCATTAAATGTTTTAGGGAGGTCCCTTCAAGAAGCCATCCTCTCAAAGCCCATACCTCCTGATATGCCTATGTGTATTTACCACCAGTAGCAGAGGAAAACTGATTTCATTGGCAGGTTAGGGGGGGACTTTTATTTGCCGATAAAGGAGGTATGAAAGCTGGAGAAATTTGCTGACAGGAAGAGTATTAGGGAGTGAGGGGTTTGAATTGCCCCCCAATTACCCTTCAGTGTGCCCCTGAGTGCTATAGATTGTTGCTTCATCAGTTAAAAGCAAGGATTTCAGTAGCTGATTTTCTAGGCAAGCATGCCTTTCCTAATTGGAATATATAGCATAAGCCAAACTTTGTCAAAACATCTATCCTGTAAGTATGCTAGGCTAAGCTAAGAAAATACCAAGAAAAAAGAATAAAATAAAGAGTGAGATAAGTAAGGAAGGTAGATAGATTAAAATAGTGGAGAATTAAAAAGAGAGAGAAATTAAAAAGAGATTCAAACTTCTTGCTCCAACAGTAAGGCCTGTGTATGAGCTACATACACACATACATAGCAATCCGTCTGTCCGTTTGGCCAGCCAGACAAACATAAAAATTGGAGAAACTTACGTCAACAGTTTTTTTGTTGATGGTTTCTAATAAATTAGAATGCGTGAGAAGGATAAAGAAGAATATAATATACCAAGTACTATAAAAAAAAGAAAGAAGAGGGAGGAATATAGATCTAAATAAGTGAATGGAGAGAGTGGTTTCCAGGGATATAGAACCCATTCAAAAAAGAAGAGGAAGGAATATAGACCTGAATAAGTGAAAAAAGAGAGAGGTTTCCACAGATATAGAACACATTAAAAAAAGAAAACAATCCTGGGGAGGTGGGATGGGAGTAAAGGTAATGAATTCTTTGTGAGAAAATCAAACGAGGAAAACAATAATAAAAGAACAATTTTTCTTCATTCGTTGGCAATATTCGGAATCAAGTTTCCTTGATGAATTTAAAGCAAAACAAAAAGATCAGAGTTCAAGTGATGATCACCAGTAAGAGGTTAAAGTTCCTTTGGAGCCAATTTTTTACCAAATTTTGTGGGTCATTTTGCAATGTTTTGGCCATCCGGATTTCTGACTCTTTTTCTCCCTCTAACTATCAATCCTGCCCCCCCTCCCTCCCTCATTGACAGTTTGCAATATCAGAATTGCAGATCACATAATAACCAAAGAAACAATATATGACTGAAAGATTAAGTGTCTCCGAAAGAAATATATCACTTTGGAGGGAAACAGATCTGAACAAAACAAAAAACAAGACAAAACAATAACCGTGGGCGAAAGAGCTTGACCAATACCAGAAAGAATGTGGTATGAAGGAAATGTCCAAATTCTAAATGTTCACTCATACGATTGAATCTGTGCCAAACATATTTCAACTCTTTGACAGGACTGTATTAGGAACCAGAATCAAATTCAGATGAGCCACTGCAAACCCTTAAGTAGAGGATACAAAACTTTGTGAGTCAGCAAAAGTCAGCTTATAAATGAAAGATCTAAAATTTGTAACACCATGAAATATAGTTTCAAGCTGACTTCTTGGATGAAGAATTTTTGACAAATCTATCTTCGATCTTTATTTTTTTTTTTTTCTATCACTGGTCGTTTTTCATTCAGCGACTGTCAGAAAGCAACATTAATCTGTAATAATAGAAAAAGCAACATTAATAAGATGAAAGATAAACTGGTTCAAAATTAATAATAATGAAAATGCTTTATCGACAAAATTCAGACAACTTAAGACTAAGTCTACTACCATTAGGCAGTAGACAAAACAGTATCATAAGGAAAAAATTGAATGAAAAAGAAGTGGCTACAAGATTATATTTGAACCTCACCGGCTCTTAGGGTTTCTGTGGCTAAATTGATAAGGTAACAAAAATGTCAGATTGGCTCCTAAAGATAAAAGATGTACAAATCTCGGTAAAGGTTACTCCTTCTTTTCCAGTCCATGCTGCAAAGTTGACTCATAATGTCATGAAAAGCTTGATACAACTCCTAAATGACAGCTGAACTCTTCTATGAACAGAATAAAAAATCATGGAACACTTGTGTGAATAGAATTTTTAAGAAATAAAAAAATTTACCCAAAGATCAAAAGAAGGTAATTTCTATTTGAGTTTAACCTTCAAATTTCTCATATGAATTTAAGAATTAACGGTTATGGAATATAAAATAATTTGAGCATTGTGGTAAAACACAACAAAATTAAGATGAAAAATAATCTAGTACAAAGCAAATAAAATTAACTCATCTTTGCATCTTTGCAATTTAGGAACAGAGAAAAATTAATTCAATAACACCAAAGAAAAAAAATTATTCATAAAAAAGAAATAATATGATAAAAAGTGATGCTTATCTAATAATGATTTCATATAGATTTGAGCCAAAAGAACACACTGGTCAAAGTGTTGTGATAAAAAAAGGATTTTATTCTGGATAGCATAAAATGATGACAAAAGCATTTTGAATCTTCAAATTATGAATCTTTTTGCTTCTATCAGAAATTCAACTAGTAATTGAATTTTGATGAATAAAACTTTGTAAGCGTATGTATACATACATACATACAGGTATACAAATAAAGTGGTCATTGGTAGGATTATATATGAGTAAAGGTTCAAGTCATCTAGTTTCTATTCAGATATCTTAAACTCTGCAAAATTACATGCTGATTAGGCTGTGGTGAACAAGTTGGATTGAGTGGAGTATTCAATATAGATGTAATTATTGCTTTTCAATTCAAGTAGCTTTCTGTATTTTGGCTTTAATATATATATATATATATATATATATATATATATATAAAAAGGTCGGATTATGGAACAAGTTAGGTCATTTGACTTGCTAGGTCGCAATTGAATGGGATGTACCAATAGATTTGAATTTGAAGCACATGAAATATTGCCAAATTCACCTGTCCATTCTGCACCAGTATTTAAGTCGTAGGGAAATGTGCATGGAAAATATACGTAAAAAGCGTTTATATTAGGTTGCATAGGTAATAAAACATTAAGAGAAAAAAGTATGGAATATGCGTGTCATATAAATGTGTGTCCTTGTGTGCCTGTGTGTTCCAGAACAATAGTGCTGTACAGAGTCTGTGTGTATGTCAATGCACAAAAATACATACATATATACATAAATGTATATATTTGCATGTGCTTCTATCTAGGGAAATCTGTATATTTAACAGTATTTTGTTTGCGTGTATTGACTTGCTCATGTTTGTCCGTGCAAATGCCTAGTTACGAATATGGATTGAGGAGTGTGCTTAAGTATTTCTATGTGGAAGAGCTAGCATACGAGTATATGTAGGCATATTCCAGTCTGTATAGGAATGTATATGCAAAAAAGGGAGGCATAAAATCACATATGAAAAAAATGTATAAAGAAACTGAATGTAAAAGATTGAATGAGGCAGTGAGTGAATTACTGGATAAAAGAACAAAGAAAGTCCTTGCTTTTCAATGTGCACTGAGATAATAACGGAAATTGCATTCCAAAATGTGTCCCCTCTTCAGGATTTACAGGTTGTCAGGAGGGCTGGAGAGTGGACTTGGATTTTGTGGTTAGCAATATGATTTAGAGGGGTACAAAATAAAATGAAAAAGTTGGAATGTTATGTAGAGCAAGTTGGTGAAGTGAAATAAATCAAATGGAAAAAAAAAATAATGATATAAGTAAACATATAAATATATTTTTTGTACTGTGTGCAAGGATTCACTTTTTTCTATACAGAATATATGCATAATTTGCATCTTAAATTTTGCTTATCTCCATGAAAATATATAGACAAAACCTGTTACGTGAAATTTTGTCACCAGGATTTGGAAAACCACAATAATCATTCAGTTACTGTGAGACCTTGCAAAAATTTTCAGGAAAACTCAAGTTCAGTTATCTCGAGATCTTATGATAATTGAAGGGATAACAGCTATTGGAAATAATGTAAGTTTTAACATGGACACTGAAAATATGCTAGAATTGCTTGATTCACATGTAGAAGAATCAAACAAAAAAAATTACCTTCTTCAGCTTGAGCTATACGCAATCGAAAAAGCCACAGACAAAATGGGCAGAACAGCTGGAAATGCAACCAAAGAAACAACAATAAAAGAAGTTAAAGAAGGATTTTTGATGAGAATCTTCATGACTTCCAAGTAATACAAGATGAATTGAATGGAGAAAGCAAGAAAGTTGGTCAAAACATGAACTTCAAAAAACAAATGTCGTGTATAACGAACATTTTGAAGACAAAGACAATTTAAAGTCATTACTGGAGGAAGTAGACAACTACATCAACCTAGGACAACAAATCTCCGTGAATTCAAGTGAAGAATTACTTTACGATGGCAAGTTTCTGGTAGAGCAAGCTCAACCTGCAAGATCAAGAAAATCTCACAAGAGCTAAAGAAATGGGTATATAAGCAACGCCTCCTCCAAATTGAGTTAAAACATGGAATATAATAAAAATATTGACCCTCAAACTGAGAACTATGTGATGTATGCAGAAGAGACAAGTTCAGAAAGAACTGGCTTCACTATGTCCATGATGAAGAGATCTCGCGATTCTTGGGAAAAGTTTATTCCTAATGATGGGCAAAAAAATATTGTGATTATCATAATTATTATTATTATGACGATGACGACGATGATGATGATGATGATGATGATGATGATGATGATGATGACCACTTCCATTATAATATGATTGTATCACAAAGGAAAAAATTATCATTAATTCATTTTTTTTCCAAATGCTGCAAAAAGTTGTCTTTAAAAACAAATTTTTATCAGTCTAGATGGATGGTCTGAAAGGGCTGTGATTATTCTAGTTGATTTTATCAATCATTTAATGTGAATCTGTTTCACCTATATAAAAATTTGGTTGAATTAATCACATAAAGCAAGGTACACTGAAAGTATATATATATATATATATATATATATATATATATATATATATATATATATATATATATATATATATATATATATATATATATATATATATATATATATATATATATATATATATATATATATATGTATATGTATATATATATATATATATGTATATATATATATATATATGCTTCACAAAGATGTACTGGGTTTATATCCTAGTAAATATTATTTTATGTATTGATAGCTCTATTTACTTTGATAAATTTTGAACATTGTGATTAAATATCATCAATAATGGAAAATATCTGTTTTCTATTTCTTTTTTGTGTTCTTACAAATTAAAAAAAAAACATTGTGAACTAGACATAAATACAGATATGAATATAGATATAGATATATGTAAGAAATAGCAAACTGAAAACACAGATTTTAATGATATGAATTGAATAGTGAAAAAATATCATCTAACATGATACAACTGTACCATGACACTCAACAGTACAATTCCACCCTGATAGTGAAAATGGCAGATTGTGCATCTTGTTATTCATTGACCCCAAAGATCCATTCATTTGAATAAAAACAAAAAAATCATTACTAAAAGATTGAAAAGGGACTCTCTGTCTGTCATTTTTAATTAAAGATGTATCAAATATACATATATATATATATATAATAATTGTTCAAGGATAGCAAACACATATATGTCAGTATATTTGGAGAGTGCACTTGCATGGATGTGTATATGTATATTTGAATACACTTGAGTGTATGTGCATGAGAAAGAGAGAAATATGTTGAATGGAAAAGAGGGATCAAAAGCGATAAGAATTACTGAACAAATATGGAGAAGTGATTTCACCATACTCGGAACAAAACTTGTTAGCACAACGTTTCAGCTGATCCCTTCTAAGGCCTCCTTCAGGGTGCACTATTTAAATGTGATTTTAGTAAACAGAAAATCTTTCTCTCCATTTGTAGCAGCACTAATAAGAAAGGAAAGAAAACATCTGAATCCTTGAATGTCAATGTCCATCATTTCATGAATCAGTCAACATTATGTGTTTATGTTTTGATTCGTTCAATTGTCAAACTCCCATCCAAGATAGGGGCTGGAGTTGACTTGATTTTTCTACCATTACAACAACAAGAAAAAATTCTCACCTAAACTCTTCTCTGTTTGTCTGTCTCATTATGTTGAACCAAATGGACACATAAAATTAACATTCCCTAAATTATAATTGGAAAACATGACTAGATGATTGGTAGGTGACTCTCTAAACGACTGAACCAAACTGGCATGTCTTACATATCTATGAATTTATTTATCATATAAACAATACAAAAGTTGCCGTAATAATCTCCAGTCTAAGTGGGGTTTGATCCTGCAGCACCCAGGCATGTTTATCTACCTATTTACTTTTCTATAAGTCCAAGTCCCTTCATATCAGTTATAATCGCAGGTCAGTTAATTCATTTCAGTAACTTTGAAGTAATGATCGAAATATTTGAAAATAATGATAAAAATGCTCACCATTTCTTCTACAAATGGTTTACTGAGGTCCAAGGAGGAATCAATATCAGCCTTTTAGCATCCATCATTGGATGTAGACCTTCCCCAAGTTTTACCAGAGCTCTCTAACATGGGCATCACAGAGCCAGTACTTCCTGAACTTGTTTAGTTCATCACATCAGCTTATATTTTGGTGGCCGCAGTTTTGTGTATGATCTCTGGGGATTCATGTTGTGAGATATGATGTCCAGCTGTTGTCAGCCATTCTCCCAACATGACCCGCTCATTGCCATTTTAGTACTCTAATGGATTTTGTGGTGTCTTGGACTCCTGTTTTTTCTCTAGTATATTGTGCTGTCTTGTGATTTCTCCACATGATTTTGTGGTAGCTCCATAATATTTCAAGCATGATTCTCTCATGTATACGTAGCATGATTCTCAGTTGGAGGGTCAATCTTTTCGTTAAGTTCCTTGCTTCAGGACTGTAGGTTTTTATCGGAAGGATGCATTGGTTGTTTACCCTTCTTCTCAGCACAAGTAGAATTTTCTTGTCCTTTAAGGTTGAGCTTACTCAACTGGAAGTTTACTCTCCTAGATTTATCATTTGCTTGATTTCTTCTTTTTTTGTGGATTTCCTCAGTGCTTTTCTATAAATCCATATGCTTTAATACCCATTCAAGTAGCCATTAATCATAGATATAGATATATGTGTATACATATATATATATATATATATATATATATGTATGTATAGTTGAAGAGAAAATTATTAGCAATGAAAAGTAGGTGTGTGGTATAGCACCGATATAAAAACAGGGTATGAATGTAAATTTCTTTTTCTCAAACTATTTTAGGTTTTTTGTCTCTTCCTCTCTCTTTCTCTTGGTAGTTACTTTTTCCTATAACTCTCACTCCATACTTTGTCACTTTCACATTTGCAAGCTTTTTTACCTCATATATTCTTTCTCTTTTTCACTTCGACAATTGGCTATAAGTTTTTAAGAGGGTGATGAGATGAGAGAAAAAATATGAAGTTCTTTTCATTTTTATCTCTTGTCTCATCACCCTCTCTTTTTGGATTCTATCCCCATTCCTTGACTCACCCCCTCTCCCCTCTCTCTCTCTCTCTCACACATTTGCTCCGAAGTGTAGCTGAGGTGAGGTGGAGGTTGTAGTGCTATTTAAAAATACTGCATGCTTGCAATGGAGGGGCACTCCCAAAAGTTATTTAAACAGGTCTGGCTAGTCACTCAGTAGAAACCATCATGTGATCAATGATTTTGGGAGCATGCCTTGTTGGGGGTGATTAAATGAAAAATTGGTAAAAGGGTTGATCTAAGAATATTGCTTCTGTTGTCTTATTCAGGCAGTGATCACTGAAAAAAAAAAGCTTGATTTCTGAAAAACAGGCAAACATAAGCTAAGGGATCAATTTAACATAAACTTACATTGCAAATTAATCCCCCCGCCCAAAAACGACTTTTAGGTGATCATTTAGAAAAAAAATAGCAAAAGCATCTATTCTAAGTATAATGATTATCATAGAGTGAATATCTAAATTTTCAGCCATCTTGCTACAGCCTGAACACATAATGTATACATAGCTAGACCAGCTTAAAAATTGAAAAAAAAACAAAAAGTAATTCACCTACTGCATTTATACCCACAGATCTCATTAAATGTTGGTAGGTGCCCCTTTAGGAGCCGAGATCACCCCCATGCCTTTAATTTCCCTGGGCTCCAAATCTCAAGCTAAACCTCTGCATTCATTCCTACTTTCTCCATTTGTATTGATCTTCAACAAATTCTTTCTTTTTTTTTTGTTTGACATTTTTTTGTTGCTGTCCCTTTATTATTCTTGAAAATTCCCTGTCCTTGCTGAGTTGGCTTATATCCTTGCATCATAAAGGGACCCAGCAAAAAGTTGATGCGAAAAGGGTCAACCCAATCAAAGAACAGTGGATGGGACTTGTGACAAGTTGATTGAGAGTAAATTTGTGAACAGAAGAGGAGGAATAGAAAATAGTTGAAATGTACAATTGGGAAGAAAAAAAATGGAAAAAGAAAAAGTAAAATAATTGTGAAAAAGTTAGGAAAAAAAAAGGAAGAAAATATATTGGCTGAAAAGAAGGAAAGAAAAGAAGAAAGAAAGAATAAAAAGAATGAGTGAACAAACAAAAGATAGAAAAACGGAAAATGAGAAAAGGAAAAAAAAAAAGGAGGGCACACACAATATGTATATATATTTGGTGGCAATTTGACAAATGGAAGGTGAATCAAAATTCAAGAAAAGAACTGGTGTTCCCCCCCACCGCCAATTTTTTCATCGCATGGACAGGCTTTTATGCATTTCGTTGGTTGCCACTAACTTTTTCAAAAAGATCTGCAATGGTTGCAGAGAAAATTGTTTACATGATTAATACATGTTTCATTCCTCAGTCTCAAACAGCATACAATTCTTCTACAACCACTGCAATTAGTCAACTCAGAAATTCCTAGGGTCCTTATTACAGTACAGTGGTTTTCAATTGGTTGTTTAAAAGGAATTTATTAAGAAAAAACAAATTACTGTTTTATTTCATACTGAAATAAACATTCAAAATTATTCAGTTTAGATTTCTTTAATTTGATTTTGAATTGGTCTTTACAAATTCAGTTTACAAACTGGTATATTAAAGTTTGAGTTTAAACCAAATCAACAAACTTTAATGGCTGGTTCACAAACTAGCAGTAGCAAACCATGGAAATTACCGAATCACAGAGCTCTGGATCAGACAGGAACAACCTGTACCTGCTTTTGATAGGCAATGTTAACAGAAAGCAGAAAAAATAAGAAAGAAATTACTTTGCTAAACTTATTTCCATGATATGCTTCTTTTCACATGAACAAACTACTTGCAGAGTGCTGTATGGAAGTGAAAGTGAAAGTAATCAAACGGATAAAATAAAATAGATTTTATTACTTTGTAATACCTTTCTTTGTTACGGCTCTTATCGAAGATGTAACATTGCTAAACTTTGATAATCAAGTTGGCTCCAGTGCGTCAATAAACTCAGATTATACACAGCTGAAAAAAATAAAGTAAGCAAGAAAAAAACACAGGAGATTCTCCCGACACTTATCTTATCACTAATGTTACAATGTTTTTCAGTAATTAATCAATACTTTTCATGTTGTCTCCAAAGCCACTGAGAAAATTTGAAGAAAACAAATACAATTATATGAAATTCCCTCTCCGCCAAAAACAGAGCACAAAGACCGAAGGAAAAGAATAAATATAAAGACGGGTCTGGTTAGTTGCTCAATAGAAACCATCACCTGTTCAGTGTCTATTTACAACATGTCTTGTTGGTGGTGATGAGTCGGAATATTGGGAATAAGGGTGATCAATGAATAAATCATTTATCTCATTGTTACTAACTAAAAGATCAATTTAACATACTTTGTAAATTGACCCCACCCCGCCCCCGGGGATAATCCCCCCCCCCCCCCAAAAGAAAAAGTTTTTCTATAATGAAAAAATGTTTAAATATTGAGACCTCTAGCTCAATTGGTGCAGTCTGTACAAATGACACATATATAGTCAGCCAGCCAGCCAGCCAGATTCACTTGAAAGCTAAAGAAACTTCTGTTGACAGTTTTTGTGACAGTTTTGGTGGACGGTTTCTAAAGGGACCTGTCAAAAATAATTCAGTTATGATCAGTTTCTGGTATAGAATGATATCAGGCAGGTACAAAAAAATCAAGTTGATTTCTCTTTTAACCTCATTGAAGTGCAACTACTTAATCACTGCACAAAAATATACTGACTCTCACAAAAATAACACATATGTATAGGCGATGAGTAAATCTACAGCTTGATGATAAAACAAAGCATTTCTATTACACAACATATACTTATTTTTCAACATAATCTCCTTCCTTGTCAATGAATTCAACCCGATGCTTCTTCATTAATCATATCAATATTTGTTGTTTTAAAAACACCTCCTTTCAACTTAAGTCTAGAAATTTATTGATATTATTATGTATATAGAATGAAAACAGAGGGCCTAGAAATGAATGGAATGAATGCTGTATATATTTTCATTATAAATATAGAATTATGGTTTGAGTGTATTCATCTACTGTCAAGTTTAAAGGTTTCTCCAGGATGAGTAAACTTTTAATAAATGGTGTGACATGATCCATTGGAAAAGACCCCTGGTCTGGAGCCATCATAATGGCTACCATTTAGTTCCATATTTGAAAGCATTAGGAAAGGCATGAATTAAAATTCCTCAAAGATTGTTTCACAGCTGTCAATCTCTGTCATGAACTAGGGAACAGGGAGCAAAGTCAAGTCATTTCTTGCAATTATCCTCTACTATCTTCGAGGTATTAATTGACAGCTAATGACTGGACAATAATCAGCATCCATAAATGGGTTCACGTTTGTCCGGGGTAATGACATGAAGTATATGGATGTTTTGTATGATGGCCTAATGGATAGGATGCCAGTTAGTGGATCCATCAAAATGGTTTCACTCCCGACAGCCTACAATCAGTTTGTTTCATGCTGGTATCCAGATCTCTCCAAAATCCTATTCAAAACATTTATTCCAAAATACAGCTATGTGATGCGGAGAATGGTGTGTGGGGGCACGGCATATGCCTCCTGCTCTATTTCCAGTTTTTTTTGTATTGTTATGGAGTGGTGCACCCTGACCCCAGCACCCTAAGCTACTCCCTCATTTAGACAAAGAGCCAAAATAACTGAAAACAGTAGGCCATTGACCGATGAAACCAAAGTAATTCTTTGTGTTGATAAAGTTAGTCAAAGTTTGTTATTGTTTGTGAAATGCAAAAAATATCAATATCTAAAATCATTTGAGACAAGGAATCTAAATTTGTAGATGATGGAAGCATGTGATTGTAGCTATAGTAGAATTCAAAACAAAATAAACTTTGAGAGACAATACACAGTCAAATTATAGAACCAGAGTTTTTGGCATGGGAAAATCCACAGAACAGAGACACCAGGAAATGGAATAGATTTGGGTAATTATCTTCAGCAATGGTGTATGACACTCATCAACCATTGAGGCCACAAGTCCTGACCAAGAAAGCCTTGATAATCAGAAGATATGTTCAACCAGCACCTTTTAACTGCCAACTCGTCTACGTCAGAAAGACTATGTCACATAAGAAAAACGGTTGTCCCCATGAAGTCAGCCTAAGCTATCCACAAACCTTATACAACCTCTGAACTCCTTCACTGCTCTAATTCACCATGATATGAATGTATATATATATATATATATATATATGTATATATATATATATATGTATATATATACACATATATATATATACATATGTATATATGCATATATATACCAACTATAAACTCATAAGTGAATATTAAAATACAACTTATTTTTGCACGTCTCTGTTTGGTGTTTTTTTTTCTCTCATGCATAAGATCTGTGTGTGTGTGAAAACTATTCCAGGTACATTATCATCAACCCTGGGAAGTATTGTGTCACCAATAACATTCAGAACAATGTAAGGTCCTTAATTAAATCCATGAGACTCCCTTACGAGATGATCATCCTGTTGATTGGGAATGCAATAGTGCATAGTTAGACTGCGGGGTCACTGATACAGTTCACACCAGTTACTGGCCCCCTGTGACCCTACCTGCTGACCTAACCACCAGAATTGAATGATAAGCCACAGTTTTGAGCCACAGTTATGCATGTTGATTTCTATAAGTATGAATGCATGTCAGAGGATGCCACTGGATGTAAGTGTGTATATATATATATATATATATACACACACACACAGCCATGTCAAAGAAAACTCATGTAATGATAAAATACAGCGGAACGTGTCAAGTTGAGCATTAGTGTAACTTATGAGACTGATGGGCATCTAAGGGTACATAGGTGTATGCTGTCTACCTTTTTCTTAATCCCAAAGTTTTTTATATGATCAGTGTTTACTAATTGCGATATCACTGTATACTTAGTTCCAAAAGCTAGCCTTAATGTATGCCTAGTTCCCAAAACACATTTCCATCTCTGATGTAGGAGCGTATGTATAGCTTTGGTGTTACAACTGTTGGTGAAATTCACTTATATTTCTGTTGCCGAAAAGTAAATACAATCATTAGATTGACTATATTTCTTTTGCTTTTATCTCAAATTTATTGCTGAAAGACCAGAGATCAATTGCAACAATTGAAGGGATTCTAAGAAAAAAGAAAAAAACGCACACATTACAGTTAATTGACAATGATTAAACTGTAAGTTTTTCTGCCTCGATTTGTTCCTTTTTTTTCCATTGTCACTTTTGCATTTATCTTTGTAAACCAACTCACTCAATCCTCCTTGTAGCAGATAAAGAAAAGAATGAAAATTATTGGGAAATGAATGTAATTATTTCAATAATGTCTTGCTGCTGTTTCTATTTTCTTTTCCACCATTTTGATTGATTGCTTGTGGCAATTACCCCCAGGTTTCTGATTAGGATTGATCTTTATAATTTGTTGCTTTCTTAATCTTCCAATATGAATTATAAAGGTTTATATTTTTATTCTTACTGTTTGAAAATGAAAGTTTGAATTTTCATTGAAGCAATAATCTTTCTTAATTTGATTTCAAATTCTGTCAACTCAGCTTTTTTGAAAAACAATTTATACATTCAGTGCCAATTTTTTTGGGGGTCACCATCATCATCAGTAGCATCGATGGACTCAGACCTTTCCCAAAATTTTCCAGACCTCCATATCATGGGCGCTGCAGAGCAACCAGCTATAGTTTTGTATAGAATCTCTAGGCATACTTGTTGTGAGCCATGATGTCCAGCAGTTGTCTGCCATTCTTGTAACATGGCCAGTCTTATGCCATTTGAGTTTTATAATGGATTCTATGATATCTGTGACTCCTGTTTTTTCCTTATATAACAGTACTGTCAATCCTTCTATATGATGTTGAACATGATTCTCTTAATTGCATGTTTCATAGTTCTCAGTTTCAGCTCCCTAAGTAACTATTGATCGTACACCCTTCTTTTTAGGACTAAGGCAATCTCCGTGTTCTCAAAGGTTGAGCTTGCTTGACTAGGGATGATTCTTTACTTAGTAAAAATGTTAAAAAATAATTTTTGGCATCAAATGTTTCAATAAAAGAACTCAAATGCTTCTAAAGTGATTGATAATTTTATATGAATACGGGTTCTCAGTTAGAGAATCATAAATGATTAGTAACCAAAATGTCACAATTATTGATATTTTCAGTTGAAATACTGGGCAAAGTTTTTAAATGATCTAAACATCTAACTTCTTATAAAAACCAAAATAGAGCAGAAAAAAGCAAAATATCTCAAAAAATCATATCTGAAGTTTGATATTTTGAAATTCAAAATCAATATTTGTTGCTTAATTAAAATATAATCAGGCTAATCTACAAATACTTACCTGAAAAAATAATCAGAAGCAATAGCTTTATGATGAAATGTTGATGATTTATAGAAAATTAATTTGGCTCTTATTCAACAAAACTGTACATAGATTTTGGAATACAAATGTAAGAGTTTAGTCTTTACTTCAAATGTGAAATGGAGAATTCTGTACATATATACAGACATTCTCTGAGATGTAATCCAGCACATGGCCTTAGTGAATCCTATGCAAATTTGTATGTGGTAGATGCGAAATTGCCGAGTTCTATCAGTAAATTATTGTAGGTATCAGAGGGTACCCCCTAACCATACACATCTGATGCAATAGAGTTACTGTCTCAGAGACAGATCCCTGGGAACAGGGCATGGTTAATTGTGCCAGTCTTGCCAAGAGGCGGGACAAGGCCAATCCGAGACTCATAACTGCCAATTAACAAATGGTTAAGTATGTTTTGTGTCTGAAGAGATACCTACGCAGGCATAGCTAGAGATTTGGGGACCCAAGGGTTTGATTCCTAAAGGGACCACCTCCAGCATTTAGTGAGATTTGATGACAAATTAAAATTTGCTATGCACTATCACTTAATTAGTAAAAGACAACCTCAAGGGCTGAAATAACAATTATGCAATTCATGTATGTAAAAATGCAGTAGGTGGGCTACTATTCACAGTGCCTTTTTAGGCCCCCATCGATTGGAGGCCTAGAGGGCATTTCCAGATAGACCTTCCTTTAGCCATGCATATGGTTCCTTACACACTGTTGTAGCAATATGAAAATGTTCGAATAGAGTTCTCGAATATCTACTTCCTGTAGGGCGGGTCACTCATAACCACAAGTTTGGTTATAATTTTCCGCATGCTTGAAAGAACAAAAAAGTGAGATCAAACCACAATAAAAATTTTGCCAACAAACTTGAATTATTCTTGGATGAAAACATAATTCATCTCCTGCAGAAGAAACTAGAGACTAAATCCCAGCTTAGGACTGAATCGATGTAACTGAGGTTTCAGCAGTTGATCAACGCCATCAATTTTAACAGAGAAGCCCAAAAGACAATCACCAACAATTATGCCAAATTTTAATTGTAAGAATCAAGAAAACAGGATAAAATAGAAGAAAATCAACAAAAAGAAAATTGCATAAAGAAATGAAAAAAGAAAGATAACTTAGAAATACTTCATGGCAGTTGAATAACACTGTGTAAACACGATATTAAGTCTGGCAATATTTTAGCCTGAATTTGATGCAATTGAGATTTCTATATAGAGAGGAAACTAACGCAAACATTTGTATCCAACTTGGATATAGAAATTAGGTTCAGTACGCATACACAAAATGAGAAAAAAAAACTAGAATCTCATAACACTCTTAAAATTACTGGATGTAACATCCATCTTTGAAAAGTCAGAGAATTATATTACCTTAGCATTTGTTGAGAATAACAAAGATCAGAATACCTGTCTGAATAATTAAAGGAGTAATGACGCACTTCATCTTAGGACTTCAGACAGATAAATAAAGATTTGTAAAGATGCCAATTCAAAACTTTGATTTCAACAAAGGTTATCTGTAAGTCTATTCTTCAGTTATTTTGCAAATATCTTTTTCCTCTAGAGTGTAGACATAGAAATGATCACTACAATTCCAAGGGAATTTATGAACCACTCATATGTTTCTTTTTATCTAGAAGTTAAAGTGTGGAGGAGATAAAATTAAATTACCTTCATGAAAATACTGCCAGTATGGTGTGAACCATAGATTCATAATTTTTCAAAAAATCCAGTCTGGTTAGTCACTCAATTGAAACTATCATATGACCAATCTCTTTTGGTAGCATACAGTGTTTGGGGTGAACAATCAAAAATTGAAAAAAGAGTAGATCAATGAATAAATTACTTCTCTTGCCTTTTGTTGGGCATGTGATGACAAAAAAGTTCAAATTTTAAAAAAATAACCATGAATGCAGCCAGGCACTGCATAAGTTTGTGACTTGAAAATGATTGAAGGTACACCTAGAATGTGCAGGATAGGAGAGTGTTAAGAAAATTCAGGTGGGTCGTAATATTTTAAGGATCTTAGAGGTTGGGTGCTATTTACTATTTGACTATAACATTGAACTAGATACTCACTTTGTGTCGGGCAAGTGAAAACACAGTGACATTATAATTAAGTCATAATTGGACATTCATTCTGACCACACTTATTCTTGGAAAGATTTTCTATCATGAATTCATGTTCTGACCAGACTATTTTTTGTAAGTTTTTTTTCCTGAACTCAAAGTATTCTTTAAGAGGGAACGGAGCTCTTACTATGATGTAACTATACTGCTGAACTAGACTTTACTTTCTGTCTGTCTTATAAAACCATGGTTTTCAAATATTTCTGTTTCTTCCCTTCAATTAATCGATAGATCATTTTTCTAAAACAAATGTAATATCATAATTATCATCATCATCAGCCTTTTACCATCCATTGTTGGACATAGATCTGTCAGAGCTGTCAATCATGAGTATCATGGTGCCAATATCTCCTGAAATTGTCTAAATCATCATGCCATTTGATCATTGTGTCTTTTTCTTCAAGATATTTTTTGCACATACTGGTTTTATTGCATTTCATGTGAATACCTACTCTCTTGCTTCCTGCCTTCAGTTTGTCTAAAATCATCTGGAGTTCATTAGGGTTCCCAGCAAAGAGGATGAGGTCATTAGCAAATCTTTGGTATTCGCCATCAATCCCTTGATTTGTCCAGTTGGAATTTGGGAAGATTATTCCAAGGCAAGCTGTGAAGGGTGTAGGTGAGTTGGTGCCACCTTATCTTACAGCTTTTTTGACCTGGAAGGGCCGAGAGTCTTTTCATTGAGGAACTGTTATGCTGGTAGATATGTTGCAGAACTCTGACATATACAGGATCTACTCCTTGTTATATAATTGCATTGATGACTGCTACAGCGAGTGGCATCCTGTATTTTGCTGCTCTCTCATTCAATTCACCAAACGGTGATATAATATAGAAAATATGAATTAAGATATTACTGCATTTTAAATATTTTCTTATTTTATTCTGAAAGAAAGAAAGATGGGAGAAAGGAAATTTATGCAGTTTAATGAAGGTGTTGTGAGAGAGGATATGAGAAAAAGAAGTTTGTTAGGTCAATATGAAGGAAGAAAATGAAAATTTGATGAAAGGATGCAGAGAGAAGGGGAAAATAAATTCATGTATTAAGAGGGTCGGAAGGGAGTGGGCAGAGATAAGAGTTGGTTAGTCAACTGAGAGGGTAAGGAAATTTTCACGTACGAATCTAATCCTTGTATTATATAACATTTAGATAACATCATGGACAGTAACAAAAATTGGAAGGGATAAGAAAAGATGAAAAGATATAGGCTTAAGTGAGATAAGTGCAAAGGCATTAGATAATGGATATTCCTAGTTGTCAACAACCAAGGAATTTGGGGGCATTAAAATGTTCAAATTTTCAAAAAACAAGTGTGGGTACAAACTAAAGGACAAATTTACCATTAACTTACATTGAAAATTAAAGCCCTAATATTTGGCTCCTTGAGAAGCTCCCTTAAACATTTAATGAGATTTGTCAGTAAATGGGGACCTTGGGGTATTATCAAATGACCCCTTCCCCACCTCCAAATCTACCCATTTTCTTATCTGTATACCAAATACTGAAAGAGAATTGCAATATTATTTCAAGTGAATTTATTTAAAGCCAATATTACATCATATTATTTCTTTCCTGCTTTAAATAGCTTATAGATTACATGATCATATATGCGCTTGGGTAGAAAAAACTGGCACTCCATAGAACCATGAAATACATACACACACACACATACACACAACATAAAAGCTACCAAAACAAGAGCATTATTGGGCTAATCTAATGATGCCTGACTTTCAAATGTTCAACCATTTTTAACGAGCGTTTTTTAGGGGTAAGCTAAAAGCCAAAGGAAAACAAAGAAATGGGTGGTAATAAATATAGAACAGTAATCATATTCTATCTTATTCTATCAGTTCACTCGGCAGTAAAATACTTGTTTTGATAATTGGCTTTTACTTTTTCATCTACACTTGACTTCATCTTTGCGCAGGCTGCTGACCCTTGCTCTCGTGACTGCTGGTTGCCCAGCACCTTTTTGAAACCACTTCATAACACATCTATTTCACACGTGGTCTCACATGTCTAGTTTCCAATAGTTATTTCTTTATTTAATTTATGCAAAAGGAGTAGTTTTTTTTTTCTAATGTATGTCATATTGCGAATGGGAATAATTAAAAGATTTTAAGGTTATTCATGGTCTGCTAAAGTGTTCATAAAACAAATAGAGAATAAGCAAAGTTTCAAAATGTAAGCTAGAAACAACCAAGAAAATCAAAAAGAAATGTTCTTGTTGGTTTTTTTGAGGAGTATGATGGTCATGTGACCAAATGCATACCTCACTTCATTTTCTGATGATTTCTGAAGCATTTGTATGATAACTTTTTTTATTTATTAAAATTCATTTCTATGGTTTTTGGTTTCTATCACTTAGCTAAAACAGTTTATGCTGTTGATAGTTTTAAATGAGATAAATTTGCAATCCAGTAATAAAGAAAGAAATTACCTTTCAACAATATTTTTTCCTTTATCATCAAGCAAACAAATAAATATTGAGCTCTGTAAATAAATGGGGTGCCATAGCATGGTGACTGCACTTCATAGGTTACAAATAAAAAATCTCTTTCAATTAGTATTGCACTCCTCTATTCTTTTTCCTATGAATAAAAAAAATGGATCTGGATGAGTTAATTGTGTTGGTAATGATGGTTGTTATTTTGGGATGCACCCTCTCCAAAAACCTCCCCCCCCCCCCAGCTCATTCAATCAAGCACAAAAGAGAGAACTGGTACAATACAAAATATTTTTATCAAAGTGTTGAAGATATTGAATGCAAAATTATGAACTCCATAAAAGACAATATCTTTTGATTGCGTGAAACAACAATTTAATTTGTGTTGGTGGCGGGCCCGTGGCACCTTTTTGTGTACAGCTTTTTGGGGAGCAGTGCATGGTAGCAGAGATGATTGAATAGATCAGTAGACGAATCGGAGATGATACAAAGAAGTACTTCACTTCAATTAGCAGTTTAGAAGGTCTAATTGATTTAAAGCTGATTTCTGAGATGAGGAATGTTTTTCGAAGTATTGCTGTAATGTACTTGGTATGCAAAAACTTTATCTAAAGGGCATTTGCTCATGTGTATACTCTAAAAGAAAGGAATCGGATTTTAGGCACATTTTTCATTGAACTATTTTTATTAATATGCAAGGTCTGTTTGGAAAGTATCCGGGCCATTTTGAATATCCCCCAAACTGATGGCAATCAGAGTGGACCTTACAGCATATGCATGAACTATCAGGTTTAGTCAGTCGGCAGTGAGGCACCATTGGGTCCAAATTTGCCTCCCAGTGATCTCTGGCTTTTCACTATTGAAAAAGAAGAGATTTGGGATCATGAACGAGATTAAGGAGAATGTGGTGAGTTAGCTGATGGTGATCCTGATTAGATTGCAGACTTTTGAAAAGTTAAAGAGATGCTGCAGTGAGCGTGTGAGGTCTCAAGGGGAGTACTTTGGAAGAGACTGAGGCATCATAGCCCTAAGTAGGGCTATTTTTCATCAATAATAAATGGCTGTTCACTTTCCTGGCAGACATCATACGTACATATGAGATAGATAGATAGATAGATAGATAGATAGATAGAGAGAGAGAGAGAGAGAGAGAGAGAGAGAGAGAGAGAGAGAGAGATGGAGGAAGCGTATGGACTCTTAAAGGTTAAGGAATATTTCTGAAATGAGAGTTTGAAGCACCTGTCAGAAACATGATAAAAATAAGAAATAAATGAATAAGAAAATAAAAACAAAACAGAACAAAATAAATGAATACAGTGGTTACTTACCCAGAACAAAAATGTGAGAGGAATGTTATTATTATATTTTTTTTCTTCTCATTTCATTCTATTTTTTGAGTTACATCAATATACATGCAAGGAAAATATTAGAACCCAGCATTTGTGTCTTCTTTCATTACTCTCTACCTGTCATTCGTAATTTTCTACTCTTTCAGACAGGTGTGATGATCAGCCGGATGTTTCTTCCTTTGTAAAATGCTCGATACATTTTTCCGCTTTCTTTCTTCTCGTGTAACTCTCTCGTATATTAACAGTCCCCATGGGAGGAGCTGAGGAGGGAGAAAGGGGACTATTTCAGATGCCCCTTTCCTTCCCCCAGAGAAGGGGTGGCCTCAAGGAGTAAAGCTCCTCTGTCCCCCCCCCCAATCTCTCTCTCTCTCTCTCTCTCTCTCTCTCTCTCTAGCAATATCTGCTGCTCATTCCTTCGTTTTTTTCTTGTTTCTTAAAACTTTTTTATTGTTCATTGTTGCTATTTTTTATATAAAATAAGCTTCCTTTAGTTTGTGTAAATAGTGTTTATATGATTGCTCACAATTTGATGATTTGATTGACTTGAATAGCCATTAACTGTTAAATTCATCCAAAGAAGAAAAAATGCCAATTTCAAAGGAAATAAATTACGATCGAATTTCTCTCCTTTTGATATAAATGTAAAGTTTCAATGATAAGAATGGGTGAAACTCGTGTGCCCCCTCCTAAATATTCCCAAGCACAGAGAGGAAAATTTTGGCGCGTTTCTAAGGGCATGCTCCCTCAGGAAATTTTGAAAACTATCTATCCAAGATTATCTGAAGTTGTATTTCAGTGTATATCAGCTCCTGAAATTACCTTTTTATAGAATGTGTGAGAATTTTCCTTTTATTCATGCGAGTATGAGAATGTATCAAAATGCTTGTGTCTCATGCATTCTATATGAGTCTTGGAAGGTATGCTTTGGTCATCTGGTGAACTGTTTTGTTTCTTTTATTCAATTCACAGAAGAGTTCCACAATTCTTTATGCTATTCATTAAAAAATTCTATCAATTACAAGCGATTTCGAGCGGTATATAAGGGTTGAATTGCTTTATTGGAGCATCAACCATTATACATTTTATTTTCAATTTATGCTCTTTTTTTTTTGGTGGGATGGACATTGGTTGCAAAACTTTCAGAGATTTGGCGCCAATAATCTTGGTGAATGTTAGCATGAATAACTTTCTTGAGCTAATGGGCCACATGAGAAATTTTCCATCTTTAGACATTAACTTCAAAAATGTTGATCATATAACAGAAAGCATACTCAATTTCTATTTAAGACAACATATGAATTATAATCATCATATCATTGATTTGAAAAGCTAAAAAAAATAGTGATTTTACAATGTAAATTACATAATTGATTTTCAGAGAAAAATTATACAAGATTCTAAATAAATGCTCAGATTGACAGAAGGCTGCAAAAAAAAAGGTTAACACAGGCCAAATCTGACCTATCGGCTTGTAGTTGCCTTTATGTGTTCTAAACTTAAGTTTGTGAATGTCATTATAATTCTTCTTTGCAATAATTTGCTTAAATGATCTATCCATCCATGTACTTTGGCCTGATCTACCTATCATTTTTCTCAACTAATCAATTTTCTTACCTGTCAAGTTACATATCATTCTATTTCTCTACCTAATTCGCCTTTTATCTAGCATCTTCTTCTAATACAATTTCTAGCCTGTCAATTTATCTATCAATATGGCCATTGTTCTAATTCAGCCTTTCTCCATGGGATTTCCTGCAAATCTAATTCCTTTCTGGCAATATTTTTCCTTATAGCTATCTGTTCATCTTTCTCATTTATCTATTTATCACTCTATCTATCTCACTCTTTTACCCAATCATTCTATGTATATACCTATTTACAGCATTGTAATATTATGATGAAGGATAATGTTATCGATCGATTATTGTTATCATTTTTATGATCTCTGGTGTTTAATGCTAACTTTGAGATGACTTCCCAACATCCTTCCTAGAAAATACCAAATTCTTCATTCATCTGAGCGGATTAATGATAAGGAAAATCCAAGAATGAAAGGAAAAGAATCCTGAAACAGTCAACTGTTAACAGTTCCTCGTATTCCAACAAATCCTCGAATAACCCAGGTCTTCCCAAGTGTCTCCCTTCTTTTCTTCTTTCATGGATTTTTCCTTTACCATTTTTCAGTCATTTTTTTCCTCGACCATCACCTGCTATGGTTATAGCTGTGTGTAGAACCATTCAACCCTGCTTAGGCTGCCAATATTGCCAACATAACTAGAGGTTTTCTGGAAAAGATCCCAGTGGTTCCAGTTGATGAGCATAGATAATCTTTAAGTGACATTTATCATATGTGAATGATAATTAATATACTTAAGCTGTTAGCTTTGATTGTGTGGCTTATCCTTGACAATGTTTAGTCTGGGATTTTAAGAACAATCCTCTTTTTATGAAACAGATAATGTACCTAATAAAGATGGATTTACATGGATTAGTTATGAAACACAGCTTCAACATGACTCTTGTGAAATTGTTGAACTTACCAAGTTACTAAGAAAGAAATGGTTTGGAGCAAAATCTTGCTTTATTTCTACTGACACAAATTTTTTTCTCTGACGTCTCGGTTTTAAACTTGAATTTAGATGATAAAATAACAATTGAAAATGAATTGATTAAAAAGGTTGTATGAGTGTGCGTGCTGAATTCAGGAAATTCAAAATATAGAAGTACTATAACAGACAGAACTGAACTTGCTTCTTTCATTCTGAAAATACTTTTAAAAATTTAAACATTTAAACATTAAACGTTTAATAAAGTGTGAAGAAAAGTACACAATTTGTATTTTAGAGCACATATCAATTAATCACATTTACTCATTATCTCAGAACTAGGCATTGACATTAGCGGTGTTGTAATAAACGTCATAATTCTTTATGAACTGATTTACGTTTGCTGATAGCACAGCATACTCTGGTGATCTATTTCATAATCATACCACTCTGTTGCTAAAAAAAGTATTTTCAAATATTCAATTAACTCTTCACTTCCACCATATATGTATGGCCTCATAATCTCTTGTACACCGTTTTGGTGAAAAATACATCAGGATATACTAGTTCTATACCACGCATAATCTTAAACATTTCAATCAAGTTTCTCTGCTTCTTCCTTTTTCCTAACTCAACCCTAACTCCTTCAACCTATCTTCATAATTCATACTTTTTAATTCTGATATTAAGTAAGTTGCTTGTCTCTGGACGATTCTTATCCTTCTCCAAGGACGATGACCAGGCTTGAACACAGTATCCAAGGTGTGGATGGACATGGGTTTTATACAATACAAGGAACGATTCTTGGTCTATACATATCATAAAGCATAAGATTAAGCATATTCATTTTAGATTTATCAAAAATATGTAATGAATAGAGGCATAAAAAGCTTGAATTAAAAAATAGGGCGATAATAACAGTAATCATAGACCTACATATTCACATATCATTTTTGATGAATTTCAAAAGAATTTTGCTCAACAAATTCGTGTTATTACATCATACAAATTTCAACATCATATTGGTAATGTTCTTATTTTTTCAAACTTGGTGTTTCGCACGTCAGCTTTCCTTTTCATTTAATTTTTAACAAGATTTTTACTGTCTGCATTAAACAAAAGAATATAAGAAATTGACAACCTTTTAAAATAGTGAATGTTTTCCAAGTTGGAAACTTTCCATCTTGAATACATAAAACTGCAATTTCATAATCATTGTCTGGAAGGTTTGACGTTAATAACCATTGATTTGTACCAAGTCATTAATAAGTACTGCAGACTGGATAAAGGAAGCAAGCTAGATTTTTTCATCTTCCTCTTCTCCTAGTGAAAGTTGGACAGGCTTACTCAGACTAGGAAAGAGTTCCTCAAGAGCAGAAAGATTACAATGGACAGATTCTTCTCTTGAAGTCAAAATCCGCAATGATTGGTCAGTTATACTTCTGTTCTGGAATGACATCAGCACTCCTAGTTACAAAGCTGAGGGATGTTTGATGAGAAGTAAGTTCATTTGTTAGTTGGGTTTGTATATTGGCAAGAAAAAAAAATGTGTATGTATATATATATGTATGTAAATAAAAAAAAAAGGGAGAGGAATTATGGAGAAAAGAACAGAAGGAAAAAGGAGGCAAAGACAAGAAATTGACAAGAAATAAAAGAAGAAATGAATAAATAAAAAAAGAAAAATTAATAAATAAAGGAAACAAAGAAAAGGTGAAGAAACAATAGAATGGACAATATCCACATATATCAGATGCTATATGTATCTTTTTGTTGTGTGTGAAACATTCTAAAACAAGTGAGCAGATACTACACTGAGCAAAAGTGCCAGGGAGAGACTGTTTCGGTCCTTGGCAGGGCACACAGATGCTACACTGATCCCTGGCACGAGTGCTGGGGAGAAACACTTTGATCTGAGGTAGAGTACAAAGATACTGCACTATAATCCTTGGGGAAATGAAGAGAGAGAGAGAGAGAGAGAGAGAGAGAGAGAGAGAGAGAGAGAGAGAGAGAGAGAGAGAGAGAGAGAGAGAGAGAGAGAGAAAGAAGTAAGTAAATAGAAAAAAGAAACAGGTCTGGTTTGTCACTCAATAGAAACCATCACGTGACCAACATCTCTTGGCAGCATACTGTGTTGGGGACGATCAATTAAAAAAATTGAAAAATAAGTGATCAATGAATGAGTTCTTTTTCCATCATTTTGTTGGGTAGTCATCAGAGAAAAATGTTCGAATTAAGAGCAAACCAACAACAACAACAATAATCACAACAACAACCAAATTCTAAGCGAAAATGCCAATCTGAATGAAAATAATCCTGTCATTTTTTGTAGGTGTCAATATCAAAATAAAATAGATGACATTTGCAAACAAGTTAAAGTAGATGGAAAAATGATATGTTGCACAACTTGAGACATTCTAGAAAGTCCAGTTTGCAGATTAGATAAGAAAACGTGTAAATCCATTTGTACAGAATTTTATTAATTATATTGCATATAGGATCAAGAGATGTGTAGTTTTCAGAAGTTTAGTTCAGGCTTTAGTAAAAGCTATTTCATATTGTATTAAACATGTAACTCTAACCATTATTGTTAGTCAACAGTTTTATAATGAGTAATTCAATGAAAAAGCAAGATTGAAAAAAATTGGACAAATGATAGATACTTCTCGAGAATACATCGCAGGAAAATTTCATGAAATGCAATCAAATGCTGAAAAAGAAAATGATTTTTAAAGCAAACAAGCAACTAAATCAATCAGTAAACAAAATATAATTTCTTTGGTACCGGCAAAAGAATACTGACATAATAGTGTCAGTAAAAAATGATTTTATGGGAGATCAACTCATCTTTTGTCACTACTTAAAGAGCTTAGTACTCAGCAGAAAGATATGTTATCATCTCAGTCTCTACAGAGAAAGGAAGAAATAAACAATGATGCCAATAACAAGTTGTAAATAGATTAAAGAAGAGAATCGTGAACAACATAGAAAATTACACAAGAAAATTTTTTTGAAAGAAGTATTTATAATCTCGATTTAAAACATTCATTGGAATACCACAGCTTTGAAACAAACCAGCAAAGTAAGATAACAAAAAAAGATTTTGAATTCTGAAGAGTATTTGTCCTGATTAAAATAGGAACAATTTGATTGACATGAAAATTATTTTGTTTTAAAAAAGTATATAACCGAATTCTTTCTATGCTTACAGTTTTCACCAGACACATTATGCAAATAACTTTCTTATTTGGGTATCATAATCTTAATCCTGACAGACTGGAGAGAAATTTATCTCAGATTGATCCAGTCTGGACACCGGAATATAGAATTAATTCTTTCAGCATTCAAGCTTTTGACTTGAACCTAAACTATAAAATTTACAAAATACATTGAGGGATCAATGAAAAATGATACAATTTTTAAAAAAACAACATATCAAAAACAATGAAAAAAAGTATAAATTTGATACAAGAAAATGATACTTTTTAGACACTTTAGTATTCAAGATAATCTTTAAACTGTTAAATTAGATACTATCATGATATCATCTTATCTAAAAGTAAAATTATTTGCTAACCAAATTGCTTCTCTGGTGAGCATATACAAAGGACACAAAATATTAATTTATTGCCCAAGAAAATGAGGAAAAAAATTAAAAAGAAAATTTGCTGGCTCCCCAAACATACAAACCTTGTACACACTCATAACTTGATACATTATTATGTATATATGCTTATGTCTAATAAATTATCATCAAGATGTACTCCAAAATGAGATTTTCTGCCTTAACAAGATCTTCACATGGTTTGTAAATAACAATATTGCTGCCTAAAACAAATAAAACTATTTCACCTTCACACAAAGAATGCCTTAATGTCTGCATTCTGTTGCCACCATGGAAAATGTGTAGAACCCTTATCTTGAAACTTATCTGTAATCAATATGAATAAATATGTGTGTATATATATATATATATATATATATATATATATATATATATATATATATATATATATATATATATATATATATATATATATATATATATATATATATATATGTACATGTATATATACATATATGAATATGTATGTATATATATATATATATATATATACATATATATATATATATATATATATATATATATATATATATATATATATGTATATATATATATGTTTATATATATATATATATATATATATATATATATATATATAGGTGTACATAGAAAATTTAGTTCTTCGCAAGTATATACACCTATTTACACATGCTCCATCCACAATATTGAGCACTCTTCATGCATAGATAACCCAACCCTCAAAATAATGATAAGAATATATATATATATTGATATATATATATATATATATATATATGTGTATGTGTGTGTGTATTTGTGTGTAACTATACATATGTGTGTGCGTATGTGTATAAATCATATATACATATAAATGTGTTTGTGTGCATATATATATATATATATATGCAGTTATGTACATATGCATACTACCGGCTATGACTTACAGATACGAAACATGATGTCTTGTCCTTGGCATGCAATGATAGTAGATGGGAAGGAGAGAGAATGATTGAGCACTTGTACAAACCTCTCTCCCATAACTTTTCCCCTGGTAACTGATAACTATAAAAAGTTGTTACATATATGCCATCAAATATGGTAATTTTCGAGAACTCTGTGGCAGATGATATCCCTTTTAAATGATATTTGAAACCGTCAACCAAAACTGTCCCCAAAACTCTTAACATAGGTTTCTTCAGTATTCAAGTACGTCTAGAATTGGCTGGCTTCATATTTATGCGTCAATGGAGCTAAAAGACTTGAAATTTGAATATTTACCTATTGTGTCAATATTTTTCCGAAAGTTCCCTCTCCTAAATTGTTTTTTTTGGGGGGGATTCAGTTAACAATATAAATATATGCTAAATTGGCTCTTGCTTTGAGTTCAGCAGCATTCACACTTGTTTTTTGAAAATTCAGATTTTTTAATATAAAACAAATATTGAGAGAACTAAATTATTCATTGATCATAACTTTTTCTAAATTTCGATTGATTACCCCCAACACTGAATGATGCCAGAAGACGATGGTCACGTGACAGTTTCTATTGAGTAACTAACCAGACCTGTTCATCTTCTGTTTGCTATTTGACTGTGTTCAATTCTTCTACTTAAATACTTTTCTTTAAAAAATTTTTGCAATGCCGTCTCTTTATACTCCAAGATTAAATTGTCCGTGTGCAAATACAGACTGTGGTAAGTATATTCCGACCGCATTTAACTCTTCCAAGACTCCCGAGGAATATATATCCCAATGTTTCTATGACTGCTGAGATACGTATGTCCCATAAATCTCCTTTAGAAGTCTACTGGGACATTTTAATTCAGGCATTAAGCACTTTAATAGGCTAGTCATCAAAGGGTTAAAGTCTGGCCTTGGATCTTTTTATTGTTAGTATGTAACATGGCCTTCTCATACAAAAACGATTAATGAATGCCAACAGAGTGAAGTATCTAGTGACAGTAGAGTTAGTAAGTTTCAGTTGGATGTAAGATGCATCTTGTTTATGAATGCATGTAGATAAATGTGAGAGAGCATATTGCTACATAGATATATGAATATGCACATACAGCCACATTATAAATGCAAAGGCATCAGCAAAATTATAAAGAAGATATATTCTCCCTTTTAACTTGTGCTACACGATGAAAGAAACAGGCTATTTTGCATTTGTAGGTTAAAAGCTAGATTAGTAAAATATCATATAAATCAAAAATTTACCTAAAAATTGATTTTGAATTTCTCCAGCATGAAAAATTTGTTTAAAAATTGACTTGAACTCAAAGACTGGTTCACAGATCAGATCATTTGCATATTCTTAAGAATAAATAAGAAATGTTTGGGTTCCGAAATTCATGGAGGTTATTCTCAACTACTTTGTCTTCTGTACCGTTGTTTTATTTTGTCTATTCTCTTTTAAACATTGTTGAAAATGGACGTGTCAAAATAAAATTTAAAAAACATCAAGTTGAATATAGTGATTTATTTAATCTTGTTAATGCAAAGTGACAAATAACAAGAGCAAAGAATCACTCTTGGAAGGCAAGAATTATTAAATCCCATTAGTTCTAAAAAGAATTATATACAACCAATGCACCCTTCCAATAATCAACTATGGAGTTGAAATATAGAACTTAACCAAGAGACTGACCTACAAACTGAGAAGCCTGCAATGTGCTCATGAAAGAATCATGCTCAACCTCACATATACATCGGGGAGAAAATAGGAGTCTAAGAAATCATAGAATCCATTAAAAAACTCAAATGGCAATGGTCTGGTTATGTTGCAAGAACGGCAGACAACCTCGCATGATGGAGTGGTTTGGCGAATCCAGGGGAAAGTCTATGTTCAACGATGAATGATGAAAGACTGATGATGATGATGATAATGATGTTGAATGCAAAGTGGATTTCCAGTACACAAATGTATGGATAATCGTCATTACATGTTCACACATACATAAGATGGGTATATTAACTTTATATTCAGTGTTTGCGGCTCGCTCACTCAACAATGTCTGTATAGAGTTATCTACCAAGATTTGCTGAGTTTGACTCAAAACAAAAGTTGAAGGGCACCCAGTAAGGATTGAACCCTCTGAAAAATGTTTCATAGTAACCATCACAACTTGATAGGTACCTAAAACATCTTAAAAAAATAGATATTCTCTAAACTTAGTTTAGTCTTGCACAAAGCCATAATTGTAAGACTTAGTTTGGACTAAGCTCACAACACTAGATAATTGGTTTTGCTTGCCATCACTCTACAGTAGGCATATTGTTCCTCTCGATGAAGCTGAAACCATTAAAACTGCATGTTCATCATCTCTAGCAATAATTCATAATTGTCAAATTGATTTGGGCTGCAAACTTCCTAAATTTTCTGATTCCATTTCTTTTGTTTTCTCTTGTTATACTGTTGATTAGAACCAGATGGACGAGAGTAGTGGATGGTGAATATAGTTCGGACACGCGTTCACTAAGATGACGAGAAAGGTGATGGTCATAACAGAAAATGAAGTAGGGATTTTGATAAGGACCAAAGAAATACATTTTATCACAATATAATACGTATAGCAATTTCTAACTCACATTACGATATGTATCAAGTTACCAGATGAGCTCATGTAAAAAAAAAAACAACTGCCAAAACAAAAGTGGTAAAAAAATTAAGAATAAAAAGCTGTTTTCAGAATACGAGGTTAAGAGAAAAAAATGAACCTCCTTAAAATGTGTTATCAGAATATGAGCTCTGGAAAAAAAATACACCTTAAAAAAAAGATGTATTTAAGTAAATATGAGATAAATGTGTTTCTGAATTTTTTCCATTTTTCATTCCATCTAAAAAACAATTTTAATTTTAGATGAGCTGAAAAATCATTAGTATCGTTAGAGAAATTTTGTGTATTGATTACCGCCGAAGTGAAAAATATTGTGATACATTGATGTATTGGTGAAATGATGCAGCCCTAATTTTGACTCAGACTTGAAGAGAGAGACTCCTGGTCAGATAGTTAATGGGTGAAAATCTTAATGAACAGTGGAAGAAGCCAGCTTTCTTGTTCATAAATTCCTTTCAAGGACTAAATTCACTGTTTGGAAGTGTTTCGTATTGTATGGTGTTTATCCCTTGAATAGACAGGATTCTCAGAATGACAGGCTAGACTGGACAATCATGACCAGAAATCTAGTCTCTTTTGGCATTTCAGTGGGCAAGGAAAGTCACTGGGAGATGCTCATGTCCATCCCTGCTATCATGTGGGAGTTGGTATTGGGTTACATAGTGACTGTAACATAGAAAAATCACCGACCTGACTGCAAAGAAGACAAATATAGACCAATGTACTCTGGTAGGTATACAGCAATGACAGCAGTTTCCTAAAGATAGAACGGGTATGACCAAGCTAGTTTTAGCAATAGTGTTGAAGGCAGTGAGTTAAATGATGATGGTCATAATGAAATTAGTGGCAATGGTTATAGTCAATAATAGTTATTGCACTGTTAAAGATAACAATGACTCAGAAGTAGTTGGCACTGATATTTACCATTTGGACTACATCTCAGTTGGAAAAGAAATATGCATGTACATACAAAGTACTATTTTTTGTTTATTTTTTAAAAATCCTTGGGGAGCATAGGGCCATGAACACACCATGCTTTTGGGGTGATGTTGCTTCAATTTCATTTGCAAGTAGATTTTATTTGTTGGAATTGCTAGACCCACATCAAAGCCTCCTTCCTTACTCGGCATGGGGACTGGCAGGCATTTGAATTCAGAGTTTTTTTCTCTCCTAGACTGATCGGCAACGAAGTTAGAAATAACCAGTCTGCTTTGCTATTTACCCTTAGTGCAGGGAAAAGAGATGGATTTATGCCTTTCTTAAGAGAATTATTGAACTGGTGTTTAGAAATTTCATTTTCTGAACTACAAGCCATTAAGCCACTTGCACCTCTGCACCTTCTATAGTATAGACCAATTGATCCTCATTAGGTATCCTACTAATGTAGCCTTGCGCCAGACTAAGCTTAGTAAATATAGTTAAACATTAGAAAAAACAATCAATGGTTATCAAATCCCTATTGCTTCACAAATTCTCTTGCATAGTGAGTTCAAACCTCACCAGGTGACCCACTACTGTAAGCTTGTCCCAGAATAAGCTCAACTAGTGTAGGACCCTAACCGCTTGGTAGATTGGCACAATACAATCTTCCTACTCCAATTTCCTCCTGCATAGCCTCATACTGTACTATACTTGGCTTAGTAAAAATCAAGGCACGCAGGATCTCCCCAATTGGGATATTGACACAACAAAATCTTCCTGCCTTCATTTCTCGGAAGTTATTGGTATTGTACAAGGTGCTGCCAAAAAGTTAGGAGAATTTAAACAGGTTGATCAATCAGTTCATTTTTTGTGTCTTTCCAAACGTTTTATTCATCTCTTGAAATCACTTCACGAAGAAGTAAAGAACCTCATTTTCAATCATCTTTTTTTCTTTCTTTGAGAAAGCCATTTCCTGCCTTAAGCTACATAAATATTTGGGTAGCATCTCACATATCAATATTAGAGTTGAGGAGAATGGATCTGCTGTTAGTAGTCAGTTGCTATAGTGATGACGTCAACAACAATAGTAGATGTTAGACAAATGGTAGTGTATTTGGATTGATTTGCAAGGCCTCTGAGAGGGGTATTCAGCCGGGGCCCTGAGGGCCAAGGAAAGGCGCCCCAGATTTTCTTGGGGTAGAGCAGTGTATTAAAAGTTCCAAGTCGATGTAGTATTCCATTAATAAAATAGGTTCTTTATTGTTTACCAGTGGGAAAATGTAGCATGGCATGCTAAAAGGGTTATAGCAGATGAAAACTGGATGGCTAAAAGACAAGGGTGTTTATGCAGTACAGTTGGGGGGGAAATTATGTCAAATATGATGATGATGGCGGTGGTGGAAAATACAATGTGTTGGTGGAAGTGATAGCTTGATAAACATTTGGGTAGTTTCTCATATATCGATATTAGAGTTGGTGAGAATGGATTTACTTTTGATGATGATAAGATGTAATTTTGATGGCATTAACAACAATTGTAGCTGTTAGACAAACTGTAGTGTGTTTGGAGTGATTCGCTAATTCTAGGAAATGAAGAATATGATGGGGCATGGGTGGTGATGGCTACTAACTTAATATCTCGTATCATTGTAAGCATGTTATCAATCCTCTTTGGGAATGGAGCCCTGCATTTTTTAGTAGGTTTTACATTATGTTTCCAAATTTCTTTGTATTGGAGAGTCAAATGAATGATATGAGTAATTGAAAAGGATTGGTAAAAAGGCAACGTATAGAGGGAATCAGGCTCATGCATTTTCCAAAGGTGTTATCAAGAAAGGGCATAGTCAAATGAGCATCAAAATATTTGCCATCATCATCATCATTATCATCATTATTATTCTAGCATCAATTGTTGGACATTCCTTAGGATTCACCAGACCTATCTATCATGGGTAATGTAGAGACAGTACTTTCTGAATTTGTTTATCTCATCATGCCATCTTACAATTTTGCATATGATCTCTGGATATCCATGTTCTAAGTTGTGATGTCCAGCGGTTGTTTGACATTCTTGCAACATGTCCAACCCATTGCCATTTGAGTTTTCTAATGGTTTAAAGCTGTATTATCAACCAAATTGTTTTTATATTTTTTGTATGTATGCTTTCAAAATTATATTTATATAGGATTCTATGTGATGATGGTATATTATTGGTGGTGAATACAAAAATAGTGGCAAAAACAAAGATGACAATCAATGCAATGATTGTTTGATGTATTTTGAATGATGGTTAAATTGGTTGCAACATTTATGATTATGACAATAGTACTATTCATCATGGTAGACATACCTGGTATGGGTATCAGTGATAGAATTATGATGGAATCAGATGTAACAATGGTGATGAATATAATATTGGTGAAGGAATACAAGTCATAAAAGTGAATATAACTATCTTATGATAATGGCAATATTAATCAAGATAGAAACACAGCAAGCAATGGTAAGAGTACGAATGATATGACAGTAAACATTATGACTTCAATGATTGTATATGGTTTTATTATGAGAGTCATAATAGTGATGACAGTCTCTATGACTATGGTCTGGTCCCAACTGTTCAGAAAAATGATGAAACCAAATATGAGTGACGATGACGATGATGATGATGATGATAATGATGACAATCTGATAGGTGTTAGCTACGTTGATGTTGTTGATGGTGCTGCTGGTAGTTAGAAGAATACCAACAGTGATAATGTTGGCTATATCAATGGTGATGTTTGTGATTATTACTATGATAAAGGTATCAGTGGTGTTGGTGGCAGTGATAAGAGTGCGCCCGGCACTACCCATCCACTTCAACACTGGCCGCAGTAACCATTGCAGTGGCATCAGCAGCAGCAGCAGCACTGGGTGAACAGAGAGCGGACAGTCAGTCGAGTAATTTAATTATGGCTGAATGCCAGCAGACTTTATGAAATTAAACAAAAGTGAAAAAGTAATTACGCTGCCAGTTTACACAGCTTAAAAGACTGTTCCTTTCTTGTGTTCTTATCAATATAATTCGATGAAATATTCAACACATGAAGTCTGTAGTTGCATTCTTAATTATATATTTGCCAGTGCCCTTCCCCACACACAACCAATTACCAATTCCCACCCAATCCACCTTTTACTTTCACTTTCACTTTTCATAGCTTTTAAACTCACCACCTTTCTTACTCTTTCTATCTCTCTGTCAATATCTAGCATTAAGTTTTATCTTTATTAATCTATCTAACTCTTCCTCTTTCTCTCCTTATATATATATGTGTGTGTGTGTGTGTGTGTGTGTATGTGTATGCGTGTGTATAGGTTTGTATATGTATATATATATGCTGCTCTAAACACACACACAATCACACACATATATATGTATATGTGTGCTTATAAATATATATATGAGAATGTATAGTAGTATATGATACACATTTATACATATATGTTTATACATATATTATACATATTCATTTACATTTATATATGTGTATATACAAAGGAATACACTCATAGATATCTATTTGACACTCATATATGAGTGTATGTATATATATGTATATACATTGAGATTTATATATATATATATATATATATATATATATATATATGCATATAGTAATATATAATGTATATTTATACACATATGTATGTGTGTATGTATACTTAAGTACAAGCACACATACATATATATATATATATGAATATAAAATCATATATATATATATATATATATATATATATATATATATATATGGAGAGAGAAATAGATAGATAGACAGATAGATAGATAGACAGATGCCTGTGCATATAAACGAGGGTGCAAACAGTAATACACACATGCATAAATATTCATTTGACATTCATATCTGTGAATCTATCCCTCTCAAGGAAGTAGAGGAAAAATACTGAACAAAACCTAAAGATTACTTTTTACAGGTACACAATCTTTAATCCGCTATTCTGAAAACTGAAATGGTCTGAAAACCGCATATTTTTCCATGGATGTTGTCTACACACTAACGATCATGTTTGACCCATGCTTGAGGCCTTGTGGGACTGAGTAGAGTTATTATTTTGAGGTATCCTTGGCTCAACCCACTCCACACAGTTGTATCTCTGTGCTCCTACTCTTCAGACATATTTTTGCTCTTCACAGGTATTAGAAACCCTAAACCAAAACTGTCAACATTGGTCTGCATAGATTCCCTTGGTTTTCAAGTGATTCTGGCTGACTGACATGTATAAAGGCCTCATCAATGGTGCTAGAGGGCAGGAAATTCCAACATTTACACCTCATTATATCTATAAACTTTTTTTGTTTTGAAAATTCTGCTCAAAATAAGTTTCAATTTGCAATGAAAGTTTATGCTAGATCAGTATCCAGTAGCATTCACACTTATTTTTTGAAAATTTGAATTTCTTCAGTGATCACTGACCAACAAAATGCAAGAGGAGTAATTCATTCATTGATCACCCTCTTTTCCAATTTTGTAATTGATCATCCAAAACATGGCATGCAGCCAAAAGACGTTGGTAAAACGACAGTTTCTATAGAGTGACTAACCAGACCTGATTTGTTCATTTTTTCTAGTGATTTTTGTTTCTGCTTTGAAGATTGTGAAAAAGTTATGAATAACTGTAAGAAGCAGAATAGGAAGCATCTGCCATTATCAATCAGAATATCGACACCATTCTGAAATCTGAAATTCAAAAAAGTTTTCTGTCCCAAGGCTTTTGAGATGAAAGATTGTGCACCTGTACTGAAGAAGGTTGCCTGGTGGTTGAAATGGCGGCTCATTTCCCAACCATATTAGTGATCAAAGTTCATCCGCATATAATAACCATGAATTTGATTTTCTCATTTTCAAGATAGGCAGTTCCTTTCCATCTAAAAGATTGGTGTAACACAATCTTTCCACTCACTATTTGATTTTCTGAGTAAGCCAAGCTAGATTTGTTTACTTTAAAAAGAAAATGTCAGCCAAAACATTGCGATAAAAATAAGGATGAAGATACTAGTCTGAATACTTAATAGAAGAAACTGTACCATCTCAAAATTCCAAACTTCTCAGATTATTTACTGTCACTATTACATTCAGTTAGAGGTAAACATCTAGGCTAAAGTAAATCATAACCAAGAGACGGATCCTCAAATTGAGAACCATTCAGTGTGCACATGAAAGAATTATGCTGGACCTCACATGGAGAGACCACAAGAACATCCAAAAGAAGATAGGAGTCAGGGACGTCACAGAATCTATCAAAAATCTCAAATGGCTGTGGGCTGGCCATGTTGCAAGAATGGCGGACAACTGATGGATATCGCAACTCTGAACATGGATCGCCAGAGATCACATGCACAACCGAGGCCGGCAGAATTTTAGATGGAGAGATGAGCAAGACAAATTCAGAAAGTACTGGCTCCATAACGCCCATGAGAGAGAAGTGTGGCGAATCCTTGGGAAGGTCTATGTCCAACGATAGACACTGAAAGACTGATGATGATGATGATGATGATGATGATGATGATGATGATGATGATGATGATGAAATCAGGTGTTTTAAGCTAACCTAAGCAATTGTTGGGTATGTTTGGGAATAGGACTGGGTAGAAGCCATGATTAATTGCTTTAGACCATTGCCAGCAACATGCTGTATTAGTCATTGCACAACCTCCTTTCAGATTTTGCTGCATTCTGCGGTTTGCAAATTGTCCTGACATACTGGCCAATGACGGGCTACTGCAAAGGAAATTCATGCCTTGGAAATTATTAGTATTCTACACTTTATGAATTAAAGAGAGAAAAGTTTGGCCATTGACCAATCTCTCTTTTTGGACAAATTTAAATTAATTTATTGCCCTCACATATACACACACATACATGCACACACGTAAAATACTTGTATATAACTGATAGATCAATCGATAGATAGATAGATGGATATCTATGCATGTTTATTCACACATACATGTAGATAGTGATGAATGCATGAACGCATATATTCTCTCTGAATCTTTATACCTCGAAAACCCAGGCAATACGAAGTAGGAATAAATCTTTTGTATATCTCATGCTCTCCTCTACACATATTCATTAATATGGATAAAGAGGTATTGGCACAAGTAACAGAGGATAAGTTTGTTAGCTGAATGGATTCAGGTTCCATTTCAAGAACCGAGTGGGTGAGACGCATAAGTTAACCGCAAATGCAGAGCAATTCTGTTTACCTATCTGTACTTTTAAAATACTCTTTTATTAGAGGATCAGTTCATCTCTTCGATAATCCTCGAGTGAGATGAGTTTGACCAATGAAAGGCTTTCTCTCTTCAGTAATGTATTGGTGAGTCTAATCACAAAAGGTTTTATCAGCCAAGGTTTTTCTCTCTGTACTTGTCTGTATGTGTATGTTTGTCTCTGGGCACTCCTTGTGATATTTTTGGTACTAAAATCACAAAAAATTGCATGAATATACCACTAAAACATCTAAAAACTTCATTTTTTTGCTATTTCAAAAAAGTATTTTTATGGATCTCTATGGTCATTTTGGACCGACAATACCCAAATCTTGTGAATGCTGCTTGTTTATATCTTCCAATAAACCAGAGAATATTACTTTTTGGAACTACCAACTCTCAACTGTTAGGCAGGATGTTTATCATGCAACTGCACTTTAATCAGTTAGTCTATGGGTCATGTAGGACAATCTGGTAATGCAAATTTTGAGCCTTGAATCTAAAATCATTTATGTAACAGATAAAAATCACAAAAGGTTTATCCAAAAGAAGGAATCCCTATTGATAAACTTGTCAGAATAAGGCTCCCCTGGAAAGATAAGGAGAGCCTTTTTTCCAAAAATCAAATAAAACATTTTTAGAAGAGGTCTAGGGGAGTACTGATGCCAATTTCAAAGTCTGCAGTGGCGCTGGAACAAACAAACAAATACATAAAAAAACACACATACTTATAAAAAAAGATAAAACACCTTGCCGTCTCTGATGGTAACTGTTGTTCAATGAAATGAGATACAAGAAAAATAAAATATTGGATTAAGGGGGGATCAATGAATAAGTTACTTCTCTTGACATTTGTTGGAGAGGGATTGCTACAAAATTCTGAATTTAAAAAAACCCCTGAATTCTACCGAGTATAAACTGAGGGACTAATTTAACATAACCTTACCTTACAAACTGAATCCTTCTCCCACAAAAACTTTTGGGGGTGGGGGGGGAATCAAAGAAGAAAAAATGTTATCTTCTAGATATAATGAGGAGTAAATATTTGATATTTTAGCCCTCTTGCTCCATTACATAGCTAGCTTAAAACTGTAGAAGCCTATGTTGACAGATTTGGTTAATGGATTCTAAAAAGATTGTCATTATCATACACTGATTTACTGGGGCATAACTATAATAGTCACAGTCATCTTCTGGTGTCTGTCATAGTTGGTAACTTTCTGGGAATTTCCAACTCAACCTTTTATTGAAACTGTGGCGGTAGATTCCCATACCACTGTCCATGCTAGAGAACATCTCATATCAATAAACAGATATGTTCTACCAACGCTTTTATGTATTAGGCTGTTGTCCAGAAGGTTACCAACTACAACTGATTCTTGAAGAAAGTGGGAGGGTACAATAGCTGAAATATGATTATAACACCCAAGATGAGAATATTCCAAGTAAATCAGTGTATAATAGTGAGAAAAAAAGATTCAGATAAAGGTAAGAAGGAACTTGAAACAGAAGAGCAATGAAGTAAAAATATAAGAATATGTTTGAAGAATGAAAAATGAGAATGAGAGAGAAAATAGAAAGCTATAGAGAAAGAAATAAACAAAGAAAGAAAGAACGCATAAAGTTATAGAAAAATAAAATGAAAATCTGGGAAAAAAAGAGGAAAAATGATTTATTAATGCATTATATTGGTCAGCACATACAAGCTCTGCCGACAAGACATGTGGTGCCTTTCTTTCCTTTTGTTCAATAACAAACCCAAACTCAAACCCAGACCCCAAAGGATGGAGTAAAGGGAAAAGACTTACATATTTTTTTCTTCTTTTACATGATCTGTCAAACCAGATATCTATTCACATATCATCTGTGATGTCAAAACCTTCATAGATATCTCTCAGCAGTGTAGTTTTTCTCTAACATTGGTCAGAATTCTCTGGTATCACAAATCTTGCATCAGATATCAATCAACATGAAGATCATGACTCTTCTTGATATCATCAAAAACTATTATGATATCAAACACAAAACAGTTTTTTTCTGGACATGATAATACCAGCTTTACTGATAAGAGTCCACTCCAGCCCAGTCCTATTTTCATATCAAAAAGTGGGCTGTGTACAGCAGCCATCATGTTAACACACCAACTTATTTGAGTTATGTCCCTTGATCATATATAAAAGGTTTCAGTTGGTTTAATACTCTTAAAGCATCTCACAAAGTAGGCAAAATTGAAATATTACCAAGCTTGATATGATTTTTTCTTGCCTATCTCTGATTTATTACTCAGTGCAATATTTTCTCTCATAAGGAAAAGAATAGGATGAAAATTAAAATCGAATTCTTGTCCCTAATAATATAAGGTTCTAACTCAAATTTTGATACATTAATTATGTATTCGTTTTGGAAATAATTTGGGAATTCTCTAACTATATACTTGTTAGATTCTCATCCTGTTTATCTGTTTAAATTGGTGCATATACATATACATATACATATATACATACATATATTTAATGAATCAAAACACACTAGAAATGCAGCCCCACTCAAAACCATCCAACTGAAGTGGCTTGTTATTCTCCCTGGATTGCCATACTCTCGAGAGCAAGCAGCTCTGCATTCCCTCACTTTTTTTTTGGGATAGCACCCCTAGATCCTCTCAAATCATTCCACTGTTATGTAATTGAAGATTAGTACCAGTTGATTTTTACTTTGAATTTTGTATTTTGACCATTTCATTCAAATCTAAATAATATGCATTTTCTGAAAAAAATTCATGGTTTGTGCCTTAAAGAAATGTTCCTTTATACAATGTGATTTAGAATAAAACTTTGTATACTAACATAAAGGGTGAATCAAACAGAAGGTGTATATAAAAAGAGTTGAAATTCAATTAAAGAAGCAGAATTTTTGTATTATAATGTGTTGGTAAATTTTATGAAAATCAGACCACAAATAAAGAAAATCCTGAAATAGAAGAAATTCCTATTGAAGCTCACATGGAAGGAGAAAGCAGCTTGACACAGCTTTGTCAGTGATTCAAAGCTTTCAGGACAATCCAAAGGCCAAACATTATGTAAAACTGGTTGAGATTAAGGTGAAGGACAACTGTGAAATGGGCTACAGACTCTCCCTCGAAGTCCATACCCTTGATCCTCATCTTGATAAATTCAAGGAGAACATTGGAGCATATTAGGAAGAGCAAGGTAAAAGCTTTCACCAGGATATACTGGACTTTGAATGCTGCTTCTAAGGAATATATAATAAGAACATGATAGGGGGAATTATATTTTGGCGTTTGATATGTGAAAGGGAATTATAGAACATTCATAAATCTCAAAAGCTATCCACATTTTGATATTTTGTGATCCCTTTAGTTCACATATATATACATGTGTTTGTTCAGATGATTATGTTGCTAAAAAAATGTGATTTTTTTTTATGAATAAAAACATTGAAATTTACTGTTGTACAAGTGAAAGAAGGTAAATTTCAGAATACCACTGTCCTGATCACAAAAGCAAAACTAGGATGGATTAATAACCGTTTCCTACACTTCTTACTCATCAGCAATCAGAGAATAACACTCACTACCTTGGAACAAAGATTGTGTTGCTTAGTGTAATCATTGACCTATAGCCTTATTATACACTCCATTATATTATCATATATTGTATACAAAAGATATATGGATGCTTTACTCTGTTGAAGATGCAGACAAATGCATACGCATATGCATCTTCATATAAACTTCCGCATCTCAACTACATGGCAATATATACGCACACAGAATGAATTAACATGATGGCTTTATCTTAGAAAATGAACACACTCACCTATGTCCATTTAAATATGTATACCTGGATATATAGACATGACTTGATCATAGAATATTTCATAAATGTATGTATATGTATAACTCTGTGTGAGCATATACATATATTTGTGTATGTGTGTATGTGTGTATGTGTGTGTGTGTGAGCACGTGTCAGTATGTATGCATAAGTTGCATAAGTAAACTGACTTTTCATTGATAAAGAAACCAATGCTTGCAGACACATGACCATCTTGTTGTGCAAAGTACATGGGAAAGTTAGTAGAAAAGAGGCAGGTACTTTTATTAGCTTAGTCTGGTTGTCAAAGTCAATTCGGAATCTTTAAAGAAGGTCAGGGAGGGAGAAAAAGGAGGAGAGGAAGAGGGTGACATTTGCAAGTGAGAGGGGAGGAAAGATTAAGAAACAAGAGCCCGAGAAAGAAAGGGAAGAAGAAGAAGAAGAAGAAGAAGAAGAAGAAGAAGTAGAAGAAGAAGAAGAAGAAGAAGAAGAAGAAGAAGAAGAAGAAGAAGAAGAAGAAGAAGAAGAAGAAGAAGAAGGGCAGAGGAGAACATAGAATTAAAGTTGAGAGAGAGACAGAAACAGAAGGAGCTGAAGGATAGAAAAAAGGATGTAGTTAGATGAATGATGATTGTATTTGCAAAAAGAGAGCGAAAACCGGTCTAGTTACTCACTCAATAGAAACCATCACATGACCAACATTTTCAAACAGCGTGACATGTTAAGAGGGATCGAGTATAAACTTGGAAGAAAGGCTGAGCAATGAATTTGTTCAATCTCTCATTTTTATCTTTGGCAGTGATCAATAATGTGTGAGACACAAACTGAGGGGTCAGTTTAGCATGAACTGACATTGCAAATTGTAATGCCACTAAAAACCTATTTTTGAGTAGAATTCCAAAAAAACAAAGAAGTTTTTTCTCTAAACAATAAGGAGTGAATGAAAGACTGAAAAGTTAAACATCCACATGACAAAGAATTTATAGTGAGAATAGATCGCAAGGAAATCCTAGAAGGAAACTGAAATAAGTTGGGAAGATGCTCAGAAGGAGTGCCTGCTCCAAGTGGGAGTGCAATCAAGATGGTGTCAATTTGTAAAATGTCTAAATGTATATGTGTCAGCTGTGTCAAAAACTTGTGGATAAGACTTTTTGCTTACTCAGGTGAGAAGTAGAATATGATGGAGGAAGAGAAAAAAAGAGAAAGGTTGGAAGAGAGAGAGGAATCAGAAGGACAAAATAACTGAAGGAAAGAGTGCAACGAAAACATTAGTAGATATGGTAATAGGAAAGATTCGAAGTAAGGAAGAGATTTCTATAGAAATACTGATTGATAGTATATAGTATGAAAAAGTGACAAATCAAAGCTTTATCCTTACGTCACAGAAGTAAATCTCTGTAGTCAGTGCATGTACTAGAACTGATTATCTAAGAAAACTATCTAATATCATCTAAAAAATAGATCTTTTATCTAAAATTATCTAAAAAATACCAGCTCAAGATTTAGAAGCATTGTAGGTCCAAAATGACCATAGAGATTGAAAAAAAGAGATTTTCGAAAAAGCAAGAAAAAAAAAAAGTTTTTAGATACTACCTGGTGGTGTACTCATGCAAATTTCCAAGGTTTTAGCACCCCCAAAATGTAACCAAGAGTACCCAAAGACACATACAGACAGATACTCTAAGAGAGAATAATCTGTTATGCACTTGATTGGTTTGTCTGCCATTTGTGAAGCAACATTGTTTTAATGTATATAGAGAAAAAATGATCCCCTGAATAATTAAACCAAAGTTTCAGGAGAGCTTTGCATTGCATTATTGTGGTTCTATAGCAATATGTATATATATTTGCTGCAATTCCAATTTAATCATTTTGCATTTCTGTGCAAGAGAACAACAGGTACTGGCATCAGATGCATTTCATGTTTCATTATATCTCTCTTTTGTCATCTGAATCCCATCTGCTAACTAAACTATGGCTAGACATGTTAATTAAGCCCAAGACTGATGCTGAAATATTCAATTCAGCAGCCACATAGGGTGCAGATCTCAGAGGGTTGCAGTAATGACCCTCCAGGAGGAAAATTTTAAAGAAGAGCAAGCAACCAAGGATGCTAATTTCTAGTCTCACCTTGGAAGCCTGAAACCCTCACAACCCTCAATGTCTTTTCAAAGATCAGTAGGCCTCTTCACATTCCTTATATATTCATCAAATACCCTAAAGAGATTTTATTAGAATTTATCAAAATTTCAACAGTTTTGGAGAGATCTATTTATATAAAACTCAGTGAATATTGCTTGGTAGTGTACAAAACAATTAACACTATGTTTTTGTTCACATCTAACAATATAGATTAGATACACCTTTCATATTTTGCATACATATCCTCAAAATATGTTCACATAAAATGGTATAATATATACTGTTTGTCTAAAGCAGGGAGGTACCAAAAAATAACAAACTATAATAATCATTGTAGACTTTTCAATAAAATGATTTAGATATTGTTTGAGTTTTAATTTTGGCCCTAATTGCAAGAAAATAACATAAGGTTAATCGAAAAAAAAAAAAGAAAAGAAATATTCTGCATACTCAAAGCAAGTTTTAGACTGGTTTTAATATCAAATTTTGTCATCCAAAAGTAACTTTGATTGCACAATGTTTGATGTCTGTTGACAGAAGATTTAAACTCTGTAATTAGAAATGTTCCCCAAATAATGTAATTATTATATTCTTTTTTTTTAAATACTATGAAAAATATGTTTGTTTACAGTGGGTGTCTTCTACCCATTTGATAAATTCAAAGCTGATGTGTGTGTTGAGTGAAAGCCGGCTCTAATTCAGAAAGATCTCATGGGACAGCTGTACGGATGACCAAAAAATGACAAAATTTGAAATTACCAACAATAGCATAATATGTTCCAAACATTGAAAAAGTGTCATATGAGGGACAACACTCCAGTGCGAATAATGGGCACCTCACAATAGAACAAGGGTTAACAATCATGATTTTGGGACTGTTACTATAGATGTGCCTACACAACATTGGCCTTATGCCAGATAAAGTTGGGCTTTCTTGAATATCATTGGGTGTTTTACCATGAAGCAATCATTTGTAATCTGGTCCTCAAACTAATGCTAAATGAACTGAACTAAGACAGCAAGGAAGTTGACCTGCACATGAACTTCAGTAAAATGAAAGTCATGATCTACAATCACATCAGAAATAAGAACACAACGATCAAAACCAAAGACGTAAAACTGGAGAAAGTAGACCACTACATCTACATAGGACGATGAATCTCCATGAAATCCTTAAAAAGAGAATAAATCAAGTAAAGAATCACTCTAGGATGGCAAGTGTTTGGCAGAGCAAGTTCAACCTTCAAAAATAAGATGATCCCAATAATGTTAAAAAGAAGAGTATACAACCAGTGCATTCTCCCAAAAGTCACCTATAGAGCTGAAACATGGAGCCTAACCAAAAGACTGACCAGCAGATCAAGAAGCATGCAACATGCACATGAAAGAATCATGCTCAACATCACGCGGACAGACAACAAGACAGCACAGTATATCCGGGAGAAAACAGGAGTCCAAAACAGCACTGAATACACAAGAAAACTCAAATGACAATAGGCTGGTCATGCTGCAAGAATGCCAGACAACCGATGGACACCATGATTCACACCATGGATCCACAGAGATCACCTGAGTAACCAAAGCTGGCATAATACAAGATAGAGAGACAAACTACACAAATTCAGAAAGTATTAGCCCAGCGGCGCCCACAACAGAGGAGTGAGGCGAATCCTGGGGAGGGTCTAACAACGGACATTAAAAGATTGATGATGATAATGATTTGAGACCATTACTACAGGTGTAAAATTGATCTCTATTGAGTACCCTACACTTATAGCCTTATGCTTACTTTAGTAAAGTTGAGATCGAGCAATGGTCTTCAAACTTTAACTTCTTGGGTAATCCTTTTCAATAAATTAATTCTCACTTCTACATATATATATTTACTTATGTATGATTTTGGTATGGTTTATGAAATTATCCAGATGTGAATAAACTGAGTTTATGGAAAAGTAAGAATCAACACATAAACAACTCTTGACTGATCAACAATGATACCACATAAACAAGTAAAATGCTTTTAAATTTTATGTAACAGTTAAAAATAACTCCTTGGAATTTAGTTAAGAGTCATAATATTTAGAACATAAAACATATGTAATAACAATGAAAGAATTGTCTATGTTATGAGTTACTAAGTACTTGGTGAATGACACCTTCTTTCATGGAACTCCTTGAAAGGTCAGGCAGAACCCTAAGGTTCCATGGAACACAGTTTGAATCCTACTACCATAGAGCAATGTTTTGGAAGTTAATCTCACAAAATATTACTATGATATTGAGCTTAATGGACACTTCATACTTGCAGCCTTGAGCTAATTAAGCATAGCCTATCAAATAATTTTATGTTTTACCATGGAGCAATCATTATCAAGATAGTCTTTTTGACTTATACTACTGTAGTAAATTTGATCTCCACTGGGTGGCTTATATCCATAACCTGAGGTCAAACTAAGTTAAGTGAACATCTCACTATAGGGCAGTGGTTAGAAAAGCTTACCCCACAAAACTTGACTACTTTAACATGTTAAATGCTTCATGTTTACATGTTAAGCTTGGTTGATAACGTTGAACCCTTCATCAAAAGGAGATAGTAAGCCAGCTTGTCTTGGAGACCATTACTACTGTAATGAGTTTGATCCTTACTGGGTTCTATGTGGTTATGGCCTTGTGCCATACTAATCTAAGCTCAAGAGTTAAAGTAAAAGAAATTATGTCAGTGGTAACACAAAAATTTATATGTGTATGAAAAGGTATATATATATATATATGTATATATATATATATATATATATATATATATATCTATATATATATATATATATATATATATATATATATATATATATATATATATATATATATATATATATATATATTTGTGTATCATCATTTACATTCTTGGTCTGATGAAGGCAGCTCACAGCAAAATTACCCCCACAAATATGAATATTGTCTTTTTTCACCATATATATATATATATATATATATATATATATATATATAGAGAGAGAGAGAGAGAGAGAGAGAGAGAGACACACACACACACACACAGAGACACACACAGAGATAAAGATGCATACACACACATATATAAATACATGTATATGTATTATATATATTATATATTACACATGTATTATATAAGTATTATATATATATGTGTATATATATATGTGTATATATATATATATATATATATATATATATATATGTATATATATATGTATATATATATATATATATATGTATATATATATGTATATATATATATATGTATATATGTATGTATATATATATATATATATATATATATATATATATATATATATATATATATATATATATATATATATATATATATATGAATGAATGAGGGGAAGGGATGTAAACCTGACAGAATGTTTTGGAAAAGTTGACAATCAAACCAAGGAGGCGCAAGCTCTATTTTGTTTTCTTTATTGTGAAAAGGAAATGGCAAAGACAGAGGGAAAACGAAGTCGAATTTCAAAGATTGTAATAATTTGGAGAATCAAATGATTGGGGGGGGGTATTTAGCAGGTGGAATATGAACAGTTTGTAAACAAATAAAATTTTACAAGGATGAATGGACAATTCAACATTCAAAAACAATTTGCAGACAAATATCATTAGCATTAATAGCAAAGAACGGAAAATAGTATGTGTTTACCTTTCTTCTTAGAGCCACAGAGTAACCTGCTAGACTTTGGTTTCAGACCTGGACTTGGCATTTTCTGACAGATTGAGAATTTACGGTTTTTGACTAAGCTGGATGGGTGATGAATAAGTTCAGATGGATAAAACATCAGAAATGAAATTTCAATAATTTAAAACAAAACTTACAACGTTGTCATTCATTACTCACGTCATGGGATTAACCATAATCCTTAGTAATATTTATTCATACACGCCTTTGTTTCTCTATACTGTATATACTTGTGTCAGAGAAAATATGCGTGTTCATGGAAGTATTTGGATGTATATAAGCACTCGTATAAATGAAGATATGATCAGTGCTCTGGTATGGTGGTCAAATGTAAATATATGAATATATACACCATTGGAATGTGTCCAGGTAGGCTACTGCCTTGTGTGCTGTCTATGTGCGTGATATGTCTATATAAGTATATACTTGAGTTGTACAAGTGATTCATTAAACTTAAAAGAAAATGTTATTTCTCATTTGATCAGCTGTTTAAACAGAAGAGTGCACACTTGAACATCACAGTTTTAGAACAGTCAACCAATCAGCAAATTGAAAATATAGGTGTGTATGTGTATGTGTGTGTAGGTATGTATGTGTGTGTTTGGATGTGTGTACGTTTGTGCATGATAAGGAAGGGAGAAACATAAAAGATACTCTGAACAGGTCTGAATAGTTGCTGAATGAAAACCATCAGGTTAACTTACATCTTTTGGCAGCATGCTGTGTTGAGAGTGATCAATTACAATATTGGAAAATTGGGTGATCAATGAATCAGTTACTTCAGTAGGGTTTTATTGGGCAACTAAAAACATCTGAATTTTCAAATAAAAAACAAGTGTGAATGTTCCTGGACACAAACTAAGGTACTAAATCTTCGAAAATTTATATTGCAAATTGAACCCCTTACTTAAGGGGAAACTTTTCATAGAACAAAGAACTGTTTTTTCTAGACATAATAAGGGGAAAATTTTGAAATTTTGATGAGGCCTGTATGCATGATAGCCAGCCAGCCAGTCAGACCACGTTAAAACTGAAGAAACCTATGTTGACAGTTTTGTTGAAAGTTTCGGTTTATAATTTCAAATATTTGTGTTAGAGATCAAGAAATATAAAACAGATGATTTTCTAATTGGAACTGCAAAAGATTTTTGGTGGAAAGTTCTTAATACAGTATTTAAAGTTTTCCGCTAGAATCAATCTTAATCCAATTGACTAAACACCTAAGCCAATTCACTATTGGTGCTGGGTAGTATGTTCAGTGACATTATATGTCTGGCAGCACATTTTCTTTGTTTACATTACATCCAAAATTATTCGAAAAAACATGCAAGCCTAAGATTTGATTGAGTATTGATGATCCAAAATGACCATAGAGACCCAAAAAGTACCCCCCCCCCAAAAGGAACGATTTAGATGATGCATAGTGGCATACAAATCATCAAGTTTCTTGCCCCCAAAATATGACCAGGAATATCCGAAGACACATACAAAGAAACCCACAGACATACAGACGAGCAAAAAGAGAAGAATTGGCAGCTTACTTGGCAAGTTAGTTGGGTGAGCCATTTGTGGGGCTAAAGTGATTTGATACTAGTTCACCTACTGAAAAATCACTCTGATTGTTGGATGGGTCACCTCAAGAAGCCAAGCCTGCTGGACTCTCAAATCTTTACCTATGCCTCTGAACACATGAAAAATTGAGATAGATTGCTAAATTAATAGATACAAAAACATTGAGAGAGATGAACAGAATTGGATTGATATTTTTCATTAGGATGACTAACCAGTGTTGCCACGTACGGTTTGTTATTTATAGCTAAAACTGTCATTAAAGATTGTTGAAATTAACTGATTATTCTTCTGTTTTCCTACTAACTTTATAACTAAAAATATTATTCATACTCATTTAAAACCCACTTATCAGATAAAATCACTTAATACACAAAGACTGTACAAATACTTTTATCAAACTTTAAAAAAAAAATTGCTAGATTTTCAACTATCATGCATTTGGGGCTAAATAGAAGAAAAATTCTGATATATTTTGCCAAAAAGATCTAATTTGGCAACACTGTGGTTAATTAATTTCCTATCACTAAATCTCTGGCTGGAATATACTAACAGGTGAAGTTGCTGAAAATCAGAAAGTCGTCTAATCCTTCACAATAAAATAAATTGTATTTGTCGATGTGAACCTCGCCTGAAATAACTTGGTACCTTGAAGGTTTTCACCAATCTTTTCATCTAATTAGCAACTTGTGACAGCGACCCTTCAGGGCATGTCACCTGTTTCGAAAGTTTTTCAGCTTTCCACATGGCTTGGTGTTTGGTGGTAATAAATATTTGTTGACAACATCCATTTCTTTTATTCCAAATCTGTGTCCATATCCCCTCTCACTTTCTCTCTCCACCTCTGTCTCTCTCTTTCTCTCTTCATTCCTCTCTCTCATTCTCTCTCTCTTTTCCTATTTATATATATATATATATATATATATATATATATATATATGTATGTATATATACATATGTATATTAAAGAACGAGAAGGAGAAAGAATGTATACATATATTTATGTAGGTATAGTGAATTTATTTACTTTTATATATACACAAACTCACGTGTATATGTATTATGTACATACACATGTACGTATCTAAAGACTTGTACTCTCAAATATATATTTGCATGCTTTTGTATCAAATACAAATTAGTACCTACTGAGGTATATATATATATATATATATATATATATATATATATATACACACAAAAAGGAATGATTTTTCTGACTCATTCTTATGGGTATATAAACATATATAACAATAGATTCTCTTTTACTTGTGTGCACGTACAAGCATGTACACATACACAGATATAAACAAACATACAGGTATGTGTGGGAGGGTGCCAGGGTTAGATTGTTATTTTGTTGTGGGAGACACCCTTGGCCATGGAAATGTCTGGTCAGCAAACATCTCTTGAGATATCTTCTATCAAACTCACTTTGTCGATCAAGTGAAGATGGTAGTTTGGGGCAGGGTGTCACCAGGAGGGTTTAAGCTTTATCAAACAGAGATGTCCTTGATATCTGACAAGTTAGAAAAAAAACATTTCTGAGATTTCTGTTAGGCCTATGGCTAATTTTGACCAACCCCCAACTCACGCCTTTCAGAAATTGATGCCTAATATTTTTATCATGAACTTCGACTTTGAAATTGTGATCTCAATGGAAAAAAATGCCTTCATTACGATGTTTTTCTTTTTTTCATATTTATAAAACTTTGTGCTGAAATCATCTGAAATTTTTTGATCGTAATATTAGTAATGATTATTGCAATAATAATGTTATCATCATTATTGAGGGTAGATTGATACATCAGGTTTCTGATGGTCATCACTGAGGAGTAAGTGACAAGTCTTGCTGAATATCAAGTACACTCATCAAGATTCTCACTGCTGTAATTTGTGCAGTTCTTCCTTTAATCTTGGTTTCAATTTCTTTGCAAGGGGTTTGGAAGCCATTCCTAAGCTCAACAGGCAAATCTATTTTTCTTATCATAAACAGACTTAAGCCTTGCAAATTAGCTTCAGAGGCTTAATCATGCTCTTTCTTTTAGTGCTAGCGATATCTGTATAAGGAAAATCATTTAGACATCAATACTCTATAAGAAAAACTTGTATTGCGGTCAATAATTAAACAATTGTTACATTAAAATTTGAATTCATGTAATAAAATCCTATTAGAGAATAGATATAGTCAAAACAGATAATTTTTATGACATGATTTGAATTTTCCATTGGAAAACATCTAGAATAAAGTAAAAAAAATATCGAGAAACTGGATTCTGGAGAATCTAGATGTTATTAATAAACCTCTCAGGATAAGGCCCCCAAAGGTCAGAAAAGCTTAGTCCCTTCCCTCCTATAAAAAAAAAAAAAAAAATTGAAAGGGGTTTCCTATCAATATTTAAGTCTGTAGAAAAAAAACTGTATGGCCAGGAGTGTAGCAACAAGCAAACAAATTAATAAACCTGTCAGAATAATGCTCCAAAAAGGTCCTAAAAAACTTTTTTTTCTCCAAAAAATCTAGAAAAGTATTTTTTAGAATGGGTCTAGTGGAGTACTGATACCACTTTTCAAGTCTGCCGACAAAACAGTATGGTCAAGAGTGCTACAACAAAAGAAAAACAAACACACACACATTTAAAAAGGATAGAGCCCTTTGCCATCTTTGATAGCCACAGTTGTTCAATCCTTCCCAGCCTTTGTTCAAACAATTGAACTCTGAATAAATGGTATCATCTGCATATCTCACATTATTAGAATGAATGGCATCATCTTCATATCTCACATTGTTAGAATGAATGGTATCATCTGCATACCTCACATTGTTAGAATGAATGGTATCATCTGCATATCTCACATTTTGGGAATGAATGGTATCATCTACATATCTCACATTGTTAGAATGAGTGGTATCATCTGCATATCTCACATTGTTGGAATGAATGATATCATCTACATATCTCACATTGTTAGAATGAGTGGTATCATCTGCATATCTCACATTTTTGGAATGAGTGGTATCATCTGCATATCTCACATTTTGGGAATGAATGGTATCATCTACATATCTCACATTGTTAGAATGAGTGGTATCATCTGCATATCTCACATTTTTGGAATGAATGGTATCATCTGCATATCTCACATTTTGGGAATGAATGGTATTATCTACATATCTCACATTTTTGGAATGAATGGTATCATCTACATATCTCACATTGTTAGAATCAGTGGTATCATCTGCATATATCACATTTTTGGAATGAATGGTCTGTGTATCTTATGCTGCTGGAATGAACCAATCCAATATATTAGTGACCATTCTTCTGTCACCAACTGGTCAAGGAAAAAAGAGATCTTTCCTTTTTTTTACTGATTATTCACCTGAAGAAAGCTATAGAAAAGCTTAGTGAAATATTGTGTTAATATTATCAGCAATACAGAGAAGGAATTCACATGTCTGAACAAAGCTTGAAAAGTTATGACTCTTTTCAAAAAGTTATAGGCAGTATATCAAAAATAGTGTAATCGATCCTCATGGCTAGCTGCCAATTGTTACAACTAATTAGTACAAAAATTGTCAATAATTGAAACAGTTTTTCAATGGGCAGGAGCTTAAAAAACTATATTCAGTAAAGACACTGATGTTTTGATGAGATTCAATTGCAATCAATGGAAATACATGCAAGTACAATCATAGTGATATTGCAAAGTCATTGATGTCTGTTGTCTAATGTAAGTTCACAAACATTGCAAAATTAAAACTTCCAAAAATAATCTCTTTCTCCAATCTATGAATAAATATAGTGGTGGCACTGAGTCTGATTGCATATCCTCCAAATTTTTCTTGAATTATTTTTTATTGATTGTGTGACATTTGAAAAAAAAAAATGTTTTTCAGCGTTCCTCAGATATATGGCACCCCTAGATCTCTGGTGTTCCTACCTCAGTTGTGGGGTCTGTGGGTCCCACATGCTGCCTCTAAATAGAATGGTATACTGGGCTTTTCAGCCAAGTTTGGCAATCAGTCCTAGTGATGTATAACTCTAAATTCAAACCGGGAAAGTCCAACCCCCATGTTCAGCATCATGAGAGGCTGATAGAAGAGTAGCGAACACATTTCTGAAACATATGGCTTATTGCAGGTGGTGTAATTTTGGGGCCTTAAACCTAATGTCTGTTCTTTTTTTATCAAAAGCTACCATATGTTGTTCATTTCTATGCTAGACCAACTGAGGAGGTTATCAGTTTTACTATAACAACCAGTGTATGATAAATAATGTTCATTCCTCATTTCAGAAATTCCAGAAGAAATTAATGTAGATATTTAAAAAATCATTGAATAATGATACTTCATCTCAAAATTTCAGACTATAGACAAGAAATTAGCATTCCAAGGCAAATTATGAATCACCAACACCCATATATGTTCATTTTTATCATGTAAATTAAGGATAAACTCTCCACAATGAAAAAGAAAAAAAAACAAAACAATTTCAATAATCATTCAGAAGAATGTGCAGAATTTAAAGTTTCTACTCTGAATGGCTGAAGCTAGGTGAAGTCTAGATACACAGATGGATACATATATATAATTGTCTGTACTAATGAATAACTTGACCCTAGCAAAAGTATTTAAACCATTTTTTTTGTACTTAGTGATGATTTATGATAGCAAAAATTAAAATTATAACAATTACATGCACAACAGTTCCATATATTTACACCATCAAGGAGAGATACACAAAATAAAAGATGGATTATTTTCATAATCAGACTCCTTGTTCTTTATAAGGAATCAATTTACATCTCTCCACAGATGCAGCATTTTCTTTCTCACAGATTTTTCATCTTGTTCCCCAATGACCAGATCTGAATGCAACAGGCTCTCCGGAAGATTGCATCAATAGTGTTGGTGCAAGTATAATATGCACACATTGAAGAAACCATGCAGCTGACATTAGGGGACATGGTAGCTGGCCCCTACAGGAAATGATTCGGGTTAGAGGTACCCCGCCATTCACCCCGTGGTTAATCAACATGGACAACATGTTCCACATCGCTATTATCCTACAGACTCACTTCATAGGTATAATATCAGCAGCAGCAGCAATAGCAGCCTTTTAACGTTCATCATTGGATATGAAACTTCAACAAGATACATCAGACCTTTGTCATTTGTCATGCCGTCTTTTTTTTGCCTGCCACCAACTTGCATATGATCTCTGGGATCAACATTGTGAGTTGTTATGTCCAGGGGTTTTCTAACGTTCTTACAGCATGGCCTACCCATTGTCAATCGAGTTTTGTGATGGATTTGTTTTTTCTTTTTGTCTCTCCATGTGATGTTAAGCATAATCCTTTCTTGTGCACATGGCATGGTTCTTTGAGAGCCAGTCTTTTGGTTCTATTCCATGTTTCCATTCCATAGGTTATTATTGGGTGGAAACATTGATTGTAGACCATTCTTTTTAAAAGTAATAGGATTTTTTTTGTTCTTGAATATTAAGCTGGGTCTGCTGAAAGTTTGCCAAACTAGGTTGATTGCTCCTTTAATTTTTTCTTCTTTTGAGGATTTCATGGATACTCTGTCCAAGGTAGATATAGTGGGCTACTTTCTTCAACTCTGCATTTCCGATTTTGATTGTTGTGTCTTTGTTCTCAACATATTTGTTGCAAATGATATTGGTTTCACTAAATGTGAAGAACTACTGTCTTGCTTTCTTCATTCTGTCTGTTTAACATTATCTGAAATTCCTCAAGGTTCTCCACGAAGAGGACAATGTCATCAGGTTACTTATGATGAGATATATACAAAAAATCGTTTTTTCTCAACCACCTGGGGACCAATGTCTTTTGTTTGGGTGATGAATTGAAAAATTGGAAAACGTAGTGATCAATTAATAGGTTTCTTCTCTTGCATGTTGTTGGACACTAAAATATCCAAATTTTCTAAAAACGAAGACATAAACTAAAGTCCAATTTGGCATAAACTAACATTGAAAACTCATTTCAGAGGGGAAATATAAAGAGGAGAGTGTGTGTGCGAAATTTCAAGTTCCTACCACAGACGATTAAGGCTCAGCAAAATTTGGATTCATAGATACATAGACACAGGTAACATATGAATAACCTAAACCCAACAAAAGTATCAAACCAGCATTGTGGGTAGTAATGATTAAAAAGGAGTGATACTAATCAATTTCTCAAGTATTTTTCTCAGTTAAAGCAAACATTAGGTGTCACGAAATTTTATCGAACATTGCATAGTTTTTATGAAAGGATTAAACAGATAGCTCAAAACAAAATCAAAATAAACCATACTTTTCATTAGGATAATTGAAAAATAAAAAAAAAAGTGGCCTTAATTGTGAGAAGAAAATTGACCAACCAATTGTCATAGTAAACGTATTATTATTTGTACTAATAGTAACACTTTTCTGTCAGTGTCTAGAACTTATTGGTAAGCCACTGATTAAAGCCCCAATGAGTCTTTAATATCATCCTTATTAGTGTCCTCACATTGGCCAGATGTTAAGCACCAACTAAGGCCACAACTGTTGGGCATTAAGTGAGGATCAGACTCACTACATTAATAATGACCTCAAAGACAAGCTGACTAACTATTCCTCAATGACAAAGTGTCCAATGATATTCATGAAGCTTAGTTTAGTGTAGCAGACTACAGTTGCGAAGTACCCCTTGAGTTCATTATAGTTGTAATACTTTGAAAGTAATACTTTCTAATTGTGGCTCTACAACAACTTTACTTAATGAAGCTTAATGATGGGTAGATTTCCGATAGCCACTTTTGTGGGACCCAAATGGTTTAAACTTTTGCTGAGTTTAAGTCATTCATGTGTTCTGACAATCATATACATGTATTTATCTATGTATCTGGATTTCACCTCACTCTGATCATTCAATGATTAGGGGGATTGTTTTTTTCTTAGATTTAAAAAAAAGATTCCCGCCCCCAAAGTTTTCAGTGGAGGGTTCAATTTGCAATATAAATTAATGCTGGATTTACATGATAAAAATGAGCATATATGGGTTGTGGTTATTCAAAACTTCCCTTAGAATACTAACATATACATATATTCATCAGACTTATGTTCCATTGTGTCATTAATTTCCTTTAGTCTGACTTCCTATTCATTGTACCCATCTCTTTTTTCTACACTTTTACTTATATATATATATATATATATATATGCACATACAAGTTGGAGTATTATTTATAAATAATACTCCAACTTGTATGTGCATTTATATACATAAAAGCAGGGACCAGTTGGAGTTTTATATATATATATATATATATATATATATATATATATATATATATAATTCTCCAACTTGTGGAGAAACATGGAAACATCAAACTTGATAACTGGGCAGACATTTAAACCACTTGGTGAAGGGAAACTCAAAATCATTTGGTAAGACAAATACTTACAGAGTGTTGTACAAGCATATGCCACTATGATCCAATGATATACAGATGTCTCATCACCTCACATTGTTCATCTTTTGTTTCTTTTTCTCTCAAGCCCTATAGCAATGGAGGATTGGCAACATGTACAAACTTGACCGGCTGGAAGCATGCAGTCACAAATCTAGACACAAGTGGCTGGAGTCTTACCTCAACGTCACTAAAATGTCTTCATGGATAGAGACATTTGGGTTGGAACTCTTTTGTCTGAGCAGCCCTGTTCAGGAGAGCACTACTCACCTAGGATTCTGGGCAGGTGCATTGAAAATTACCATAAAATGTAGTGATGTAAAGAGCTACATCATTAAAATATGAGCAGAAGAGCAAATTTAACGAGACAACTGTTGCTGGAATGTTAGAAACCTTTTTGGATAGTAACTTATCTGATAAACCGGATTACAGAACAGTACTTGTACCTGGAGAATTGCAGCGACTTAATGTAAACATAGCAGCAACCTCTGAAATGCACCTTTCAATGGAAGTACCCTCTGGTTTCACCTTGTTGTGGGTTGGAAAACTGATGGGACAAGAAAGGAGACCTTGGTCTTGCCACAAGAAGTAATCTGATTGAACATTAAGAACATCCACATAGGATTAATGAGCGCATAATGAAGCTAAGGTTCCCTTTATCTTATGGACAATGTGTATCTACTTTCTCAGTTTACCGTCCAACTCTCCAGGCTAGTGAAGATTCCATCTTGTTATTCTATGACTTGCTTTGTGCTACCATCTCATCATTTCCCGAGCATGAAAAACTAATAGTTTTTAGTGACTTTAATACACGAGTTGGTAGACACCACAAGATCAGGAGTGAACTTGACTGTTTTGTCATTGGAAATGAAAATAGCAATAGGTTAATATTACAATACAGGGACTGCAAAGAGGATAATCTCAAGAATTTTGGAATGAACATGATAAACTGAGAAGAGATGGTACTGGATTAAAGTGGTGATGGGGCTCTGTTAAGGAAGGATGCAGCATGTTTGAGGAAAGGCAAATTAAGCTGAATGCTGCACTGCACAAAAGAGCTCCTGTTGATCTTCCATAGGAAGTAAAGAACTGGAAGTGTGACATCTGTGGTCATACTCTTCACACAAAGACAGGCTATGTAAGTTATATTAAATCATACAGAAATCTGCAGAAACAGACTACATAAAACAATTTTTTTACTTCCTTTTTCTGACAAAACAACTTGTGCAGTATGTGGCAAGGTGTGTAAGACAAACCCTGACTGAAGAGACCCATCTAAATGCATAAGACTGCCACTTCACAAACAGATTCAATCAATCCTGTGAGTAGTCTGACTTTTGTCTGTTACGTGTGCTTCAGACCTTCCAGGTCGGCAGGTAACCTTAAAAGCTACCTTAGAACATATGGGCATAGTGGAATGAAATAGGGTAACTAAGTGATGGGATAGCTATCATCTGACAAGATAAAGCAATCATCAGAATATATAGAGATAATAGATTGATAGATATAGATGAATAGATAGATATACATTATGTTTTATGAGTAGATTTACACCGAAAATAACTTCAAACTTAAAAAAAACAAGAAAAAATTGTACTCTTTGGGTTTCTCATGTTTATAGCAGTGTATCTATTTCTTCCTTGTATTCTGCCAGCCACAGTTTCTAATATGATCTCTAAGGATCCATGTTGTGAGTAATGGAGTTGGTCGTCTGCTATTCTGGCAGCATGACCAGCCCATTGCCATTTGATTTTCATAATAATCAATAATGTCTTGGATTCCTATTTTTCCCTTACTATACAGTGCTGCCTTGTGATCCCTCCATGTAATGTTGAGAATGATTCTTTCAGGTGCATGTTTCATAGTTTCCAGTTTGAGGGCCAGTCTCTTGATTAGGTTCCATGTTTCAGCTCCATAGGTGACTATCAAAAGGAGGTCTTGGTTGTATACTTTTCTTTTTAGGACTAATGAGATTTCCTGTTCTTGAAGGTTGAGTTTGTTCTGCCAAAGGCTTACCATCCAAGAGTGATTTTTTGTTTAATTTCTTTTGAGGATTTTATGGAAATTTTGTTGTTTTATGGAGAAGTAGCGGTCTACTTCCTCTTTTGCTTTTCGATTTTGATTGTTGTGTGGTATTTCGGACATGCTTTTTGCACATAACCTTTGTTTTGCTGAAGTTTGTGTAAAGGCCAACTCTTGCTTTCTTCATTCAGTTTGTCTAGCACTAGTCAGAGGTGGTGAAGGTTCTCTGCGAAAAAGACAATGTTGTCTGCAAATCTGATGTTGCTCTTGTATTCTCTGTCTATTCTGATTCCTTCGTGTTCCCAGTCTAGGTTTTGGATGATCATCTCAAGCTGAGCTGTGAAGAGTTTGGATAAGCTGATATCATCTTGTTTTACCCATTTTTGGTGCTGAAGGCACTTTGGGTCTTCATGTAACCTGATAAAGGAGCTGAACTAGACAAGTCAGAAAGTGTTGGTTCCGCGATAGAGGCTCTATGATAGAGAGGTTTGGTGAATCTTAGGGAAAGTCTCTGTCCAAAAATGGATGATCAAAGATTGATGATGACGATAATCTCTTTCTTTAAATCTGGAGAAGGATTCCCCAGAAATTAATTAATGCTTTTCTATTTGGCATTTTGTTTCTGTCTACATCTGTGCTACCAATTCAATTTCATTTTAAAGTTCGTATCACAATCAACTCTAAACTTGCATTCCACAAATATGTCCATCATATCTTCTTTCACTGTTGTAGCATATTAATAAGTGTAATCATTCTTTGTTTTCCCTTTACATAACCTTGGTATTTTGGAACTTTTATTGTTCAAAACAAGTATTTTTTTGGAATGCAAATCTGACAACTTAGACAATGATGATGTCTTTATCTCACTTAACATTTTCATTCTCTTGTCCTAAGAAGGACATTGTTGCTTAACATCATGCACATCTAATTGTACGGAGAAAAAAAAGGGACCAAATGGTGGCAAGAAAAAAAGTTCCTCTTTGCATATATTAATGTTCTCAAAGGAAATCAACAAGAAGAGGGCTGCAGAAAGAAGCCAATAACTTCTGCATTTTTCTTCAAAAGAACACTTTCGCATGGTTTTGCTTTATCTATGCAGAAAAAGGAAATTAACAAATAGAAAGGGGAAAATATTAGTTTGTTAAAAGAGTTACTAGGAAAAGAAAAATAGACGCAAAAGTGTACCCATGTATAGATATATACATCTCCTGTTTTTGCATACATTCACTGCAATAATTACTTGCATATGCATATATGTATATATATACACATGCAAGTAGTGAATCAATTAAAAATAATGGGACTCCTTTGAGAACTGGATAGAAAAAAATATTTTTAAAAAATCACCAAATGGTCAAAGGCAGATAATTTCAATCTGTAATTATTTCTCTTGGAAATGACGTTCATTATAAGAATTCAAATCTTAAGATATAAACATGTTTATATAAGAGTGTGATAAACTGAAGTGCATATATAAGCAGAGTGCTGAAAAAAAGATGTGAGGGAATGCCTGGTCTAGCTTGCTCCTTTTGTCACTTTTTCCCTTTTTGACACCCTCTCATTTTAAATACGTTTCCTCCGTTATCTACTAAAAACTTACTAAAGGAGGGTTCAAAAATTGATTAGCCTCAAAAAACTGCCCCTGGGATTAGTAACCATAGAAAATTTGGTGACAATACTAGTAGCTTTTGAGTTTTGCTCAACATACACTGAATTATAATAAGTTGAAGTACCTGTCTGCCCTGTGCTAAATGTTTAAAGAATAAAAACCTAGGGATTTAAGCTTTCAGACTTGTAAGAAAAAGGTTTCCCTTCACTTTGAATCTTTTGAGAGAGAAAAGGCTTCCCTTCACTTTTAATCTCAAAAGGAGAGAAAAAGTCTCCCTCAACTTCTGACCCCTTAAAATAGAGAGGAAATTTTCCCTACCTTTTTAACACCTTAAGGGGGAATGAATTCCCTTCATTTTTTCAAACCCTTCAAAGGAGTAAATTTTCCTTTCCTTTTTTTGGCCTCTAAAAGTGGAGAAAAAAGTTTCCTTTCATTTTTGACAAAGTTTCCGTCCAGTTTTAAAACACTCAGCGTTAATTCAAATCTTAGGGCTAAGTAAATAGCAGTCAAATATAACTTTAAAATATTCGGGTAGAAATCAGATAATTTTTGATTTAATGAAGTAAAGTACCAACATGCTGGCTATGGCCTCAGCTTTATTTGTCTTGGCTTAACATATAAAAAGAATCCCTCTGTTAGAAAGTTCATTGGTTTGTGATTTGTTCTATTGACTTGAAAGCAATAAACATTTGTTGAGGTATGAATCACACTACTATATGCTACTTCATCCATAGTCAGTGGGTTGGGTATGTTTTTCTCCAAAGACATTTTCAGTCTCAGTCTCAGCAGGGTTTGAACTTGAATCACTGAGTCCATTTTCTGCTGCTATGTGATGACAACGATTAAACAGTACAATTGAAAATTAAAGAGCATGCCTTCAGTAAGAATTAAGCTCATACCCTCGAGCCAGAGCTTATGCTACACCTAAAACCTGACTTCTTACAATTGATGGTCTATGCTTGTTGATGTTAACAATTAAATTGCAATTAAAAGTGGCCAAGCATTTATTGGATCTCCTCTGGCTACAGGGTGTGAATTTAATTCTCAGTGAGGGCTTGCTCTTTATTACCCAATCGTTCTGCTTAATCGTTGCCATAGGATTACAGTCCAATTCAAAGTTGTGATAAAAAGTAACTGAAAGTAAGAATGTATGTATCATGTGTTTGGGCTACACATATGAAGGTAGAAAGCTGAAAATTTAAATATTTACTTCTTATTATCAGTAGGTTTTTAGTCGGGGATGCAGTTTACAATGTATGCTCATGCTAAATTTATTACTTTGCTTGTCAGCTTGTTTTATTAAATTCAGACAACTGCTGAACGAAAGGCGAAAGAGGTAACTTATTCATTGATCACTTCTTTTTTAAAATATTTAATTGATCACCCCCAAATCAACATGCTGCCAAGAGGTGTTGGTCATGTGAAGGTTTCTATTGAATATCTAACCCTACCTGTTTCTTATTCAAACATATGTTATTAAAAACAATGAACAAATGTTGTCTATTCAATGTTTATGTTCATTTTACTTGTTTGTAGATAAACTGTTTAATGACAAGATTTTAAAAAAAATGATGAATACTAAGTAGACAAAGTTTTTAATAACTTTTGTTTAAACAAAAAAATTGCAGCTTTGATACATTTTTAAAAATGTATATATACATACATACATACATACATGTATATATATATATACATATATATACATATACATATATATATATGTATATATATATATATATGTATATATATATATATATGTATATATATATATATATATATATATATATATATATATATATATATATATATATATATATATATATATCATTATATATATTTATATATATATATATCATTATATATATTTATATATAATGATATAATGGCGCTAGGTCTGACTGTGTCCCCGCCCTGCTAATTGTTAAATTTGTGCTCCTCAAAAAAAATCTGATCTCTGGTGCCCCCTCCCTGCCAAGTTGCTGGGTCTGTGGGCCTCATGTCCTTCATCTGGTTTTCCCTCGCCATCCAAATTTAAAGCATTCCTTTAGAAACATTTTGTGAGCTGATGTAGCTTAAAGTGAAGAAATGATTACCATCAATTTATACAGCAAAATTTTTGAGCATTCTCTGCCCCCAGAAATGATGGTATATTAAGTTAGACCATAGGACATTTGAGTAATAGGACGTACAGGAGTCTAACTTTTAGGAGAGAAAGCTTTGGGGGAGACGCACTGCCTCTATAACAGCTCACTGTAAAACAAACACTGAATACTATTTTTGTCTTTTGCCTTTTTACCTAAAAAGGGAAGTGATAAAAAGCAAACTTCCAAAAAGCAGGGAATGCCTATACATTTATCTTTGTATGTTTTACTCGTTAACTCTATTTCTTTCTTTTTATTTGACTAATTAGTTTTCATATTCCCCATCCCTCTGTTCCTTGGTTTTTCATTCCAGTTACTCTTCTTTTTCATTTTCAACTTCCTTGTTTTTCATCTTTTGATACGAGAAATAACAAAAGCGAGAGAAATAAAATGGTTAATTCTTCTCATTTTTTTCTTTCTCCTTTATAGATTTCTTTTTCCTTTATGTCAAACTAATAAGCCATTTTCTTTCTCTCACTTTTTTTCTTCTTCTCTTTTCTTACTTTTTCTTTCCATATATACCCTCTTTCTTTCAACATTTATATCTCCTTCTCTTTTCCCTTTTTCTTTGACTCTTTTCAGGTTACTGAAGAGGAAACAAAAGAAAAAGCACAAAACAACTCAGGTGTAATTCATTGTGTCCACATTTGCATTTGGCCACTGGGTAATTGATATAAGTACGAGAATTCCACGGAGAACCAGGTACACTAATTTGCAGTGCGTCCAGAAGAAAGAATAAAAGAAGGGCCAGAATATCAAAAAACAAAAAAAAAACAGAACGCGTCAATACTTGTTTCCAAGTTGATTATACAAACCCAAAATATGGCCAACATACAATTGCTTGACATGTGTGCATTCAATAATTTGTCCCATATATATATATATACATATATATATATATATATATATATATATATATATATATATATATATATATATATATATATATATATATATATATATGTGTGTGTGTGTGTGTGTGTGTTTCTCTGTGTCCCTCTGTGTGTGTTCGTTTGTTTGTGTGTGTGTGTGCGCGCGCACGTGTGTGTGTGCGCACACGTGTGTGTGTGTGTGTATGCATAAAGATCTTGCAATAAATGAATGTATGTACGACAATGGTTTCTTGGATGTAAATGTGAATTCATATAGAGACATCCATAGTATATATTCCTGTAAGTAAGTATACAATTTTTGTTCACCTATTCCATGTTGTAAGGGTATCCATGCTTTTACAGGTGTGTCTTGGGTGAGATAGTCCAGGCCTCTTCAATCCTACTCTTTATGCTCGGTACTTAGTAGAGAGGCATTGAGTCCCATTTTCAAAGCGTTTGGTATGTCTCGGCCATGGATTGTACCAACAACCAACTAAACTGGAGGGGATCACTCTACCATTCTACCACTGGGCCACAGTGATCAATTTTGAGATACATTTTCTTTTATGAATTCTTGTGTGTTAGTTTGGAATATAAAAAAATTAACACATATACCTAAAAGGATTAGACAAAATTAGATTGAAACTATAATGACTGGTAGAACTACAGGTTAAACTGAAGCAGTGAAATTTAAACAAAATCCCCCATATCTTCCACAAAGAAATTGATTCTGCCATGATGAATGTTTTTTTTAAATGAAAATACATATGAATATTGGACCATTTTCTGTTAGTTCCTCCATCAGGATTTTGAATACCACTGGGGCTGAGCAATTGATTGATTAATAGATGGATTTGTAAAATACATCCATTACAAGCATAGTACCTGTTGAAAAAGACAGGTTTATTTATGTATGTATCGGCACTGATGACAATGACCAGAGTAAAAACACAGCACAACTCATTGTTCTGTGATTGATAATCTTTTGCTTCATTCAAAATGTTGGAGAGAAACAGTTAGGTTGAACAAGAGACAAGGTTTCCTTATTTTGAATTGTCAGGGTCAAACAAAGGACAAAAATATCCTTATTCCAATCATTCGACCATTACCAAGAGTGAGTGGTGTAGCAACCCCCCCCCTGTGCTAAGTCACTGGACAATCCAAAAGCTAGGACAGAGGACCAGGCATAGGAGTACTGTATAAAATACACTTTTTCTCCATTGAGAATACTTAATGGTTGCTTTATGTAGGCATTAAATGTCTAAATCTACATCAGCATCTGATGATGTGTACTGAGTTGGTATCATGGTTGGCAATATGTGCTTTGTTGGTCACATGTCATGTCTTCCTTTGATCATATTATTTATGTGAATATACCAGATATCTTTTAATCATGCCAGCCATAACTCACTTTAGTCAAGGTTGTAATTCAAACTTTATAATAGCTTTAAAGGCAAAACTCATTTGGCAGACTTTACTGCAATCGTAAAAATGTTTAGAACCGTGATTGTTCTGATACTTTTATGGGAATGTAGAATTTGAATGTTGTTTTGATGCTCTTACATATGTAGGGAATCAATAAGTCTTTAGCTTAATGATGAAAAACCATTTACTTTGCATAAAAATATTATTTTTCAACATGATTTCTTTACTTGTCAATGCATGTAATTCGGTGATAGATATCAATCGCATGGGGGAAACATTATACAAAAGGAATTTCAGATTAAAACTATATTTAATAACTACATATGGGGTTATAGACTTATTGATCCACTCTTATTTATATGAAAGGAATGGAAAGAGACAGGAATTGAGAGAGAGAGACAGCATTTTGCTGTCAAATCTTCTAACATTCATGCATATATGATGACAATTCCTTTTAATATACGAAGGTTTATTGCTTATCTTATTTTGAAACAAATCCAGTATCATCACTTCTGTTCATTTTCTTCTCCATCTGTTTTCCAGTTAAGGTGTAGATTGGATTGTACTGACAGACTTCAAGGAAAATTATACCAGGCATGTCTACAAGACAAAAGGTAATTGTATCATTTTCAGATTTTGTTTCTTTTTAATTTCATCCCAAGAATAATGATTTGCAAAAAGAAATGAAATGAAAATGGAAAATAAAAAATGATTGTTCAACATGAGAAAAGAAGATGAATGGTAAATTACTGTCCAAAACTTCCACTGTTTCAGAAATAATGTCCCTTACCCTCGGGGTCCGAGTAGAACTATCATACACATTTGTAATGAGAATTGACAATATTTTATTTTTTGATTCCTTTCAATTTAGAACCAGGAATGACTGCCTTGCCCAGTGGCATGCAATAAAAAATGGAAACAACACAAGTACAATGGCAGTGTATCTTGATTCTTGAAGGATTTCTTATTTACGTGTCATTTCTTTATTTATTTTTTGGCGCCAAGGTCCAAAAAAGGAAGAGAGAATAGAAATTATTCACAAACGTTAATTGACCACAAATTTGTTTAATGTTTTTTAGTGATTCCCAAAGGAAATAAAATAATAAAATATAGATAAATACATGAAGAAAAGGGAGCATTGATGAAAAAAAGTGAGTAAGAACTTTCATGCAGTCTCCTTTTTCTTCCAATCAAATTTGTCTAATTTGTTCATTATTTGCTTTTCATTCTTTCTCATTCATTTTCTACTTTATACTTCTGAACTCTTTTGCTCAAATCTCATGCTCACTGTCTTGTGTGTTAATCAACAGCACGGTTATCAGACATTCCCATTTATTGAGCAAGAAAGAATGATGTGCATTTCAAATTTGCTTCTCAAATACTAGCTCTGTACTAAATGGCTGTGCTCATTGTTGCAGTAATTATAATACTTTCATAGTGCCCCCTTCTTTCCCAACCTCTCTAATTCCTTTTTTTCATTCTTTACTCTAATTCCTTCTTTCCAGGATATATACATGTTAATACATTTTGCTTGTTTGTATGTGACTGTAGATATTAAATGAATGTTTTCATACTTTTATATTATATCAACATATGTACCAGTATATCTATCTATCTCTGTGTTTGAGGAGCAAAAATGAAGTCATGCCAAACTAGCATTCCAATGAAAATTATGAATCACACCAACCATATGTACTGTGTTGGGATGCTCAATTAAAAGTTCAAAAAGGGTCGCTCAATGAATAAGTTACTTCCATAAGCTTTTCAGGGGGCGGGGAGCAACAATTCAAAAAGGTCTGAATTTTCAAAAAACAAAATTATAACCAATTGCACATAAACCAACATTGCATATTGAGCCCTTCCAACTAAAAATCTTTTTTAGCGGGGGATTCTTAAGAAAAACAAGAAAAAATACTTCCTCTACTCATTGAGAGAGTGCGTGCGCAAAATTTTCAAGTTTCCACAATGAACAGTAAGTGCTGGGTGAAGTACAGAGAAATAGATAAATAAATACATATTAATGTTAGAGTCCAGCCCAGCAACAGTGATTATACCAGTCTGTTGTAGGTAGCGGTGATTGATTATCATTGATATATGTAGAACTGAGCTAATTATACACAAGGCTCTATTCATGAAGCAAACTTAGAGGATCAACCTAATAACAATCGCATGTGAAATTATCATTCTGACTATTACTCAGTTATTGGTCCTCTTGCACCTTGGGAAAAGTACAAATTAAGAATCTTCCACTGATGAGAATGTATTTGGGGTACTAGGTATATGGTGAGGCTATTTTTTTTTTAATGCAGTAATGTCTCCATTAGTAGACACTAAACATACATAAAAATCCGGAAGTAGGTTTAAACACTCTGATGCTCAGGCAAATCGCTGACCCTTTCGTATTTCTCTATTTTGTTGACCACATTGACTATGTAAATGATGTTGAAGCAATAATTGCCCTAACCCTTTAAGCACCAAGTTTTTGAGGACAGTTTCATAATTTCACGTTTTTTTCTCCAAGATCTATAAAGGGAGAATGATTCATGATGGAAAGTTGTTGTACAGGAAAGGAAATGATCAGTTTGGCACAAGGTTTATTTAGGAAAAAAAAATTGATACCTAATTTACAAATGATGACGTTATTACATGGTGGTGATCTTGGATTATAGAATTTTTAGTACATCTTACTTGCCATTTTACAAAAGAAACCTGTGCTTTTCATGTTAGAATTATGGCAAAAATCTGAATAGAATGAACTTGGTATTTTACTTCACATATGCACAGCAGATTTCTAACCATATTCTCATATATATTATGTTCAAAGTATGTGTTTGTGTGTACGTGGAGGATTGACAATTTGGAGACAGCGGTGCTTAAAGGGTTTGTCCTTAGAGAGTAACATGAAATACAACCTTTTTCTTTGGTAATAGTCTATGAATTTTCCCAATGAACATAAACAATCTAGTGCAAATAATTTTCAACACTTGATTTGAATATTTTGAGTGAGTTGGTTATTAAATATCATCATGATACAAACATTTAGAATAATAAAAAGCATCAACAACATCCCAGCTAAAAATTGTATAACAACAATTAAAAGAAAAAAAATATATATGAAGAACATTGCATAAAAATTGAAGAAAAACTTCTTCTCATGAAGAGTTGTCGAAAACTGGTACAAATCAATGAATTGAAATCCAAAAATAATTGTAACTAAAACAGTAAACGACTTTAAGGAAAAACTATGATAATTACCCAACTGATAAAAAATCCCAACAAATCAGAAAATTAAAAAAAAAACGAAAATTCCCATATGAAAAAGAAAGATACTTGCACAAATATATGTATGATTTTACTCACTGTATATCCTTTCCTAACTTATATCATCTTTCACACTGTATAATGTTGATTATTCTCAAGTGATCTCTTGATTTGATCACTAACAATCACAACTGGTCCATACTGGAAAATTGTTCAGTCAAAACTTTGCCAACAACTCTTAACACATTTGATCATTCACAGTAGCTTTTCTATCAACTGCAAAAATCTTTTTTGCATTTGAGTTGCATTTTTATGTTTTTTAAGGTAAAAATACATAATATGCTAGAAATGTTGCACATTATCTTCCATCTTCAATTCTAGAATCAATAAACAAAAATACACCAATTTTGACAAAATTCCTTAAAAGATGCCGGCTGATATATAATAGTTGTCTCAATCCAATCAAAAATCCCAAAATTAAAAACCTTAATCAAATATCTATTCAGCTAGTTGGATGAATATATAAACAATGAGCACATCTGTTATTCTTTCTCAGTATTTGTGCTAATCATTGTATATATTATTTCTGCAGACTTTATTTGGGTATCTCTATATATCAGTGGAATTTTTTTTCTCACTCTAAGGCGTAAGAAAACTACACTGATAGATAGAGAAGCAATAATACTATTCCATTATATTCTCTCCAATGCACACAGGTAAGAGACACTTGTAAACAAAACACTTTTTCTTTTTTGGTTTTTAAATCAAGGGTTGAAGACAAGAGATAATTTAAAATGTGCTCAAAGTAGTAAATGTGGAAAAACCACCAGTCTTTTGTGCCTCACCGGCAATTGTTTCTCTTCATTCTTTAGCCCTTTGTATACAGCTTGACTGGAAGAGTTACTTCCCCTTTTGATTGCTTTTGTTGCTTTCATCTTTGTTTAAACTCTTTTTCTCTGTCTCCTCCACCTTCTCTCTTTCGGTCTGAAAACTTATTTAACTCTGCTGATGAAGTTGGGAGAGGCATATGTATCTACTTGTGTCTGTCTGTCTGTCCTCATCGCTAAAAGTTATCAATGAATTTCAATGGATTTTTCTGGAAGCATAGACCATGGGGTAAGGAAGAATAGGTTAATTTTTCTTCCATACATTTATGTTTTAACTCATGCATGTCCACAAAATATATCAAAAAGTTCTCAATGAATTTCAATGACATTTTGTGGAAACGTAGGCCCTTGGCCAGAGAAAAATTCATTCAATTTTGGAATGGATTATTAGCCCCACAATCAATTGTGTTCCATTATTGATGTAAAATATCCACTTTTCATTGCCTGTTGAAAATTGCTGAATGAAAAAAGAATATTTGAATACAGTTCAGTGAGTTCTTTGGCATTTGTGGAAGTCACACATTGAAGCGACTAACATAAACCAAGCTGGTGCAAACAATGCGCAATGCTTGATTTGGATGATTCAAATTCAGAGTTAAATCTCTATAATGAAACTTTGCAAACCATTTTTGACATGTTTGGTCATTCATTGTATCTTCTCCATGAATTACACAATTTTTTTTATTTGAGTCACACTTTTACCTTTATCAAAATGGAAATATCTAATAATCTGAAAATGTTGCTTATTTTCTTCAATATCAGAATCAATAAACAAAATATGCCAATTTTGACAATTGTTTCCGAAAGTGTAAGCTGGTATAACAGCTGTCACAATATAATCAAAAGTGATCTTTTTGAATAAAGTTAGTTAAAATGAAACGCCTCTAAATAAATAAACAAAATTACAGCCAATGCAGTACATGTGTTTCATCCGACTCATCATCTGATTCTCATCCATGTATCCATCCGGCTTCAACTTGTATCTTGTTAATGGCTCCTTTGCCATCACTAATTTTCCCTACTTTATTTCTTTTAATCTTTGTTTTTCTTAATCATCACTACTCACAACACAGGCTTAGATACTGTTGCTGAGTTCAGGCTATTCATTAATTCTGGCATTTATATGCAACTATCTATGTAAGTATTTATCTATTCTGGCATTGTCCAGGTTTTAGTAGAGGGTTCAATTTTCAATGTAAGTATATGCTAAATTGGTCTCTTAGTGTGTGCCCACACTTATTTTTTGGAAAAATTGGACTCTTAGTGTTCAACAAAGGGTTTATAAAAAAACATCTTTTCACATATATCTCATTTGTTATTCACATGATTGTCACTGTTGCTTAATAATCACTAAGCTACCCATGACAGACCGGTTCAAACACAACTGCTGGATTGAATTTATTGCTGTTCTGACTCCCTTCCTACCCTCTTAATAAACTACATAAATTCCTTTTTACCCCTCTCTCTCTTCCAGCCCTCCAATAAACTTTCTTTCTTCCCCTCTACCCTCCCTCTTATTAAACTAACGAACTTCCCTTCTTCCCCTTCTCTCTCTTTAACCCTTCAATAAACTTCTTATATTTCTTTCCTCTGTTTTCCCTGTATCTTTCTAGATAAAAATAAGGAATATTTTAAATAAAATCAGTAGTATTTCAATTTATATGATCTATAGCATATCTCCATTCAGTAATTCAAATAAAAGAGAAAGCTATAAAATACAGAGTGCCACTCACTGTAGTATTTGTTGGTGATTACACAACTGATAACAAACCCCAACGAATCAAGTAGGCCTTTGACTAGAAAGTGGAAACCCCCAAAGTAATGTAAGCAATCATACAACAAGGAGTAGTTCTGAAAGATATCTACCAGCTTAGTAGTTCCTTTATCAAGCTACTTGAGCTTGTCCAGCTTGATAAAGGAGTAAGACGAAATGACACCAGCTTACAAAAATTCTTCACAGGTTGCTTTGAAATAATCTCCAGAAATTTAGTCAAGACAAATAATCTTCAGAAACTTAGAAAAGACAAATAAAAGAATCAGTATTGATGGCAAATACTTGAGAAACCAAAGATTTGCTGACAACATAGTCTTCTTTGTGGAGAGCCTTGATGACATCCAGTTGATGTCGGATGAACTGAAAGAAGAAGAGTTTTTTACACGATTGAGCTCCTCCGAGTGGTTTGTGTTTTTAACATGACAAGTTGGCCAATCCATTCTCCAACCTTCTCCAGGTGTATTACAGACAGTATCTGGATGGAGAAAAGAAAAAATAGGTCAGGAGATATTGGCGCCCAAATGTCCATGACCAAGAGGTCTGGCAGATCTTGAGGGAGGTTTATGTCCAATGACAGACATTAAAATGCAGCTGCTGATGATATATCAACAGTTAGTTAATCCCATATACTAATTTGGCATTCAGCTATTCCTGCACAGTAAAATTGTGTATTTTTCGGTTGCATGTTTTTTGTTATTCCCATTCAGTCAGACCTCATTAATTCAATGAAGCTATTGCCATACAGTAAGTGCTCAACATTTCAAGTTCAATGTTATAACCCATGAGCTATTCCCATGCTGTAGGATCTCATCATTTTCAGTCTAATTTATAACAATAGAGCTTTTCCCATGCAGTAAGACCTCATCAATTCAGTCCAATGTTATAATCATTTGGATATTCCTAGGTAGTAAAACCTCAGCATTTCAGTTCAATGATATCATAGTTAAATATTCCTTCTTTTATTTAGAAAGAAACGGGGTTGGAAACGGGGTTTACCAACAGGATAAGATGTGAGAAGGGAAAAAGGAAGTTAAGCTGTTTTATTAGAGGGTAAAAAGGAAACAGACAGAGAAGAAAGTTGGGTAGTTTACTGAAGGTCTAAGAACATTTTTGTACAAGAAACTAATCCATGTTTGCATAAGATATAGATAAAAATATGGATCACCAATGAATATTGGAAGGAACGGAGAGAAAGAGATGATACAGACATTGGGTTAGAGAAAACCAAAGACACATGAAATAATGGATAACCTTAGTTGTCAGCACTCATGAAGTTTCTGTGGGTCCAGCTAGTTCTTCAAGATTTCTTTGTGTCTGAAAATTGTCATTGCTTTTGGCTTACTATTGCAGAATCCTTTGAAAGTTATGGACCACATTTAAAACAATGAAAAAGGTAATTTAGTATTTAGCTTAGTAGGTATAGAATTTAGTATGACTCCTTTTTCTCTTCTTTCTTTCAAATGAAATGAGAAATATCTAGATAAAACGAGTAATGCAAAATATGCCAATTTTAGAGTGTAATAAATCCCAAATTTTTCAAGTCTTTGAAACACATCTGACTAAGTTTATAAACTTCTTACAATCTAATGGTTTTCAAAACAAGTGAAGCTAAGATAGGAAGCAATAAGAAGGTTTTTTTTATCATCATCATCATCATCATCATCATCATCATCATCATCATTATTATTATTATTATTATTATTATTATTATTACAAGCAGTACTTCCTGGTGTTGCCTTGGGGGAAAATTACTGCAAATAAGAGAAAAAAAAAATTCCTCTTGATTTTGATCCCTGAAAGTGAAAGAAAATTTCCCCTTTGATTTTAACTCCTAAAACAGAAAAGGAAATTTGAACTTGATTTTGACCCCTACAAATGAAAAATAGAAGTTCTTTCTTGATTTTGACCATTAAATGAGAAGAAGAAATTCCCTCCAATTTTTACCCGTAAAAATGAAAAAAAGTTTCCCCAAATTTGCTCCTTAGAAATGGAAAGAAAAGTTCCTCTTCAATTTTGAGCCTTAAAAGTGAAAAATGATACTTTGACACTTGAAAATGGAGAGAAAAGTCCTACTAGATTTTGACCCCTGAAATTGAAAAATAAGAGTTCCCTCTTGATTTTAACCCCTACAAAACCTTTAATCCCCAAATTTTTGGTTTTGGAAAAATGATTCATCAATGAAATAAAGTGAAGAGACCAAAATACTTGTAAACCATAGTTTTATATGATGGACGAGGAACAAGGTTTAGTTCAGCAGTATAGTTACATTGTAAATAGATCCTCCCAAGAAAATATATTTTGTGTTCTAGAAAATGATTAACATTTAGAAAACATTTACAAAAAGTAGTGTTGTCAGAATATGTTATGCGAAAAAAAGTGAGGTCAGAATAAATGTTTTATCATGACATTATCATAACATCACAGCGTTTTCTCTAGCTGAATACAAACTGAGTATCCTGTTCAGCATTATTATCATATAGTGAATAGAAACCCTTCAAAAACCATTAAAATATTTCTAGTTACATTTTCAGGCTTCCTTGGATCATTGTGCAGTGACTAGCTGCAATAGAAGGCAAAAAGAGTAACTTATTCATTGTTCACTGCCTTTTTCCAAATCCTTAATTGATCACCCTCAACACTGCACACTACCTGGAGACATTAATCATTGATGATATCAGTTAAGTGACTAACCAGGCCGGATTTTTAGAAATCGTCGTATCTATGGCTCAAACCATACTGGTGGTATTTTCATCAAAGTAATTTAATTGTGCCACCACCCCAGCTGAATATATGGGTGGCGGTGAGGCAGTTGCAGAGGGCCCCAAGTGCTATGGGGCACTTGTCATGTGTCGGAGACAGTTGGACTTTCCAAGTACTAATGTAAAAATGGGAAAAGGGATGAATTAAAGCGACAAAAAAATAATCAAAATAGGAAAATTCCTTGATATAAAGTCAGATTTTTTAGGAGCATAAGATAATACTGTATTTTAAAGGGCATCAAAGTTCAGCTTTCCCTTGGTGCCAGAGACCCTAGGGTTGGCCCTGCTCGCATATCTTCTTTTTCTCTCCTGCATGCTCTGTTCATGTGACCTTATGTCAGGGATGCCTAACTCTAATCAATATTATTTCTACTTTCCTCTCTCTCTCTCTCTCTTTTTCCTTATCTCTTTTTATCTCATTTTTCTCTCCTCATTTGTTCCTCTTTCCTCATTTCTCTTCTTTATTTCCTCTGAAGCCATCATTATTTTCCTCCCCATTTTCCTCTCCTTTCCTTTTTCTTCTATCTCATCCTCTTTCTCTTCTCTTCCTACTTCTTTTCTTCTATCCTTTTCTCACGCTTTCCCTCACTTTTTCTCCTCTTCAATTTTTTCCTCCTCCTTTTTCATTCTGGCTCCAATGGTCTGACAATTTATCGGCCATTCTCACCTCACATGCATCCCAAGAGCAACCAGTAACTGCTCATAATTTGTGGCCTTATCGTCTCTCTCTGCTTCATTCAGCCATCTTGGCCAATCTACGATAGATCTTATGAGATGAGCAGTGATTCACAAATATCATTCAATGACACTTAATATCTTTCTACTTTGTCTTGCTTATACTTTATCTTCCTTTTTCTCTCATTTCAGAAACTGTCAACCAAAACTTATACCATAACTGTCAGTAGACATTTCTACAGTTTTCAAGTGATTCTGGCTGCCTGGCTTGTATATGTACAAGCCACACCATTGTAAACATTCACTCCTTAATATGTCTAAAGCAAAAGATTTTCTCTTGAAAATTCATCCCCAAACTGGGTCATTAGAGGGGGTTCAATTTACAATATATGTGTAAGCTAAATTGGTCCCTTAGTTTGAGTCTAGCTGCATTCACATTTGTTTCTTGGGAATTCAGACTTTTTTAGTGACCACCACTCAACAGAAGGTGAGAGAAGTGATTTATCCATTAACCACTGCTTTTTCCAATTTTTTGATTTTTTTCACCCCCAACATTGCATACTACCAAAAGTATGGATCATGCGACAGTTTTCATTGAGTGACTTACCGGACCTGTTTTTTCATAACTGTCTTTGCTCATTTAATTTATCCTCATTCTCTGTTTTCCTTCCTTCTATCTTAAAATCTCTGCCAATGCGGAGCCAATTATAATTACTATCTATTTCTTTAAATTTCTTACTCATTCCTTACATGGGCATACCTCGATTTTTGACAGTTTGATGTTTACTGTTCCGTCCCGTGCAAACGGCAAAATTTACTATTCTGTTAAGTTTTATCAATCTTTGCTTTTATGTAATTAGTTTCATTTGGTTCACACAAGACAAATCCACATAAGGACAAATCCATGTAAGGACAATTCCACAAAAGGACCAACAAAGGCAAACTGTAGGCTTGAGACAATCTGTTAGATTATTTTTTGAGTTGAATCATTTTTGGAAATTAATTTACTTTTATACTTCAATTTGATAACTATGATATTGCTATTTTTGCACATTAATTTACAGCTGTGGTTTGCAATCACTGGGCAGCACACCAGAATCAGGCTGCAAAGGCCACAAGGAAACAATATGATTTGGCAGAATGAAACAAAATGAGTCTGCTGCACCTTTCCTCATTAAATTCATTAGATAAACCCTTTCAGAAACAAATTGTTTTGCAGCAAGGTATTATAAAGGCGGCAAGCATCATTTTTCTCTCTCATACACCCCAGTCTCTTGTCACTTCAACTGTACAAATCTCTGATGATTCAGCTTAACATATCATCAGTACCATCTGAAAATGCTAAAATATCTCTCCGAAATAGATTAATGGTAATTGCTTCTTTGCTTTACACCATTTCAGTTTACAAAAGGGTTTTTGTAGGGACACTACTTTAGCATTGAGGGGAAAAGCTGCATCTCAAAAATCATTTTGATGATAAAGAGAATTGTTAGTCAGTGCGTAATTTGAAGGACTCAATCAAGGATAGTAGATATGTTGAGAAACGAAAGAAACAAATGGCTGAGTTAACAGATGCTAGTTTAACAGCCAAGGCAGTTATAGAAAGAGTCATTGAGAGAACGTTCAACTGTCTTCGCAAAGAAATGGATGAAAGGTTTGCTCATTTTCACAAGACTGATGCCAGGTTTGGGTTTCTTTCCAAGAACAGTGTTATAGCACCAACAGGGTGAATTATACAACTCTGATAATTGATGGACAGCAGCTATGTAAGGAAATTTTGGACTACAGAATGGAATGTGGCTATCAAGTTGGGCCATTGAAACTCATACAGCTTCTCAAAGTTATTGTTCAGTACAGAATCCTTTGCATTGCTATTGAAATAATGTTAACCATCACAATTTCCATCACCGGTTGTGAGAGATTATTCGGCAAGTTAAGTCTTTTCCCTTTGAATTTTGAGAGTCTCCGTGGGTTAAGGTAGACTCTTTGATTTTGCTCTGCTGAGTGTAGAAAAGATAAAATGAAAAAAACATTAAAGCAAAGTTTGCATCAGCAAAAGCAAGGAAGGTTTAGTGCCTTAATTTGTTAATTGGAAAATTAGCAAGCTTTGACTTTTGAGCTGATGTTATGGTAAAGTAAGATAACAGATGTTTGGACAGGGGCACACCTTCAGTGCTTTCAATAGATTCTGTTTTTTGTAGATACACCCCTATGCCATGAGTAATTAACCAGAAATCCAGTTTCAAAGTTAAAGAAAATTATAAAATATAATCATCATCATCAGTCTTTCAACGACCGTTGTTGGACATAGACCTTCCCAAGGATTTCCACACTTCTCTATCATAGGTGTCGTGGAGACAGTACTTTCTGAATTAGTCTGGCTCGTCTCTCCATCTAATATTCTGCCGGCCTTGGTTCCACATGTAATCTTGGGGGATCCATACCGTGAGTCGCAATGTCCATTGGTTGTCCGCCATTCATGCAGCATGGCCAGCCCACTGCCATTTGAGCTTTTTAATGGATTCTATGATATCCCTTAGATAGTATCTCATGCCCTACTCACACATGCTATTCAAAATATCAAACATCTTTGAGTAGCATATTGTGTAAGTCTGACAATTGCACCTTTAAATTTAAGTATTATGTAAACAATGAATGCATAATACCAGCTATGATTTATGGATGCCAACCAGCATAAAATTGCACAGAGAACAATAGAAAGAGCAATCCTAAGGATATTATTAATAGAGAAAAAGATTGTGGATCAGAGGATAGAATAGGGTGAAGGATATCATACAAACGATTAAGCAACAAGAATGGTGGTGGGATGGACACTTAGCACAGAGAAATGACAACAGATGGAGCAAACAACTAACCAATGGGACAGTAAATATAGTATAGACTAAATATGAGATGGATGGATGAGATGGAAAGGTGTGCAGGTAAGTTATGCCAGAAGTTAGCACAGTTATGTTCATCATGGAAGAAGATTGGAAAGGCTTTTGTCCAGCAGTGGATTTATACTGGCTGATTATAATGACATGCGTGTATAAATGCTTCATGTTTCTCCATATTCAAATGGAAATTGGCGAACTGAGTTCTAATCCCAGCTGAGGCTCATTATATTCACTCCCCTTTTAATGCCTTTGGGAAAAGCATGAATCTTCTGATCCCTTCACTCAGTCCTATTGCCAGATGTTGCTGCTGAGCCATGATCATTGATGGGAAAGAGAGTGGTTGCATGAGTGTTTTGACAAACCACTCTCCCTTAACTACCTTGACAGCCCAGGCAATAGCGACAAAACACTGACATCAATATCTAACCTCAACTAAGTTCAGTCATTTGCAGATATATGATTTTATGCACAAACAAGCGAAAATGTACATTAATTCAATATAATTTTGACAGCCAAAATATACATATCTGTTTTCATAAAATGTCTCTGTGCGTTTTCATGCATGTGTACGTACATGTGGCCAAGTGTGCGCTCCTGTTTGTGTCTTGAAAAGAATATGTTAAAGAGAGAGTGTGCGTCTGTCAATTTACATGAGTGAACATGTTTATAAATCTATATACAAATATGTATATTTTCATGTATTCGAAGAAAATACTTCTGTTTCATGATACAATGTCTCCATCTTGTCAATTGTGCTGTTTTCAATGAATGCAGACTCAACAATATGTCACAATACAAAAGCAATAATATATTGCATTGTGTCAACAATAACGAGAGAAAATGATGATGCAACAAAGCTGATGGACATGATGGATTTGGATCTGTCATGGCTGACAGAAAGGTTCCTTTGCATTTCCCTAACGGCAAAGTGGCAGGTAGAGTGAACTAGAAGAAGAAAAGAAAAAAAAAACAGGTTTGGTTAGTCATTCAATAGAAACCAACCCGTGATCAATATCTTTAGTAGCATGCTGTGTAGGGAGTGATCAATTAAAAATCTGGAAAAAAGGGGCGAACAATGAATGTTATTTCTCTAGCTTTTTTGTCCCATCACTAAAAAAGTTTAAATTTTCCAAAAAACAAGCTAGAATGTAACTGGACACAAACTAAGGTACTAACTTACATTGTAAAAATGAACCTCCCTTAAAAACTTATTTGAGGGAGGGGGGGTAAAAAAAAGTTTTTTTAGACATTATAAGGAATGAATGTTTAAATATACCGTCCCCTTGCTCCATTAGTGTAGATGTGAAAGATACATGCTTTGCCAGCAAGTCATATAATAACTAAAAAATTAAGAAACCTATGCTGACCAATATTGGCAGTTTCGATTGACAGTTTTCAAATGAAAAAAAATGAAGCAGAGAAAAGGAAAGTTGAATGAACTGAAAAGAAAGAGAATTATAAAGAAAAGAACAAACATTGTGGAAAAAAAAAGAGAGAGATTTCATATCATTTGATAGGAGAAAGAAAATTGAAAGAGAACAAAGGACCATAACGCAATGCAGAGCAAAGTTGCTTCTTGTGTTGCACGATACATGAAGCAATGATTTTGTCTCTATTTCTAGAGAGGTCCATGATGACCTAATCATTGCTTGGAGAAATCAGGTTTTTTCTACAAGGCCGAAGTGCTAACCCAACACCCAAGATGGACTGCCTCAAAAAGCTGAAGAACTCCTAATACCTGGCTATTTATCCTTAGCTGGAGGAGTGAGAAATGGATTCATGCCTTTCCCAAGATCCTTTTTCATCATCATCATCATCATCATCATCATCATCATCATCATCATCATCATCATCATCAGAAGAAGAAGAAGAAGAAGAAGAAGAAGAAGACAACGTGCTTAGACCTTCCCCAAGATTCATCAGGCCTCTTGATCATGGGCATCGCAGAGATAATACTTTCTGAACTTTACTAGTGAAGTAAATGCAATTTGTCCCAGCAGGAGTTCGAACATTATGCCATCAACTGTTGGGTCACTTGCACCTACCAAAATGATTAAGGAACGACAATGAATAAATTTTGAAAGAAGAAGAAACAAAGAATCAAAGTAGGCATAAAATCAAAGGTTGGAAAAGGGGAAAGAAAAAAAAAGGCAAGCAATACACAAACAGGGAGAAAGAAGGGAACGATTTTGAAATAGAACAGGAGAGACGGATTTTGGACGGAAAGTTTAAATGAACGATGGTGCATATTAAGAATGGAAAGGAGGCAACATCGAAAGATTTATATGGGTGTTTTTGTTCTTCTTGTTTTGTATTCAGAAGTAAAGGGGAGAAGATATAATGAATAAATGAATATCAAAGGTTTGCAAGGCAGACACACAAGAAGATAGGAATGCTGGCAATGAGTAGAAACAAATAAAATATATTCGTACAAACAAATGCATAAACCAGACAGACTCAATGCACAAAATATATGAAGTGTTTTGAACCCAGTTGGCTGAAAAACAACCACCCTAATTCTAAATTCACTCATCTTTGCAGTTTTCTACATATTGAACCATAACCTGCAATTCTCATTATTCTTATTTCTTACTTTAGTCTATGTTGCTTAGTAATTTTCTCCTCTGGAGTCATTTATGTTGTGCGTTTGTTGAGTTAGTCACATTTTTATAGTGAATTGTGAGATTTCGGCATTGAATGACTCTTTGTTTGTCTATTGTTCTTATAAAGGAAACAACTTTCGGAAATGATAACCCTTCCATGGTTCAACTTATTTGGTCATTTTTCAGAATTGATTTTAAATAACATTTTGACTGATTCTTTTATAATGGAATCGTCTCAAAATTCATCCAAAATTAGAAAATAATTAAAACAAGTGAATCCCAATGAAATATATATAGTGTAAGAAAACTAGGTTTGGTCCGAAGATCATGGTAATTCAGCATGATAAAAAGACACACCCAAAAGCACACAAGAATGGTTAAAAAAGAGAAATACATTGTTTTAAACTGGCCAGCAATGAATCCTTATCACTATTCCAATGAAAATCTTTAAAGAGAGCAATAATCTGGAGTCATGGTATCAATGTACGCAATATGAGCTTGAACAAATTACTAAGAAAGAGTAGACAAAAATATCAGGTGCAAGAAGCTTACAGAAAGCTTCAAGAGTTTTTGGGAGGCGGTCGCTGTTGTACCAAACATTATGCTACAAAATTTTAAGGAATAGTGCTATAACTTTATCCAGATCATATTTCTATTTCTTCTTTGAAAATGCAAGTTGAAAAAATCCGTTAGATTACTTTGGACATCAAATTAAAATACTCTAATGATGCAAATTGGTAAGTTTCCATTTATTTCACAAGATATATAGGTATTATACAGATTATACTAAAATTCAATGTTGCCAATAACTTTGACCAGCAGCTTACATCTCTCTCTCTCTCTATATATATATATATATATGTGTGTGTGTGTGTGTGTGTGTGTGTGTGTTTAAATGATGTAAAAGCATTTTTAAATTTTTGCAAATTTTGTTTAAGTTTTATTCAAACCTCCTGAGAAAAATTTTGAAACTGGTTGAGGTGTAAATGTCAGAAATATAACTAACAAGTGAGGCGTTTTCTTTTCCTCTTTTCTTTTTCCTATTTCATAAAACCCTCATTGTGGAATTACATTCTCTAATTCATAACAATAACTTGAAATTGAAACCAAAGCAGTCATCCAAAAAGTCATTCATTGTACAAAAGGATATTATGCTGCATCATTTCCACATTAGTGGTGTCAGACTGAGGCAAGCCCAGGTATCGCCTGGGCTTTCAGCAGCCTTGCTCATGCCTGCAAAATTTAATCTTGATATATATCATTACTTACATAAAAACTTTGCCCATCCCCACAGTTTGGCTGAACCTTGCCCGGCCTGGCCTGGCATAAAATGCTGGCGCCTCTACTGAATTTTCATGGGTGTCCCTATGCCAGAAAATATTCTTTCCATCATGCCAAGCTGGTCCGAAGGTGTGTGGTTCATTAATCAACCCTTCTGATTAAAAAAGTCCGATTGTACATATTCTTTTGCCAATGTTCATATTTCTGTTAATTATGATATTAATTTGTTTTTATTTCTTTTATTTTGGGTAATGAGAATGATTTTGATGATGCTTTTTGTTACGGTCACTGGGAAAATGCTGATTTTCTTTAAGATAATTTTCTTATAATTGTAATGGAAGTTTGTCTTGCGGGACTAATATGTTGTTGATAATACTGGAGACACCAGTAGTGGTTGCATGAAGTGTTTTGGTTTTCAAGTGAGTAATAATGGCAATGATGATTGTGTTGCTGAACTTTGCATTGACTTTTATGATGGCCACACAAATTGGGATGATTATAGTAAGGTCCTGAGTTGTAAGTTTTTTGTTGGAGTTTTCTTCACCCAGACAGAAGGCCAACTGGTCTTCAGAGTTCTGACATCCTTTGAAGGTGTATCTGACAATAAGAGTGACTAAACCACAGTGTAAGCCTTAATCATCAATTTTCTGCAAATCCCCAGTCCATATGATATATGATTTTGAAGTTTTGAAATAGAGAGGCAATAACAAAGATTTTAACTGTGAAATCCCCCATCCCAATTGGATATTGTTGTTGAAAGAATCTGTTAGCTCCACAATGTACACTAATTCAAACTTACTGATCTGATATATATATTTGTATATGATAAGAATTACATGGACATATATCCGGTGAATGTTAACATTTCATGCCTCTCGCACTCAGCAACAACTAACAATATTCCCTTTCCTGTGGATCCAAAAAACAAGATAATCTACAACAGATAAATTCTGTTTTTATTCATTCTCTGTATTTTTACAAATCAAGAAAATACACATATATATATGTGTGTGTGTGTGTGTGTGTGTGTGTGTGTGTGTGTATATATATATATATAAATAAATTGATTGATCGATTAATTAATTAATTATTTGATTGATTTGGCATTATCAAGTTTTGACAATAGGAGTTACAGCTTATGGTTGTTAATGCCAGGACACAGTTTTTAAAGAGTACTCACTCACCCAGTATCATCTCCATCAACCATCATGGCATGCCAATGATGAGACATTTAATCAAAATATCTAATGATGGCACTTAGCTCAGGGAAAATTGAATTCATGCCCTTTTCAAGGATATCTGTGAGCATAGACAGACAGACAAAATACCAAACTTGGTTCATCATTTCTGTTTTCTCATAATGATAACTGTTACCCATCTACCGTTTCTCACTCTCTCTAAATACATGTGTGTGTATATGTATGTGTGTATGCGTGTGTGTTTTCCTTTTAGAGGAGAAGAAAATTTGTCTTTGTTTACTGTTTCTTATCATTAAAATATTCTGTCATTTTGTTGGCAATGAAAATGAAATTCACTTTCTTCTGTGTTGAGAGATGAAAGATATTGTTTATCTGAAGTGTACACAAGTTCATTCAAGAACACAGAACTAAGAAGAGAATTATCTTTGCATCTTTACCACACTTCAGGCCAGAGGCAACAATTGTCATACATGTAAAATAAAAAAAATAGACAAAATAAATTCTTATTCATTAAATAAAACAAAGATATCTTCAGGGAATTTGAGAGAACTTACTTCCACGCTTTAGATAGACAGCAAGGTGCCAAAATTCTGGATCATACATAGTTATATTTTTTCTTTGTTTATACTTTGTTTTCCCCTCTTTCTTTCTTTAAATTTATTTTCATATATCTCCATCTTTGTCTTCTCTCTTCATTTTCCTTTCTTTATCCTATCCGCAAAAATCTTACTTTCATCGTTATCTTTCATTCTTCTGTTTTTTTCTTCTTTCTTTCATTATCAATTTTCTTTCTTTCTTCTTCATTGGCTTTTTCTTCCATTCTTCCATTTATTTATTCTCAACTCTGAAATCTCTTTGCCTCACTCTTAAATCTTCTTCATTCTTTTTTGTTTCTCATAGTCACACCTTGATGTGCAGCTTTTCTTTCTGTCTTTCTTTTCCTGATTGGTTTTGTCCCTTTTTTTCTCTTCTCTATTTGCCTTCACTTCTCTAACATTCTTTCTTTTCTTTTTTCATCTTACTATTTAATATCCATTTTGTTTCAAATGAGTTGTTTTTCTTTCTCTTTTTTTTAATCTTTTTCCTCTTTTTTTTTTACCCCACTCCAGCTCCCCTGTTTTCTTTTTATTCTCTTTTTATTCTGTTCTTTTTCATTTTCACCATTAAATAGAATAATCAGAAGTAATGATTAACTATTGTCCTTTTTCATATCTTGAAAAGTTCTCAGGGAAAGATGTGAACAGTTAGAAAAAAAATTTAGAAAATAGGAATAGAAAAAGAAACATGAAAACAAAATTCATAAACTTGAAGACAAAACAAAAACAAAAAGATGGTGAAAACAAAATAAGCCCAAGTGTTCTCATTGAGAGAAACTATAGCTAATTTGATATTTCTTGGTGGATCCTAGCAAAGCTGATTTGATAAACGTTCATCTTTTTTTTTCATTTAGCTTCTTCATGAAGCAAGTTCATGTTTCCCTGATGAGTTTGAATAAGTTACAGTTTAATTTGTCTAGTGTGCACTGAGTTAATCTTTTGAAATTTATTTACCTTTCCTCATTTCCTAGTAAATGGTAATAAAGAGAAATGCTACAAACTGTTGTATTTGACATATCTAATGGCATGTAACACCCTCAGTTTTTTTTCCCAAAACATGGCTCAAAACATGAGCATAACCTTCATTGTCCAGTCCAACCGTGACAAGAACTAGCGAAAGAGTGAAAAAAACTGAGTGATAAAAGAGAGGAATTCAAGGGAATGCATTATTCTTAACATCCTTGGCTGAAATGCAAGGGATTTTATGTGCCATCAAATAGTTGATGATATTGTTTATGAATAGGAGAAGTTTTCAGGAAGACAAACAACATATTAAAAAACTATCTTCAAAATTGTTACCATGGGTTTCTTCAGTTTTTAAGTTAGTATTGCTGTCTGGCTATGTATCATACATACAGGCTGCACCACCTATTCTTTATAGAAAATATAGGAAAAAACTTTTTTTGTGTGTTTTTGAAATCCCCCCCCTATCCAAATGGATTTTTGTGTATGTATGTGCAAGGGGGTTTCAATCTGCAATGTAAGTTCAGGCTAAATTGGTCATTTAATTAGTGCCTAGCAGTATTTATGCTTGTTTTTGGAAAATTTTGATCAATGCCAAACAAAATATGAGAGAAGTAACTTTTTCATTGATCACCCTTTTCCCCAATTCTTAATCAATCACTACTACATACTGCCATAAGACATTGGTCACATGAGTTATTAAACCAGATCTGCATAACGAATAACATTAGATTTTAATAAGCATAGAGATAGTTATAAAATTTTGCCTTAAGTGGCAATTTTTCTCACTGAAAATTGCATTTTAACCCAAGAAAATGGTTTTATGCTTTAGATATTTCCAAGGAGTTGATTTTAAACAATATTTCCAATGAATTCCATGAATCTGGAAGCAAGAAAAGATTTGTGGGGTCTAGCCATAAACTAACATTGACTGAGAAGGAAAAAAAAGAGATTAAGTTGCATTTTCTTTCAATCAAAATACAAAACCCTAAATCACTACATTTGGAATAGATTTAAAACAATATAAAAAGATTTCAAAATTGATATAAGATCAACATTCATTCTGAAAATAAAAGATTTTTATAACTGAAGCAGTTGAAATAAAATTAGTCAGTTGCAATCAGTTTGCATTACATATATATTCATTGAAACTTTTTAAAAACATTGCTACTAATACTACTGCTATCTGTGGTTACTGATAACAGCTTAAGTGGAATTTGATTTATTTTTAAGTCAATGATATGATATGGTAAAGTAGTTTGAATGTCTGACATCGAAAGCTCCTGCAAAGATCAATCATCTTTTTTCTTGTTATGTCGTGCGATCAAATCATGGCTTGGTCACCTTATTAATTTTTTTTTTTCACAATAAATGTGTTTATACTAAAATATATGATTTGAACTGTTTATGTTAATAATTTTTCATTCCTATGTCAAGTGTCAGTAGGCTCCATGTTGGCTATCCCCAAGAAATTGCTAGAAAACTCACCAAGTGGGTCCCTTTTAATTGGTTGCCAAGCAACATTGAAGCTGTTAATTGGTTCGGTAGATATTTGAAATGGCTGGATACTTTCCGGCCAGACCTTTGTTATCATGTATCTCTTATCTGTTCTTCCCCTTAAAGCTGAAAATAGGTTTAAATGAAATTCATGGATATCAAGAAATCACACAATTATGCAATGTATTCATTCCGTCCATTCAAAATAATAAATCAAAGAACCGGAAAATGTATTCAAATATTCATCCTAACAACTAAAAAAAGATTCAGAATTGCAGCTTTAATTGATCGTATTTTATTTTTACAGAAAGCGCAAACAAACAGATATATCTTTGGTGACCAAAAGTTGAAATGTTTGTAACATCATACAGACTAACTTGACACTGGTTCAGGAAAATATCTTTCTTATTCATTATTTTCAGCTGCTGTTTGCTTAGACTTTACTTTTGTCTTGTCTAAGATAAAAATGTTTGCATATATGGATCAGCAATAGTTTTAGTAGTAGTTATTTGGAGATTAGGGCGCCTGCTGTCGAGTAGAGGTTTGAGAAATGGCCTCTCAAGACCATAACTACTGTAGTACGTACAGTCCTCAGCGGAGGTCCACACTTGTGATCCTTTGTCAAACTAAGCTTTACCCACATTGAATTTCTTTCTGAGTTAGACATATTCTTTCATAATAGAATGAAATAACTGAATGCTATTATATTCAAGAAAATACGAGAAAGAAAAGATGAAAACATAAGAAAAAAAGAAAAAAATAGTAAATAAAAGAGATGAAAAAAGTATTTCAGAATCAATTTAACAAAGCTTAACCTATTAAATAGCAAAATTACCCACAATGCAACAATAAAAATGACTACACTGTAGTAAAAGTCACTGCATATTATAGACTTTGTCCAAGAGAAATAAGAAGCAATGCTTGAATAATTCATGGCCAAAAGACCAGAACTGTATCATCACGGAGACACGTTGCTTCAGGATAAAGCATCAAAGACAGTGTATGGATTTGGAGAATGAAAAGTAGCTGTCAAAATGCAAGTATTATCTGTGAGGGATATTCTGTCCAGGCTATATTTTGTAAGTAAATACAAAGGAAGAAAATCTAGTTGTCATGATTATAGGCGTACAAAGACATAAAATATGGCATCATGACAGTTTGGTGTTCTGCTGGTGTGCCACCACTCTGACTGAAATAATACTTGAATTACATAATATATATTATTTCATATCTATCATCCTTATCATCAGCTTTACTATTCATGATCAACTTATAACTATTTCATGTACTTATTCTCAACACTTGAACTACTTAAACTATCATCATTATCGTCACCAGCCATGGGTCTGGACATGGGGGTGGACAGGGGCATATATAGCTAGGGGTGGGCCAAAGGGCATGTTTGGAATATATTCTCAGTGGCAACTCTGTTGCGCGATAAGCATTCCACCCGCCATTTGTAGCAAAAGAAAGTATAACCTACTGTATGATCCAGATGTCAGATGGTGCTCTAGACCACTGATGGAGACACATTGGCGCCATCAGTTGATAACACAGTCTTTTTATACGGGAGAAAATTAAGTTGCTGTTCGATAAAACAATTTTACAGTACCATTATCGTTTATTGACTACAAGGTTACAACTTTCAAACCCCATAGACCTTGGTGAGAAGGCTAGACAAATTTATTGTTTTTCCTAATATGCTATCAATCATAATTGCAATTATCATCAAATTTTGATATTACTAACATTATGCTATTAATATTATCATTGACGTCATCATCATTAATATTTTTATAATTCAATATTATCTACATTGTTATCTGTATCAAGCATCCTTATAAGCTTTTCCATCATTGGATTTCAAATCCTGAAGTAATGAAGTAATCCTGAAAAACACACTTGTAAATAATCAAAAAGAAAATGTTGATTAATTATCTAATTATTCACTTCATGAAATCATTTCATTAATCATATATTTTCAGTTGATATCTGAAATTGACTCTTATCATATCAAGAGTGATCTAGATTTTCATGCAATTTATCTAGAAAAATACGTTGATACAAGTTTAACAAGTCAAATTTAAAATTTTTTTCCGCTGAAGGAAAACTTTTTTTCATAAGTTGATATATTTTCAAAACTTTTGAGCTAACTTATTCAAGCTTCAGTCAGAGTAGAATTTGGCCCTGAAGCAGCCAGTCTTGTCTTAGTGTATGATTTTCCAAGTTAGTTCACTGTTATTGTTGATACAGAAAACATTCCATATACATCACTATCATTATCTCAATGTCGAGTCATAGACATTTTATTATCTGAATCTATGTATGAAATGGTCAGACTATTTTCTCAGATCAATAAGTTTCACCTTTATAGTTTTTACCACAGCTACACGGAATGGAATTTTCACAATTTTTGATCATGTTTTTTTTTGTGAAATGGTTTAGTTTTGGAGAGATGGGAGTGTAGGGTGGTCCAACTTGAGAACATTGTCTAGATGTTGTACTGATGGCATAATCTTTTCATTTTCTCTTGATGTATATGAGAAAGACTAGGAGCCTCTCATCATAAGAGACTTCTTAAAACAGAATGACTAATGAATTATCCAATGCAAAGGAAAAAACTCAGAAGAACCCAAATAATACAACCCATATGCAAAAAAACGATATGGTGTTTCTATCCAATCTAACATGGGCTTTGAATAGTGATTCAACAGTCAGCAACACCTGATGAAGGTCAGAGGATACATGGCTGAAACGTTGTGAATGAATGAACGAACTCATAGATGAGGAACATAGTCTGATCATATTATACATAATGATTACAGACAGCTGATCTTCATTTAGCATTATCCTGTATATATTAAGATATATTTGTGTGTGTATACATATATATTTATATCTAAAACTACATAGATTGTGAATGTTTATTTGTTTCTAAATATGTTTTTTATAGACTCCCGAACAGTTGCATCCTACAAGCTGAAAAGTTGTGTATGAGAGAAACTTGACTCCTGGGTGAACCTAGAATAGATGGTGATGCTCTATGATTAACTTTAAAGGTTAATTTGGGGTCAGGTCAATTGTAGCATTTTCAAATCTAACTGAGATAGTTGCATCCTTCATGCTGCAAATTTGTGTACAAGGGTAACTTGACCCAAATATGAAAATTAAGCAGTTGGTACAAACCGTTGGTGACCTCTTAAGGTCAATTTCAAGTCTGGTCAATTTTGGCAATCTCTAAAAAGGTCAATTTTGGCATTTTCAAACCTAAAGGCAGTACTCTATGAGCTGCAAATTTGTGCATTTGCAACATTTGAACCCAGGATGTACATAGCGTAGATGGTGCTAACTTTTGTTGTCCTGTGATGATCAATTAAGGATTAAGTCAATTTGAGCTTTTTCAAAAATAAGCTTGAAGGGTACACCCTAAAAGTTGCAAAACTGTGTACATTGGTAACTTGACCCCAAGATGAACATAGAATGGGTGGCACTGATCACTGGTGACCTCCAAAGGTCAATTTGAGGTCATGTGAATTTTTTTTTTTTCAGAAAAGGTCAGTTTGGGCATTTTCAAACCATCTGAAGAGTTGTAATCCCTTCTCTGAGGAGCTCTGTGTTGGAATTTACTACATGACCTACAAGTATTGATCATTTTTTCCCTAAGCAATGTTGAGTACCCCAGATAGTATATATGTATGCTTGTGTATGTGTGTGTTTGTGTGCATGTGAGGAGAGATCAATAAGTCCGCCTTAGCATAGTTATAAGCTGAAATTTAATCAGAAATTTTCACTGTATAATGTTTGATATTTGTGATTTATGGAGAAGTATTGGATTGACAAGGAAGGAGATGATGGTGAAATATCCATATTTGTTGCACAAGATAAACGCTCTATCCATCATTAGGCTTTGACTTAACGATATACCAACATAAACTCAGAAAGAGAGATAATTCTTTCCATTTCATAGTCGCATAAATTCATAAGTTTTGAATAAATGTACACCAATATACTCAAGATTAATTAAATACACGACAGTACATCAATTTGACAGATATTTCTAGGTCTTTTTTCCCAAATTCTGATTGATGATTTTATTTCTCTTGATAATTTGTAAATTAGATTTATAAAATCTACATTATATGCTGCATTTGTATATGTTCCTCATCTATCAGTAAGCTGTTTCTATCAATTCCTCAGTTATTTATCACCAAACAAAAAGTTGTTTTTTTTTGTTTAACACTATTTTGAAGTCTTTTTCAACCTGGACTTTTAACTTCATTTATTTAACAATGTTGTTATGTTTCATGTACCAGACTAAACACCCACTCCAATAGATGGAGTAAATTACTGTAAAAAGAAAGCAATCAATACAATAAATAGATAGATTGATGGAAATAAGAGAGTAATTTTGATTCATTTTATTCTTCTTCCTATTCTAAGCCCCACTCCCTCTTTCACTCTCTCCCCTCTCTCTATGAATAATGCACCTGAATGATGATGATTTTCAGCTGAAAATGTGTCCATGTCAGCATGAATTTACATTATAAATAGGAGACGCCCCCATCCAAATGAAAAAATAAACAACCACATATCATTTTAAAAGATTTCTTTGCAGAAAAAGCTTTATGAGGTCATGTTTGGGCTGAGAAAAATTCCATGGGATTATGTTGCATGGCTTCTGTGGAAGGCTGTCACATATGGGCAGACAGACAGGCAGGAAGACATTTGACGAATTATAATAAGATGAAAACAATAACTCAATTTTTAGTGTTCATGGTTCAAAACTTCCCGGAAACATTTTTCTTGAATCATTTCTCATGTTTCACTTTCTAAGCAAAATTATTTCAATCTTGCTAAGCACTCTGATTTGAGAATTTTTTAGACACCACATTAGATTTTACAAACATCGGTTGTGATATCCTTATATGGTTACTCTGAATACTTCCTTGGATTTTGGGTACTTGGTTACCATATCAATGAGGACTACAATTATGATGATGATGATGATGATGATGATGATGATGATGATGATGATGATGATGAAGGCCATTTCATTACTGACAACAGATATAATAGCTATTGCTGCAATTACTAGAGTATTACATGATGGAGAGAGAGCAAATGACTATCTAGTCTATTTATTTTCCTAACAATCATCAATTGCCACGAAGAAGAAGAAGAAGAAGAAGAAGAAGAAGAAGAAGAAGAAGAAGAAGAAGAAACAATACTTTATTTAGAGCAACACAACATACATAATATAAGTTTTGGAAGGGGAGTGTGATCTTACCTCAGAGATGCATTTTCAGATAACACCAAGACATATTGACAGTAAAAGACTAACACATTTAATGTTGTAGTTATTTGCATACATGTAAATAGAGGAACCAAAAACCTGGTATAATAAATTAAAAACAATAAAGGAAAAAAAAATAAAATAAAATCAAGGCAACCTGCCACAATATGTGGTACAATATCAGTTTCCACAACAGTAATAAGACTAGCCTACTGAATCATTAAACATACAACACATCAAGAAGATCTGTGTTGAAATAAGTTTTTCCCATAACACTTACAATGTCAGTGCATACTGAGGACAAAATGAATACAGGGTGAGAATTTCAGAAAGGGGACCTATTATTAATTAATGTCTCTTTGATAAGAAACATGAATCCCCTGAGACTGAATAATAGGCTGAAAAGCAGGCAGTAGCCACTATAGTGTACGGAGGACAAAACAGAGACAGGGAATGAATTTTTGAAAAGCGACATTAATTAAGATCGATTGGCACATAACATGTAAAGTAGCACAAGCATTAATTAATGACATTTGGGCTGTACATGTTAATAATTGTTTCTTAGTAGAGATTTATACATGTGGAAATTTAAATAACAAGCTTTTTAGATGATTAATGGTGGAAGACTCCGGTGGCCTATTGTCATTTTTCAAATCTTGAAACAGACCTCCCATTATAAACTGGTTTATTATAGCACGGTTCACATTACAGTGGACTCAAAAATATCAATTTAGCATCAAAACAGCTTGATTTAGCTGCAAAATAGCTCAATTGATTGTGGTTCGCTTATAACATGGTGTTGGCTTTCTTGGACTTCATCGTCCTTGTTATTATAATGTGTTAGGTCTGTATAAGTTTTATTTGCCAATATCTCAACTCTGGGTCATCATACTTCCTTAAAACTACCAAATTGTTATATTCTAATAAAATGATAGGTAAATTTGGTACTTACACCCGTTTTTGCTGGACATAAGTATAAGCTACTAGTGACAAGCACAGTACTCATGCTACCATCAAGCCATACTCAGTATTTCTAACAGCTAGAATGAACATGTCAGAAGTCTTAGAAAAATGAGGTTGGGACAGTACAAACCACAGCACTCATCATCATCATAATCATCATCATTTGAGGGATATTCAACAGTTTTCATGCTTGTAGATTTTTTCCCCTTGAAATTTTGTATTTGTAAAACCTTAGAGAAACCTTTTTTCACAATCATGAGAAAAGAAATGAGGATTATATTATTAATCCTCTTAGATAAGACCATTTCTCATTAATCGATTACCTAACAACCCTAACATTTAAAAAAAATATCACACTTTTAGCAATTTGTAATTATAATCTACTTCATACAGAAAGCTCACCGATTCTTATTCATAACTGATTTCTGTAACAGTTGATTATTCAGACAGTCTATTGAATAGTTCCAAAGAAATTCTCTTGTGCTAAATAATGCTGATATTTTATATAAGTTGATATCTATAAAAGAAAAAGTTCAGCAGGACTTATTCCTTTGTTGTTATTGAGTGAAATACATTGAGCCAATGCTTCACAGAATTCTTTCCTTTACATGTCTCAAAGAATTTGGTAAAGAATAACTTTTTGTTCATATTCCATGGAGTTTCTACATGCTTACGTAAATGGTTTGTGTATTAGTATTTTTGAGAGAGAAAGAATGGGAGTGTGTGCGTGTGTGTGTATTCTTGAATGAACATGTTTTCACCATCATACCTTCCAACACACATTACCAATTACATAAGACCAATTTTTTTTAGGCAACAAATGAATTAGAAATACTGTTAATCTAGTGATATTTTTTGTTTATCTCATAATGGAGAATATTCCATTTCTATTGCTTCCACCTACTTCAAGTGCATCTTTGAAGTTTGTAGGGAAAAAGGATAAGTTTGCAAAAGGCCTCACAGGAAAATTTAACCAATCATAACTAGGGCTGATTATGAAAAGTACCAAGAAAATTATTAATCTGTTTTGAGCTTAAGTATGTTTTTTTTAGCCCCATTTTTGGATGCGCTTCTCTATCCTGTTAGAAAGGAAGTTTTATAGCATATAACACTATCATGTGATTGTTTCTAAGTAATATCTTTGCATCTTCACTTCTCATTAAATTTGTATGTGTTGTAACAGAATGAGTGTATCATCTGAATATTTTTAGGGTGTAGTACCATTGGTAATTACACGGGGGGGGGTAGAGTCGGCAATTTTGGCTTGCTTTTAGGTCGGCACCCACCACCACTTTCTCGCGCTATAAAACAGGGGTGTAGTGATGTTGCTGATATTCGATTTAATAACCTCAAATTTTGAAAAGATTCTACAGGTAAAGGACCTCAGTCATGATAATATAATAATTTGTGAATTTTTAACATTGTAGATTTCATTGTAGTGTTGTGGCACAATAATGCTTTTGTGGACCTGAAATTTGACTGTGATGAAAGATTCAAGAGAAGTCAATAGTGCTTCTGGCATAAAGTGCCATGTGGGATTGCTTTGACTATTTTCTGCATACACCATATGTCAATGGATTGAATTATGAATTCAATATAGTTTAAATGAAACAATAAAAATAGTGTAACAAGACTCTTTGTAGTTCGATAGCCCAAATTTTTGTGAGGGCATTACAAACAAAAATGAAAATTAATAGAGGATGATATTATTAAAACAGGAATAATACAGAATTAAATGTCTTGATCTGTGAAGGTACAAATACAGTCAAAACAAATAAAAGTTTAGTTTTCTTTTTAAGATTTTTGATTTGATTTAAATTTCAATCTCTAATGCTTACCAATTGAGCATTGATTGAAATTGACAATTGAATCCCCCAGGAAGAGAGATAAAAAGAAATTGAGAAACCAGAGTGGAACTAGTTGAGACTTTTTTTTCCATGGATATCAAGTAGAGAGAGAACAAGAGCGAAAACAAAAAATTTGTTCTCTGTGTTTATCATGCATAATTCTTGTATTGGTAAACAAAAACATTAACAAAAATTGAAATCAAAATTAGAGCAAAAATTAAAAAATTAGAATTGAACATTATATTATTAAAATTTCTGCAAAATTCTATGGCAAATGACCGACTCAGTAACATTGCACTGTTATTGATTTAAAGGTTGCAAGCTAAGAGAATTGACTTGGAATATTTTGTTGATGAATTTGGTAGCCAGCATGATAACTGCAGAATTAACCTGCCTCAAATCTTTCGTGAAGGTTATTTATAAACCACCTAACATATTTAAACTTATTTTAATTATTCATCAATATTCTAATTACCTTCACTGTGCTAAAGGTTTTCAAATCATGTGCCCTTAGACACTTTCTACTGGTGGATTCCCAGAGGATTGTCCAATGAGAATTAAGGATAGTGTCACAGGAGCTGAACCTCAAGGGCTCAACAAGACTTGACATTGAACATGCACCTTCTCTCTGGGATGGCGTAGACAACAGACATATGACATGGGGGTCCTTCTCTGGTCACCCCTAAGGGGGCCATGGTACTTTGAAGGATTCATGAAGACACCAACACTTGAGAATTGATAAACTACTAAGGATTCAAAATGACTCAAAATATCTTCAACTACAAAGCACTTCAACTATGAAAACTTTCAAGAACTCAACAAATTCTTTATTACTGTTACAAGACTTTCTTCAGTAAGTCGCAAGAAGCACTTTTCTGGTAATGGTTAATGTTCTTTCTTTCTTTCTGTTTTCTGTTATTTAACATGAAAATAAGAAGTTTATGCGTTACCTTGTTTTGTCCACATATCATTTGGTTGGGCTTATTAGAATTACTTACTTAATTACTCGACTTGAATTTAGAATCCTTATACAAGAAAATTTTTATAAGTGGTTACTGCAACTACTGCTACTATTTGTAGTATTTGATTTGTTTTGATAAAGTATTACTTCAATATTTTGAAAATCATTTTTTTTCAATCTGCATGTAACAACTTGGCGGATGATAAAAAAAAAAATTCTCCTCTCATGAATTTTTGATTTTGGCCCCACTGAGTTAATTTTGGCCTCTCCAAGTACCCCCACCCCATTTTCTGATAGTTAGAAAAGCAACTGAATAAGTGCAGTTTGAAGATTTCACATGGGTCGGGAAATTTTAAATGATTAACATAAATTTACTATTTGGGGGGTGCATGAGCACAAAGGTTGACACATGAGATAGATTTTTTTGGAATTATCAGAAAAATAAGTTCTTTGCAAAATGGCGGATGATTTGATAAATTTTTCATGATGTAATATATTGCCTGATGATATAATGGTTATTAATATTCATATGATTTAATACCTAAGTGATGTAATAGTTATCAATATCCATAAGGGATTTATAATAGAAAGGTGTTGATAATGTTTTTGAATCTCTGACAGAGACATCGCTCAACTAGCCTTCATTGAAAACAGTAGGGGTGTCTCCCATGGGTAAAACAACATCTACTGCCAACATGACAGAATTATTATATTACTGAAAGACACTGCTTGCTCAAAAGATAAGGCCCAATGCTAACTCAGAAGATATCATTCAATTACTGAGAAACTAGTGAGTTGTGTTAGACCCCAGAACAAGACCAAAGGACTTCTGCTAAATAATCATTCTCTTAAAGAGCTTTCCATCCTTGGTTTCCCTATTATTTGCAATCCCGTTGCAAACCACAGATTCAGCACAATGTTCACTTTAACTACACAGAAAAAAGTTTCATGAAATAGTAGTACATTCTAAGGAATTTTGAACCATTTCAGTTATTAAAATGTCCCAAACAAAATTCTGGCTAATTAAAAAAGTCTCCATTTAAAATTTCCTTTTCCTTTTCGCGTTTTTTGCCCTTTCAATAACATTGAGTGCTATACAATAGAATAAGTAATTTGATACTTGAAAAATTCTTTGGTAAGTGAGTAGTATACCATATGTATACTTTAAATTGCCATGATTGCTAGGGGGCTTGGCTGGTGGTTCGGGGGCCAATATTTAGTGAGATTTGTTATTGTATAATGTTAATAGAAATGCAGTAGATGAACTTGAATAGAACTTTTGGTGTCCCCCTTCCTTTGGGGACCTGGAGGCAATTTTCCTCAGCTATGCTCAACTCTCAGATTTGTTTGAAACATTTATTTGTAACAATTTGTTCTAATATCAATATTTATTTTGTACAATTTTTTTTTTTTTTTTAAGTTGCAAGAAGAGTGAGGTTCTAAAAACAGTAAACTAATGAAAATAAAATACTTTGGCCAGCATCCAATTTTCTCAAAACCTTGAACATTATGTTGAAGGAGAAGTAATTGTGTCAGATTCCTCACCTAATTTCTTTTTCTGAAATCACCTCCACCCCATTCACCAGCCTCAAACAACAGGGTAGATACTTGTTATTGGTTGCAAAAACATTGTAAGTAACTTTGAACTCAGTGAGATACTTCAGAAAACATCTGGTTGATTTAACCCTATCACACTGGTAGGTTACTTCTATAATGATCCCAATATCATCACTAGCAATTGTACGTATTAACCATTTTCTTGCATCACAGATCAGAAATTAGCTTAGCTAAGATAAATAATATAGTGTTTAGTAAATGTTGAAAATAATATATTCAACATCTCATGTGGTGTATGATAAAATTGTGTAGTACAATCATCACCATTAGTCTTTTATCATCCGTCATTGGACATAGACCTTCCCCAGGATTCACCATACTTCTATATCGTGGACACTGCAGAGGCATTACCTTTTGAACCTGTTCAGTTCATCTTGCCATCGCATATCTACTTGCCTTGGTTATAAATTGTTTACAAAAGTATGTTTCATATGATACAATGCATAACACAATGATACTACGTATTACAATCCTGGCAGCTGCAAGGTAAAACTCCATTCTGACTTCTTGTCTGACTAGAAATGATTACAGAAATTTGTTTATTGTATATGCAATAAATAAATTTTCAGTGTTTGGCTCAGTTGGTGAGTGATCTGGCTACCTATCACTTGATCATGGTTTCAAATCACAGCAGGGAAATGTTAGTTCCATATAAGTAATAGATGAAATGAGCCCTTGCATATTTCTATCATAAATCTCTAAGATATGTCAGACTTGTCAATTTAGTTCAGTCAGTAAGAGACCTGCTTCTAATCAGTTGGTCATGATTTCTACTCATGATTCAGGAATGTTAATTATACATATCAGTTTAGGACTTTGACTGGTATTTGACAATATAAATTGTTTATAACAGTATGTTACATATGATACAATGTAAAGCACAAAAATACAAGAGTAGGTGAAGTGATGATGTATATTTTAACTACGTGATGTTGGATCGATATGAGAGCTCCCAAGTCAACTTTTGTACAATGTTGGGAAAATCTTAAGAGTGTCTTTGAACTTTACTCAGCTCTTTACTGCTTGTATCAATTGTAAAACATTGTTTATGAGTTCCAGGGAAATTCAGAAGCTGGGAAAATGAGTTCAAAATGAATGTATGGATATAGGTTTTGGTCAGCATTTAAAGATTTGTCTTCCTTGTCATGCTTGACAGAAAAAAGTCATTTTTGGACTCTGGTGATGGATTTATTACAATGAAAGTAAACAGAGAAAATCAATATTTTTATCAGAGAGAATATAAAGTGCTAAAAAGGAAAATTTTTGTTCCCAAAGCTATGGAAGAAAAGTTGTTCTTATTTACTTTCATTTAACTTGCCTATTTTCTTCTTGATAGAAATGAAAAGTGACATAGTAAAATCAGCAAAAATGATGTTAAAATAAATAGTCCAGCTGTTAAGATTCACTTATTGTAAGAATCATACAAATTGCAAAATTTGACAAAATTATGAACCATGATGTGTTGAAATCAACATAAGACACTCATGAGTCAATACATACTTTCTCTATGTAAAGTTGTTCAAGACAGCACAATATATCGGAAAAAACAGGAGTCTGTGACATCATAGAAGCCATTAGGAAATGCAAATAGCAATAGGCTGATCATGTTGTGAGAATGGCAGACACCCGATGGACATCACGACTGACAACATGGATCCCGAGAGATCATATGTGAAATCAAGGCCTGTAGAATACAAGATGGTGAGATGAACTAGACAAGTTCAGAAAATATTGGCTCCGTGATGCCCATGATTGAGAGATATGGGAAATCCTTGGGAATGGTGGACAATAAAAAGCTGCCGATGCTGATGATGATTGTGATAAAATCTAGTTAATGCATGATGGATTTCCCACGCACAAATGTATGTAAAATCACTGTTGTATTGCATACACACACACACATATATATGTATGTACATAATAAAGATAGGAACACTTTAATCACTTTATACAACTCTTAAACATATATATATATACTCACGCATACTACAAATGCTATGTATATGTGCATGTATGTGCATTTGTGTATTTATTTATTATATGAATATACTCCAAATGCACTCTAAATGTTTTATGTATACATATATATGTGTGTTTGTGTGTGTGTATGTGCATGTGTGTATGTGTGTGTACTTATACATGCATATATGCATGTGTATATGCATACATACATTCACATAACATTTTTATTATATAAAGATATGGACACTAAGAACACAGGGGGCTACAAATGCGTGTATGCATTAAAAAGATACTAAAAACGTGGCTAAAACTTTTGGCTGAGAGAAACAACCATAAACTTTTACAGAAACATGCCCTAGGGCCAGCTCCAAATTGGTGCATAGATAAAAAAAAAACTGGACTTCAAATGTATCACTTTTGTTAGACAAGTGCTTTATTACTGAAGATTGTTATTGCTTGGCTCTCTTATGAGTCAACAAAGAAGAAGAAAGACACACACCACAAAATATCTTCATGTTATCTTCTAGTCATATACTTACAGATGACAACTCACTTCAAAGAAGTGGCAGAACTGTTTTAGCATTGAGACCAAAGTAGAGGCAAACATGACTCAATTAGAAAAGATTATCAAACATAGCTGGTCAGTCTGTTAGTTGAATCTGAGCAGTCACCAAAGGTGCAAAGATCCTTGGGGAATATTCAAGACTGGAAAGAAATAATTAAAAAATACAACCAATGGGGCAAATTTCCTTGCTAGAAGAACTCTTGGGTAGATTTTAGGTTTCACCAAGAGGCATGAAACCTCTGCGCCAACCCAGCTGAAAATTTTCGAAACATTACCACTAATGAATACCTTTAAAACATGAGTCTGTACATGGGCTCAAAATGTTTCAAAGAATTTCTTTCTTATCAGATTATGAAAGACAAAATGCTGAAGAGATAATACTTTGGACAACATGTTGTGATTCCTAATGTGACAAGTGGCATGATTCAATGAATCTGCATTTTTCAAGTCATGGAAACACTGTGACTAAGATCTAAGATGATTGAATTTTAGAGAACATGCAGTTTCAAGTGTAACATCAACAGAAAAATTCATGAAATTGTCTTTAGGGAAAGCGTACTGCTTACAATTTCTCCACAGATGACGATGTATGTATGTATATTTGGAACTAAACTGAAAACAAAGTTGATAAATTGTTCCCTCCGGGAAGGTTCCACAATCTTACTCCTTGTGTTGACTGCTTAGTAGCGAGACATTAAATACCATTTTTCTAAGTCTTTGGTATGATTACGTGGTGGTGACTGCATCATGGGCTTGAACCTGTAGCCAGAACTAGCATTTTTACAAGATGAGTGCATAAACCCACACACTACCAAAAGAAATATAGTGGATTATATTTGTAACAGAAAGAAACTCAAATAATGCAGCATCAGATTACACTAATGAAATGTAGTAGATATATATATATATATGTACATATATATATATATATAGAGAGAGAGAGAGAGAGAGAGAAAGAGAGAGAGAGAGGGTGAAGAACGAGTGTGAAAGAGAAGAAAACAGGAACAAAAGAGTCTATAAAATGAATAAAGTAACTTTTTACATCGTAATACAGAGAGACTTTCAAAGAAGTTCTGTGATGGATGTGATAGATTAAACTTTAGTTTAGCAGAATCATACGCACAAATAAAAATGATGACAAAAATACAGATAAATAAGTATAATTGAATGGTGAAAACTGGCTCCATTGCAAGAAACAGACAATTACTGATAAGAATCCTGGAAAGTAAATATGTGAATAGATGAGAAGAAATGAAAATACCAATAAAGAACTTTACATTCTAGAAAAGAGGAAAGAAAAAATACATGCAATAATTTTATCAAGTCTTCCATTTAAGACTATAGGTATTAACCAGCTAACACACTAAAATCTTGCAATAATACTATTCTCTATAGCATTCATGTTTTTAGTAATTGTGAGTATCTCTATTGTTTTGATATTCTTGGAGTTCTGAGCTCTGCTAACAAAAAGTTAAAGACAAAGGGGCCGGTACCATATCTGCCTGTGATACATTGTCATTATATTCTTTGTCTACGGAAGAATACATGATATATATATATATATATCCAGGAATGCTAAAAGGAGATTTTGGCAAATTGCTCAGTTGGTTGTACATTGACTTAAATAAAAGTCAGGTTTCGTTTTCAATCCCTCTTGACAATCTAACTTATGTCCTTGAATGCACTTTAATTGGTTTCTTTGACTGGAGTTGATTGCGCCGTTAAGCCAGCTTTAGTTTAGTTGAGGTGAGATTAAATTATTGAGAAAATCAGTAATGAAATCTGTATGACTAGTATCAAAATTCGGATTATTTTAAAAAACATTGGTATTCTCAGCTGTGGCCGTCTTTTTACTTGGGCTGTTTCGTGCGTCTGCTACTCTTGAAGAATATTTTCAACACCACAGAAGGTCAGAATTTATAGTTAATGGCTGCATCTTCTGATTTTACTTTATAGATAGATAAAGTCAACATTTTCTTATCAGAGCATTTTGAGCTATGAACGTCAATATCCACTCTATGAATGTTGTTCCGGCTTCTTTAGACTTCCAATATTCCAGCACGTTTGTCTTCTGTGTTCTGGGGTCTCTAGATTTAGTCGTTTTAATCTATAAGTGTAAGATATATCTCTCAGGCTTAAGATGGGTTTAGTGGCTTTGCTCTGTACTCTCTCTATGGCATTTGAGTTGTACTTCAGGTAATAGCTCATATGATTCACTTATAGAAACCAAACATTGTTTATTCCTTTTTAGTGAGCTCAAAGATTACATTTCGCCACTGAGTTGTTTGCTATTGAATTGGATTAACTCAATGTTCAGCTCATATTTCCATCATTTCTCATCTAGAGAGTGTCTCATAGCAAGCGATAAATTCTGTAAACGAATTTATTTAACTAACATTTTCAGGGCATCGTCAATGAAGATCTTGGCAAACATTTTTTTTAGAACTCTACTGAGAAAAAACACAATACCAGTTTTTAGCACACCTATGAAACCATTTTCATTGCATAGCTTCGAATATAGCTTGACAAAAAAAAAACTGCTATCGTGAATAAATCTTTATACACAGAGACGCTCAAGTATACCCCATGGACATGCACTCAATACATGAAAAGATACATCACTCTGCCGGAGATGGTATGCAGTTGAATCATGACCATCAATTCATAGACCCAGTTTAAGTGACCAGGATGTAGATGCAAGTACGATAGTTCTGTGTTGAATGTTGTTCAGGAATCTGTTAACCTCAAGTATAATTTTCAGTGCTGACTGACAATACTGTAAGAAAATCAGACAAGATTCATCCTGCGCTCTGAGTCCTCAGCAGCAATTTTTATTGGACGGAAATTCACGTTTCACCGCTAATTTTTATTAATCGCGTGAATTCTGTTTTCAGCGTATCTATTTGTAAAAAGTACTTCTGTCATTTGACTTCAGGACTTTGGGGATTGAAGACGATCGCTAAACACACATGTCAAACTAAAAGAAAAGATCATTTTTCACACATTTATCTCTCATGCTTCTGGTAGGCGAACACAACCATTGGAAATTTTTATTCAAAATATTAGAGCCTTTATTGGTTGATCCGTTTTATCTATTCATTTATGAAATCGTTAAAGTTATGTTAGCAGTTGTCAGTCTTTGTAGGGGTTTCATGCTGATTGATACGCGAGTTACTTTTTGGTTAAATTTTAAGTTTACACTTTTTTTTAAATTGTCAGAGTTGTAGTTGTGATTCCTTAATATTACACAAATATTTGTGTGCGTATGGCTGCTTTCAACTCGTAGGTCTCTTTCTGGGGAAATAGCAAAGGATGCGTAAGAGATGCGTCGGAGGACGATTAAAAATTTCCCCGGGCTTCCAACGCAGGGAGGGAGGGGTAGGGTGCAAAAGCTTTATGAATAACAGTTCACCTACTGAATTTCTACGAACATCGTACAATAACAAATCTCATTAAAGTTACAGGGGCCCTTAATAAGCCTACCCGCAACCCCGCACACGAGCCGTCAAATACTTAGCTACTTCACTGCTTTCGGAAGAACTGTCTTCTCAACAATCTCATGGATCCCAGGCTTTTGAAAGGTCTGCGCACGAACCCCTTTCCCCAGTAATACCTTTGTTGCCCCTCAGGATAACGACTACCATTTGATGAACTCTCAGAGACAACTTTACAGAGAGCTCTTCTAAACTACAATGAACTTCTTCGCTGTTGTACAATTCAATTTAGTGCAATGTAGTGTAAGTCATAATACATTTTTTGTGGTTGTCACTACTTGCTGCATATTCGCATTTCTTCATTCTTTAAAAGCTTCAACATCCCTAAAAAAGCCTGCTGCTATATTCCCTGTGAGCACCTCGAAACACATCTCTCAACTGTGAATCACGCAAATATCATATTGACCTCTTCAGCGTGATGATCTGACTTGTGAAGTGAAAAACTGCCGACTACAACCTGACTTAATGTCCTGGTGACCCCGAATTGACCACCGTGATGCGGTAACTTCAATACTAGACATAATATTCTACTCTTTCAACACATATACCTAAAGAAAGCTAAGGAACCCGTCACCTGAAAATGTATGACAAAAGCAACAAAGTTGAAAATATTGGTCTAAAAATTTTCTAGAAATTTCCAATTTCTTTAAAATCTATAGATATGAATTTCAAATGTAATCGTTTATGTTGATATTATTTATCTGTTGTATTTATCAAATTTCTCGCTATCGTTTCAAAGAAAATGCTCAAGAATGTAGGTGTGACCTAAATACATTATGTGTTATATTTTTTGATGGGGCAGTCTGTTAATTTATTTTTTCAGCTCGTGTATAATATAACGATCCGAATTCTGTATGTTTGATTCGGTAGTGCAGCAGAAACGGAATATCATAATGAGATTTTTTAGCGCATTGCCGTTGAATTGGAAATTAAATCAGTCCCCAGTCCAATTTGCAACTTCATAATAATCATGCGGGGTCTGCATTCGCGCTTACCTCGATAATCGATATCATAATGATCTGAGTCCTCATAGGAGATAACTCCATGTATACAAAATGCTAATTATAAAGTAGTTTCCCTCATTTATTTATTTATTCATCTATTTATTTACGCTTGCAAATAATTATTATATAAATTCCATAGCTAAGAGGTGGCTTGGAACGAAGGCGACCTTTGAGCGAGTATCTAGAAATAAAAAGAAAATAAAGAGACGAATGGTTCAAGTTTGAGATATGGTTATCTAGGCAGTTGGGAAGTAAGCAATCAATTCTCATTTCTGTCAAATAAAATCTGTTGGCGATGTTAAATCCCCAAAGTAAGATCTGCAAATTAATGAATGGCCACGAGGAATGGTCCTTGTCTCAACCAAATCACTCATCACCATCACCAATACTGCTATCAATGTGTCATATAACAGAGCTTACAGGTTGAGATGAAGTTGGGTTATGCAGATGTGTGGTAAGTAATAGAGTTTGTGGTGTCCCATGCCTTTCATTTGATGAGGAAATGATCTACAGGGTGGGTTAAAAGAAACTTCTTATTGGAACTTGGAAATAATTTTGTTCTTTAGTGATTAGGGCCATACAATGGTAGAAATTGCCTATTGTAATATTCAAAGTAATCAAACAATTTTTGTAAGCGTTTCGGTATAGCCTCAATTGACCTTTTTGGGAAGTCCAGTAGGATGATGACAATAACATTTCGAATGTCCTCTGGTTGATCTAGAGTTTATGGTTTGGTGTGGTACGCCTCATCGTTTGCCTCAAGTCACCAAAAACGAGCAATATTTACAAAAGTTTCCTATTATTTCCAATAGGGAATTGATTCTCACCCTATCTATATGTGTGTGTGTGTGTGTGTTGTACGTGCTGATTTATATACAATGCATTTGCTTCGTGTGTGCACACTTTTGCATACGTATTGTACATATTGGTGTCTTTGTAGAGTATTATCTTATTTCTATCCCGCTATTTTACATTTCTTGTTATTTATGTACCAATTCTTTATTGATCTCTCTCCATATTTCCTTTTCTTCTTCTCCCTCTATAGTTCTTTACTCCCTCTTCAATTCTCACCTTCCTCTACAATTTCATATCCCCCTCTCCCCCTTCTCTCTCTCCCTCTCTCTCTGTGTCTCTGTCTCTCTCTCTCCCCTTAATTGCTTTGGCTCTTTTTGGCGTGTTTCATCTTTAGTAATACATCTCTATATTTTCTTCAGCTTCTCCGGAAAAAAATGAACCCATTCTGATCCTTTTGCTCCTGCTAATATTCTGTCATGTAATTTCAATTGTTCCCTCTCCGTTAAGTAACTTTATATCATTTCTCCGTCTCTCCTTTCCTCTCCTTTCCCTCCTCATCTGTTAATTTCCCTGTCCTTCTTTTTTGCTTAATGCATCTCCCTATCTCTGTCTTACTCTCAATTTACATAGACTCTAATAGTCACCCTTTTCGAATGGTGAGAAGTAGAAGACTTAACACCATTCAAAGAGAGGGACCATAAGGCAAATTGGTGCATCTATCAGACTCATCATAGTAATTCCTAGCAGATTAAGATCGAGGGATAAGTTTAAACTGCTTGAGATTTCTGTAATACAAACAAGACATCGGAATTATTAAACACATATTATCATTCGCCAAAAGTCTGTCTGTATCCGCCTACCACAAAAACTACTCGGTGTAAATCCATGAAATTTTCTGTGAGTACAGATATGATCCCTGGGAAATGCTTTTAGCGAATTAGTTCTTGAAAACCATACCCCAAACACGTTTTTAGGAGGTTTCAAATCAGGTAGGGTGGAGGGGTTATTTATATGATTATTCATCAATGATAAGAGATACTTTTTGATGACGTAATAAGATAATTTTTTCTTTCTTTTTTCTCAACTCAATCCTGGGACATAAAAATGCGACGTAATAAAAAATATTTTATATTCTTTTTTCTCCACTCAATCCACAGAGATAAAAATGTGACATAGACTGTGTTCTTTACCTAAAGAGAAGCAAAAACATTTTAAAAAATATTTCTCGTGGTGATGTTTATTGGTCATACATGGATAGCGGTGTTTTGATTTGTGCATGTTTTGATGTCGAATGGTTAAGGTACAATTTCTACAAAAACATGAATTTAGGGGATCAGTGGTTATCTCGATCACGTAGAGGAAACTTTTTTTTTCACCACAAAAGGGTCAAAATCAATGAAAAAATTTCATTTTTTACTTTTATCGGTCAAAATCTTTGGAAAATTACTTTTTTTCATTTTTTTAGTGGTTGAATTTGGAGAGGGGGATTTTTTTTCTCTCTTTATTCTTTCTCTTTTTTTTTTCGATGGGAGGATTTTTTTCCCTTTTAGAGGTCAAAATGGAGGGATAATTAAAAAAACAAACTTTTCCTGGTTTAAATTCAATTTTTTTTTTACATTATGACATTTAAGGGGGAGTTAGTTTTTTTTTCACTTTTAGAGGTTAAAATCTAGCCGAATAGCTATTATTCTCTCCCCCCTCTGTCTCTCTTCAGGAATTAATGCAAAAGTTAGACTTCGGACTTGAACACCGTCGATCGAAGTTGGGAGTACATTTCAAAGGGCAAGCTCAAAAAATACGTACTGGCGGGGGGGGGGGGTATTAGAAAACACTTCCACTTCAGGCCCCCAAAGTTTCATTAATAGTAGTTCACTTCCTACATAACTGCTGATATTATACAATAACAAATCATACCTAATGGTGTAGGGGGGCCTCGAGATGACAAGGCCAACAAATCTCTAATTAAATATCTTAACGATCATTAGAAAAAATATATTTTTTCATTTTCTGTCGCATTTATCGCCTCTCTTTCTTCTCATTCTATTGTTCCTTCTTTCTCTTCTTCCTCCTTTTTTCTAAAGGCAATCTGTCTCTCTCTTTCTCCCTCCCCCTCTCTCTACTTTCTCTCTTTCTGCGACCCTCTCTCTTCTCTTACGGTGATACAGTCATTCTTTTCTTCGTTTCTTTCTTTCGTTTCTTTTCTCTTTCATTTCTCCATTTTTTTCTTCGTAATCTAAATATTTATTGCGTTCAATATATCAAACATAAGCAATTTTCTTGGCTACTCAACTCATGGTGCTAATTCTGCTTATAGCTATTTACTCAGATTACATATCGCTGAAGGAAAATACAGCTCTTAAAATAATTCTCAGGGCATCCTAATATCCTGCGGCAGCTGAAAACGGAGAACGGCTTTTTAATATTAAATTAAGAATTATCGATGAAGTAAAAAAGGTAAAGTGATAATCTATGAAGAAAATTATGCTACATTTATTTTTATGTAAAACTGCTGACAAAAACATTCATCGTTCATACAAGCAAGTGAAAAAATTGAAGAATAATATGTAAAACGTGACCTTTTTCTATGCTGAGCCTGTAAAGATTAGATGCATCTCAAATCACTGTGAATAGTCGTGAAGCGTACTGTGATTTTTAATCCTAAACTTTGACTTCTTAGCAAAATAATCACAGCAATCAAAAGGTTTACTCAGTTTTAACCGGTGATGGAAACGGGTTTTGGAAACTAGGTATACCGTAAAGTTGGGTTTCATGGACTGGTTATACAGTGATGCCTCCATTAATAGACATTGAACGTAGAAAAGATTGATTCTCAAACTGAGAACCATGCAACGTGAATAGACGTTTTGATCTCACATGGAGAGCTCCTAAGACAGCTCAGTATATCAGAAAGAAGACAAGAGTCCGAGATATTATAAAAATAGTTTATTTAAAAATGGCAATGGGCTGGGCATGTTGCAAGAATGTCAAACCATCGCTGAACATCACGACACACAACGTGGATCGCCAGAGATCATGTACGAAATCCTGGCCGACAGAAAGTAAGATGGCATAACGAGCTCTATAAATTCAGAAAGTACTGGCTCTGTGATGCCGATGATTAAGAGGTCTGGCGAATCTTGGGGAAGGTCTATGTCCAACGACAGACGCTAAAAGGCTGCTACTGCTGATGATGATGATGATCAACATACGAAAAATCTGGAAATTAAGAAGTAGGCATACGTCGTACCTGTACGTACTCTCGACAATTCCATCGATGGTTCTAAGAGCATTAGAACAACTCCCAATCGGATTAATGATCTATCATATAAAATTCTTTCATAAAGATAACTGTTTGTGAATCTCTAGCATTGGGGATTGAGATTATCAAACTTTAATTGTTTACTGGGCTGCTGTGTATTGCCAAAAATGATACCAAATCAAGAAACAGCATAACGACTAAATAAGTAGTCACAGACAAGAGAAAATCGAGTAGTTAAGAAAGAGCGATTTTGGATACAAGACGAAAGGATGAGGGTCACTTTCTCCCACCAATAGATAAGTTGAGAAGTAAAAGTTTTGAATTAAAGACGAAAGGATGTGGTTCTCCATTTCCCCACCTGCAGATAAGGAGAGACTCTTTTAGGTTCAATGACTGAAAAGAAAAGGATGTATGAAAAACGATTTTATTTTCCTTTTCTGGGGCTGGCAACATCCAGTTTTTTTTCTAAGTAAACGTATATTAATTCTTATAGAATTGTACATAGTGTGTACCGCTCGATGATATTACCATTTGGTTTGCCTGCCAGCACACTGCGCAGTCATCATCATCAACATCATCATCAATATTTTATCACCCTTACAACATGTCAAGCCCATTGTCATTTGAGTTTCCTAATGGTTTCTAAACTTTTAGGTATTTTGTTTAAAGAAAAGGTACTCAAAATTTATTTATCCTAAATCGGGGTATTTTAGCAAAATTTCTGATGCAAATCATCAAGATTTTTTTTTTTTACAACATTTCACATAATCAATTTTCAAAAATATCTCCGGTACTATACAGTTTACTAAAAGAATGTGTATACCAGATTTTTCCTCAATCTTTTCTCTTACTGATAGCACCACAATTTTCACGATAAACATATTTTTCATACGTTTGAAGGTTTTTTTCCCATTTGGTGTCAATTTTCAACCGAAAATTTTTGATAATAGCTACACTCTAGGCCTACCACATTCTGCATGAAAATTAACTTTGAATTTAATCTTTTCCAATACAAATATTAAGATTTGTATTTTATTTTAATTGAATATTAAAATGTATTTCTCCCAATCCAATGGGTCAGCCTTTGGTATTGTTTTTCACCGATCAGGGGATGGTGCATATCTATTTATTGCAAATTTTCCCTTTTCATCAAATCTCATAAAATGTAGTTTCGAACCTTTTCGTCATCAAGAGTTATGTTTTGTTTTTTTCGAATGAATTTCCATATGAACCCTAGGCTTTTGAAAGGCCTGCCAGGTCAACAAACTCACGAACTCCGAGTAATACCTTTGTGAACCCCGAGACGTCAACGGTACCTAGGCTGGGAACCACTACAAATTATGCACCACATGATTTGCTACACACTAAATTCTGTGATCTACACATGCTACGTAACACTTCTTACTTATACACACACACACACACACACACACACAAACAAAGAGTAAAGGAGGAGCCTGTAATGAAGTTTACATGATATCATTGCCAGATCACTTGGCCCTGGGTCGAAGGTAATTTTAGGTAAGAAACATCTCACCGAGAAACACTTTTCTATCAAGTTCCAAGTAAATCTGACTCAAAACAGCTGAGAAATTCGATTAAAAATTTTAAATACTATTATTGCTAGAATGTATTTTCATAAATAAGAAGTATCTTATCAGGGGGGAACCTTTCTATCATGTTCAAGTAAATCTGGCTTGAAACAGTTGAGAAAATTGATTTTAAACAAAGTTTGAACACCAGTATTACCAGATCACCTGATTGCGAGTGGAGAACTTTTCTATATAAGAAGCCAAGTTTCAAGTAAATCAGAAGTTATCCTATAAAGAGGCGAACATAGACCGTAGAAGAGCTTGAGTAAATAATTCAAGCATGTATAATGTGATAAAAGCCGAAGTAATCATTAATTTAACACTAACATTGCAATATACGTCGGCACTACATTAATTCTGTGGTCCGTTTTGGAGTGTTGGTCATGTCACTAATGCCTAAAGTGAGCACATGGATTCTCTCCCCCTCGTTATGAATTTATTTCTTTTCTATTTTTTAAACATTGTGTAGAAAAATATACATTTTTGGGGGGGCTTGATTTTTAAAACATTGATTTAGATTTTAATCATTTCTTAAATAATACAACAATATTTTTCAAACAACGTTTTGAAATGAAAATATTCTAAAATCAAAATGACGCCTGCTAAGGATTAATCACATAAATGTCTTTATCATCTTCATTTGTGCCTCCATCCTATCCTGTGCATAAAAAACATTAACTTGAATAGATTTACATTAAAGAGTTGCTTCCCTTACATCTGCTATACGTGATAACGGCGGACAAAAAGCATGATTCCTTCCTCAGTCAGCAGTTAATGGGTCGAATACGTGAAATATTGGTAGTCCTCCTTTAATGAAATTCACCTGTTCTAAGAGACTCTCTCAATGAACTCTCGTCTTAATGTAGTGAATACTTTAATTTCTAGAGGTTGATGTGCTCAGGTCTACAACAAAGCCCAGATTTTATGGAATCATGAAAATAAAAACCCAGAAACCTTGAAAAACCAAGATCTGGATGGAAAACCCCAGCAGTGACCACATCACTTTCAACATCAAATGTCTCAAAACTTTGGTTGGAAAATTTCCCCAAGTACCGGAAACTAGATGTTCCATACCTTCACAACCACATTAGTAATCAAGATAGGGTAAGTACCAAATGAAACTTCCAATACGCAGAAAATGAATCGATCCACATCTCAAGTCACACTAAACTGTACTTAATATCTGATTCAACGTGCAAATTACCCTCGATTTAACGGACACGAGGGGAGAGGAATGCCCATTAGTACCAAAAGACCATTAAATCCGAATGTAACTCCCGAGGCCATTTTATTATTTATAATGTATAAAAAAAGTTTAATTACAATGTACAGTATTGAAAAATAGAATGGAAAATTATTAAATCATAATCAAGTAGATAGAACAAAGATGAGTACCCAAGCGCAAAGCGAATTTTTTCCTTGTTATAGAAAGCGATAATCAATGAATAAGTTCGTTGTGATTCTTATGAATCATCTGTTATTGTCCGCCGTTTGGACATACACTTTTCCTAAGATTCGCCACACCTCTCCATCATGGGTATCGCGGAGCTAATTTTCTCTGAACCTGTCCAGTTTGTCTCGCCATCTCATATTCTGCCGGCCTCGACCAGAATTTGTCTATTTGAAAACGAACATATTTTGAGTCTTCACATGATGACACCCCCTCAACGTCACCAATCTTACAAACATAAACAAATACTATTTGTTTGATTCATTTAAATATCAATATTAAGTATTAGATATCAATATCGAGTCAAAATTGTCAAAAAAACACGTTGTGCTTTCAACAAATGTTGTGTAAGAAGAAATATGTATCAAAGAATATATTTTTATGTATATTTTTTTTTCTTATTTGGAAAATTTTTCCCCGGTCAATGTCAGGTCCTGCTCGTTTACAATAAATCATTAATGTTTAATAGACAGAAATGAAAGAATATTCATTAACTAAGTCTGAAATTTGCTGTACCTGGATCCATAAAATCGAGTCTCTCTCTCTCTCTCTCTCTCTCTCTCTCTCTCTCTCTATATATATATATATATATATATATATATATATATACATATATATATATATATATATATATATATATATATATATAGAGAGAGAGAGAGAGAGAGAGAGAGAGAGAGAGAGAGAGAGAGAAAAGACACACACACAAGATTGAGTCTGAAAATGATTTCATTTCATTTTTACCTATCCTAACTAATTTTGATCTTTAGCTCTCATCAGAGAGGAAAACAGTCAAAAAGAAGGTTAGCAGTGGTTGATCAATCTATAGTGTTTCTGTCTTTGGTAATGTATGGTTAGTCCCTTTTCAGTGGGCATCTCATATTTCATTTGGTAAGGTACAACACATCTTTTATCGCTTGTGTATCTCATATTCCATACCTCAGCTTCATCTAAGGATTCAGTCGATCAAAAAAATAAATAAATAGATAAAAGGTCACCAGTAGATTACATATGTGTTTATACGTAAGGGTGGACAGATGAGAGATATATTATCACGATTCAATTTTTGTATATTATTGCCTGGTTCCTTTTGACCCATCCAAGCGAGGATAGTTTTCAAGTGTTTGTATGATGTGGTGAATGTGATATGGAGTTGAATTTCAAAGGCTATAGAGAATATTGTGATGATAACATGCACGATGTTCTGTAAAAAATTCATTTGTTAAAACGTTTGGGTGTATTAATTGAGTCGAATTCGAATATGTGTTACATTTGCACTGACTTTTCATATCAAATGTTCATATTGTTTATTATAGTTAGGGTTTCATGTTTATAACAAAGTTATTGAAATTGGTTATGATATCTAAATTGGCTGTTTGGCCGGGGTTGGCTGTAGTGTGATCTTTCTGAAATGTCGTTCGTTGTATTCAGTTGTTATTGTGTCTTGGGGTTTGATGTAATGTTCTTTGGTGGTTCAGTTTATTGGTGAAAGCATTTGGGGAAATAGTTTCTAGTTGCAAAATCAATCTATCTTCGTGGGATTCTAGTGTCGGTATGGTCTTATTAGCTAAGATTTTTTTCTATCTTTTCTCTAATTGTAAATTTCGCACCCCTGTTAAAGTCATAGTCTGTTTAGCAGAAATGTTGTTCTATAGGTAATAATTCGTTGTGGTCTACTGATTCTATTTTGCATCGTGTAAATTCCAAAAGGTAAATAATTGTTTTACTTATGCAATCAGATTTATTGTGAGATTTTCGTGGTTGTATAACTGGTGAATGAATCGATGAATTCGAGCTGTTTGCAGCACAGACAATCCTTATTATTGCATTTTTGCCAAAATATAACTGTTTTTGTGGTATTTTTTTTTACTGATGATTTTGTCATTTAGTATGTTATTACTAACTATAATTTCAATTATATATTTGGTCGACAAAAAACCAGTACCCCTTTTTTCTTGATATGTATGTATATTCTTTAAATTGTGCTTTAGGATATTCCAGGGGTTCTTGATTATTTGAGATAGTGTTGGGGTGTCATTAAATCTTGTTATGAGGGGTATAAAAGTTTAATCTTATTGTAAAAGATATTCATTAGCTTTGCGTAGAAACATTTAGTAGTTTTTAATATAGACATTTCAAATATATATACTTTTATATGCACATTTATCACTATATATATGGATGTGTGTGAGTATATATATAGAGAGAGAGGGAGACAGACAGACAGACAGACTGACAGTGGCAGAGAGTGAATAAAATGTGGTCTGCATGGAATCACTCGGACCCGTTCCCTCGCCGTACCTAGTATGCTTCTGACAAGATCAAAGCCAAGGTGAGTGTCGACGGGACTGGCTACTGGATTCTCACTCTCCTTGAATATCCGATAAATGATATCAGAATTTCAGAACAAATTTCGAATCTGGTTCACCGATTTCATTTTGTCAGAATCTCCCAACGCATAAATTCGTTGTAGTACCCACACCATTATATATATATATATATATATATATATATATATATATATATATATATATATATATATATGCAGATAATGGAGGGGCCTATCTTTGGAAAAAATTCTCCAGAAGCGAAAGAACCAAAGAATGTCAGTATCGATGTAGATTTGGAGTCCTCTCTCTCTATAAATTAAGCGTTCTTATCAAAATAATTGAACACGCTCACGATGCCTGAAATTTAGGCCAGATTTAAAGACGAACCCTTTTCTGATTGCCTTTGAATTGCTTTGAGATCGCATATTATTCTGTAGGCAATAAATACACGTGCCAAATATGCAGCTGGATGATTTAAAGCCAATAAAGAGAATTGACATACCACAGAACACGCATCGTCTCTCTCTCTCTCTCCTTCCTTCTATCTCCCCCTCCTTCTCTTCCCCCTTCCCTCCCTTACTTTCTCTCTTTTATGTGGAACATACATACACACACAACTAGAACATTAAGCAAACATTCGCACAGAGCTACGTACACAGTCAAGCACATTCTTATGTCTTCTTGATTGAGCTAGTTTGGATTAAGATGCACTATGTAACACCTATGTGTACACAAACATTCGGATAAACACGATTAATACGAGAAAATTGTTGATTTGCACTTTTTATTCGTTTTACATCCCAAACCCTTTCGTCTTTCGAATTCCTAATTATACCGCAGAATTTGGCTTCTTTGGTGTGCTATAACAAAGCAGACATTTTTCTTTCTATTGCATTAATTTTCATTTGTATTTTTTCACCATGTTTCATATTGCAAGTGAATTAAAAAAAAAATATTGTCAACTTCAATATTAGGTGTGTGCAAAGGTTCCCAGTGGGGGGAAAACAGTTTTCATCGGCGTATTTACTCTCAAGTTTAAACGAAAAGAGCACTGCTCACATTTAGTAGTATCAATCAGATTAATGGCAATAGATGTATGAAAATCGACAAATTGTATTCACACGAGGTATGTTAAACGCTCTTCATAATATAGAGATATATTGCGTATAACTTTCTATGGATTTTCTCTATCAGCCTTTAAGGTCACTCTAGGATGGCAAGCCTTCGGCAGAACAAGCTCAACCTTCAAAAACAAGACGATCCCAATAATAAAAAAAAGAAGAGTATACAACCAATGCATCCTCCCAATAGTCACTTATGGAGCTGAAACATGAAACCTAACCAAGAGACAGACTCGCAAACTGAGAAGCATGCAACGTGTGCATGAGAGAATCATGCTCAACCTTACATGGAGAGATCACAAAACAGCACAGTATATAAGGAAGAAAACGGGTGTCCGTGACACCATAGAAACTTTTAAAAAACTCAAATGGCAATGGGCAGGCCATGTTGCAAGAATGAAAGACAACCAATGGTTATCACGACTCACAACATGGATCTCAAGAGATCACACGAGAAACTGAGGCCGACAGAATACAGGATAGAGAGATGAACTAGACAAAATCAGAAAATACTAACTCTGCGACGCCCATGATAGACAATTGTGGCGAATCCTAGGGAAGGTCTATGTCCAACGACGGACGTTAAAAGACTGATAATGATGATGATGATGATGATGATGTTTCCCCAAGTGAGTTTAATGATGAGCCTTACCCAGTCATGCGGGTCCATAAAATTTTGAAAGGGTAAGATAGATAAATGCATTTTACAAGGTTATTTGTGCGAAGCGAACGCAGATTCAGTCATGTTTGACCTCATTTCGCAAATACTATTATCTGCAGCGTTGACCGCTTGGCCACTCGCATTCTCTTTTCATGGACGATGAGTTATTTTCAGGCAATTGATCACCTCACTACAAAATTATCAAAACGTTTTCTTGTACTTTTTCAATTGATTCTCGTCGATTTTTAATCATTTTATGACTCTAAGAAGAAAAGCAAACCCCCCTTTTTTTCTCTAAAAGGTATTCGCAATGTGATACACGGTAAAGAATGACTCATTTATTTATTTGTACATTTATCCTGGAGTGGCTCAATTTAAGCTTTGCACTTTTGAGCCATTGTTGGCAAATATGGACTTAATTTGATTTTTGCAGCTAGTTCATCTGGAATTCAAATTAAACCTTCTGTGAAACTGCATCTGCTCAAGTTTGATTGTATTAGTTCAATTTTCGCGGTATGTCGACGTTGTGAAGTCTCAATACAACAAGGCCATCACAGCCTCCATCACTTTCATTCTTCCATTGCCGTCATTGTTGATAGTTTGGCGGGAGGAATGCGTGGCGGTAAAGGAAAGTTTGATCAATTGCTCTTTGTCGTTCTCTTCCTTTCTTCCTCCTCTCCATTTTTTTCTCTCTGTTTCCTACTCTTTCTCTTTTCTCACGTCACTCCCTTGCTAATTTTGAACGATTTGTGAAGCTCTCTAAATTCAGGATGAATTAATAAGTCGCCGAATAAAATCAGAAGCGGTGATGAATTTCAAACATGGCGAAGTCGTATTAATTTCATTCGTGTTTACCATCTCGCATGCACCGTCAACATGGTGGATGGAGAACCTATAGCAGAAGCAATCCAATTCGTAATTGATTTTATCGTCAGACAAACAAAAACTTCTGTTCAGCTCTGATGTTGAACTCACACGAATGATGATAATGATATTAATTTTGATGATAATAATAATAAAAATGATAGAGATAAACATGCCCACTAAATTACAGTGATTTTTTAACTGCTGAAACCGGATAGGAGTTGTCGGTAGACTGTTGGTGTAACCCATAAAAACATAAATACGCCATGACCTCAACGCTGCTTAATTTTGGAAGAAATGCAAAGAACATGTTCAATTAAAATGCAGAAAAATTAATTTTGTTTTATGGCCGCTGCCAATTTATGATTTCTTTTACTGTTATTTTCTCTCGCTGTTATTTTCTCTCACGATTGTTGTTCTCGTTCTTCTGTCATTTCTTCTAATTATCCAAAAAATGTGACTTGATCGATTTAACCATTATTAATTTTTACCAGTATTTCTTCTCAATTGATAAAACGTATGAAGACAGATTACAGCGCCTCAACTTGCCTACCCTAGAACACAGAAGAAATAGAGCAGATCTCATACTTCTATACAAAATCACGCACAGTTCTATCAAGATGGACACAAACACACGCTGTTATTGTTGTAAACAAAACACTAATACGATTTAAACTTCACTGAGCAAACACAACACAAGTCACGATCTTGAACACCAGATACAACATCATACTGGCATCAGATACAGATTCAATATAAGAGTCATCCCTATCAGGAACAATTTTCAATACAACATAGTCCATGCTAACACTGCCATTGTACTTTAAACACAATTACACCTTGACCTAGCTATGCCCGACTGCGCCAAGTACAAATTTTGAAAATTAGATTTTTCCCAAATTCAACTCATACATTTTACCAATAGGTAGATAGTGAGCATCGTAAAAGATAAGGACTTAAGATAAGAGATAATGGTTGAGATTGCTTTATCTAATGAAAATTCAAGTTAATATCACTGTTAATCGAATAACTTGAAAAAAAAAAAAGAAACTGAAGGGTAATAATCAATCTGAAAAAAATATCTTCATTTATTATCAATTTTTTTCACTAGAGTTTCTTTCATCTTATCTTGGTTGCTTTTTATCAAAACTCCTAGATTTTTATTTATGGTCCTTGGGCAAGCAGTGCAGACCGGAAATGAAGAATACACCCCCTGCGAAATTCGTACTGGCATCCATTATCCTTTGGAGTCAGCCTAATCGGTAAGGCGCAGCCACGGAAAGGCTGGCTCCCAACGATAAAGCATGCAAATTCAAATTTAACGATGTATATTCTTTATTTCCGATCTGCACTGCTGGCCAATCGATTTCAAAATGATACTGCAATAAAAAACAACAGTAATAAGATGAAAGAAATACTTGTTAAAAACTAATAATTACAATTGACAATGCATCATCAAAAAAAATCAAATACCTTTACAGCCGTCATTTTCCCTGAACGCTGATGACGATCTATGAGTTACGATAAAAGAGCAACAGAAATAAGATTGAATAAATGCTTGTCGAGAATAAATAGTGATAATTGATAATGCTTCGTCTGAGAAATTCAAATACCATTACAGAAGTTGTCTTCTTTGAACACAGATTACCATTTGGAAGTTTTGATAATAAAGCAAAAGAAAGAAGATTTAAAAATACAAGTAAAAATCAATAGTAATTGATGACGTTTCATCTAAGAAATTACAATAATATTTCTTTCATTGGCTTTCCTGTTTTCAATTTTCATTTCCTCAAAAATTCATTGAAATTGTTTAAAAAAAATCAGATTTCTTCAACTCTTCAATTGTCTTTTTCTATCATTTTATTTATTTGGATTTTTTGTCCGTTTTTCTTCCTTTAGTCAAACCCCAGTCCAAGTCTGGAGTTGACTTTGTTTTCTTTTCTACCGTGACAAGAACAATGAGAGCAATCCCCACCAAATTTAGGGGAGTAAACGCCAACATTCTCCTACCATGATTTGAAATCTGAACCAAGTGTTTGCAGCTCTCTGAGACTCTTACATATCGATGAAAAGGCTGCTCTCTTTGTTGTCTTACACATCTATGAAATTTGTTAGAAATACGCAAACGCTTATTTTAATGAATGGGCACAAACATCTGTAAAATGAGCATTTGCTTACCTTGTTTTGAATCCACAACCATGTGATGTAGCCTGTCTCTCTTACTGAGTTAGCCAAACTGATAAGTCTTACGAATCTAAGGAATTTATCTCAAGGATAGGCTAGGGCTAATTTCATTGCAATAAATTAATGCATTTACACTAAAAAACATACACATTTATAATTTTTATTCGTTATATATATAATGAACAAGTTGCAGTAATCATCTTTGGTTAGAATAGAAGTTAGGAGTGTAGTTTGATCCTTGCAGCAGCCGACCTTGTAACCTCTAGTCTCTGTCCATCTCAGCTAATTTAACTGGTTCATATCGTTCCTTTTCTTTCTTTCTTTCTTTCTTTCTCTTCCTTCTTTCTTTCTTTCTTTCTTTCTTTCTCTCTTTCTTTCTTTCTTATCGCTTTCCACCGCTTAGAACAGTATCTTTTCTCTTTTCCTTTCTTTTATCTTACCTGTAGATTTCTCCTTCCCTTTCCTTCCTCTTACCTATGATGTATTTCCGAATCAGATTTCGTTTCTAAACTTTTGAGACCATGAGAGAAGAATGACTAATTTTCACCTTATAAATGTAAATGATCAATTCAATTTGTTTGTCAATATTCGCCTAATCTTAAATTTATCATATTTTCTGATGAACTCGCCTTAAGGCCGCCTTCGGTTGCATACGCTCTATATTGTCACTTCCAATCTCCCGTTGACAGGTATCAGAAATTGGAATTGCTTACGCCGTGGGCGAGACGGGTTGAGGGATTTTCCTGCTGGGAAATCCGTTGTGAAAAGAGAATCGTTGAACTCATAGCTCTTGTTTAGAATTGCCGTATGAATTCGGAAATATTGCAATTACAATTGAACAATAACGACGCAGATGGAGCAATGACGATCTTCATTATTACAAGATTTTCAATTAAAAATTACTCGGAAACCAGAGACCTGATTGGACTGGGAATTACTTTATTCTCAAAGTTGAAATATTTCAACGGTATAGCACCAACAAAAACTGCGATACAATGAGCCGTCTTTGCAGTGTTACGGTGGCAAACTCGCAAACATTCAGAAATCGGATCATTACGATATAGATGAAAACTATCTGACGTGAAGGGAAGAAAGAACTTGACATGGGCACTGAAAGATTTTCAACAATATCATACGAATTATCATCCACAGAATTTACATTCTCAAAGTCGTTCCGTTTTCGAAGTTCTCCCTTTTTCAACCAAAGATTTTTAAGGGTGAGGATTCCGACAGTGCATTTAACAGAACCGAGCTTACAGTAAATAGATTTCATCAGCCACTCTACTACCATAATTCTATCGAAACCATTACGTCGGTTAGGTACCAAATAATTCTAGTATGACCTTATAATTGTGTCTCCAGCATATAGCCTTGAAATTTGCATATTTTCAAGCCTACACACAAGTAATGATAGAAAATAGATTTCCATCTCATATTTTTTATTCTACAGGGTTTCAGTTCGTATGTTGTTTTATGAATTCCAAGTTTTGAAGTATCGATGGATAAACTTGCAGAATTCAGGCTAGTCTTTGTCATATCATCAACCATTCTGGACAAAGGCCTCTCACATTTCCATCCATGACAACAGCGATTGCACTGTCTTGCCGGCAAACCTGTTTATCTTATCCCTCCAACTTGTGTCTGGTCTTTTTCCACAGCGTTAATTATCACATGGATTTTTTTTCCTTCTTCGATTGTGTTTACTGTTTCAGGAGCATCAATGAAGGAGTGAGACAAGGGGATATAATATCACTTGAACTATTTACGGGGAACCTTGAGAGCGTCTTTCAGGAAAATGACTGTGAGAGAGTAGGGGTAAAAGTAGAAAGAATATTTAAACCATTTGAGATTCACTGATGACATTTCAGAAGCATCGGAAGAATTGCAACGTAGGTTTGTATGGGGAGTAAAAAAGTAAGGTTAAAATGAACAAAACAAAGACAAAAGTAATGTCTTATGTATCAGTTATCATTAAACTCCAGTATGGCTGAATATAAGGCTGAAATATTATTGAGTCGGGTACTGAATATTGAAGTTTTGTCAAGTCGGTTCTGCTATCTAGAGACATGCCGACAAGCTACTGGAGTTCGTCACGCGGGAAGGACAATATATATTCGCAGATTTTGGGGTCAGTTCCAATGAGGACTTACTTTCTATTAATTCCCTATATTTCGTTGATAGATTAACAGAGATGATACTTGTTTTTTTCTTATTATGTGGGTCGTTATCCACGTTTGCGTTTTAGTGCCATTCTTTCTAACCTATGCGCGCATGCACGGGCAGACATTTTGCGACCAGCGCCCAAAGGAAGTTAATGTGCACACAAAACTCTACTGAAAACTCTTTCAGTGCCTGTCATTAGACATAGACCTTACCCAAGATTCGCCAGACTTCTCTATCGTGGGCGTCACGAAGATAGTACTTTTTGAACTCATCTAGTTCGTCACGCCATTTTACTGGTTTTGCATGTGATCACTGAAGATTCATGTTGTGAGTCATGATGTCCATCGGTTGGCTGCCATTTTTGTAACAAGACCAGCCCATTGCCATTCAAGTTTTCTTATGGATTTTATGATATCTTGGATCCCGGTCTTTCCTCTGATATACTGTGCTGTCTTATTATCTCTCCATGTTGGGCTTAGCTTCATTCTCTTGTGCACGTTACATGGTTCTCAATTCAAGGGTCAGTTTTTTGGTAAGGTTCCATTTTTCAGCTCCAAAGGTAACTATCGAGAGTATACATTGGTTGTATACTCTTCTTTTTAGCATTAGGAGAATTTTCTTATTCTTGGAGGGTGAGCTTATCCTTCCTAAAGCTTGATTCTGCACTTGATTTTTTTCTTCTTTTGAGGATTTCATCGAGATTCGTTGTCCTACGTAGATGTAGTGGTCAACTCTCTCCGGTTCTGCATCTTTCATTTTGATTACTGTATCTCTGTTTTCAACACTTTTGTAGTACATGATATTTGTTTACTGGGGTTTTATTGAAAAGTATTAATTCAATGTGTTGAATTTGAAAAGGCACATATACTTTTGTCACAATAAAAAAATTGCACAACATAAAATTTATGCACACACTGACAACAAAAGTTTAGGGGAAACATTGATGTTAACCACTACAATATTCATTTTTCATTTATCATTTTTCTTCTATTTCTAAATTTCGCTTTTCTTCCTTCCTTTATGTTTTCAAGTTTTTTCTTTATTGTTTATCTTCCCTTATTCTTTTTTTACTTCTCGCCATAACCTAATCCTTTTTCCTTTATATTCCCTCTCTTCTTTTTGAGAAATGTTTTCTTTTCTTTTCTCTCACTTCAATTCCTAACCACTTTCTGTATCCTTGACTTCATTCTTAGCTCCATCTCCCCTAATTTTGCTCAACATTTAGCTAACTTTCACCTTCTTCCTTTTCAAATATTCACCCAGAAGGATTTTGGTATGAAAATTCATCAAAAGTCGGGAATTTAGGATTCCATATGTACATATATATATATATGTGAGTGTGTTTGTGTGTGTGTGTAACAGACAGACAGACAGACAGACAGACAGATTGTTTGATTGTGAAAGGTGTTGTCAAATTACCTGACTAGCAAGTAGTGACATGGACTGCTCTTCACTGTTTTTCAGTCATGAGCATTATTTTTTCTAATCAGTATTTCAGTCATGAAGTTAAATAAGAGCATATATGATACTTATTTCAACAAAATGTTTTTTTAAATCACTCTGTATATCATACATAAAAATGAGGCCCTTCCTTGAGCCAGTATTTAGCCTTTCCTACAGTAGAATAGTATTTTTTATATGTTCCCTGCTGAAATGGAGAAACAACATTTTTTTGCCTCAGCCACCTAATGCTATTAGATATGGTCTCTCCTTAGTTTCCTCTTTTCACTCATTTCCATGCTCTTTTTTCTTTCCTTAAAAAAGCATTTCTTTGAATCTCTCTAATTTATTTTCCTTTTAGTCTCCATCCGAATTCTTCCTTATCTCTCAGCTTGTTTTCATTATTTTTTTTGATAATTTCCTCTTTCTCCTTCTCTTGTTTATGCTTTTTACCATTCTCCCACTTCCTATCCCTTTTTAATGATGGTGTTACTGTACATATTGATGGATTTTTGAAAAAGCTCTTTATCAGTTTTCTACATTATGTCTTTCACATGATTTACACTGAGAATTTTCCTTGTTTTTTTTTTTCCCCAGTCGTTTTATTTCAATCATTGCAATTTTCCCACCGTCTTTTTAATACAAAAATGATATCAAACTGAACTTTTGCCAATCATGAAAACTTTAAAAAAAAAAGTTATTGCCATCCACTGTCAATAACTCACTTTTGTCTAAAGACATGAAAGAATGAAATATTTAAAATGGAGAATGAGTTATTTCCCTTACCACCATTTTCACTAACGCCATTGCCTATGGCTCATGACCCAAACATTTCATCCTATCTTCTTCCATGAAATTGTGTGAAAAAAAAAGGGAAGATAAATGAAATGACTTGTTGAAAGTAAAATAAATGATGTAAACATCTAAAACTAAAAATGGAATAAAATCAAAATGGAAAAATGATAGAGAAAAAAAAAATAAAGATCACAGAATGGATGCTATAGAAATTTTTCATGCACCAATTGCAATAGTTTCTGAACATTACTTATCAACTGGATAGTAATTTGAATAATATATATGAGTTGAGATAAATATTTAATGTCTGTTGCTATTCCCAAACATATTTTTTCCCTATATCTGTTTTTTTTTTAATAAAAGAAAAATTGAAAAATGTCTTTGACAATAAAAAGAAAAATTGAACAAAAAAGAAGTTTCTGTTCTGAAATACTAACTATCATTCATAACATTATATTTGTCTCAAATGTGAAGAAACAAATGAATAAATAAATAAATAGATAAATAAAATAAAATGTTCTTTCACGTTATTTATTTATTTTTGGTTGTTGCTAAGGTCTATCATTCTCTCCATGAAAAGTTATGTGCAGTATCAGACTGACTCTTAAACATGATTTACTGCTATCTGTTGTCGATGAAGCAATGTTCATTTTATTAAGTGCCCAACCATAACTGGTTGCTGACATAGAACTTAACACATTCTGGAATATTTTGGCCTTGACTTATGACCAAACTCTCTGATTCCAATTGAATGTCTGCAGCCTTAGCAAAAACATATTCTCTCTTAGAAATGTATTTTCTGCTGATGCCATCAAGTTGTTTTATTTTTCTTTTCTTTTTTTCAGTTTGAATGTTTTATGCCTTGACCATTATTATTTTTGCATCCATCAAGCAACTTGTTTTGTCTATTCATAGGCTTTTCTGTTGCTAAAAATATTTTTTGTTTGATTATTACAGCATTTTGTGTCACAGCTCTCTAAAACTTATGTTTGCAGTATGTTTTTTTTGAACATGTACTTGTTTTCTCTTGCATTTATTGTTTGCTGTCCGAAAGGATGACAGATCGTTTTGCTTTTTCTAGTTTTATTTGTTGCTCTCTCTTAATTTGAAATCTCAGAAATGTGAAGAACTTCTTGTTTCCATTGAGGGCTTCCAATATTTGTTAATTAGACTGACTCTTGATTTATTTTCTCTGACTAGTAGGTATGTTTTATCTATTGATAATTTTTTTTTGTAGAAAAAAACAAACATCATTTCGTACCTGAATGTTCTCAAAATACTCTATCACTACTGATATCCTTCTATACTTGTTAACAGTAGTACAGTCTGAAATTCTGTGCAATCTTTTTTTTATAACCAACCAGAAAATTCTTGAATGCTGGTTAATATCACTTTGATATTGTATGGTGCCAATGGACTGCTAGATGTAATCATTATGGCAGATGTGATGGCAACAGTATTGTTTACACCTGTAATAATTTGCATTAACATTAATAATAGAAGCAATAAGAATGATAATAAATCCAATAATATGAGTAGCACTGCTGGTTATAATCATAAAACCCGGAGAGACAAGAGTGATTATAATAATATTGATAGTATTAATAATAGAAAAAATGTCAAAATAAATATCATAAGAACAAAAATATTAGATAGCAGAAATCCAGTTATGCTAAGCACATAACAACTCCATCCTACCACGCTCAGTCACAAACCAGGTAAAGATATTTGTGGACACATTGAAGACAGCATTAAATGAATTTCTAGAGGAAGAAACTGATACAGGAACCCTACATCCATTCTTATTTCCTTATTGAACAACCTTGAATCTTAATAACCCGACAGGAGAATCAACCGCAGAGGTAATGTTCCACAGGAAAACTGGTGCTACCAGATTAGCAGGACAATTGAAGCATTCGAAAAATAGGTGCATCACTTGGTATTTTTTTAAAAAGGAGCCAAGATATACTTGAGAAATTACAGACTGGAAAGGCAAATGTGGTTGACCAGAGAGATACATGGAAGGCAAAGAAAGGCGAGCTATCCGATAAAAGTAAAAGACCATCCATACAAAAGATGCATGAAGCAAATCCATCCAAGAATGATGGACATGGAATCCAAAAGAATATAATCAATACTTCCATTAGATTTCCTGTTTAACACTTTCCAAATATGTACACCAATATATGATATACAAAACCTAGTTCCAAATCCAAGACAGACAAAAAGAAAATAAACCAAGACACCGTTTTTGCAAGTAAACACTCTTCTAAAAAAAAGGGGGGGGGTATTGGATGGTTGACTGTTACCCTATTCCCAGAGACAATCTTCCAGTGGTAACGTGGAAATGCATAGAAAATGTTGATATCAAGGTCGGAGGAAATATTGAGACTCGTCAGACTACTCTCACTGTATTTAGATACCACCTCCAATACAAAAGAAGATTAGAAATTTCAACTCAATATGACTACAAACAAGGAACAAGGGAACAACAATATACTGTTGAGTGTTCCAAAAAATTGAATATATAAGAACTGTCCTAAAAGAAACCAAACTTTTAAAATGAGATGTCTGTTGAGTTTTTGAGGTGGTAAGAATCTGTATAAGTCGGGCGACAATTTCCTGCAGATCATAGAATGCAGTTTCCCAAAGTGAATGTTATCCATTGATGTGGAAAGAAAAAATACCGAACACACACTACACACACATTTTTTCTAGCATGTGTGGCTCATTTACTAACCAATATAGCATGATGCAGTTCTTTTATACAAAATGTCAAAGTCACTGCTAAACAAAAAATTAACAGCTAGCACTCTAAAAGGTTTCACTGATGCAATGTTTCAAAAGTTTTGTTTCTTTTTGGACTGCCCATTGTATTCGTGCAAGAAAATGGCATGAACACAAACTACAAGTGGTTTGTTAAAATAAAAAGACCAAGCTGGTTTGGAATTTTTAGTTACTGACAAACTATCCCATCAAATAGAGAAAACTGTATTCTTGATCAACCAAAAAAAAAGCTGTCAAATAATATATGTAGTAAACCTTAGTTTGAAGAGTGATAAAGTGAGAAAACTATTCCTTAACTGAGTCTAAGAAATTCAGAAATAGTTGAATATCAAAGCCATGATTGCACTGGTCATCATTAGAAGACTGAAAAAGATCTCTAAATTCCTCTGGAGAAGACTGTTACCCTATTCCCAGGGACAATCTTCTGGTGGTAACATGGAAATGCATAGAAAATGATGATATCAAGGTCGGAGGAAGTATTGAGACTCTCCAGACTACTGTACTGTTGACACCTGCAATAATCCTGAGGAAGGTGTTAGAAATTTGAGAAGACTTGCTATTGCTCAGTTTCCAGATATCTGGTCCTTGGCCCCGTAGCTCAGTACAGGGTTTTCCATATGTCCTGTGTACCATGAGTGCCGTGTCATTGAGGCACCCATTACTGTGAGGGCAAGAGGTCTTGAGCAAGTCTGATTGAGCCCATCCCTCTCGAAGCCTCTTCAATCCTACTGTTCATGCTGAATGCTTAGCAGTGACATAAAGAACAATTTTCAAAATCTTTAGTATGACTTAGCCATGGATTGAACCCACAACCTTTTTACAGATTATACAATGAATAACAAGTAAAAAACAAAAATGAAGATACAATGAAACAAGAACAGTTCCACATGCTGGATGACAATTACGATCATACAAGAATACTAATTAAATAATACTAATACTAATAAAATACTAATAAAAAATATTTGTGATTGTGATAGAAAAAATTGTAATTTGAGGGATAAAATAACATTTAATTGTGATTATCATAAATTGACAGTAATAATAATAATGCGAGTAACAGTAATAGATTAAAAGTCAATGAAAAAAATCCTTCGAACATAAATATTTGATTGCACACGATACCTCATGTATTTCTGCCCTATGATTGCTTCAAAGTTGCTTTGACATAAAAAAATCCTTTGAACATAAATATTTGATTGCACACGATACCTCATGTATTTCTGCCCTATGATTGCTTCAAAGTTGCTTTGACATAAAAAAATCCTTTGAACATAAATATTTGATTGCACACGATACCTCATGTATTTCTGCCCTATGATTGCTTCAAAGTTGCTTTGACATAAAAAAATCCTTCGAACATAAATATTTGATTGCACACGATACCTCATGTATTTCTGCCCTATGATTGCTTCAAAGTTGCTTTGACATAAAAAAATCCTTCGAACATAAATATTTGATTGCACACGATACCTCATGTATTTCTGCCCTATGATTGCTTCAAAGTTGCTTTGACATAAAAAAATCCTTTGAACATAAATATTTGATTGCACACGATACCTCATGTATTTCTGCCCTATGATTGCTTCAAAGTTGCTTTGACATAAAAAAATCCTTTGAACATAAATATTTGATTGCACACGATACCTCATGTATTTCTGCCCTATGATTGCTTCAAAGTTGCTTTGACATAAAAAAATCCTTCGAACATAAATATTTGATTGCACACGATACCTCATGTATTTCTGCCCTATGATTGCTTCAAAGTTGCTTTGACATAAAAAAATCCTTCGAACATAAATATTTGATTGCACACGATACCTCATGTATTTCTGCCCTATGATTGCTTCAAAGTTGCTTTGACATAATTGAAATTTTCCTCGTGTAGCTCAGCAGACATCTCATCAGAATAACTCATTGAATACCTACACGAGGGGCCTTCATCTAATCACTCCTCACTTGTATGGCTCAGGGGATATTTCTTGTTTGGTGTGAGTCAAGGGTATTTCTTCTGTCTGGATCGAGCAATAACTGAAAGTCATAAATAAATATGATTTAAAGGGGAGCATCACAGAATGTATCAAGTATACGTTGCTTAAAGGGGATTTTGAGCTAAGAAAGCAATGGATCAAAAATTATTGGATAAAAAAGTCTTCATATCCTGGGTGGAGTATATTTCATTTAGATGGCCAAAAGGAGTATTTCACAAGTTTCCATCAATAGTTATTGGATATGGCCTGTGGAATGAGCGTTTCTCATAAGTCAATACAAGTTGATCACATAATTGTTGCTTATATATATATACGATGATGATGATGATTGTTTGACTCTGAGAACAGAGATCTGGGAAGGTTTGTCATGTCTTTTTAGGTTCCAAGTCAGCAGGGCTTTAACATACAGGTCCTACCCTTGCTATTCAAAAATAGTGTTCATATAAATAGATATCATAGGCTAAAATGGTTTAAAGTGAAGAAGCAATTACCATCATGATTGACTGAGATGAGTTATGACAAAAAAACAACTAAAAAATTAAGACAAATAAAAATATTTACCAAAAATTAATAATCAAATAATAATAAAAACAAAATGAACTAGTATTCCAAGGGAAATTATGAATCACCACCGCCCATCAATGCTCAAGTTTTCACATAAATTTAGCATAAAATTAAATTGTAAATTGAAGCTTCCACTGAAAACAAACAATTTCACTACTCATTGAGGAGAGTATGGGTACATGCAAAATTTAAAGTTTCCACTCTGAATTGTAAGAACTGGGTGATGTGTAGATTACTTGGATAAATACGTATATATATAGTTGTCAGGACACATGAATAACTTAAACCCAGCAAAAGTGTTCAAACCGGTTTATTGTTGGTAGAGGTGATTGACAATAGCATTAGCATAAGCAGCCACATACATAACAGATGGGGTATTTGTGAAAAGGAGTTTTTTCACAAAATCCCCGTAACCAATGTCTTCTGGCACCATGTCTTGTTGGGGTGATCAATCAAAAAATTGGAAAAGGTAATGATCAGTGATTTAGTTACTTCTCTTGCCTTTGTTGGTTGCTAAAATATCCAAAGTTTCAAAAAGACAAGGTTGGATATAAAATAAGGGACCTATTTAGCATGAACTTACATTGAAAATTGAACCCCCAACTAAAACCTCATTTCGAAGCGGAATTTCCAGAAAAATAAAAAAACAAACATTTTCCTTACTTACTGAGTGAAATTTGTTTAAAATTTCAAGTTGTAACAATGAACGGTCAAGGCTGAGCAAAGTCCGGGTACAAAGATTCATGGATAGATGGATATATTGATACATGTAAATGTCAGAACGCATGAATAACCTGAACCCAATACCTAAACTGGTGTTGGGGGGGGGGGTGATTGAAAGAGAACGTTATAAGTTATGATGTTTTTAAACATTGTTGAAGATATTTCATAGATATTTTTGATAATGAGAACTTAATTGTAAGGGAAATATTTTGTTATTACTAAATCACGTCCTCTTTAGTGCAAAAACTTTCTGATTGACACAACATTCCATATTAACCATCCAAGATAATTTTGGGAAAGGAAAGATTCTTTGAGAAATTCAGCATTACAGAGTGCAAAAAACCTTAGGATATATGTGGAAGATTCCATTCCCCACAATGATTTTTGGTCAAAACTCTCATGAAAATTGAATGCCTGGAAGCTGAAAATTAAGAAGGCTGTAAATTAAGATTTTTTCTTTAATTGAGATTTTTCTTAATCAACTTTACGTTGAAGTGAATTTAAACAAACTTACATTAATACAGGATTAACTGTATATAGATCAACAATCACACACACACACACACACACATATATATGTATATATATATATATGTATATATATAGACATATATATATATATATATATATATATATATATATATATATATATATATACACTCATGCACATGCATAAATATATATATATTTATGAGAGTAAAATGACAATATTGGAAGACAAATGATTCTTTATTTCAATGTTTCGCTTTGTCCAGAAAATGAAGTACTACAAGAAACCGGATGTTTTATTCATAGTTGGTTGTCATGGGTAGCGATGGTAGTGTTCAGTTCTTACATCTGATAAAAGGTTAAATGCAGGGGTCTAAAAATTCAATCTCAGTCAATGTGAAATACTGAGTCTGGACACTTGCAATCCTGAATTCCCTTGTAACTTATATGAAATCTCAACAGCAGTCTTGAATTTGTCTGCCATGGATGATCTTACCATCATGGTCTTCCCTCTTTCCAGTTTTGTGCGGTTGTCCAGTCTTCTTTCTGGATTCTAGCATATTAGACTTCTCATTTTGGGTGATTATCCCGTAAAAAATGCTTTCAGATCCTCCAACATTGTTTACAGTTGCTGAAATTGGCATTCCAATCTTGTGGAGATCAACAATTTTTTTCTTAAAGCATTGTTTATTTCCTCTTAGGAGCAGCCATGTTGCTAGGGATGTTGGTTCTAATAATATGTAAACCTTGAAAAAGTCATTTATGATAAATATCGTCAATTTATCAAACACTTTCAACACTAGCCTATCAAAAACAGGAAAACTTGAGCACCATCAACTTTTGATCACCTTGAATAATGCAAAAAATATGATTTTATAGTGATTCAGGGCTTTTCTTTTTCTCGATTAAACTATAAATTCTACACAATATTCCTAGATAGTATTGTATGTTATCTAGGTTTCAGCTAAATCAATCAATTAATGTGATTAATAATAGCTATTCCTTATAATTAGCTTGCTACTATATTGTTAATCTATTCATTGTGATTTCACAAGATTATGATATTTATGAATACAGACAATTCTTACACACATGATTCAAACATTTTTTACCTCGTGCAAAAACAGGAGAAGTTTAATAAAAAAAGATGATAAAACAATCCTTATCTGTCGTCTACAATGGATTCTGATTAAATAAATAATTGCAGCCCAAAAATACAATCTAGGTATACGCAAGTACTCAATAATTGTAGAGACATTTTATTAGGAAATATATTTTGTCCTGCACTGGAGTTAACCAAGAAGCAAATCAAACAGACAACTATCTAAGTGAATAGCGTAATGAGCACCATGCAGGACTGAAACCCTCATCCATTTAGAAGCAGTCAACATGACTCTGCAGTAACAACTGAGCTAACAGCACTCTTGGTAAGCGCACTTAGACGTTGTTAATTCTGCTACTTGGTTGATTCCAGTGCCAGACAAAATAAGTTCCCTATTATAACATTCCTTCACTAACTATATTGTCAGACATAAACTGTCCAACCTAATGATATATAAACATACATGTATTTACATACATACACATATGCATGCACACACATGCGCGCCCACACACACACACACACACACACACACATGCATACACACACACATGTATATATATATATATATATATATATATATATATATATATATATATATATATATATATATATATATATATATATATATATAAAAACATTTGTGTGATTAGTAACTCAATAGAGCCCTTCTTGAAACCAACATCTTCTGGTAGCATGCCATTTTGGAGGTGATCAATTAAAGAACTGAGGAAAGGGATGATCAATAAACAAGTTACTTCTTTTGCCTTTCCTTGGGCTGGGATAACTAAAATAGTCTAAATATTAAAAAAAAGATATGTGAATGCTGCCAGAAACAAAGAGACCAATTTATTATAAACTTACACTGCAAATTGAACTGCCCACTAAAGATATAATGGTGGTGGTGGTGGTGGGGGGGTTAAAAAAAAACAAAAAAAAATTTTTCTGCACATATCAAAGAGTCAATGTTTAGATTTCCAGCCTCTAGCCCATTCTTTGTAATCTGTACATGTGATACATAGACGTATATACATAACCAGCCAGATCAGCTTAAATGCTCAAGAAATCTATGTTGATAATTTTGGTGACAGTTTTTGCTGAACCTTTCTAATATATATATATATATATATATATATATATATATATATATATATATATATATATATATATATATATATATATATATATATATATATATATATATATATATATATATATATTGATGGCAGTTCTTAAAGATAGGACAGAAAAAGAGGAGAGATTTTGCAAGTTGTAGAATGTCCACTAGTTGGATAGACTATATAATATTTGTCCCTTTTTGTCAGTAGCCAATACGAATCAGCCTTCCAGTTGTTTGGTTAATAAGAATAATATCCCTGTTTTGTTCTTCAGTCTCCCCTGAAGCAACCTGGAGCTAATGAAGAATTCTTTTTTTTTTTGTTTATTTTTCATTCCATTTTTCTTTTCTCTTTTTTTTTATTCCTTCGTTTGTCTGTCATATCTTTGTTTATTTTTTCAAATATGTTTTTTTTCTTTTTCTTTCTTTTCAGTTTATTTCAGTTTATTTTTGTTTGGTTTTAGATGATAGCAATAATGAATGCAAAAGCATTTTCTTCTATTTTACTTTACTGTCATTTTTTTTAATCATTTGTTGTTTTTTTTTCTCTCTTTTTTCTTTCAGGTGGACAAAGCGGCTTTCCTGAATTATTTGTAGATGTTATCATGTTTACCCAACTGGACTCGCATTGCATAAGCACCGGGCTGCATTTACTGCGCATAGTATGCATGTCGATGCAGCTCCAACAGTGGAATCGAAAGAAAAAATACAAATAAAAACTGATTATAGAAATAAACAGCATTAAGTGATTATAAAAGAGAAAACAAAAAACGTGAGAAAATGATTCCAAAGATTTGTTTATGTTACGTAATGGAGAAGTCATTTTTGATCAAAGAACCCCAGCAGTAGAAGTATTTCAATAAAGGTGTCAACTATCTTATTAACTGGGAGTGGTGGCGTATAGGAGTAGTATGGATGTGTGCGTGTGGGTGGGGAAGAGGCTATTGGAAAATGCTCCCGGCCCCAACAGAAGGGGTGCCCCTAAATCTTTTTGAAGATTTGTTCACCTACTGCATTTCTACCAACAAATCACACAATGTTGGAGGGGTCCCATGAAGAGCCGATGTCACCTTCCCTCCGGACCCTCAAATAACTATCAGTGGTAACCCCCCCCCCCGAAATGGTGGAAAGATCCAAATGGGCGGTTTTGAAAAAGAAAAAAGCGGGGTGGCTTCATAACCAAGGTGATGTTTCTAAACAAAATCTTCATGACAAAAGTTCCGAGTCACAGATACTCAAGTTACAAGACGTTCGGTCTACGAAGAATAAAATTAACCGTTTCATTTTATTTTTGGCCCGAAAAACCAGTACCTTTCTTTGTATCTAGAAGACGTGGTTAGGATTGGACAGATTGGACAGCAGACGCCATAGCTACGGGTGATCATCACATTTTCACATCTGCAAGGGTTTAGACTCTAGATAGGAATGATCACGGACACACCTATGGCTATTAACAAAGAAACCATTCAATCACACATGAATTTTTTTTCCTTCCATCTTATAGAAACATAGTCATTTATCGTAGGGGACTCTAGTCATATGGTATTTTGTGATTTATTTATCAACAAATTCTGTTATTTCATGTCAACATCATCCTTAGTCTTTTATTGTCTATCATTGAAAATAGACCTTCCCCAGGATTCGCTAGACCTCACAATTGTGCGTGTCGCGGAGCCAATAGTTTCTGAACCTGTCCAGATTGTCTTGCCATCTCATATTCTGCCGGCTCCAGATCCACACTTAATCTCTACAGATCCATGTTCTGAGTCGTGATGTCCATCTGTTGTCTGCCATTCTTGCAACGTGGCCATTTGAGTTTTCAAATGGTTTTTATGTGTCTCAGACTCATATTTTCCCCCTAATGTACCGTGCTGTCTTGTTGTCTCTCTGCATGATGTTGAGCACGATTCTCTCATGAGCAAATTGTATGCTTCTCAGTTTGCAAGTCAATATCTTGGTTAAGTTCCATGTTTAAGCTCTATAAATGACTATCAGGAGGATGCGTTTTAGAACTGATGGGAACTTCTTGTTCATGAAGGGTGAGCTTGCTCTACAAAAGGCTTGCCACCCTAGTGTGATTCTTTGCTTGATTTCTTCTTCTTTCGAGAATTTCATGGAGACTCGTTGTGGTCTACTTTGTCTAGCTTTGCGTTTCCGATTTTGATTGTTGTTTGTTGTATATGACCAGTTATTATTTAGCCATGAGAACGAAATATTTAGCCTACATTAGTTTTCCTTTTAAATTGGACAAATAAAGATTTGGGAGCAATTGGTATGAACCATTCTAGCTAATAACGACGTATCTGCAAGTTAATAGTATTTATTCTTTCAATGGTATCTCAGTGAAATGAGATGGATGTATTGCAAATGATAAAAATTCGATGTCTTTGAAAAATGATGCAAACCAAATGCTTTCCAGTCAAGCATGAGAACATTACTGTATTTGTGTACGATGCGATCTCGTGCGTAATGCAACTCTATTTTTTGCACATGAATATATTTTGTTTTTTGAGTATCACTACGCAAGTTGTGAAACAATTAGTTTTCAGTTTGTGTCTTACCGTTGAGGCGATCTCAGAAGACTGCGTAACCCAGGGATTGAATATCTTCGGCCACTCAAGATCAGTTGAAAAAAGGGGATTTTTGCCATAAAAGAGTATTCACTCTTTAGCCATAAATGTATGGTGGTTATTTGACAAGTAAATTCACATTGCGAGCCATTCTTTACCCAAGCAAAACAGTTTTTCACGCAGCTTGGTCGTTTATGATAGAAGCAGTGGTGTAGTCCTAGAAAAGTGAGGGAAAGAAGGGTTTTCAGGTTCAGAGAAACATCCAGCTTTACACCAGACAGTCTAGCTTTTGAATACTCTACGCTCCGCTCGGGATTAGACTAAAATACTTTTTCAAATTACCTCAGGAATAGTTTACTGTGAGCGGTAAGGCCAACGTCAACTACATTTTAAAAATACGTAAAAGGTTGATTATTGCTAATTTTATTATACATTGTTGTTGCTGTCAACACAGTATTGAAGAGCCACAGTGTAGGGTCACGTTGAAAACAAATAGTGGAGTGGCCCTCACCCACTTGTTGACAACGTGACTCTAATTCGGAAAACACTTTCTTTCATTTGAAATTTCCCCCCCAAATACCTATTCGTACATAAATGTGATATTTGACAAATCATCAATTTTTTTTAGTATTTCCTCAAATATTTTGAAATTCAGCCAATTTCAGAGATATTTTGAGGCAACACACTCATATTTGTGGATATATATATAGTATCTTTTCTTATCGGTGAGTTGTTCGAATAGATGATTTTAGCAGTATATAAATAGTTAGGGAAGGCATCATTCCTAAATGTAAGGGAACACTGTCCCCCTGCGTTCTCGCCAGGATCTCCCTGGCGAGGGAGCTAGCTTACTCGACAGAGGGGCAAGGCAATGCAGCGCTCAGATGGGCCTGGGGTCCAAGGGCATGCTCCCCAGTTTAAATTCACAGGTGCTAACATTACTATCAATTTTTTTTTTTTTACTTCAATGTTAATTTTATCGAACATGACAATGAAGAGAAATAATCGATTAATCTAATCACCCCGGTACCTGTTATGAAAAATGGTAGCACTATTTTTGCTCTACTCTAAAGTGTGTCAAACTCCATACTATTGACATGTCCAAGAGTATCCAGGCCCACGATGCGTTTCTGAAAGTGGTGGTACACCGGGGTAGTGCTTCCCGAGGCGCCCTCGTAGTTAGTGCTTTTAAAAAAATGGACACCGTTAGAATGCCGGAAATGCATTTTAGGAACACTATTTTATTATGTTTTGACATTCACTAATACCAGAAATCAGAAGTATTTCCATGAGTGCTAATATAATAAAAAATTTTCTTAGGTGATATCAAAATATAGCACAAAAAGGGCTCTATCCCACAATTTTTCTGTATTATAAGATTTCCCCTCGCTTTTGAAATCAGAGAGTATTTCCGGCTTTGCAGTTTTGTATATCATGGTGAAAAAGACATACAAAGACCATGCACGAGGTCCTGAATGAGTTCACATAAACCTCACTGCGAAAGGCCTTCGTTTACTGAAATTATTAAGAATATTTGTAAATATTCTTGGAAATATAAAGTAAATGGAAGTAAAACTGGAAACTGTCTGTTAACGCCAGGAGAGGTAATTGTAATTCAAATATAACTAAGATAATCCTCTAAATGCTAGGTCTACATCAACTAATGAGAGGAAATACGAGACCACAATAACCAAATAAAGAATAATGGTCGTGGTGCACAATCTAAGCATTACTACTACAACTACTACTACTATTTTTGGTGATATCAGGAGTTTTTACAAATCACACAGCAATCGTCCCTAAAATGAATAAATTTTTATGTATTTTTTAGAAATTACCAGATAGATTTTTTGGTTTTTTTCCCCCCGGGAAGGCAGCCCATATTATGTCTTATTCCATGGTTATCACTAACAAGTCAGCAGGTTATGGTTAACATTTTTATTAAGAACAGCAATGCTACATACATATATACGTACTATAAAAGAGATTGATGTGAACTGTTCTGTCGCAGATGGTCTCCTATTTATGAGCCGGCTACCTCCTCTCCGGGTAATAGTTATATGATTAGCCAATCACAAGAGTTGCCAATTTAGCGTTTTTTACGCAAAATTCGGTGCATTTTTAGCAGCACTTTTCTGAGACAATCTTTAGTGCTATCTTCCTACAACTCTAGTGAAGCTGATTTTTAGCTAATTTCCAGCTAATAAAATTGACCTTCAGAAGCGCGTTTGGGCGTTTTTTTTTAACTCTTTTTCGATGTCGATTTAGCGCGAAAAATCTTCTTGCAACATAGGTTTCACGATTGGGACTATATAGCGGTTACTTTGTTGATACTAGTAAACAAATTTACCAAAATATAACACTTGCTAATAATACAAACCCATTGTTTTAGCTCCTGATTCAGATACAAAATTACACGAATACGGAAGTTCTTTCAAAAACTATTGAATAGCCTGTAGATTATTTTGGGTAAGATAAGTGTTTTTTTTCTAGTGAAAAATAGTTGATTCATTTTTGAAATCCGGTTCAATGGTCATAAATATTGATTGTCTCTTAGATTAAAATGGCACCAGTCTAGGCGGTTAACGAACAGACACAATAATAGCAGTTGATCAAAGCCGTTGATTTTTGGATAATGAATCAAGAATCTTTTTTTTCTGGAACCTAAATAAATTTTATTTTAAGCACTTTGTGTGCAACTGGTAGATGCTAGACAGACTGTGTGCTGATACCTATCCCATGAGATAAGGTACCGGTCTACTGAATTTCAGACATAGAATATAAGTCCTATATGTCTGACAACAAAGCCTGGAGAACAAAATACTGGAAATAAATTATTAATTACCATATTATGCTAGCAGAGTACCCGTCAAAATTGATAGGATTATCAATGTATTGATCAGCACTTCTGCTTAGGATTGAAGTGCTGCACCCTGGCACTTGTGCCTGAGAACAGTGTACTATCTGTGCGCACATTGAAGACTGTTGCACGCGTATATATATATATATATATATATATATATATATATATATATATGTGTGTGTGTGTGTGTGTGTGTGTGTGTGTGTGTGTGTGTGTGTGTGTGTGTGTGTGGATACACACTGCATTTTATATCTCTGGATTAATAAATTTGGTTATAGATACGGCCAATCTCATACGATCATCGTATAGTCTAGTCTGTATCTAGATGGGCGACCAAGTTGATATGCTATAAACAGCATAGAATCATGTAAAGGGACTCTCATAACGATCGCCCTCGGAGGAGACCGATAGAAGCACTAACCGAGGCCAAAGCGCCCCCAACCCTCTGACTGAACTGGCTGCGAAAGACTAGAAATGAATGACTGAAACTTGGTCACATTATCAACAAAATGACTGCAGAATATATTGCAGGGAGCAAATGTAGCATTACGACTTGTGGTAATGCATGCTCTTCTTTAGTTTCCTTTCGGGAAGAAACTACAAAACGCCGAGTGAATTTTTTTTCTCTGCGTAGAAATAAAACCTATAAAGATTTATGACTCAAATTCATTTTATGCTTTGCTGCCAAACTCAAGTGATTCCTGGAAATAGCTAAATCTGCTGATTTCCACACATAAGAATTTCAAAATATGCTCATTAAACGAACAGAATAAATACTGTACTGAACTAATACCAAACTGAGCAAATATTGTACACTGTAAATACACTGTTTTATCTACCATTTTGTTTTTTTTAATATTCAAGATTGATTTATTGTTGGTCATGGCGTTCAAATCCTCAAATCTCTTTGGTGAAGTTTATTACAGCTATAACATCAATATTCCTAGAAAATCGGTTCAAGCACCTCTTTTAGTCCATACGAAATTAGGAAAGAATTGTGTCTGCCACACTCAGCGGTGGAATTGGGTTGGGTGAATGCATGGGTGCGGCGCATACCTACGTCTCAATTTCCAAGTTCTTAGTATGTTCATGTCAACTAATGAAGACACTACCGTTTACTTAGTTTCCCAAACCAGGCTCCACTATATATTAAGTTCCTAAAACCCATTTCCATCACCGGTCACATTAATTTTATGTAGAGAAGACTGAGGCTGTGGGTGAATTCGGAGTAATTTTGTTGAACTATAGATATGCAACTCTTGTAAAAGCTTCTGGAGATGTTTTAACTACTTGCGGTGGCATCCCGTGACGTCCCTATGGTTTGCATTACTCGGGGCGGTAACTCGATGTTTCACCCCACACTCTTCCCAGGGTATCTAGAACTTTGGGTATCTTTTTTCTCTACAGGTGTACGTGCCTCAAAAGATACATGAATTTTACTTTTGTGTAAAATCCGAGGGATTAATCTCTCATGGATGTTCCTGTCTGGTAAAAATGCTTCCCAGGTGGTTTAAATGTATAAGACGAGCGAGGATCATACTTTTAGTAATAGCTAGTTTGTCTTTTTTCCTTCAATACGTAACTGAAAAACATGGATATATTCATTCCTAAATTTTAAAACTATTACTCCAAGAGTCCTAATTTTGCTTTTGCTTTTCATTGCACTACGTAAACTGTCTCACAAAAACCAAATATGTTAGAAACCCAAAAAGGTTTTTAGTCAGTGTAGGAGCATTGAAAGTTATTTCCGACATGATTGTTGCGCATGGCCTTCGTTTTGCTGAAGTTCATGTGCAGGCCAATTTTCTTTCTTTCTTCATTTAGTTCATCTAGCATTAGTTGGAGGTCATGTAAGTTTTCTGCGAAAAGGGCGATGTCCCCTGTGCAACAATTACGCCGGAAATAAGAACACGACGATCAAAATCAAAAACGCAAAACTGGAGAAAGCATACCACTACATCTACCTTGGACAACGAATCTCCATGAAACCATCAGAAAAAGAAGAAATCAAGCGAAGAATCACTCTAGGATGGCAAGCCTTCGGTACAGCAAGCTCAACTTTCAAAAACAGGAAGATTCCATTATTCTTAAAAAGAAGGGTATACAACCAGTACACCCTCCCGATAGTCACCTATGGAGCTAAAACATTGATCCTAATCGAAAGAGACTGACCTGCAGACTTGGAGCATGCAATGTGCACACGAAAAATCATGAACTTCACATGGAGAGATCACAAGACAGCAAAGTATATCAGTGAGAAAACAGGAATCTGAGACATAGAATCCATGAGAAAGCTCAAATGGCAATGGGCTGGTCATGTTGCAAGAATGGCAGTGAACCGATGGACATGAAGTCTCACAACATGGATCGCTAGTGATCACATACTCAACCGAGGCCGGCAGAATACTAGATGGAGAGACGAACTGGACAAATTCAGAAATTGGCCTTGTGTGGTGAATCTTGGGGAATTTCTATGTCCAACGATTATCGATAAAAACTGATGATGAATAATTATGATTATAAATTATACTCTAATATGGACCAGTTTTCTGCGTACCTCAAAATATACAAAGACAGCACCTTTTTGGCTCCTGTTCACCGTTGAATAATCATTAATACTTGGGTTTCTGCGCAGTTTTTTTAATGAAATATTTACCTCTCATAAAATACTAACTTCAATCCATGTTCATAAATCTTAGGAGCGGTTACATGAAAAACGGTATTTACAGCCCCCAGTTGCAACAGAGTATGAAGAATTGCAATTAGTGGCAATTTTCCAAAGAGCGATAAACACGGTGAATAGGAAACAACGATCAGTATTGGATTTAATGTTATTTTTAAAAAATTATCGAGCCATGATTATCTTTTGATGTACCATGTTTTTAGGTACATAGTGAACTATTGCTTTTACAAAGTTCGTCTCAAACAGACACATGGACCATAACGATCTTTCTTCTTATTTACCGAACAAAGTTTGATAAGTGCTATGAACACGTGGACCATAAACAAGTTAACATTATGGTAATTTCGTGGCCTAGCCGTTTGTGGCCTTTGGATCAATATCAGAGCGTAGTATCTGTTTGCAGGACACGCCTTACCGAAGCCCAGGACTGCTAAGCGTAAGAGGTGTAAGGATTTGTCCTTTAGCCTCAAAAAATTACTCAGCCCGTCTCGGGAGAGCAGTACGCCCTGAGTCTGTACTGTCCCGTTGCACTAAAAGGGATGGTTCCAGCTTGCTCTGACGCCTTTGCAACACTAGTTATGGGGACTGGAACAATCTTTCTTTGCTCTCCTATAAACGGAACCTCACATTAAAAACGGCCTTGTGTCTCGTCTCACCCTTGTGAGGTGATGAGATAATAGGAAAGTCAAGTAATTTGATTTCACTAAATCATTTCTAATCATTATAACTCTTCATTACTCTTTTTTTATTCATTTCTAATTCATTAATTATCATTACACTTTTTATTAGAATAAATTATTGTTTGTTTTGTAATTAGATTATTGTATGTTTCGTATGTTTTACGGGATGGAGTTGCTAGCCTCACATCCACCTCCGACTCCTTTAATCAGGTTTGGGACCAGCAATAATTGAATTAAAAGTTGACCATCTCCTAGACTGGTTGTCAACTAAGACAGAAGAGCCCAGTACGGCTGGTAATTTACACATAGCTGGGGGTGGGGGTAAGGGATGGCTTCGTGCGTTTCCCAGAGAAAGTGAAAAAGAGTTTGGTGATAAAAAGCGACTGAAATTATGATGTAAAGAACACTTGTCAAAAATCATTAGTAATTGGTAATGTGTCAGGTGAAAAGAAATGTGAAAAATCATCTCTATTAATATTACAAGTTGTGTGAGGCGGTCGACAAAGATAAGAAATAGCTTTACGGTTGAATTTCAATAACTACAGCCGGAAGGCTACATGGTCTATTTGATAAGGCAGCTGTCGCTTTGACAGATGTCTTACGGGAAAATAATAGTATTTCAAGTCTCGCCGGGGGCTTATTCGTTATTTCTAATCCCTTTTGCTTACTAACGGCCGTAGAATGAGAGCTGTAATAAAAAATAAAATATTTAAAAAAAAAACACTGAAATTGGGATAGAAGAAATGCTAGTTGAAAAATTGAGAATAATCCCCTACCAAACTCTTTCATTTCTCTGCTGGAGCATTGGATAAAAGTTAACATTCGAACCCTTAAGTGAATTCGAAGATACTGGCAGTTGTTGGTCGTTTCAGCCACGGACTTTTCGGTCACTGGCAAACTGATGGCAGATATTTCGACTTCAGACGTTTCGGCCTCGTTTCGTGAAAAAGTGAAAATGACTCAATGTATTCATGTTTTTCTTTCATGGATTCCCTTTTCAATTTTTTTCCCCATTTCTGATATCGAGTGTTCGCGTGTGTGAACTTTTCTAATTTCTCAGACATCTTGTTGAAAACGAATCTTATTCATCATTAATGAAAGATAAGAATAGATAACAATATTTAGCTACAGAAAGCTTAAAAACAGTGATTAATTAAATACTAATAATAACATCATACAGCTCTCAAAGAAGATCAAACTGAACTTCATTCAAATTTATGTTCACTTTACCGTCAACCAAAGAGGATGTAGACAACTTTTGAGGCAACTTGAACTCCACATTCCACGTTACAGAAAATACCTCAACATAATAAAGGGAGACTTCAGTGCTCAAGTTGGACAAGGTAATGAAAATTGTATCAGAAAGTTCAGAAACAAAATACGAAACGAAAGAAATTAAGATCTTGTTAACTTTGCTATAGCAAACTTGTTCAAGAAAAAAAGCAGTTGAAAATAGAGCTGGATGAGCCCCAATCACGGGACCAAAAAACGAAATAGGCTACATCCCAGTACATGAGTGACACTGTCAAAGATATCCAGGTCCTGAATCAAGTCAATTTAGGAAGTTACCGCTGAATGTTGAGATGTAAATTCAAATGAAAGAGAGAATGCAATGTTGTCGACTAGACAGTAACCATTAGACGCACACATGATCCTTCCAGCTCGAAGTGAAAAACATGTATGGACAGCTCACAGAGCTAGAAGTGAGCAACGACATAGACATCTACAAGCCCTACAACAGAATAACAATCACTCTGGTCGCCAGTATGTTTAATCCTGGAAACAAACAAAGCTTCAATAAACTCTCAGAAGAAACCAGGAATATAATGGGAAAACACAGAATCCTCAAATCATCGACATCAAGAAGAGAAAAGATTGAAGCAATTTAACTAAATAAAAACACCCAAAGAAAAAAAAATGAAGAGAAGACAGCAGGAGATACACTACAGCAGTCATTCAGAAAATGTTCGAAAAAGGTATGATTTATCAAAACAATCAACAGAACTCTTTGTCAAATAACTTATGAACTATGATAAAATGGAGACATAACGACGGATAGGGACCAAATTGTTGAATGCGCTCAAAGATTCTACCTGTTTAAAGACTTCCAAGAAGGTGAGGGAAGCCACCAAGTAGTCCAAAAAGCAAACGCACCTGGACCAGATAACATCATTATCAACTACTTTTTAAAAGCTGGTAAACTAGTCCAAATATCCAACGAATGCCTCTTAGTAAAGTCGCTTGGAACAACGCAATCATCATGCTACCACCCATAAAACATAACGTCTCTGAAGAGACAACCCCTTATGGAGTGTGACGGAGTCCTTACTTTTGTTTTATGCATTGGTTTAGCGATCCTTACAAATCATAAGTTTAGTCGTTACAAGCTTTTATGACCCCTATCCTTGACAGAATACGTCTACTTTCACAGGGAAATATTTCTACACTTTTTGCTCATACTCGTAACCGAACCCAGGCTTCTCTGCCTGTGGGGCAGATGTGCTAACCAGTATACCATCTGAACGGTGGTAAAGAGGGATCCAAATGATTTAAGTAACTACAGACCAACCAGCCTTCTTAAATGCATGTACAATTTTTTCAAAAGTGATTATCAACTGAATTACCAAAGCATTAGATAAAAATCAACCACAGGAACAGGCTGGCTTTATAAGGAGATACTTGACCATCACCAATCGATGAATCAAATAAAAAAATGAAAGCTACAGAATGAAAAATGCAGCACCATGTTGACTTCAAGGAAGCTTTCGACTCAATAGAAATCCCCAGGGTCATCGATACATTTATACAACAAAGAGTAGACTTGCAAGATATATACCGACAGCAATTCCTTCGCCAGGTTACATAGAGACTCAGGGCCCTTCTATCTCGAAAAAGGAGTACGACAAGGCGACACCAACTCACCCAAACTCTTCACAGCCTACCTCGAAATGATCTTCTGAAATTTAGGCTGCACAGATAAGGAATCAGTATTCTCCGATGACATTATCTTCTTTGTCAAGAACTTTCCTGAATTCCAGATAATGTCAGATGAACCGAATGAAGGAAGCAAGAAAGTAGGTCATCATATGAACTTCTTTAAAAGCAATATAATGTACAACGATATGTTGGGGACAAAGACACAACGAAGAGAATAGGAGACACTGAGCTAAAAATGGACACCAACTCATTTACCTTGGACAAGAACCTCTATTTGTTCTTTGAGAGAAGAAGCAGTCAAACGAAGGATCACCCTAGGTTGACAAATTTTCGGCAGAGCACACTCTATATTCAAAAACAGATTACTTGTGAGAACGAGAGTCCACAACCAATGCGTTCTCCAATAGTCATCTATGGAGCTGAAACATGGAAGATAGCCAAGAGGCTGGGCCTCAAACTAAGGACCATGCAATGTGCACAAGGGAGAATCATGCGTAACATCATATGGAAAGACAACAAGCCAGCACCATTTATTGAATAAAAAAGAAGCCAGAAATATAAAATCTATTAGAAAACCCTTATGGCAATGGGCAGCCCATGTTTCGAGAATGTCAGACAACCACTCAACATCACGACTCACAACGTGGATCCCAAGTGATCATATGCGAAATTGAGAACGACAAAAAATAAGATGGCGTACAATATCATGGGTCTATTTAATTTCAAATTACATTAAGCTAGTCATCTTTGCCCTTTAAAACAGCACAATACCGGAACGTCCGTGATCGAAATATGTGCGAACGAAACGTCCGGCCGAGAATCAAAAGAAAAAAAAAATCTACACTGACTAAAGATCATCATTAACTGCTAATTATTGTTCTATGATTTGTCAACATGAATGATTGAATTCGAAACTCCCAATGAGATCTATGTCTCAAACAAATTTCCTATAACACTGTACCTGGATTAATCAATTGTTTTAGGACAGCTTTCCAAGCTTTTTGAATTGGCGATGCACTTAAAAGTAAAATGGTTTGCGATTCTTTACTTGAATTTCGTTTGCCAAGCTAAATGTAAAACGTGACCCCAGTCGCTCAACTGACCCAGGAAAAGTATCTTTTATAAGATATACAAAACTAGCATTCAAAGGGAAACTACGAATCATCGTTACCCATGTATACCTCTTTTTATCTCGTGAATTAAGCCGTGGTGGTAGGAAAATTAATTTACCTTGAAGAAAATACTACTGATATGGTTTGAACCGTAAATCCATTATTAGAAAAATACGTCTGGTCAGTCATTCAGTTGAAATCGGTACGTGACCAATGTCTTTAGGCAGCGTGCCGGGTTGGAGTAATCAGTTGAAAAATTGGAAAAAAAAGGGGTGATCAATGAATAAATTACTTTTAACTTTTTATCGAGCAGTGATCACTAAAGAGTTTAGATTTTCGAAAAACAATCGTGAACGCTACTGGACACATACTTGGAGACCACTCCTCCATAAACTTGAACACTCCATTAAAAACCTGTTTAGGTGGGGAATTCTCAAAAAACAAAAAAAGAGTTTTCTGCACTAATCACTCATACCGGGAATCGAAGCGTGTGCGAAATTTCTGAACAGATAAGGCTTGGCGAAATTCGGATAGATACATAGATGCATATAAAAGTTAGAATACATGGATGACCTAAATTCAGCAACAGTATTCAAACCAGTGTTGTGGGTAGCGGTGATTAATTATACTCGATTTCTCGACTCACCGAGAGATTATCAGCGACACATGAAAGTGTCGCGACACAGTTTGGAACGGTCTGTTTTGGGGCATATATATATATATATATATATATATATATATATATATATATATATATATATATATATATATATATACCAGTTCTTGTGACTCCATAAAATGTTTGATTTGTAACTTATTAAACAGAACTGGAATCAGCCAGATTTATGATCCTCGTTCTTCTTCTTTGCTTTCTCTAATAAAATATGTACTGAGGAGCCAGAATAAATTCATTTCGGGTTGAAGCAAGTGATGTTCTATACGAAAAAAAAGTACAAGTATTTGAATGAAAAACACTAAACCGGTAGTTTTTACGGCCAACAGATTACCATGGCACCAGCGCCGAGATCATAAAATCCCTGCAAGAAATACTTAATACTTTCTCAATTAGTCCACTTAAAAAGAACATTATTACTACATTGAGGCATGTGGTGTTTGCCGGCATGGTTCTCCTGCCACCCGTCTATCTACCCGCCAGTTTAGTTCCAAATTATTGACGTTTAAGGCGACTGATACAAACGAGGCCATTCTAATAGTCTGTGTATTAATAACCACACAAAATGATCCCACACTCTTTTCAGTTGTCCCAAATTGAGACAGTAATTAAACCAATAAAAAAAGGGAAGAAAAGTGATGAAAGCAATTTTTGAAATAATGGGTGGTGGATTAGAATATCTTCGAAGAAAGAAAGGAAGAAAGAGAGACAGACAGACAGAAAGAAAGGAAAGAAAGAAGGGAAAGGAGGAGTCAATCTTTCAGAAGAGAGAAGTGGCTTCTGACCAGCCTCGAGAGTTCGTTCATAATGGACGATGCCTTAACAATTTCGGTCAAAGGAAGCATTTTATAAAATCTCCCACATAAATTTATGAAGTTGTTTCTCTGCTTTACGCTATTTCTGCTGACGAAAGATTTTTATAGGAACGCTTCACTTTCGTATGGCGAGGGAGAACTGTAACCCTGTATCATTTTGAAAACTTTTCTGGCTGTAACGGTCAAGGTATTATTCATGTAAAAGGTATGGGATGCTCGAGTCTCATGGACAGCTACCCTTTCATTCCGAATACGCCGTTTACTTAACCAGCTGAAGACTGAATCAGCTTATAATGTAGAGATAGGAAAAAAGAAAAAATAAGATGAAAAAGTGATCAAAGATTACACAAATTTTAGAATATTATTTTCGTAATTTTTGCCTTAATTCCTGACCACTGATAATCCCTTTTTTCTCATCTTTAATGCACAACACATACACACACGGTGTGCCGAAATTTGTTAATCCAAATTTCAGGTAAAACATTGCAAAATCCGGTTCTCAATCATCAAATTTATTTTCTGTCGCCAAGCATAAGTCTACAAAGTTCAACAATAGATCTGAGAGTTGTTTGATGAATCTGGAAAGAATGGCATTCTGAAGACTTTCGCATCAACTTACGATGATAAAATAATCAGAAAACGTATGCGATGTGCGAAGTTTTATGATGGACAACAGTGGAGACAGGCCTCTCAGACACAGCACGTGAATAATTCCGTTGCAATGTTTTTCTACCTGTCATTGATCAGGTGTGTAATGCCTTGAGTAAACGAATGGAGGCTCACTCAGAACTGAATACAAAATACAGGTTATTGAAAAATCTTTAGAAACTGAAGGATGAAGAATCGCAACAGGTTGCACATCATCTGATATTTTGCTATCCCAAGGATCTTGAGGCCAGCTTTGCAGATGAATTGATTCAGTTCAAAGAGTATATGAAACTTGATGTAAATGCAATTGGTACTGCCACTGAAAGTAGTTTTGAACTTCGTATGTTAAAGGAAATTGTGGCAAACAACCTCTCTTCAGTTTTTCCAATTTACGCATTTCCTTTCAAATGTACATTTGCCTTATGGTATTCAACTGCAGCCGAGAGATAATTTTCTGCTCTAAATCGGATCAAAAACTACTTTAGGTTAGGAATGAAAAACAAAAAGTTGAACCACTTCTCACTGATGCACATCGAGTAGGAACATTTGCGTAAAATTAACTATCAGGATATTATTAATGATTACCCTCACAAAAAATATCGTTAATTAAAATTTTAAATTTTATTTTTCTATTATTAATATGGATTGGATATTTAGAGAACGCGTTTGTGGCGGAAGTGCCGCCATTTTAATCTTAATTAGTTTTAGTTTTTATGTGTTAAAAAAACAAAATTTCTCAGTTTTTTTTTTAAATTTGATTTTTCTTTCTAATACCTTTTTATTCTTACGGATCTCGTTTTTCCGAAATACAGAAATGCCTTTGTTTGATTAATTATTTTTTACTTTATCTTTTGCAAATTCTTTTGATCCTTAAGACTGCTGGACCATAGGCTCCAGCCTATCGAACTAATAGCGCTATCCACCACAGACCGTGTGTACTATTCCATCTTTTTACTCACTGACAGAGTTTGCTGCAGGATGATTAGAGTTAATAGAAGTTCTGATGTATTAGATGAATCCTTCATCCATCCCGGTTTATAGAAACATAATGATAAATAAACTTCATCTTGGAATCTCCAAAACAACTTGAGAATGTAACTTTTTCTATCAATGTCGACATGGAATGACTGTACAGAAAATAAATGCACGCTTATTGGGCAATGTTTGTAATGAAATTCTCGTAGCAGAGTTATAAACTGATTTTTTTTTAAATCATTGAATTACGAGTAAGAAACTAATATGAATATAGGTCCAGTAAGTAACTCAATAGAAACCGTCATGTAACCTTCGTCTTCTGACAGTGTGCAATGTTGGGGTGATCAATGAGTGATTGATCAGAGAAAAAATGGAAAAACAATAATCAATGAATAAGTTACTTCCCTCGCCTTTTGTTGGGCACTGATCACTGAAAAGTCAGAATTTTCAACAAAAAAACTAAACTAAAAACGCAAAGTAAGGGACCAATTCAGCATAGACTTACAGAGCAAATTGAACCCCACTAAAAATCTAGGGGGGGGGGCAAAAGACATTTTTGTTTTTTCGACTTTTGATAAGAAGTGAATGTTTAAATTATCGAATCTCAAGCTCCATAAATTGATCAGAAAACATTCTTATCCCAGTACAAATACTCAATTCAAACCCACCTGGAGCATGCAAGTTGAAACTAGGCACTAACCTAACCAAGGGACAGACCCGAAAATTGAGAACCATGCAACGTGCACATGAAAGAATAATGCTGGGCCTCACATGGAGAGATCGCAAGACAGCACAGTACATCTGAGAAAAGACAAGAGTCAGGGACATCATAGAATCCATTAAAAATCTCAAATGGCGGTGGGCTGGCCATGTTGCAAGAATGGCAGACAATCGATGGACGTCGTGACTCACAACATGGATCCCCCGAGACCACATACGCAACCGAGGCCGGCAAAGTGTTAGATGGAGGGACGAACTGGACAAGTTCAGGAAGTACTGGCTCCGTGACGCCCATGATAGGGAAGTGTAGCAAATCCTGGGGAAGGTCTATGTCCAACGACGGACGCTAAAAGACTGATGATGATGATGATGATGATGATGATGATGATGATGATGATGATGATACAAAACAAAACATTGAATTCATTGAAGAGGTTTAATGGAGAGCAACGAAGCAAGTACCTTGGAAGGCAAATATAACTTATGAAGAAGGTCTCGAAGAGGGTCTCCGTAAACTGAAGCTACCAACTCTTTGATATAAAAGAATAAGGGGAGACATGGTAGAAATGTATAGGATCATGGACAGAAATTATTCATTTTTCATAGAAAATTTTGATGAAAATACACGAAGAACGGGCAACAGGGAGAATAACCTGAAAATGTACCAACAAAGAACCAGGTTGGATGTACGAAAATATACTTTCAATGTCCACATAGTATGGATATGGGATAGTCTACCTAATGGAATAATGTGTTCCAAAATTGTGAACTCATTCAAAAACAGACGGTATATAATGGAATAAACAGGAGATTCTATACAACTACATCGTGAACATTTTGAAATCATGTGAAAATCTAAAATGATTATTGGAGAAGAGGATTTATCATGAAGCTTGTTCAAGAACGTATCACTAAGCCAATCTATAAAAGCGTGAAAATCAAGTTCACAGTTTATTAGAACAATCCAATGAGACCCACTAGAATGTTTCAATGAATCCGTAGCAGAAGTTTTCACTATGTAGTGTCGAGACTTACTGACACCTGGAGAGAGTTTTTATATCTTAATTTCAAGAGGAGCTGAGGGCACTACTGCTCTGGCAGCAGCATCAAGAAATCGAACTATATTATATCTAGAATAAGAGAGAAAATGACCTTTAGTATAACATTTTCTTGTTTATTCCCGTAGACTTCTTATGGGGCATAGAGCTGCAACCACTTGCCGAGTCGCTAAGCGAAGCTGTAGTTTTTTTGTAAGGTGTTTTAGATGGACCGCCTCACAAGACTTCTCATGCCAGTAACCGTTGCACCGCTCTGCACCTCTTACAAACTCAAATTCAGATTGGACAAATTGACGTTTCCCTGTGTCAAAGACTGGACAGTGGACACCTTGTATGATGATGAGTATATTGCTGTACGTATCAACTGTATCAACCAATATTAATAAAGAACGACAGAGACCGAGGCAGAGAGAGAGAGAGAGAGAGAGAGAGAGAGAGGCTGGGGTTGTGTAGAGATGATCGAAGGTAACGGAAAGAAAGGACAGCAAAATTAGGCGTGAATCGTAAGAACATGAAGGATGGTGCAACGGCGAGGAAACCGGAGGATCAAAGTTGGATATCAAGTATCAAAGGAGCGAAAAGGGGAGATAAGAAATTGAAGAGAGAAGGATCAAAAGAGAAACGTATAGTCATAACCAATAAACAAGACCAAATGTCGCAAACACGTATTCAGAAGACATTCATTTAAATCATAAAAAGCGGAAATTCAGCGATGGGCTTATAATATCATACGGCGATATCTATCTATCTCTCTCACTTTGTGCATGTATGTATGAGTGTGTCAGTGGTGGAAGTGGTGGGAATACTCGGGTTTATGACGTATACCTACTTCTCGATTTCCAGGTTTGTCGCATGCCCAATGTCTACAAATGGATACATCACCGTAAACCTAGTTCACGAAACCCATATACCTAGTTTCCCTAAACCCAGCCTTACCATATACCTGATTCCGAAAACCCATTTCCATCACATTGTGGAAATAAATCACACGTCCCTTCAGATCGGAAGAGAGTTCTTCCCCAGGAGAAGCCATTACCGAAATAAACGTCTATACTCTGAAAACCGGCATGTGACTATTCGGTCCTGACGTCAGGCATCATCTTGCCGATTTGGGGACTGACGTTTTAGCATTAGCAAAAGAGTAAAAATGAAAATAACCAAAAAAGCCTTAAAAGTGTAAATTCAACTTTATTGAAAAAAAAAAATTGTCCATCTCTAAGACAGGTTGCCAACCAAGGCTTAAAAGCCTAGTCTGTTGTTTTACCTCCATGGGTGAAGGGGGAGGGAGGGGAAGAGATGCATTCATTGTGCAAGGGCATTATGCGGAGAGAACTCAAACTATCTCAGTCGGAATTTTAACTCAACTTACCGATTCCGTGCTGAGTAACCTTCACGCGAATAAAGTTAGTGAGAAGTGCTCAGTATTGCTGAAGAGGCGCAAAATCAAAAGTAGATTGAAAAGAATAAAAACGTTAGAAATGGCCAAAAACCTCCAAAAATATACAAAAAATGGTAAAGAACACTCAAAAAAAAAAATTACCAAAATGTCTGAGCGCGCGCTATGTTTGCCTTTTTTCGCACTGCCAAAAGAGGAAACGCGCTGAATTTAGTGCAAAGAATGCTAAATTGAAAATACTGTAAGTGTTTTATGGTAATTATGATGAACATTAATTCGCATCACATTCTTTAGTGTGGGACGAGTGATTTCCCTCCCAGGCAACGAGCATGTTCTTCCTCAAAGCTTTTCAGAAATATCATAACGGCTTTTAAAAATCTACGCACATGCCAGCAGAATAACCTATAGAGTCATAAAAATTGGTGTAACTACGAGAGTGTCGTTGAATAAAGAAAGAAGTAAAGTATTCACCTTTATTACATAATTTTCAATTTTCAATATTACCTTCATAACCTGTTTAGCAAATTCTTTGATGATCAGAAAATCGGTTGCGCCGATCTGATTGGGGTGTGCAGTTGTCCTATGGAAGTATATGACAATTTATCATGATCAACAGCCTTACAGACGCATGTTTGACAAGGGCACTTTTTTCCTCAACCGTAATGGCAACCGGAGTGAAAATGGTGCCGGGTTGAGGATCAACCTCCTATTCTTAATATAGGATAATATTTGTAGACTTTTAAAAGTGTGACATAGGTTAACAAACGCAGTAAGCATCGTTCCATATTTGATGGACACTTGTCACGTGTCTATAGCCCTCGTTGACGCAAAGGAATACACATTCAAACAAACGTACCAACGCTTAATCATATACTAAATCTAATTCTGTGTGATATTCTCCTTCGATATTTTCCCTTCTTAAGTTATTTTCCTGTCTATTTTCCTTATTGATACCTTTTTATATTAATTTCGTAGGAAAGGGAACCTGTCTAATATATTTTCGCAGTCTGGGAATAAAACGTTTGAAAGCAGCATGTGACTTGCAAATTGCAATTTAGTCAGCTTAGACTCTTTACCTTCATTTTTTCCACTGATTTATTTGGTAATTCATTTTGAAGCAAAGTTTTGCACGCGGAAAATGGACTTATTCTGGTTTAGCTTCATCCGCCTAAAATGTTGGGAAAAGATTTGGAAAAATCAATACAAAAAAAAAATGTTAGCTTGCTTGTTTTTTCCTGCGACTATTTTGATCAAACTAAACAGAAATTATTATGGTGTTTTCTTCACACTCCGATATATTCCACAGTGGATAAAAAGATTTTGAAGGTTAAAAGTGTTTTTATGAATTAATCCGAAGATCTCCATCGGGGACAACAGTCCAAATTCGGAATAACGAAATTAATTTCCATGTTTTAAACTTCAGTTTTACTTCCAAGTGAGCACGAGAATATGTAATATTATTTTGCGTTCTTTCGTAGTCAAGGATGTTTCAAAGTTTCTCTGTCGTAGAGTTGGGATGATGATTGAAACCCTGGGCTATTTTTCGTAGTTAATTAGATTATTAAAGTGGAAAAAGAGTCGCAAATTCAACCACAACAGTGATTAATCTTCGAAACCCCTTATATTTATGGCACAAAATTGTTAAAACGATGGGAGACCTATGAAATTGCAGAATGATACTGGTACTAGCATTTTTCTGTTTCCGTCATGTTTAATGGTAACCGTTATGAATGGATGTAAGAGAATAAAGATGCAATTGGAAAAAAAGCTAGAATCATACAAAGTGAGATAAATAATTGATAAAATGAATAAATTTATCTCGAATAATAGCAAACAGTTAAGGCCATATTTCATGGCATATGAAACTTACGGCCAAATAAGACGCAATTCAATTTTTCCAAGCATATTTTCGAAAAAATAAAAAGACCTCCCTCTTTTCCTCAGATCTTCATAGCCATCCACACTATTGGGTTATTCTGATGCACTCATCTATTCAAATCAGTATGAACACCAACTGCTGGCTGGTTATTTACATCATTTTTATAGTGTAATAACTTTATCAAACAATTGAAAAAGTGTTCACCGTCGAGACAAGACCTAAAACGCCCGTCTTATATGCCGTCAAATATGGCAATTGAATACTGTTAAAATAACGGTTATACTTCCAAGGAAAGCTCTATCAGACAAAGATCTGAAACTTGGGTGTATGGTTCCAGAATCTTAAGCATCATTACCTCTCAACTAGGATCCCCAAGCAATACCCCAATATATAACCAGACTTCATTATATATCAAACTGTTTTAATCTTATATTTCATTCTAACTATTTAGCAATATATTGTTTCTAAACTGGTATGAAATATGTGTATGAGTAACAGAAAATATATTATTGTATGAAGATATCTTTTTTCATTTTCAATACTTGCCTCTGCTACCGATCAGATATCCGGGTAAACAAGTTCTAAGGATTATATTGGCGTATGGGAACTCTTTAGTTTAGGGGACAGAGGGCTCGATTAACACGGTTTTGCCCGAATTACACTATACCTCCCTTGACCTCCCTGACCATCTCTGCTCATATGCCCATGACATTTTATTTTATTCATATATTTTCGTGACAAACCTACCGTTAACTGACTTCTAGATACAATGCGGCCAAAGCGTTTGCATTTCACACATTGTACCGATTTCTAATAGTATATCAAAGTGTGGAAGGCAAACATCCTGAAAATATGGCACTCTTGTATATCCGTAACTATGTTAATATTATTGATAATTGAAATCCACAAGAACATAATTGACGTTTTCCACTTGTAGAAGGCTCTTGGTTTAAATTTGTTCTGGATTTCGAATTCAACCCAGCACTTTGCATGATGTAATAATAGAAGGCAAAAAAACATCCTCTGTTAGGATAAAAAAAGATATTTTTCACATTAGATTGATTTTTCTTACAAGTCAGAATACGTAAAATTTCAGCAGGATCCTCAAAGGTTAATTTTGACAGTCTCTCAAAGCCTCCAAATTCCATAAGTCTGAAGCCACTTTTGCAAATAAAGTACTTTTGACTAGCTACCAAGTTACTTTAAAGCCTTGCAAATGGTTCTCAAGATATTCAAAATAGTTGGATACTTTCTGAACAGGCTACATACGTGCGTTGTCTCCTAGTGAATACATGAAATAAGCTCATTAGGCGCTCACCATAGAACGATGATTAACCAGCTTTTCTCACAGATCTATCCCCAAGTGTAGCGATCTCGGTACACATTCGGTGCTCCGCAAGTATGGCTCTCAGCCAGACTAAGCTAAGGTTAATAGACAACAGTAGAACAGACACCTAAATTATAATATAAAACTTTGGCATCTGTTCTATAATTATCTATTGAGCTTAAAAATATATTTATAAAAGTTTAACTCTAGTTATCATTTTTGAACGAGAAATTCCAGCCACAGATATTGGTACCTATATTTTTGGTGTTTTTCTTAAATAAAAATAACAGAAACTGGAATTACTTTTCCTGGCCTTGGTGTATATCTTTCCACTTGAATAAGCTTATATGTAATTTAAAATGTTAATAAAGTAATAATCAGTGATCTTTGCAAATCACACTTTTTTAGTAGCATTGATATTTTCTGAAGGAAATCAATTTACAAATTAGCAAAAAGAAATTCCAACTTATTCTCTCCTCCAAAATATATTCATAAAAATGAAATTTGAAAAAAAAAAAAAAAAAAATGAAACTTTCATTAAATAGTGCTCCAGAAAGTATTTCTTTAAGATATTTCCGACAAGTATAACCTGCTTTACGAAAATTTGCCTTAAGTCACAACACTTTTATTAAAGGCACCATGGCTTTGGAATGTGTCTGTGAGTATCTGTACCTTATCTCGATTTGTTCTGTGCACTCGTTAGCAAAATGTGTTCTAAGGTATCAGAAAGGGAATAAGAGAGTTCGGAAGCGTATCGTACATGATGTATAACTGGCAGACGTAGAAAAAGATTGGGGGGGGGGGCTGGAAATCGCCTAAAAAGTTTTCCCCATATGAAATAACATCATTTGCTTTTCTTAATTATTTGACTTTTTGACTAGTAACAAGTACATCTCTGCACAGATAAAAACGGTCACTTTGGCCCATTGGTAGAGCACTTACTTCCGTTTCGGTAGGTCATGGAATAAATCCATGGCCGTTTCATACCAAAGACTTTTAAAATGGTTATGCTTTTCTTCTTAGCTTTCAGCATTGAGATGGATGGGCTCTGTGAGGCTATCTCGCCCGAGACACACCTGTGAACACAAGGGTGTCCTTATGACACGAGACTAGGGACTGAAAATCGTTCACAGGTTTAAGAGACTACGGGCAATGGGCACAAACAAATGCATCCAACACGTACAAGTAGGACATTCATGTTAATCATAACATCGTACAACATTATTTTTACTCTTATTTTCTGATTGATTACGCGTAAAAATAATAGTAAATTGCTGTTATTCCGTTCATACTTCACTTTTGATACATTGATATTTTGCAATTTACCTATTTTGCCACATACAGCTCAGAAAAAGCCATCCCAAAGGTAAAGATCGCAAGGAACTTGGTTAAAACTGCCTTGGATACCCCCTTGGAGACCCATGTCTTTGAAATAAGTGATTAGAAAATAACTCTCGCTACCCAGAAACAAAAATTTGCACGGAGTTATCAAAAACGGTCTTTATCTTTATGTCATTAGTTTGTGTCATTATATGCCATGTTCTATCATTTCATGTCGTGTTATGTCATTTTAGGACATTTTATGTCAGTGTCATCTTATGTCATGTTATGTCACATTGTGTCATATTATGTCACCTTATGTCGTGGTATGTCATATTATATCATGATAATATGTACAATGACATACCACGACATATGTCAAGTTATGCCATCTTATGTCGTGCTATCTCATACTGTGTATCGTCATCTTAGGTCACCATGTCTTATTTTTATTACAATTTTTATAATTTTTACTGTCATACGCAGACAGTCTTGCTCCTCCGAGTACAACAGTAGATCACAAAAAAAAAGCCTTTCTCACTTCTATATCTTTTATGATCACTTTTGTTAGCTTTACTTTAGTGTAAACATATTGATTTAAATTTATACGTTGTGGTCTTTTTAATGCGATTTTTTATGTGAATACAAATATGTAAATTCATCCGTTGTACAATTGCATGTTTGTATAAATTTCAAAATGTTGCTCCCAGGGTGAGAAAAAAAAAGGAAAAGATTGAAGAAAATTGCCATTTTCTCTCTTTTTTTTTTTTTTTTTTACTCATGAGCACAAGTGCTCTTGCCATTTTAGTGTTTCATTAAACGCTAAAATACTCAGCCAGTGTGCATCTGCCCGTCTGTCTGTCTGTCTGTATGTCTATCTGTATGTTTGTACTTTTTAGTCAACGCTAACTGTAGCACCATGGAATTTCAAATTAGCAAACATAGTAAATAGCTCGTTTGGCGACTAAAACATTTGTGTATCTTTGACTTCGGTGCCAGTATTCGTTGTGCAAACCAAGATTTTTAATATTCACTTCTTATCAGAGGCTGAAGCTACATCGTCGTTCTATAACACAACAGTTGATATATTCTGAGTACTTGGAAATCTGCAACAATGTATATAATTTTACTCTTTCGTTCCGATCTATCTATCTATGGGTGCAGCTCTAACTTTTTAGGTACTTGAGCTGACAACTTTTTGGGTGCTGGAGCTTTCCCTCTCGTTCATTTATTTTAGCTTTTTTTTCAGAGGTAGCTCCGATGAGCTCCGGCAGCACTGCATCTCTCTATCTATCTATCTATCTATCTATCTATCTATCTATCTATCTCAGTTCGTATCTATCCTGTAATAATGACGCACAGTTTGATTGTGTAGAATAAAAAGTAACCTCCCAATTCTACTGAGTGAGCTTAAACTGTCTCTGGGTTGTCGCACTAATACCCAAGGCAACAGAGACTCGTCGCATATCACCGCGACTTCTCCAGATAACCTCTTACACGACGCCAACACAAAGCAAAGTTTTTTGTCGCCTGCAGCAACAAGATTGGATGCTCTTGCAAAGTTCTTTGCATCAATTTAAGCCACCATTTTAGAATGGGCGCCATTTTGTTACATCAATTTTGTCTCTATTATGAACATATGAGAAGTTCATCGTAGAGATAATCTTTACATTTCTTTTATTTATTTTTTTATGCCTGCCCCACGGCGATATATGGCTCTTGAAACAGATACGGTCTTTTACTGAGAAGCTCAGGCATTATTGTTTTTCTTGTTACAGTTTTTTTTGTACTGTTGTTGTTGAGGGTGTTTCTTGTTAGCAGCTGACTGAAAGAGTTTTTTTTTAGTTTTTAAAATTCCTTTTTTTCAATTTTTTTCGGTAATTTCATTTATTTATCTATTTTTTGATTTAATAAACGTATGTTTATTTTGGCCGCTTTATTTTTGTTTCCATTTCATTTTTTAAAATTTTCCTTGCAAGAGTTTTTTTCCTATTATTAGTATTATAACTGTCTATAATTTTACTTTTTTCTTGAATTTATTTCTATTTACTTTCTTAGCTCTCAATATTTCCCTTATGATACTTTATCCTCAGATGAATATGGATGTCCATATACGTATACATACGAACATCCCCTTTACGCATATACGTATGAATGAATGTATTGCTTTTTTGTTATTTTTGTATCAATGTTGGTTTCTGATCTAACTTATATCTGACAAAGTAGATCATTATTTTTTTCTTTGTTTACTTATTTTTGTAGTTTAGCTGTTTTCTTTACTTTTAGGTATTTGTTCTGATATTTCTGGTTTTAATATCTGGATTCTTATGATATTATTGTTTTTTTATTTTATTACTCTATTATTTTACAATGTTGTTAATGTCATTATCATTGTTGCTTTTGTTGTTATTACTGCCATCATTATTTATTACAATCATCTATGTTGTTACTATCTTAATTTTTTTATGTTTTAAATTTTATTATATTCTTTGGTTTCAGGGCAGAAAACATTTTTTTTCCGTTCAATCATACATTTTTACCGAACTTTTTTTTTAATATTTCCCGTTACTATCAATCTTTTTCTTCTCTGCAAATATATTCAATATTTTGTATCACTATTTTATAACTAAATGTATGCTAAAATTTTGTTATAGCACCCATTACTTCTGAAGTATTTTCCTGGCCGCCAACCTTTTTGAGAAAAAAAAAATTGCAGAAAATTATACAATGAATTTTCATTATTTTTATTAAGTACCAAAAACAAAATATTGCAAAAATATACGAGAACAAAACATATAGAATCAATTAGGCAATAAATATATATATATATATATATATATATATATATATATATATATATATATATATATATATATATATATATATATATATATATATATATATATATATATATATATATTATATATATAGTCTCTTATGAACATTTCAGTAATTTCATGAAATCCTTAGTTTTCAAATAAGTGTAGTAATGGTTAACAAGCTTGTGGTGCTGATCATCATGGATGATCAAACTCATTACATTAGTAATTATCAGCATAAAATGTTTATTAACCATTACTACACTGGTTGTGAAATTAGGGATTTCTAGAAATTACTGAAATGTTGGAGGATTTCACAAAACCTCAAGTTTCATAATGTTTCCGTTACACACACACACACACACACACACACACACACATGTGTAATACACTGGAACACACACATACACTTATTTATGAGGGGGATGTATACTTATTTATGATGTACTATTTCTTGGTTACTTGCCCTGAATTTTTTTTCTTTTTCTTACTGTTTCTTCTATTCCCTGATTTTGAAATTCTTGGTTTGTTCTTCATTTTTTAAGTATCAAAGTAAACAACTTTTCCAATTCAACTTTCACTTTCAGTTTCACTTTGGAACGTGTGTCATGAAGAAACATTTTTACTTTGTCTCTTCTTAGCTTTTTTTCTGTTGTGCATTTCATCTCATTTCTTGTGTCTGGAATTAGAAATTGTCAACCAGAACTGTCATCATAGGTTTTTACAGATTATAACAAGATTCTGGCTGGCTGGCTTGCTGACTGGCTAACTGGTCAGCTGGCTACATATGTACAAGCCACTCCAATGGAGACAGAGGTCCTAAAATTTCAACATTTACTCCTCAAAGTCATAAAGGAAGAACAAAACTTTGTAGCGGATGAAAATCCATGTGAGCGAAAATAATGATCCAGCACAGCAGAAAGTAATGTGGAATCAGTAACACCATGGATGGACATTTTGATGCAAGAACCTCTTGACCAAGTGTCAGAAACAGAGAACTCATTAAAAGATGATGATCCTCATGACAATGTCATGACAGAAAAACAAGCTTGGTGCTTGTTTGCTGGATCTGAAGAAGAAGACTTCTATGGATTTCAATGAACTGCTTCTAAATTGGTTTGTCATTTTTCTTAGCTACTTTTTGAATTAATAAAGATTACATTTACATGTTATCATTCATTCATATTTAGTGGATGTTCAGTAAACAAATATGGAGCCAACTTGTGAGTTTTTTTGTTTTGTTTTTTCTTGCTTATGCAAAATCATCAAATATTTTGATTATGGGTTTTGACGACTTATATTCATGTCATACAATTTACTTGCTTTTTCTACTCAAATCTGTCATTGTTCTTCATTCTCGCTTGACATATTCAAAAATATATAGTACATTGTGTACAGAACTACATAACTGCATGACCTGTGTGGTCTACCATTTCACTTTGGTGTATAAAACTGCCCATAACAGAGAGGGTTCTCTGATCCTGATAGCTATGGTCATAGAAGGTGATCCAAGTTCTAGGTTAATGCAGATTTAGCTTGATTAATGAAGTTTTAACTTAGTGTAAGTCCATGTGTGGGCTCCTATGACATTTTCTAGGATTCAGAAGGTTCTGTTCCAGGCTACTCTAAACCTTTTGATGGATTAGCTCTAAGAAATATTTGTTGTTAAAAGTTGCTAATTTCACTGCTGTCAACAAGATTCAATTATTGTTGTAGTTGACAGTAAACATTTTTGTGTCCATAGAGTGAAGCCAAATGGGTCTTCGACTATTTTTGTCTAGGATGAATAAAAAAGAATAGAATTTTTTTTTCAACTTCATCCTCTCTTCCATTCTAGCTTTTTTCCATCAGCCTCTCATTCCTCCCATCTAACTTTCTTGTTTTTGCATTCCTTTATTTCTTCTGGCTCCATCTCTCTCTCTCTCTCTCTCTCTGTGTCATTGTCATTCCTTCATTCTTTCTTTCATTCTTCTCTCTTCTAACTTTTGTCACCTTTGTTTCTGTTGGGATTTCTCTATTCTGTTTTGATCATCCCTTCCTATCACTTATCTGTTTGTTCCTTTCACTCTGGTTCCTTTCTGTCTTTTCTTTTTTAATTCTACCTGAACCCCTCTCTCTGTATCTCTCAGTCTGTCCGTCTGTCTCTCTCAATCAATAATCTTCTGTATCACTTTCTCATTTGATTTTTGTAGATTCATATCATTCTTTCCTTCACTTTTTAACTTTTGTTTTTCCCCCAGTTGGTTTCTAGATCTTTTCTTTCATTTTCACTTTCTTTTCTTTTTATTCACTTCTCCTCCTCTTTCTAAATTTTCTCTTGTTGAAGCATCTATCTTTATTTCTTCCCACTCTCTTAGCTTTCTTTTTTCTCAGTCCTTTTTCTATGATTTCTTTCTCTCCTTTTCTCAAAGTTATAACTTCCTTCACTTTTATTCTCCGTTACTTCTCTTTTCATTTTTCTGCATGTCCATATATTGTACATTCATAATGCCATCAATATTTTTATTAGAGCTATCATTGGAAATTGCTCTATAATTATAGTACTTGTGCTTCATTTTGGTAAATAAGATTCAATTTATTTGACTATAAAGAATTATGTTTTTGTGCGTCTTACTTTGTTTTCTCTTCTTGACATCGCCAACTTGATGTATTTGTGTATCATGGTCATTTCTTTTACCAAAAAGCATTTCTACAAATCACGGAATGGCTGTATATGTGTTTCAAGACAATACATACTTGTTGTGTGAAAGTAAACATATTAAAAGTTTAAACACCCACACACATACCAACCAGAAATTCCTGCTAACATAAACTAAGAAAAAGAGCGACCAACTTCAAGTCGTCTTCTTGTTTTATTACCTTATGCTTGGATGGTATCATCTGAATCCTCTTCATTTCTTTCCCACCTGCTGCAGATCTAATCAATCATTATACTTTACCATACTTGTCATTTCACTTGTTGCTAGTGTTTATGTATCTTCATAAAACATGGTAGATGAATGAAAGCAAGATGGATCTGTCTGTGGTCTGCAGCTCAACCAATCAGAGTCATTAATTGGTGCTTGTGGAATTTCAGCTTTAATCATGGCAAACTAATGCAGTAGATGTAACAATTACTTTTCATAATGAAGTCCAAACTGACAATGGTTGAGTGCATTACTGAGAGAAATAAATAGAGAAAAAAACAAACATCAACTTTCAATTCATGTTTTCTTATTTTTTTTTAATGAAATTGTGAAGGCTGCAGAATACTTCAATGGAATCAGTTTTTAAAAAAATAGGGAAAGAATAAGAAACAAATAGGAAGTAAAATCAAATCTTGAGTTAGATGAGCAGAACTCAAAATAAATGGCAAAAAGAAGAGAAATAAATAGATAATTCATAGACTCTATTCCGAGTATTCTAGAAATTCTGAAAAGAAAAGGAAGGAAAAATTGCAATGAATTAAAAAGAGACCAAAATAGAGATTAATCAACAATACATAATGCTGAGTCTGTCTCATGGTTGAAATAGTTACACATTTTCCTCAGGTGAAACTGGCTACTATCAGGCCTTATAGAAAACACAATTTTGAATGCTAATTTTCGACACAAACAGATCTTTCCTAGATTGAAAGATTATAAAACCCTATCTTCCCCAGGTGGCCTTATGCAATACTAAACCTAGCAGGCACGGCCTTTCTTTTGGCCTTTTGGCTCTTGTCGAAGTGTAGTATCTGCACCATGGCATGGTCCAAGGTGTATAATCTGCACTTGGACAACCATTTTGCTGCAGGGGGTTGGCGTGATATGTCAGTCCGAGTGCACCGATGCAATATTGTAGCAAGGAGGGGTAGTGATGCTCAGTAATGCTAAATGCATTGAAGCCTATGGATTTGTCCTAGGACCTCAAACATTCACTCAGCTCCATCATGGGGAAGCAGTTTGCCTCGGGGCGTTGCCATTCTATTGCAGCAAGGGTGATTGGTTGGGCTTGTCCTGATGCCTGGGGCAATTGTTACAGGTGCTCCATCCCACATTAAACACAACATTGAGTCATATCTTGCTCTTGAGGGAGCGCAAGTAGATAAGACTAAACTTAGTTAAGTAAGCGCATGATGTCTAATGCAGCTGATCAATTAAAAGAAAAGTATTGTTAAATGATGCGTGACAATTTGTTATGATGCTTAGTGATGCTGGATGATTCAAAATCTGTTTGGTATTTGAGGTCAGGGGTCAGCAAACTTTTTGGGAGACTGGCCAGATTAGAAAAGAAAGGCAACATGATCATCCGAGGCTATGGAAACTTTATATTCTAATTTCTTTTATGTTCTTCATCACAGGAGTATATATCTACAAAAATATCCAAATTATAAATCAATGCGAAGTATGAAATTCTTTTTTTTTTTCGAAGGCAGTGGGGACAAAATATTGTCAAACTGTGTTTAAAATTTTCTGAGTTCTGTAATGTTTGTATGCAACATCAAGTATTTGATGGGCCAAATGAAATTAAGTCACAAACCAGATTCAGTAATACACAGTTTTATTACATCTAACACTGACATTGGGCAATGCTTGGTTTTACAAGGCAGAAAAAAAATGCTTGATATGCAAGTTAATGTTAATGATGTACCTATGATTCACAAAGTCGCATATTATTTTGAATGCTTGTTAATATTTGTACAGAATGTTTGATAATGTTTCATGACAAATAATGATGTCTTATAATATACTGTAATGTTAGATTATATCAAAGGATTTCCATATTCTTGATTATTTTGTCTTATATTTTATAATGAAAGATACATTTGTTTGGCAATACCTAGTTCGGTTGGATACTTTATAATAACGTTTAGAATGTTTATCAAATATAACTAATAAAAAGGTCAGGTTGGTAACTCAATAGAAACTATTGAATGACCAACGTCTTTTGGCAGTATTCTGTGTTAGGGGTGATCATTGAATACATTTGAAAAAAGGGGCAATCAATGAATAATTTACTTCTCTCGGCATTTGTTTGGCAGCGATCACTGAGAATAGCTGATATTTTAAAAAAATCAAACTGTGAACGCTACTGGACACAAACTAAGGAGTCAATTTAGCATGAATTTACATTGCAAATGAAACCACCTATTCAAAAGATGAAAAAAAAGTTTTTTTCCTGAAGATAATAGGGAGTCAATGCTTAAATTTTCTGACCTCTAGCTCCATTGGTGTGGCCTGTGCACATCATACACACATAGGCAGCCAGCGAGCCAGCAAGTAAACCAGCCAGCCAGCCAGACTAAATTGAAAACTGAAGAAACCTTTTTTGACTGTTTTGGCTGATAGTTCCTAACATGATCAAACATTATTAATCATCATGAAGTTCTAAGACAGAGTCATATAGATGCTATTGAACAACCGTAGCCATCAAAGATGGTGAAGGGTTCTATCTTTTTTTTAGATGTGCGCGTGTTTGTGTGTTTGTGTATTCCAGCACTCATGGCCATACTGTTTTTGTTTTTTTCACTTTTTGGACCTTATTTTGACAAGTTTGATAATAAAGATCCTGAAGAATCTTGTAGTTCCTAGATATTTTTATTCTATTTCAGATGTTTCCCCTGTGGAAAATACCAGTGAGATCATGAATAGAATTTATCCAAACTATATTTATTGTTCGGTAGAATTCTTTCACATGACTTCAAACTTTGACGCTACAGTTGTTCGATTATTGACTATGATGATGAGTTTCATTATCTTTTATACAAATTTCAAGATGTTTGGCAATAGCTAGTGATTTCTGATGATGCAAAATAGAGTCTAGTGTTTTCCAGCAGTTTTGGTTGCTATTTTATCATGTTTCATGACGTATAATGATTCGGTTGATGTTGGATGATTTTTTCAGTGATTTTTATGGAAAACAAATTTCGAAATCCACACGACAAAAAACAAAAAGAATTTAGTTGAAAACAAAAACTAAAATTGAGTCTATGCTGATTGAGGGCCATCGTTGTGCTTTTCTCAGCAAACAATGCTCTGAGAAAATAACAATGTAGCATGCATCTACTTCGCCATCCGCCCCCTTGAATGCGTTCCTGTATGCAGGGGCACCAGATTTCGAGGCTTTCATTTTTCAATCTGTTCAACCTGATTGGTTTTTGCCTTTTGGGGAAGGAAATGGAAGAAAAACCTACTCAGCTATACTCATACATATATATATATATATATATATATATAGTCACATACATGTTTCCGAAATCACCGGCATACAAACTGATTTATTCACCAAGAGTCACTCCCATGCACGCACCTAGTTAAACACTGATATTAACAAGTTTAGCCTGAAACGTTTGATCAAGGAATGTTTAACAATTAAAGAAGATGATGCACAAGGAATAAAGGAGAAAAGAAAGAAAGGAAGGAAGGAAGGAAGGAAGGGTATGAAGGAAAAAATAGAAAGGAATATGAAAGAAAAAGAAGAAAAAAGGCACACTGACAAAAGGGAAACATGATGAGATGAATGAAAGAATGAAGGAAGAAAGAAAGAAAGAAAGAGAAAAAGAAAGAAAGAAATAGTATGAAAAAAGGAAATAAAGTAAGGTGAGAAGAAGACATGAAAAAGAAGGATATATGAAAGAAGAGCAAATAAAAAAGGAAGAAAGAGGGAAGAAAGAAATACATAAAACTTAGAGAGTAGAACAGTGGCTGAAAGGAAAGAAGAAAAATAATATGAAAAACATAGAAAACAAAAAGAGGATCATGGGAAGAGAACAACAAAGAAAGATAGTGAAAGAGAGAAACAGAATGGAAAGAAAAAAATGAGTTAACAGAATGAAAAGTCAGGCTTGAAAGAATAAAAGAAAAAAAAAAAAGAAGAAACGGGGAGGAGGAACAAAAAAATGAAAAATGATGACTAAAAAGATATAAGAAAAAAAAGAGAGAATCGTTTAGTAACTCAAGAGATAAACAGAGTCATAGAGAGATAACTCATAAATAAATGAAATTATGGAGGAGATAAGAGAAAAGGAAAGGATGGATATGAGGGAGAAGAAAAGGGGGAAAGAGGGGAAAAAAAAGATAAATAGAAAGCAAAGAGAGAAAAAAGAAAGACAACTGAATGGAAACAAAGGATTAAAAAAGTAGGAAAGATAACAAATAGAAAAAATAATGGGAAGAGGCAAAAGAGATGTTGATATAATAAGAATAGGTTTAGCAGATTGTAAGCTTTGGGTGGTGGCTGGGTCTAAAATTGCAGTCTTAGGTGCTTATGGTTTCAGAACGGTCTCTATTGCTCTTGGGGGAACCTTTAATTTGAATGTAATTGATATTTCAAGCCACAAGACAACAAGCATATTGGCTGCCACAAGCCATTCTTGTATGTTGGGTGTTTCAGCATGAGCAGTTCAACATTACTGTGTTAAGGGTATTCATAAGGAGGAAATGGAAAGTGGGATCTGAGGTGGGTTCTCACCGGTCAGGAAAGAGAGGAGAGAGGGAGAGGGGAGATAGGGAGGGTCGGGATAAAGTTTATGATTTGCTAATGCAGTCTGAAGGAAAAGGTAGAGGTGTTGGGTGGGAGTGAGGAAAGACTTGTTTTAATTCTTATCTCGTGTTTTTTTTTCAATCTTTCTTTTCAAAAATTTTTTTTATTTATAGAAACTGTCAACTAGATCTGACAATAAAGGTTTCTTCAATTTTCAAATGAGTCTAGCTGGCTGGCTGGCTATTCATATATGTGTCGTGCATATAGGTAACATCAATGGAGCTAGAGGCCTCAAATTTGAACATTTACTCCTTATCATATAATGATAGATTTTTAGTGGGAGGAAATTTGTTCAATTTATGATTTAAGTCTATGCTAATGTAATCATGCTTGTTTATTTTTGAAATTTTGATTTTCAGTGATCACAGCCCTATAAAAGGCGAGAGAAGTAACATATTTTTGACCATCGCTTCTTACAGTTTTTCGATCACTCACACGCAACAAGGCATGCTGTTGAAAGATATTGGTCTTATGCTGGTCTCCATTGAGTGAAATCAGACCTGTTGTTTTCTTATATTTGTTCTTTATTGGATTTTTCTTTTTCAATACATCCAAGATGTCTGACTGGTATTATTTCTGTCAGAAGACACATTCTTTCCTTGCTCTCCTCTTTTGCAAGAAAAGGTTTAACATTGTTACTTTATACAAGAGTATAGATGTACTAGTCTTTTTTCCTACTGAATTTTCAGTATTTTCTTCTCTTTATTAATCATTGCTACCCACAACAAACAGGTTTAATCACTGTTACTGGATTTAAGTTATTCATGTTCTAACATTTATATGTATCTATCAGGACTTTGCCCAAAACCCTATCTGTTTATAACAGAAACTTGAAATTTTGCATGCACAAACTCCTCTCAATGAGTAGGGAAAACACTTTTTTTTGTTTTTTTGAAAATTCTCTCTCCAAAATTTGCTTTCTTGGCGAGAGAGGTTTATCATTCAATGTGAGTTTATGCTAAATTGGTTACTAGTTTGTGCCTACAAGTTTTTAAAAAAATTCAAACCTGTTTTAGTAATCACAGCCAAACAAAAAGTAACTTATTCATTGATCACCCTTTTTTCGAACATTAATTAATCAACCTCAACTGAGCATATGTGGGTGGTGGTAATTTATTATTTCTCTTGAAATGTTAGTTTATACTCGTCTATGACCAATCACTTTGCTAATGGTCATCATGTGCACAACAGCAGGATTGGCTGATGACAGTTACTAATTCTATGTGTGACAAACACAGTTGGAAGGGAGAGAGGAGAAAAGAAAAGCAGTTTGATAACAGGGTAGGGGAGGAAAGGAGAGGGGGGAAAGGAAGTTAGGTAGTTTAATAAAAGGGTATGAAGTGAGAGGGAAATAAAGGAAATAGATGTTTATGTAAACTGGTGAATTCAGAAAAGGTGAGAAAATATTCATATGAGAGAGAGAGAGAGAGAGAGAGAGAGAGAGGTGTTGGTGACACAGAGATATATCGAATTCTCAGAATTTTGAGAGAGGAAGCCTTGGAGTGAAGCTAAGAAATTCAGGTGAACAAATACTATAAAAGTGAATGAAAAAAATGAAAGAAAGAAAGAAAGACTGAAAGACAGAGGAAAAAAAAAGAAAGAAATGAATGAAAAAGAAGAAAGAAATAATGGAGAAATTAAAGAAATTGAGGAAAAAATAAATAAAGAAAGAAAGAAAAGAAGAGAGAAAAGTGTGAGGAAGAAAAGAAGAAAGAGAGAGGCAAGTGAGGAATAAATGGAACAAAATGAAAGAGTGAGGGGGAGAGTAAGGAAGGAACTGAAAGAAAGAAAGAAATGAAATAAGAAAGTAAGAAAGTGAAGGATTGGGAAAAAGAAAGAAAGAAACAAGAGTAATGAGGTAGAAAAAGAAACAAAAGAGGAAGTAGACTTTTGAGTCTATATACCAAGAGTAAGCAAATAAACTTAGCTGATTGCCTATCACTTACTTCTAATTATTAACCCTACAGTTTGTTGACAGCAAGATGTGTCCTAATTGGCTGAATGCGGGAATAAGTATGGTGAGGAGTGGAGAGCAGAGTGACCGAGGGTAGAATCTGTGGGTGGGATTTGCTGAAGGGTGGAATGAGTGGATTTGAATGGAAGGTAGATTGATGGTTGGGATTGGGACATCGATTGATTCGTCTATCCATGATATATCTGTTTTTGCTCTCATGATCATCTCTTTCTCTTAGTCTCTCGATTTTTTCCTTCCCAGCCCAGGCACCCTTTTAGCCATTACATGACACATCCATCTGCACCCGAAACAGGTGGGTGTTGTTTTGCAAAGAGTCTGTGATGATAATGAGATAACGTTCGGTCATGGTTACAGAAATGATGAGTATGATGATATTTATTTGTTAAAGATGGTGAGAATACCAAGAAAGATGGTAGTCATAATAAATGAAATTTTGGGCATCCGGATAACTGGATCCCCCTCCAGAACGATTGCCCCATAGGATAAGTGAACCCTACTCCACTAAATAAATTACTATTGACAATTTTCCCTGGACAATTTTCCCATCAGTGTAATCATTCGAATGGCCAACTACTTAATTTTTACAAATTCTAACTTTGGCTTTACAGTTGCAATGGTATCGTCAGGGGGTGATTAACTGGAGGTAATTATCTGGGGGTAATGATCCAGGGGGCAGTTGTCCCAGAACCAAAGTTTTGATGAGAATATGGTGCCATTGATGATTTTCAGAATGTAATAAATGTAACAATATTTCATTATGATGATGATCATGAAGATTATGATGATGGTGATGATGTAATGATGATGCTGACAATTATGACAAGGCGGTACCAGCTCACCCAAACTCTTCACAGTCTGCCTTGATATGATCTTCCAAAATCTAGAATGGGGACACAAAGGAATTAGAATAGACAGTGAATACCTCAGTAACCTCAGATTTGCTGACGACATTGTCTTTTTTACTAAGAACCTCCACCATCTCCAAATAATGCTTGATAATCTGACTGAAGGAAGCAAGAAAGTTGGCCTCCACGTGACCGTCAACAAAACAAATGTCATGTACAACAAATATGTTAGAGACAAAGACAAAATGATCAGAATTGACAATGCAGAGCTGGAGAAAGTAGACCACTACATCTTCTTAGGACAACAAATGTTCATGAAGTCATCATCAGAAGAAGAAATAAAGCAAAGTATTACACTAGGTTGGCAAGCTTTTGGTAGAACTAACTCAACTTTCAAGAACAAGAAAATAGCACTGGTCCTAAAAAGAAGGGTATACAACCAATGCATCCTATCAATAGTCACCTACGGATGTGAAACATGGAACCTAACCAAAAAATTGACACTCAAACTGAGGACTATGTAACAGGTGCATAAGAAAATCATGCTCAACCTTAGATGGAGAGATCATAAGCCAGCACAGTATATTACAGAGAAGACTTGAATTCAAGACATTATAAAAACAGTTAGAAAACTCAAATGGCAATGGGCTGGACATATGCAAGAATGTCAAACAACCACTGGACATCACAACTCACGATGTGGATACCCACAGATTATATGCAAAATTGTGGCCGACAGAAAGTGAGATGATGTGACAAGCTAGATAAAATAAGAAAATACTGGCTCTGCAATGTCCATGAGAGCGAGGTCTGGCAAATCTTAGTCAAGGTCTATATCCAACAGTGGATGCTAAAAGGTTGTTGATGATGATGATGATGATGATGATACGTAGGCAATGATAAAGATAATCTACATATATAAACCACAATGTGTATCCTTATTTTGTGCAGAGATACCATACTTTAATCCCCTGTAGAAGACAGGGAAATTACACTTTGATCTTAGACAGAGCTTTTGGATACTCTGACCCTTGTCAGAATTGCTAGTTTAATACTAAAAGTGATAATGCTTATGAATGATGAAAATAATGAGGATTATAGTTATGACTAATCAATGCTAGCGAAAAAATTCAACTTATATAAGTCCCCCCCCAATCCCTGCTATCCAAATGTTGAACATTCCCATGAAAGCCTTACATAAACCAAAATAACAAAGTGAACAAGAAATTATGACTAATTTATATGGGAAAGAATTTTGAGTGTCACTAGACCCCCAAAAATGGTTAGAATGGTTAGAATGGTATGTCAGGGATCATGGGAGATCATGTTAGTGGTAGGTTCAGGAGACTGGGATGTAGAAGGGAAGAAAAGACAGTGTGAGCTGCCTATAAAGACAGCGTACAGAATCAATGGCTTTCTGTAAAGCAAAAGCTGAACAGTATTTCTGTTTTTTGCCTTTTTGTGGACAAGCATCAAGTGGCATAGAGTGGCATTAAGTGAACCTTCAGTAAAAACTCATTTCAGTAAAAGAATCTGTTGTTTAATATGGTGGAAAGGAGATTTTTTATCAGCAAACTTGTTACCTCAAATGGAAGAGTTCAAAGTAACAATAAAATGGGGATTTACTAAACAAAATGATGAAAGTTATATTGATATTAGTGACTGATAAAAACAATGATGGTAGGGATAACAGAATATTACGGTTTTCTTATAATAATTTGGAATAGGTAGTTATTGGAGTTCCATACTGTGAGGAAGTAATAATAGTTATGGTGATTAAGAGTCGTGAGAAGATTTTAGTAGTCACAGAGGACAAAGGAATCTGCCACACATGTTTGAATTTACCGACACATGCTGATGTCATGATAGGAGCTATAGAGGAAGATGGAATTAGCCATCTTATTCAGGTGGAAATATCTGACTGCCATATCAGCTCCATTGTTAGAAGAGAGAATTCTCTGCCTCAGGTTTTAATATGGACATAGAGATTAAACATAGTTCATAGTTGAGATAAAGACAAATCCAAATGTTTAGACAAACAAATAAAGACATATATTTAATGAGTTGACAAATAAAACATGTATAAGCATTAGATTTCAAGCCGAAAAGAAAAAGTGTATAAACACAATTAACATTATGACTGTTTATAGAGTAGGCCTGATTGCTAAGTAATTAAGAAAAGAGATTGGATCTATGACTGAATGGGTAAAGTATGTCAGCTAGTATCTGAGTAGAAGAGAGAGAGATAAAAATAAGCACTTGAGCAAATAGGTAGGAGCTCTGTGTGATACATAATTTTGGCAGTGAGTTAATGAAGCAGAGATAAATGGAATGCTTTGAATCTATGAGGCTAGGCATTTTGAAAGCCAGAGGATAATTATGGAGACAGTGTTATCAGTGTTAAGCTCCACTACAAAGTTGAAAGCTGATGTGTTACAACCAAATTTATTGTCACCAAGAGCTAACTTGGGGGTCATTCTCAAATGCTGAAAAACACGCAACAGAAAGAACTATCTAAATCAAAGAAATCACATGGGGGTTTTGACCCAGGTGCACATCCTGAAGTAAGGAGAATTAGAAGACAAAAGATATCCTTGACTGTTTTGTAATAAAGACATTGTTTGTTCATTCAGATGAAACTGAGATGTAAATACGCATTTCAGTCATTGAGGACACAATTTTGTGTCTGAATGTATGAGAGAGATATCCACATCTGTGAAATGAAAGCAGCAAGGTTTAGATGAGTGATTGGTCATGATAAAAATGCTGAAGTTTCAGCCAGTGAATGATAACCAATCCTTGAAAAAAAAAAGGAGAGAGGGAAAGAAGGTAACTGGCCATATGGAATAGGTGGTTAGAATTAAAGTTTTATGTCTAAAGCTAATACTTATTTATTTTTGTATTTAATTTTAACTATAAGTAATGTCAGTACACAAAGACACATATATATCAATATCAGAAATAAGAATTGTTTGAACCCTGCTTAAGCTAGTGTGCTGTGGTTAGCTATGATTATTAACAACCACATGCACAAAAAATGAAATATGTGTGAAAAGGTATGTTTTATCACCCTCTAGATGACCAATGTCTCTTGGTAGTATGCCATGTTAGGGATGATCAATTGGAAAATTTGAAAAAAATTGATTGATGGATAAGTTGCTTCTGTTGTCTTTTGTTAGGCTATGATCTCTGGAAAAAACAAGCATGAACACTGCCAGCTACAAACTAAGGGATCAATTTGGCATAAACTTACATTATAAATTGAACTCCCTACACTAAGAATTTATGTTGAAGGGCAATTTCCCAAAATATAAAATATTTTCCCAACTCATTGAGTGGAGCATGTGCAAAATTTCAAGTCTCTACAATGAGTGGTTAGGATTGGGCTAAGTCTGGAAACATAGATACATACATATAAATGTCAGAAGACATTAATGACCTAAACCCAGCAACAGTGTTTAAACCAGTCAGAATTTCATGACTTCGGAAAGTTTTTTACTTAATTTCAATCTTAGTTTCGAAACAGCTTGTTTGTGAACAAAAAAAAATTACCAAAAAGTTCCAAGAGACAAACTTTGTTCAACATAAGCTTGAAAGAAGATTTGCGGCCTCGATACTCTCTTTTTAAAGATAATTACAGATAGATGTCGAGAGACATTGAATAACCTAAACCCAGCAACAGTGTTTAAACCAGTTTGTTGTGGGTAGCAGTGATTAATTACTAATGTCTATTATTAAAAGGATGATAGCCATGATGTTGAGATTTATGCTGATTGGGAGGATTGGCATTGATGACAAGCCTAATGGCATTGATGATGTTAAATACTTAAATGATGTTTACTGTAACCTGATTACTAAAGATAATTGAAAACAAGAAAACGATTATTGTGATGATATAATTATGATTAATGGTTAAGCACTGTTTATCATGGCATAATATCATTAAGAAGAAGAAGAAGGAATAGTGATAATGGGGACCAGGGCCTCTCAGGGGGGGAGCAGCTGATGCATTGCATCAAGGTCCATAGGTGCTATGTGGGCATGGAGGGCCAAGGAAGAGGATCTCAAGAGCTTCTTTGGTAGAGCTGTGTATCAAAACTTTCAAGTCAATATGATATGTCAATCAATGAAATCGTTTATCGGTAGGTGAACATAGTATGGTGTACTAAAAAGGATTGTAGCAGATAAAAATAGGATGACTGAAAGACAACGGTGTTAGTATGGAGTTGGTTGAAGAAAACAACTTTGTACTGCCTTATGAATTCCTCTTGCTGGCACTGATGGGGACAGTGATGACCATGATAAAGACGATAATTGCAGATTGATAATCCAAGATGCTCATAATGTAAGTAATGGGTAAATTATGAATGAAAATCCACACAGAGGAAAGTTTGGTATTGCATATCATACAAGTGCATACGATTAGTAATACATATAAAAAAGAAGTTGTCTTGATACTGGTAACTGCATGCAGTCCATGCTTCACTATGTGAGACAAAATTTCAACTTTGTAATTCATTGTTATTAGACAACTATGTTTACCCTGATCCTGGTTGCATATTCAAAGTTGCCAGTCATCAGGTGGTTAAATGTCTTTGGAGTGGACTGAAAAAGGTAAGGCAAAAGGGTTGATCTTCAATTTGATATTCCTGTCCAAGGTTTCTGTTCCCCTCTTCATTAGTTTCCAATTTGGTTACCTTCTTGTGAAAAATTGAAGGCTCTCCCAGACTGAAGGAAACTGGTGGACTGTTTGCTGCCAGGTTTGAATCCTGACGTGAGCAAACTCCCTAGCAAGAATTGGATCATGACATATGGCCTACACAACGTTAATAGAATAAACAATTAATGAAAATGGGACTGCTTCAGGAATTGAACCTATGACCAATAGGGTAGATGGTTCAACGTACCATTACTCTTACCATTATATATATATATATATATATATATATATATATATATATATATATATATATATATATATATATATATATATATATTGTTTGTGTATGATAAACTTTCCAATCAGCACACAAAAACTGCACTCTGATCTTAGGAAGTAGTGTCAGGGAGCAACACTTTAATCCAAGGCTGAGCACACAGATAATCTGATCCTAGGCAGAAGTGCCAATCCATACGTGAGTAATGCTGTCATTTTTATGGGTACTATGGTAATCATATAATAGAGAATGCTAATAGTATTAAGATGATGATGTAAGTAACAATAGTGAAATCGATCGTGGCACTGAAATCGATAATGGAATGCAGAAAAGTTGATATATAATATAATGATGATATAATTGAAAATAATCGTAACAATAATGAAGATAATGACCAGTCAGTAATGATAGGGAGAACACGGTGATAATGATTGTGATTTGTAATTCTTTTAATCTTGAAAGTCTTTTAAGTATTTACATTTGTTTCCAGATGTATTCATGCATCTCTATCAGACACTTTCTGGTGAGTCAGTCCCTATCAAGCTAAACATCAATTTTCTTGGTCGTATGATTTTGGATTGATATGAAACTTAGTACAGACCTCCAGGTGAACAATCCTCATCTTCCCCTCTCTTCTCCTCCTGCGACTTCTGCCGCAGTTGGTGGATGCATCATTGAAATTATGGTTTTTGTTTATTAGATTTCTCTCCTTCAATTCAACCAAAATATTTTGTTGGCATCATTTCTATCGAAAGACTGAATCTTCTTTTTCTCTTGTGATCTTATTCTAGTTAGGGCTTGAAATTCTGTTGGTTCATACCAGAGTATACTTGACTTCTGATCTTATTTTTCATTGACTTTCCTCACCTATGTTTATATCTTAATCTAGCTTTACAATTTCTTTTATTAAACCAACAGATTACTATGTCCTTCAGCCTTCATTAGCTTACACCCCTCTTTATATCAACCATGTTTCGTAAATTCGAATTTGCTTTTTTCTCTCTTTATATTCCTTTCTCTCACTCTATGTTCCCCTTTATTTGTTTGTTTGTTTGTTTATGTTTTCTCTTATTTTTTCTTTTGGGTTATAACAAATTCCCAGAATAGATTTGTTTGTGTATACATTTTTCTAGGGTTTTTTAAAACAATTTCATTAGCATATGGTTCATATAATCCCTAAATTTGCTATTATTCCAGAATCCCCAATAGCAAATAGTATATTTCCCTTAGAAAGTAGATGAAAAAAGTTGATAAAAAACTTAGCTACTATAAAATAAATTGTGGCACTGAAATCAATGGTGCCTGCAAGAGAGGTGACATTTGATGTAATTGACAATAATCATAATGATTGTTCAAACAAATTTTAGGTCAAAATTTGTTATTTAAATCATCAAGTTCTATTCAAGCTTTGATGTTACGATAATAATATTCATCAATTCATAGCCCTGTAAAGGCTCCTCTCCTCCTTGTATTATAACCGATATTCGTCAACAGCGGTTATAACAAACTCTTCAGGGTGTGGGCTAAAATATAGTGTTTGAACTCTTTATGCATGCCTCTGAAGTTGATACTTTTCATAAGTTTTCTCACAAAAGTTAGATAAGTATCAAATGATTTAGTTTTCGATTTCATGATACGTTTGCTATATCTCTTCATATACTGAATATCTTATAGAAATTTTGATATTTGCTTACTTCCAATATATGCTTTTAGTATTTGTTATGTTACTCAGGGTCTCGGAGAGGAATTTCATAAGGCGTGCAAAGCAGTTTTGGGGACCTGCCCCAAGGGTGAGCATTTACAAAAAGGAAGTTTACAACTGCTTATTGGTGCTTATGGACTTGATGCATTCAGATTATCATCCATTTCTTCTCTGGTGTTTTCTTATACCAATAAAATTGTTGATTCATTTGTTTTAACATGTACTTGAGCTTATTACCTTTCTTTTTTGATGTTTAGGTAAAGAAGGCAAGGAGTCAATTGCTGTCCACAGGAACCAAATAATAATGAAATTTGAATTCTTCTCCCTCTCCACCCTCCCTTGTAATATAGTGAACAACGGGGAGGATGTGTTTGTGCTAGAGCAATAATGAAATTTTTGTTGTCAATGTTGAATGAACAACCTCTCATCGCTTCACTATTTGATTGGCTACAGAAACTAATAACAGGAATAGGGTTGATGAATGTTGAGTTGCAAATGTTGTTTGCATTCACTCTTTGATAAGACACATCCCATTTCCTTGGTGACCACATGTCTATCATTTATCAAGTTTCTTGGTTGAAAAATATGTATTGATTAAGGGATTGTGATATGTAACAGTATAGGGGGTTTTGAATGTCAAATTAGCTGAAACGAAGTTAGCTGTTTAGAACCTGAGGTGGTCTATCCAAAAACTTCTCAGGCCCCCACCACTGAACCCATGGGACTGAGTACAATGCATCGGCTGCTACCCAAACCACTTCATAAACCCTACCTGTTACAATATGACATGGGTTAGATAAAACAAGTAGTTACTAAATATATCAAATAATTGATAACATGAATATGACATGAATATGATGATTTTAAAATACTAATATCTTTTAAACTGATTGTAAAACAAAAATATTAGGTTGAAACTCGAAATGCTTTTTTTTCTTTACACCATAGTGAATGATGTTAAAAGTGAAAGATTTACTAATTTAATCACATTATTTTAGCAGATTCCATGTAAATGGAGATATAATTCATTATCATTGAAGATTTTTAGCCTCTAACTGCAATGGTGTATACCCCCCAAACTTCATTTTCAGATTTTGACATAATGCTGCTCAAGCTACTGATAAGGTTATCAAAGCATTTGGTGTGAACAATACTACAGTGTGAACTGAAGACTGTTGATTCAATACGTTTAGTCCTGAAGATATGGATACCAATAATGAATTTAAAGGATGGTCAAAACCTGTTCAATGAGTTATGGACAGAAGTGACCATTCACACATGAAGAATGGTTCAAACATTTAGGGGGATTCCACAGTTATTACATAATTTCATCTTAAGGCAATTGGAAAGGTTAAAAAGTTCCCGAAATTTGTTCCACATGAACTGAATGAAATGTTCCATGAGAGTGGCCAAAAGACCATCTCTCAGCTGACTGTAGTTGAGCGAATTAGAGATTTGGGGTATGAGAACTTGCAGCATCCTCCATATTCACCAGCAATTTCTTGCACAGATTATCCTCTTTTCAAACATTTTGGACATCATATCTTTAATACAATAATAGAGAAGCCATAATTTGTGCTTTTACCAAATTTGTGACCACTAAAGCTAAGGAATTTCATAGAGATGGTATATCATTATCAGAGGATCACTTGAAAATGGTTATTGCTTCAAATGGATCATATTTTGATCACATTTTTACCATTTTCCTTCATCTTTCTATCAAAAAAATAACTTTTCTTATGCAACCACCTGATAATAATATAATGGTTATTAATTCTAGTATGGAAAGTATTATTATTATAGTAGTATTTCTAACAAGACTTACAAAAAATCTGAATCTTATTAGCAGAGCAGATAAATAAAAATGAAAGAATTTGAAATAAAAAGCAAGAAAAATATCTATGAACATAACACGTGGATATGATGAGAGGAAGTGGGGTTCCCCTTAACACAATGATATTTTGTATTAAAACAAAATAAAATAGAAATTTATACATATTTTTTGATCCCTGCAGCTTTGTGAAATCCAGATTTAATGAGTTGTGACTGTTTCTGTCCCAAGGGAATGACTTGATATTAGGAAATGGCTCATTAGTCTTGCACCAGTCAACACGAGAAGCAAATGTAACCAAAAGGAACTTTTTTTTGTCTATTCATTCAGTCAAATAATTTGCATTTTATTTTTAACATCATCCTTCCTTCTTCTCTTCCTTCAGTTCCTTTTTCATTTTCTTTGATTCATTCCTATCATTCATCCATTTTTTGTTCCTCTTCCTTCATTTCTATCCTTCTCTTCTCTTTTATTTCCTACTGATTTTTTTCATTTTTTCTTTTTCTACTTCTCTTTCCTTTTTAAACTTTGTCTTTCCCTGTCTTCTTTCATTTGTTTCCTTCCCTCATTTGCATCATCCATTTTGTTCTTTGAAAAACTATTCTTCTTTGTTTTCTTCTTTTTGCTTCCTAATTTTATTGTTTTTTCAATTTCTTCCCTTCATTTGAACATTACCTTTTATACCTCTTCATTACTGCTCTTTCCCTAACTCTTTTCTCTTTCCTTTGTGCTTCCATCATTCTAATCTTTCATCTACATTTCATTTTTATTCTTTTATTAGAAAATCTATCTTCTGTTTGTTGTATCTTTTCAAAACTACCATTTTCCTTCCTTTTATTTGATTCTTTCTTTCATTACTTTTACCTTTCAATCCTCTCTTTTTCCTTTCTATTTTCCATAACTTTTTCTCCAATCCTATCCCTTATTTTTCTAATTAATCTTTAAATTCCTTCTTTCATTTTTTTCATTGTTTTCCTTCATATTTCTCTTACCTTCTTAACCCTTCCTGACATTTTTCTCTTATTTCATCCTTTTTCTATCTTCTGCCATTTTTTCTTTTTTTTTTCAAAAACCTCTCCATATTTTGTTCCACTTCCTTCCTGCAGGCTATCATTTTATTTGTGACATGTTGGATTTTGTTTTCATATTCCTAAAAAAAATGTTTTTTCTTTTCCTTTTCTCTCGGACTTTTTCCATCCAATCTTTTGTTTCAATTTTCTGCGGTTTGTTGTTTGCATTGTTTTATAACATACCTTTTCTTTTTGTTTTTCTTAAAGTTTATTTTTCTCCTTATATGCACATGTGTTAAAGTTCGTATTAATGCATGCGAAAAATCATTTCATGCACCCAATATATCTTTCAATGAAATATTCATTTCTGCTTGGGTATTAGAGGCAGTAATCATAGCCTGTAGCATGCATGTGTACTGAAACATGTGTATGTGTATATATATTTGTATGCGTGCATGTATAGTTCGGGATGAAGATGTATGAATGAAATAAAATATGTATCAATATATGGAGATGTGAGGGTTTAAGTTTGTATGAATTTAAAATATATACGTATGAGCTATTTTATAAGTAATTGTATGAATTCCAGTTTGATTTATGCTAAATAAGTGTATCTATGTACAGTCAAACTTCAGGTATCAGAACATCAATTGTCCAAATTTTGGATCATACTAATAAGAATTCAAGGTCCTGTAAATATCTAATTAGCCATACAATGAGAAATAGTATCTGATAAGTCATCCAAACAATTGATAATCCAAACAAAATACTTCCCACCCACCTTGTTTTGATAATTGAGGTCTAAATATGCACAGGTACATCAATAAGACCAATGATGAGAAAAGTATTTATTTTGAGTGACAAATATTTATTTCTGAACATGATATACTCCTTTGTTGTTGCACTAAATTCAGCAGTGGATAATAATCATATATATCTAACATTATATAGTCAAAATTTCAGATCATAATTCAGCTACTAATTACATGTCAAGGTAACGACTCATTGATCTAATAATGCAGACAGAATGACTCTGTTTTTAATCATTCTGCAACTGATACAATCATTTTAGGCTTTCAAGGTGCAAACTTGGTCTTATTGTTCTGAAATCTTTTACTTTTTAGTAAACACCTTGAATATGTGAAGAATTAGAAATCTCCCTTTGTATTAACACAAAGAAGAACAAGTCAAGACTCCAACAACATCTTTGATTCATCAAGCATTGAAGTGACATTCATAGTTATCTTCAAGATCACTTGAAGATTTTTCGTTTGATAAGAAATATTGAATTCTGAATGTCAGATAAGCTCATGCCTAAGTCAAGTTTTTAGGCAAAAAAAATGGGCTTAATCTATACATGTATAATTGTTTTATCAAGTTGAAATCTGCAAGGTACGTAAGGTTGGAGCAACTCTCAGCTTTAGACATAAGAGTGATTAAGACAAATATGTTCTAATTTAGTGAATAAACTGTGAAGTGATTTCAGCAATTGAAGCTCCTCAACTTATTCAAAAATCTTAAATCAACCTGTACCAGAGTATATCATGGATTAATGATCTTTTTTAATCAAAAATTGAGGTTTGATCTGAACATGATATTGACCTTTATTGCACAAGTAAGAATTCTTCTATTGCACAAGAACATACATAAATTGACTTATATTGCATAAGAATGTAATAAATTGATTAATATTATATCAGTTCATACAGTATATTCATTTAGATCAGTGATTCTTAACCTTTATACTCCATGTCACACCTTAACAGTTCAAAAAATTTGACCCCCGCCAACCTTTACAATAAAAAGAAATCAATTATTTATCATTTGGCAACTTCTTGGTGAGAAACTGATCTATGAACTTTTGGACACCTCTTCAAATTATTGTAATTTCTTTATTGTGAGAAATTTAGTATCAACAAAAGAATTAATTACTTTAGAATCCATAGCAAAATCAGTAATCAATAGTATTGCGTAATAAAGACTTAATAGCATTGTGAAACTAGGAATTAATAGTAATGTATGGTATGGAATTAATTTATTAAGCCTCAACACAACTCACTTTTGATCTGCAGAACAGTTTTTGTTCTTGACTCTCCAATTCAACCCCCCTAGCTTCATATTCAAATTGCCCTCTTGTGGATTATGTGCCCCACATTCAGAATCACTGATTTAGATCATCTCTGCACCCATGACTGATATCATCTGATCAAAGATTTTGAAAACATGATAATTATTTTGTCTGTTGAAAAGGAACTCTTTCTTAGTGATTGCTCTGGTAAATAATTGGATGTAAAAATGGGAGCAAATCATACGCCAATCGAAAGAATAGTTTGCTTCAAGATCACATCACTAATAAGGTATATGCACATCCCTAATGGCAAAAACAATTTGTGAGAAAATCAAATTTTAAAAAATGATTTTCACAAAAATCTTTTCTAGAAGCTGATCATGTTGGAAAATGAGGAAAATTGAAAATAAATCAAGTTTAGGGGTATTATATACCATTCAGTGATGTATGAATGAATTATTGATTTCAGTAATATCAGAGTTCATACTCTGTTGACTGGGCCTTTTCTCACCAAAGGTTGATTTCTGTTTGCTAACTTTTATGGCTTAATGATAAAGATGAGCTGTGTTTGATCTCCACTTTAACTCTTGACTTAATCAGGCATCAAAATGTAAATGATTGTGTCAAATCAGTGAATCAACAAGATGAAGTAAATTTAACTATTCCGTATAGATTTTTTTCCTCTAAGAGTGTGTTTATAATAGATTTACTGAATAACAAAAGTAGTCACAGCATTTCCTATAACAGGTAGAAATCAGCTATGATTCGGAGTTCAGACTCTTCATAACTTCCTAATTAATCTATGAGTAAGAATTTACACACATTCACTCATCGGCATATTTATACACAATGCCAGAAAAACAAAGAACATATAAAGGTGGATCAAAAAATCTGTAGCCTGACTTATAGATTATTAACTGAATTTTGATCTCAAATTTCTTCTGTAGGGTATTTGATTTATGCGATCAAATTTTGGGCAGAGAAGGAAATAATGTCTAAAAAAATGTTCAAAAAATGATTAAAAAATGTTTATTTTATTTCATTCAATAACTTCTTAGTTAGCAGTATAGCATAGCAATAAAAAATGATGGGCTCCCAAGGATGCATATTGTTCACTGTAAGAATGCTGCAAACAGTCAAGAACTTGAACAAATTGAATTGAAAGATTGAGAGAATCTACCAGCTGACAAGTCCAAGAAGCTTGCAGATGGTAGCCAAAAAATATTTGGAGGCACCCTGCTAAAAAGATGAAAGTGCAGGTTATATTTTTTATTTATTAATTGAAATTACTACATGTAAGTTGAAAAGTAATTATTTTTGCTAAATTACTTTGGACATCATATTAAAATATTCTGATGATCAAAATTTTATAGGCTTCCATCTATTTTTGAAGATATTGCACAGAATATACAAAAGATTCAATGGTGCCAATAATCCTAACCGGTGCTGAATATAAACTGATAATAATGATGATGATTATAATGATGGTGATGCTGATGATATAAACTGATGAATACTATTAATAATTTATTATATTTAAGATATGTGATGTCTAACGACAATCTGGTGTATCTTGGTCAGATAAGTTAGTTCATTTTTTCCTTTTGGAAGAAATATTCAATGCCATCTTTTATTGCTTACTGAAAAGAGGAAGAAAGAAGCCTTCTCAATTTCCTTATGTTTGTAAGTGAAATGAATTTATTAACTCACAAACCTAGAGAGTTCTTTACAGCTGGGTCTTGAAAGAGTTCAGGTCCTTCAGATACACATATGCATCTATATATGATGTTGAATATGTATCAACAGATACATTCAACTCTGTGTGTGCATGTACATATGTACAATGTGTAGATCAACTTTTTTGTGAGTATAAATCCATGTATATTATCAATATATGAAAGTGTTGAGGTGTATAAACATTTTTTATGCACTATATAAACCAACAGAAAATTGTACACAGATTTAGAGATATATATTACGACAATCTACAGGTACATTTCTACAAATTACCACGTATATATCTGTGAATATTATTCTGGGAAATCATACATGCACGCATTGATGTATACACATGCAACTTTGCATTTTCTATCTTTATCAATCTATATACATGTATAAATATATTCATACATACAAACATAGAAAGTGATATATCTCTAGTATGCATGTTACAGATATGTTATCATTCTTATATATATATATATTATATACATACATACATACATACATACATACATACATACATACATACATACATGGAAAGAGTGGTAATATATCTCTTGTATATAGATATATATGCATTGATATAAACATATATAGGTCTGCTTTTATATTGATATTTATGTATCAATATATATATATATATATATATATATATATATATATATATATATATATATATATATATGTATATATATATATACGTATGTATATACTCACAAGTACATGCATAAATGCAATATGTGAGTGTATATACATATAAGACTGTATGTATACATATATTTAAATACAGAGGGAAATGCAGAAAAAATGATGATAATATATTTTGATTTTATTGGATTCCAATCTGTATGTGTCCCTTTGTAGCTTCAGGATAGAAAAAAGAAAGAGAATAAATCAAAGTATATATTTGTAATTCAGTAGATGTATGCTTGCAGGACATCATTAACTCTGGCAGGAAATAATGTATGCAATTCCATATGAAAATGCCTCTCTTATATATTAGAATGAAAGAGGTAATTAGTCTACATATGGAAAAAAAAAATCCACAGGTAATACATTCAGGTATTATATTGATAAGCCTATATGAATTGATATAAATGTTTATATATGGACTTTAAATGATTTTTTTGAAAAGTGACTGAAAAATGACACATTGAGAGATAACATTTTCAATTCTAAGAGCAAAGACTTAGCCATCACATTTGAACATTTATCTTTATATACCCGTTTGATATGAAGAAGAATGTGATTAAGTAAAACATATATTTAACTTTCTATCCATTGTTAAATATGTGTACAAGTTGTAAATGAATCTATGGATTGCCTCATGGTTGATATGGTCATTTATTTCCAACTAGTCCAAATGGTAGATGTTTAAACCTAACTAGAAAGAATTTTGAACGCTGATTTTCTATACAGTTGGAAAATTGGTATGACACAATCTTCCACTGACTCATTTGACTTTGTGCTATACTTAGGTAAGTGATCATTATTCGGTAAATTGCTATTATTATTTATATATATGTAAATATTGCATTCACAATGACCATTGAATCATTCTTCATGTCTTGTGCAGGATTTTTTGGCAAAATATTGCATCATCTAGGTCTTGGTTCCCTGCAACTTCTAGCCTTTCCAAAAGTGATTTGAGACTTTGGACAAGATTAAGGTGAGCATGATGAGGCAGATGATTGTAATCATGAAAGAGGACTTCAAAAAGTGTTTTCAACATCCTGTTTTCAACTGTCAAAAAGTGTACAGGATACTATGTCAAGTGTGTGAGGAGTACTTTGAATAGGGCCAGAGGTGTCATTGCTTCTGTTAGGATATTTTTTCATAAATATTAAATAGCTGGATACTATTGAAACAGACTTCGTCTAGATCCTGCTATAGATATATGGGATCTTTCAAAAGCTTTTTGAGTCTCATTTTTACCCAACATTAATGTAATCTTTCCACAGAACTTATCTATTGCTTTAGAAGTCATATATAACACTTTTAGTTTTTGTATTTCTATTGTCAGGATTTCACTCAAGTAGAAAGTCCAACAACTGAGAAAGAAAAAATGATGAATAGTTTTTGTTACTTTTCAACAGGTTTTCCTATTTTTTCAATGTTTGTAATTGGTGTAACGTCAGGTTTTGCATATTAATTAGAAAGATGAAAGCTTTTTGTATTTTTCAGGACTTTCAAGTATGTAAAAATCATTCAAACCTAATCGATCACACATATGGCATACAACAAGAACAAGATTCTATCTTTTGTTTGGACAACCAAATTTCTCCAAAGTGTTGTTGATTTGTTACTGTAACATCTCTGACAATTCATTCTACAGCCTTCTTTACGTGTATCATTCATAAGAAAGAGAAAGGTCTCTTTTTTAACAAGATGGTAACGAAAGATAGTTGCTTCTGGATTATATGACAAAAATGCGTCCCAAACGCAAAAAAAAGAAAATGTGAAGTTTTTGGAGGAATAACTGTTAAAGATTGAACATATCAAAAGTGATTTGCAAATTTGATGATTGAGATTTCTCATTGAAATATACCCCAGGGTTGGGTAAATCAATGAGATTGATAGTGATCAAATCAAGAGATTACATGAAACAGTGGTGACACTAGGACAAACTCATTTTTTTAAGATTATTCTTTAGATATTTTACTTTATTTTTTAGATTCTTTATGGTTCCTAAGACATATAACACCCATAATGCTCAGATGGTTCCTACTCTCCACATTTTGGGGGTTTGCGGGTCCCATGTATTACCTCTGCATGAGAGTAATCAACACTATACAAGACAAGAGATAGTCAATATACTCAAAAAAACTAGTTCAATTATTGAAAATTGTTTGCACCAGCTTGGTTTTGTCAGTTGCTTTTGTGTATGACTTCCATATAAGTTATCTGAGAAAATATCTGATATATTTAAATGTATTTGAAACAAATTTTGATGTGTAATGAAAAGTGGGTAATTTGTAAGATTGTGGAAAGTAAGAGGTTGTGGATCAAGTGAAATGAACCCGTACTTATCATACCAAAGGCCAGGATCCATCCAATCGTGAGGATGTGTATGTGGTGGGATTGGAAGGAAGTCCTCTTCTAAATTTCTTCATTGAGGAATAATTGATTCAAACAAGTACTGGTCCCAATTAGACTGATTGATGGCAGGGATTGATGAAAAGCATCTGGAAATATTCAAGATAAAGAGTGTAATATTTCATCAGGATTAAGTTAGATGATATGCTTCTATGGAAATTAGGCTAAAATTATTACAACTAGGTTGGGATGTTTTCACTCTACCTCTAAATATTTACCAAATATTACATATTTAGATTATTTCAGTCTTTACAATATTATCTTTAAAAAAAATTCAATTCTCTAGAATGGTGCAAAAGGTTCCTAGAGCACTCGTTTGCTGAGAAAAATGGAAACTTCTGGAAGGGTGGAATTATGACGTTGACTGAAAGATGGTGGATGATCGAAAAAAATAATAAATAAATTCAAAGAGGTTGATGTTGAAATTTTTTAAAATTGTCTTTTATCCTTACATAATAATGTAAATGAACTTTGTGTTACCTTGTAGAGAAACCTTTTATAGTTAATTTTATTTTTTGTTCTACAAGAAATAAAGTACTGAAAGAAAATTAAAAGTGACTACCTTTCAAAACTCCGATTCTGAAGCAGGCACTCCCTGCTGCTTGGACAAACTACAATTAAAAAATCTAAAAAAAAAATATCAAGGTGATGAAATTTTACAGATCATCATCATCATCTTTAGTCTTTTATGAAATAAAAAACTCAAATAATCTCAATTAGATGGATGAAATGGAAGAAAAAAGAAATTGGACCACTCTCTGCTTAAAATGCTGGATTCGCCCCTGTGAAGCCAATAAGGATATTATCTCTCATCTATATTTGATTTTATTGATGTTTGTACTTAGGACTCTTTGACTTGTGTATCTTTCCAACGAAAATATTTTTCCATGTTTCTCCCATTTCTCACTTTTTACTCAGTCACTACTTCCATTTTTTTTCTCTTCAGAGGAAATAATTTCTAGTTTCAATACCCTAAAACCTGGTTTCTTATTTCTGTTTTCTTCACTTTACTCTTCAGATTACATTAATTTCCTTTCCTTTCTCCTTTGCTAATAAGAAGGCACAAGTTGATGGACAGACGGATGGATGGTTGAAGTATTGATTTGCAATTCGATAAAAATAATTTGCAAGAATGAATAATGTAGCCACTAACAATTTATTTTTGGAACGATCATCGCCTTTCTTCTTGATTTTTTTTTTTATTCAATTGGCAAATAATTTTAGACATTTATTTGTGTCCTGATATTTCTTTGATATATAATGAATGTTTATATGTCTGCTTTAAAGCACAACTGACAACCAGTCCGTTTCTGTTCCTTTTGTTCCCCAATGATTTTAAATTAAAATTTGGTCTCTCAATCACTCTCACTCTATCTCATTCTCTCTATATATATACACACACACACACACACACACACACACACACACACATACACACACACACGCACACACACACATATATATTTATATGGTTGCTCATTCACTCTCACTATCTCATTCTCTCTCTCTTTCTCTCTATACACATATACACACACACATATATACACACACATACACACACACACACACACATATATATATACATATATATGTGTGTGTATATATAATCTCTCTCATTAACTTTCACCTCTTTCTCATTATCTCTCTCATTATATATATATATATATATATACACTCACACAAATACTCACACACACACACACACACACACACACATATATATATATATATATATATATATATATATATTTATATACATATATTGTCCTCGTACATATATTGTATTCATTGATTAGAATGTTTAGTTTACAAAAACAATTAAAACTGATTAGGTAATAGAAAAATACATCAGTTATTGAAACGAAAATGGATTTTTTGTTTTCATAATTACAAAAACAAAATATATTGTGGTTGCTGGAGAGTGCGTCGCACAGGAAATGTTGACATTCACCTGGTACATATTCATGTAATTCTTACTTTTATGTATTAATAGCTCTATCTATTTTGTAAAATATTGAGAACTGTGATCAATTATTATCAACAATGGATAAAATCTGTTCTTTCTATTTCTTTCTTTTTGTATTCTTACAAATTGAAAATTTCATCATGATGTATATATATATATATATATATATATATATATATATATGCACCCTTTTACTTAGGTACATTAACAAACCGGTATCCTAATGATGGAAGCAAACTTGTATTTTACGCAACAATACATATACAATACTATATACTATATATATATATATATATATATATATATATATATGCACACACACACACACACACTCATATATATATATATATATATATATATATATATATATATATATGTATATATACTTGTTATAAATATTTTGCTCATAATCACTTGGTTTTAAGTTAAAAACAGGAACATTACACAAGAACAATCAAATTTTATTGCAATCAACATAATAAGGCTTGTATTTAGTCATGTTTTGTGGTTCTGAATGCTACATTTCCGGAAAAAGCCTCTAGGCTGAGATTTTGTGAACAATCTCAAGGCTACAGCCCTGAAAGCATTACTTTTAAATGTGTCTGTGTCTAGAGCCCAATTAAGAATACAAAAAAAATGACCCCCATTTTGTCTGACCAACAGAATTAAATTGTCACAAAAAAAGTTTTCTTTTCTTGCTTTGAAAAAATCTTGTTCAGAATCTATTGAAGAGACTAAAATGTTGAATTGACATTTCTATTTTCAAATCCTTTAATGGCCCCTAAAGCAATAAAAAACATATTTTGAGCTTGTTCAAATACTAATGAGCAGCATTTCTTTATATAAATGATTATTTATTTGAATTTTTGTAATTTCTTTACATAATATGAAAACTTACTATACCGTAATGAACATTACATAATGTGGGATCTTATTATATTGTGAAAATGTCACATAATATGGAGCCGTGTTATATGTATATAACATATTGACTTAGGAAATACCACACAGTGATGTATCACTTGGCTGTTTAATAAACCATGACTAGACTCCATATGCTTTTGTGACCAGACCACATGACTGATCCCACACCTTTGTTCACTGAGTGTTTGTCAGATAAATCAAACCTGTTTGCTGTAATGGATTAAAAAAAAAAAAGGCAGACAAATATAAATTTGAGAAAAAAATAGTGCTTTAATTTGGGTAGGGCAGAAATGGTTGAAACATTCATCTCCCAGTGAGTGAGGCTCTCGTTTTTAATGAAAGAATACAGTTCTTACCATATTAGCCATACTATTTTTTTCAGTTCTCTCCTCTATCCTATCCTTAATTCATTTTCATTTTTGACATATTTTCATTTCAGTTTCTTTTTTTTTTTAATGATTTTCCTTCTATCTTTTTATTTCTTTATGCATTTTTACTTTCTCTTTTTTACTTATTTTTTTATTGTTTTCACTTTTATTCCTTGTATTTTTTTTGCAAGTTTTCAATTATTTTGGCATTTATGATTTCAACTAACAGTTTTTGAATTTTTTTTATAATCTTTCTCAATGCTGGATATGGGTTTTGCAAATTAGATATATGCTAAGTCTGGGCATTGGGAACTGAGTATACAGTTAAGTATATAATTATTATTTATCTACTTTAAAATTATTTTGTTGGTAATTGGCTGTACAGTAAAGTCTCGATTAGTTGACGTTGAGCACAAAAAAACTGGAAATTGAGAAATAACCCCCTTTAATTTTCATGCCTGATTCTTCCTTTATTGATTTGATTTTTTTTTTTCTTATTTCGAGCTGGTTCACATTTTCATTCTTTTTATCAATATCATTTTTCATTCTTTTGAATTCGTTTCCTGAAGATCTTTCAAACTCTTTTATAATTTGTATTTTTCTTTTTGGTCTATATTATTTATTTTTAAGTCGTCATTAATACTGTTCTTTGTGTTTTTTAGTAATTTTCTATTCATAATTTGTTTTTTGGTGGCTTCAGAAATGTTCAGTTTTCACTGTTTTCTAAACAATAAACAGTTCATCTATCTTTCTTTTCCATTATATCTATTTCATTTTTATTTATCTAATTATTTATCTATTCTAAAATATTTTTTATTCGTATATATTATTCATTCAATCTCTATCTAAATTTATTTCATTTATTATATTTATTTTTGTTTTATTTATTATTATCTATATTTTTTGTCTTGCTTTATCCAATTATTTTGATTTTCTTTATAAATATTTTATTTCATTTTAGTAATTTCTAATCATCTATTGTTATTTTTACTTATTTATTCATTTGGTTTTTCACCTATCTCTTCTTGCTTATTCATTTTTGTTTATCTATTTACCTATTTTTTTTCTATTTATTTGAATTTTATGTTTTTTCATTTTACTATTTATTCATTTTTATTCTATTTATTTCTTTTTATTTATAAATGTTTATTCATTCGTTTTTTATCTTTTTTTTGCATGTATTGATTTATTTTGATTTTTTTCATTACATACTTCATTTTTTATTCTTATCAGATTATTTTTATTTTTTTTTTTTGACAATCCTTTCAAAAATGATCAGAAAAGGCAGGTAAACAAGCTGCACATGAAATATTAATGGATGAAAAAGCCATAAAGATAGGAAAAAAAGATAAAAATGATAAATGAAAGGAAGGAAAAAAAATCGTGTTACCTGAAAGTGCTAACAGCAAGACTCAATCAATAAGTAAATTGCAATCGACTAAACCAAAAGGAAAATAGTGAATGAAAATCCATGTTGGTAGTTATTTTGAATGCAGTTGCTTGAATGAAATTTCCCCTTTTGTTGAGAAACATGCATCGTTCTCACTGTATAAAATATGGAACATTCCTTGAAGGTCTGTTGCTTTACACCCGCTACTATGGAATAAAGAGATGAACAAAAGCAGAAAAAAAAAAAATGATAGAAATTTAAGAAAAAAAAAAAAAATAGTGACTCAAAAGAATGAAATAAAACAGGAAATGAAAACTAAAGTTAAATTAAGAAATTTGAAAATAATATTCTGATACGATCTTAAAAAAAATAATTAACACAAAAAACATGCTTTAAAAAAAAGAAAATGAATCAAGAAATGAAATGAGAAAATTTTTTTTAAAAAACAATTATGAATTTCCATTGCTGTTTCTTAATACAATTGTTTTAAAAAAGTTTTCTTGTTTTTTGTCAGCGACTTTTTTTTCACTTCTTTTTGAAATCTTTCAAACTTTTTCTTACTCTTTCAGAAATTGTTTTTGACTGAAATAAAATTATGAAACCAACTGAAACATTTGAATATTTATGGTGATTGGCCTGTACACATATCACTGTTGATCAAAAAGTGAATGCCTTATTTGGCCTGGAAGGGTGAATCTATTCTATCAACCATTTCTTCTCTTTTGCTTATTAGACAGTATACTGCCTGGGAAGTATCCAACCATTTTGAATATCTTGATAACTTGTTGCACGGCCTTGGTGTAACTTCACAACCAATCAGAGAAGACCCCACTGTGCGCTCATGGACATTCCTGTGGGTTACTCAGTCAGCAGTCAGATACCATAAGTGAGCTCGGCTATTGTGTCACAATCATATTCACAAGAACTATGCAAGTTATTCTTCATGTCTCATGCATGCATGTGTGTTAAGTAAAAGATTTGAAGAATCCTCATTGTTTTCAGACCGATGTAAGTATATTGGATTAGACCAACTTTGGCACAGAACAATCGTGGAAGATTGAGTCTATTTTCAATGGTGTGTTAGTTAAGCAAGAAAACTAGTTTACTACCACATGACCCTCAATAATCAAAGTCTGTAAGGAAAATATCCAGCCATTTGATATCAATGAAAAAATAGCCTACCTAGGGCAATGGTACCACTATAGTCCCCCTTTTACTCCTCTTGAGACCTGGATCACCATCAGTTGCTTTGCCATATTCACCTACATCTTGTCCATGATCTGAAATCTCCTCCCTTTCCTTGGCGATTTTAGTTTTTGTAGGGGATAGGGGTGTACATGTACAATGTAATTTTATGCTAAATTGGCTGCATTTACACTTAATTTTTTTTAAATTTGGACTTTTTTTTGCCATCTCTGGCCGACAAGGTGAGAGAAATAACTTATACATTGACTACCCTTTTTTCTAATTTTCAAACTGATCTCCCCCAACATGACATGCTGCCAAAAGATTTTGGTTACTTGATGGCTTCTATTGAGCGACTCACCAGACCTATTCTTTTCAAGAGTAAATTTTGAATTCCTCCTTCATAATGATGCGAAATTCATTAGATGCAATCAAACTACAATCGGTTTGATTTTGTTCCATCTGTTCACAGTAAGACATTGAAATATTTTCTCCCTCTCCCGTACCAACTGAAAAAAACACTCTAGTGTCAGTTTGTACAAATTTAGGGAAGAGAATGTCATCAAGACTACAAGCAGAAAAAGAAAATAAATGCTCTCATACCAGATACTGATATTAAATACTCATTTTTGGATGGCAACATATTCATATTTTTGGCCACTGAATACAAATGCTATAGAGTTTGGTCATGAATAATACTAAATAGTATCTGTTCTGATGGTATAATGTTGCATTAGAAATAAAAAATTGCTCAGGTTGTAATCATTTGCCAGCGACATTACCTTTGAGAGTGCAAATCAGATACCCCTTCAATATTTTGCATACATGACTCAAAAATATGTTCAAATACAATAGTATGATTTATATGTTGTTGATTCTGACTTGGTAAGCATCAAAAATATTGTTCTAGCAATGATAGTAGATGTTTTTTATAAACATTTTAAAACACATTGTAATAACTTTATATTATCTCTGAACTTCTAATTTTGTTTTTATATGCAGCAAAATAGAATGTTAGTTGCAGGAAAAATTTTAAAACTTTCTTTGTACATTTGGGGCAGGTTTTAGACTGTTTTTAATATCAATTTTTGTAATCCAAAATCAATTTTGATTCAACCATGATTTATGTCTGCTAACAGAAAAAAAAACTACAACATTAACTCTTAATTTCCATCAGTAGTTATTCTCCTTCATAATGATATTCAATTTTTGTATGATTGTAAGAATTAAAGCCAGAAACAAAGATGTTGTCTACCCTTTGGCAACTGTTTGTTGATTGTTATTGATACAAATGCTCATTTTCTTTGGCATCTGCTGCATTTGTATCTTGTAGAAACCTTTGTGTATGTTATCTGTGTAGATTGTAACAGAGCAAACACTCCAAACTGAGACTAAATAAGTAAGATAGTTGATGAGAATCTTCCTTCCAAAATCTGGGGATCATAAAGTTATCTTTGCATCAATGATTGGTGAAGGTCCATATGAAAATTAAAAGAAAAAGTATAAAAATCAAAAGACTGCAGTGTTACAGGTGGGAAAGAAAGAACTCGGGATGTCAAGACAAGAGAGGAATTAAAACCTGCTTATGTAAAGAGAAAGAGAATCAGTAGAGGGGTAAAAACAGTCTGAGAGACAGACAGGAATCAGCCTCCACAGACTGAGAGATAAACAAACCTTGATTCCTTTGATGATAACATTCTTCCAATAGGATAAATCAAAATCTAAAAATCCTAGACAAAGGCCATTGGGAGTGAACAATGCCTTGATAGCATCTATTCACCAGGAAGGTTTATGGCTTGGGTGGTTGGAGGCTAAGAGATGGTTGGGGAGGGTAGAAGATTCAGAAGAGAGAATCAGTAAGTTAAGCACCAGACAGCAGGGTTTTTTGTTTTAAATATAGTTCTATTCATTTAATCTATTTTTTTCTTGGCTTTTTTTTCTTCCAGATTACAGAGTTACCTACCCTTTTTGACATCCTTTCTTTATGGGATTCCAAATTGCATAATTTCCGAGTTGAAATCTTTCCATCAGACTTTTAGTCTTTCTCAAAGCTTTCTTCAGAAACGCCCCAGGAGTATGTATATTGATATGAAAACACATCTGTGTCTATGCGTAAACGTACGTATTTAGCTACGTATGTAGTTTGTATTTACATAGGCATCGGCTGCCACTTTTCCAGGGGGTCACAAAAAGATATTTTTTCGGGGATGGGTAGGGTTCAGAAGAATGTATTCAGAATATATCTTAGTGGCAACCCTGTTACCAGCAAATAATAACACCATATTTTTATACAGGGAAATTAAGTTGGAATTACATAAAACTACATTTGTGCAGCACCATTATCCTTTATGACTATAAGTTTCCAACTTCCAAATCCCATCACCCTAGCTGAGAAGGCCTGATCCAACATGGATCAAATCCTCATCCCTTGTGCATGCTAAAGTTTTTGAGCTATATACGTCTCTCTCTCAGTATATGTTTAGAGAGAGAGAGAGAGAGAGAGAGAGAGAGAGAGAGAGAGAGAGAGAGAGAGAGAGAGTGAGAGGAGGGATCAAATACTTGCTCAAAATCATTCACATAAACATCTTTCTCTCAACATACATGTATATGTATGAAGTTCACTGCCTGAGCCAGGTTGTGCATAAAAGTCATACTCTAGTTCAGTGGAAGAGGCAGATAAGCAACATTGCAAGGAAGAATTAACTAAGAAGAATTATTCGATATGCAATATCCTCTAGCATGGACAGTGGAATGAGAACAATCTACCAGCGTGGATTAAATTGAGAATTCTGTTTGTAATTTTACCAACTATAATGAGACATCTGGAGAAGGTTGAAGGGATACCACACCCAAAATGTTGTGACTATAACAACCAATATTTGAGGACACTAGTCTGAGTAATTCAATGAATCACAATACTTATCCTTCATCACAGAAATCTTGGCAAAAAAACAAAGAATATGAAGAAAAGTTGGGAAACAGAAATCAATTGTGAATGAAGAACCTTAGGAAGAATAGAAAAATCAAGACAAGAACAATGAAGTAATTAAAGGTTTAAACTTTAAAAAGAAAAATGTGGTAAAGAAGGAAAAGAGAGAATAAAGGAAAGAAGTAGCAAAGAGGGAGAGGGAATGAAAATATTTTGGAATAAATGCATGAAGAAAGGAAAGTAAATCAGGGCTACCAGAAAAGCCCATAGCTTCATCTCAGAGACTTACCCAACACAAGCATTTGAATAGTGTTGAATTTTGATATCAGGTGAGTCTTTAGGCAGATTGTTCAGTACCAGCCTCCTTGAACCTACGTTTCCAGGAATGCTTGATTCTGAAATTCAATGCTATTCCAATGCTTGTGTTGGGTAAGTTCCTCAAATAAAGCTAGCATTATCTCCCCTTCCGTCTGAATTTGGCAATCCTGGTGTCAGTGAGAAAAAGAATCAGAAAGCGAGACTGGAAGGAGGAAGAAAACAATGAGATGAGAGATAAAAGAGATGAAGAAGGGCAGAAAGAGAAAGAGAAGAAATTCATTGAGAAAAACAAGCTGATGCCTTCAGAAGATGTGGATGTTATCTGTAAGAAGCTATTATGCCGGAGAACCATATGTTATTTATTGTGAGAGATTTAACGAGATAAGGTATTTGAAATAGATGAGGATTATTTTTTTCTTTTTCTTAAGCAAGCACCTCTCACCACCATACCCATTGAAAAAGCCAAGAAAAAGAAAAAAGAACCCCAAAACATTTGCAATATCACAAAAGAAGCAGCTTGCAGACATTTTGTACAATGACAAGGCATTTGAAATTAATCTGGTCAACATTTCTATCACTTTTGTTTTTGCAGACTGAAAAGAACATGATAAAAAATTCACCATCTTATTTTTTCTTTTGTACCCCTAAGGAGGAGGACAAAATAAAAGCAATAATCAAAAACAATTCCGAGAGAGAGAGAGAGAGAGAGAGAGAGGGGGGGGGGGAGAAAATTTTTTTTTTTTAATTTGTAATTGTATTTTTGATATTTTTCCTGATTTGTCTTTATTTGTCTTAAAACCATTGAAATAAAAATGAAATTCATGTTTATTTGACAAATCTAAAGAAAAAAGTGTTAATCTGTTCTTCTTTTTTTTCATCTGATAAGACATGTTTCATTGTGGTTTGAACTTACTAATAAAGTGTTTTTTAAAATTTATTTTTATCTATTTTACTTTCAAGGATACGTCTAAAAAATTCATGTATATATATATGTATATATATATATATATATATATATATATATATATATATATATATATATATACATATATATATTTGGAGAGAGAGAGACAAAGACAGAGACAGAGAGAGACTGAGAGACAGAGAGAGATTGAGAGATAGAGCCATGAAAACAGCAATGCTAGAGATAAAAGTGATACAAAAAGATCAAATAATAAAAATAAAAAAAGCAACCAAAATGTGGATGGGCTGGGTACTTAGCAAGAAGAGATGACAATAGATGAAGCAAAAAACTAACTCATTGGTGCCCATCAGATAATAAACGCAGTAGGGAAAGACCAGATACAAGAAGAAGAGATGAGATAGAAAAGTTTGCCAGTAAGACGTAGCAAATGTTTATACAATTGCGGTCATTTTGGAAGGAGATGGGAAAGGTCCAGCCACTGATGATATCTATCTTTGTATAGTGGGAATTCTTTTTAAACCAACATCTCATTTTCAAACAGTGAAAATATGGCGATTAAACTGGACAGTGTAAATAGTCAAACAATAAAGAAAACAGGATGTTGATTCAGAAAAGTTCCCATTAAAAATAACATCATTATAATTATTTTGTTGGATTAAATATCCATTTATCTATAATATATATATGAGGTGTAATTCAAGCGTTATAGGAATTTGAACATTAAAAAAAGGGTTGCTCAACCTAAAAGCTAGGTGTATCATGTTTCCATCATCTCTTTCTTCAAAGTAGTCTCCCCTTGGGTATGTATATATAGCAGACTAATACAGGGTAGCATCAAGAATTCATATTACATTCATTTCGTACGTTCTGTTCAAATTTTTAGGGTAGCATTTAGGATATATACTTTTAAAGAGCTTTCTCTGGTAGAAGTTAGTCTCCTAATTTTGTGTGTGTTATTCTGTGAAGAACAAACTCACAATAGTGATAATGGTGTGTGGGGTTATCTTACAAACCACAACACTATGGTTAATTACCCATATATTTACTATGCCTATCTCAGTCTGGCACAAAGTCACAATCATGTGGTACCCGGTGAGGATTAAACTCACGACAGCCATAATGGTCAGTGATGCTGCCTTGCTAACCACCAATGCCATGTTAAGATGCTTGATATTTATTTTACCATTAACTGAATACTACATGATAAATAAAGCTGGATGAATCAGGAAACTCTGAAATCATGAATATTAAAGAAGGAATCAGCTTTTAAATCATGTTAAGTTTGTTAGTGAAAGTATTGGCTCCAATGTAAAAATACTAGTGTTTCCCATCTTCTCACAATGTCTTGATATAGAGACCGCACAATATCAGGTGTTGCCATTTTTGATCATCCTTACTTCTGCTGTCCCATGGCGCACTTGTAAATATAAGCAGGCTTTCATCAGACATGGATAAAGAAAGCTGACTTGACCCACTTGACCTTTGAGTTGGTAGGTACAATCATCATCATCATCAACATCAGTCTTTTAATGGCTGTCATTGGATAAAGACCTTCCCAAGGATTCACCAAATTTCTCTGTCATGGGCATCTCAGAGCCAATACTTTCTGAATTTTTCTAGTTAGTCTCTCCGTCTAATATTCAGCTGGCCTTGGTTGCGCATGTGATCTCTGGGGATCTGTATTGTGAGTCATGATTGTGATTGCCATTTTTACAACAAGACCAATCCATCGCCATTTGAGTTTTCTAATGGATTCTATGATGTCTCAGGCTCCTGCTTTCTCTCTAATATATTGTGCTGTCTTGTGATCTCTCTATTTGAGGTTGAGCATGATTCTTTCATGTGCACATTGCATGCTTATCAGTTTGTGGATAAGACTGAGCAGCAGCTTTAAACAAATATATTTTCTACTATATTTCAACTAAAAAGTAAGTAATATTTTTTTTAAAAATCCAGTGAAGTAATAATCACATGATGTCTCTATCATGTTTAGCTTAATTTGGAAGAGTGTCAGTTGCAGAGTTCATTTTTTTTTGGTTGGCAAACAACAATCATATTGTAATCAAAGTTAATTTTAGATGAAAAAAATTAACATTTAAAAAACATTTTTAAACCTTCTCCAAGTACGCATAAGTAAATTTCTTCTACAACTAACTTTATGGTATTTTCTTGCAATTAAAACCAAAATTAAAACTTCAAATAGGTATTTACAATATTACGGGGATCTAAAAGAGATTAACTATAATATTTATTGATAACGCAAAGTGCTGATATCAATCACTGCCATGAAACTGGCTCAAATTGAATCAAACCTCAAGAAATTATAGTTCCAAGAGCAAGATACTACCTTTCATTCTTGTAGATAGATGAATAGATAATTTAAAAGTGGGAAGGAAATTTACATATCAACAGGTCAGCCAATAAGTACTGCACCATGCATCTATACTTGCTTGGCTGAGTCTTAAAAGAATTTCAAACCTTCCACATGACATCTATGAAACAGCACCCGAGTTCCATTGTACAAACCTTTTGTTTGCAGAGCTAGGGTGCATTATAAATCTTGAAAATATTTGAAATTGATAATGCTCTCTTGTGAAAACTATCCCGAGAAGAAAAGGGCAAGGATTACAAGAGGGAGAAAGTAAAAAAAGGAAAAAGAAGTAGAGAAATAGAAACGAAATGGAGAAAAGTATGGAAAAGAGAGGAAAAATGTGTTTGAGTATGTGAGAAAGAGAGAGAGAGAGAGAGAGAGAGTAATGGGAACCAAAGGCTTTGCAGACTTTCTCAAAGACATGGAAGACTTGTCATGTGAATCATAGTTGTCAGCTTACCTCATATTCCATGCCCTTAGCCATGAATAACTTTCCAATATGGAATACATGATCAAGAGGCATCAAGTTGAAAGGCGTTGGCTCTTTTCACGGGGCTGCTGTGTGCCTCGTTGGACACTATTAAGTTTCTTGGACCTTTGCAAAAGCTTTTGTCAAATAATGCTGAAGTGTTAATAAATGGTGCAGTCCTGTCTTCTACGTCAGCTATACCTTCTCCCATTTCGGACGCAATGGTCAGTAGATAACAATAATAAGAAGAAAAAGGAAGAATTGTGACCACTGTCCAGTTGGCTATGCTTCTTTGGTATGCATGTGGAAGAGGACTATTAAAGGTGAGCCAATATAGAAAAGCTTTAATTTATAGTTTTGATTTCTCTAACAGAACTAATCTCTTGACTGGTTTAAAACCTCATACTGCATATTATTTCCAACCTGACAAATAAACTATATCATATAAACTTTCTTTTAACCTTCAAAGCACCATCTATCTTGATTTAATGGTAAAAAGGCCAAGTATGGCACAAGACCATAGAGATTAAAATGCTATGAGAGTTATGAAAACACTATCAATGGCTTTCAAGACAAGTATTCACACTCCTATTCATCACCATATTAAATATTACTGTTTTAAAATACTTATGACCCTATTTTATAGTGTGTCAAAGCTATTTAATTTTTCATGCAACATGTTTAATCAATTTGCAAATATATTAATTCCAATAAGATTTCTTAGTGTTGATTAGAAAATTTCAGTAATAAAACATATCTATGACAAGTCTGATCAGTCACCCAATAGAAGCTTTCATGTGACCAATGTCTTCTGGTAGCATCCTGTGTAAGGGTGTTCAATTGAAAAAATGGAAAAAGAGGTGATCAACGAATGAGTTACTTCTCTTGCCTTTTGTCGGACAGTGATCACTACAAAAGTTTGAATAAAAAAAACACAAGCATGAATGTTGCCAGGCATAAACTAGGGGATCAATCTAGCATAAATCTACTTTGTAAACCTCAACTAAAAATCTTATGGGGGATTTAAGAAAAGAAGATGTTTTTGTCGACATAATAAGTAATAAATTTCACCTCTATGGCTCCATTGGTACAGTCTGTATATGCAATACATAGCCACCCAGTCAGAATCACTTTAAAATGAAAGAAACTATGTTGATAGTTTTGGTTGACAGTTTCTGATACATTAATCTATTTGGATTAATGTCTTAATCTCTGTTGTTATAGTGACAAAGTCTCTGCCATTGTACCCTCTACCCCTCTTGGTGTATTCCTCTGGGAATTTAAAAACAAACCCCTTCTTCAATCCATAAGGGTTGACTGTTTTCATTCCACTGTCCATAATAGAATATATATTTTGTATCAGTTAATTCTCCTAAGTTATTTTTTACTTGAAATGTGGATTTGATTTCTACTTTCAACCAGAGTATATGTATATTATAACAAGATACATTTTAGATATGTTTTACGGATAAATTTCCATTTCTCAATAAGTTTTCATTTTTCGTAAGTGAAGTATATTCAGCAACATGGCATAACCAAAGATGGTGATGGCTGGCATGAGCAAAGGACACATCTCTCATGTTTGGCATTATATCATGCTGAAAGGACACAGCATATAACTAAGTACATGTTACCAGGTGTTGATATGGATTTAAACTGAGAACACATCTATAAATGTGATCAGTAAAGCATTTTCCTCAACTGCTTCAGTGGGCAGGGTGTGCTCTGACTCATACAGTTGGAAGTGGTCAGACAATTAAAATTGTTCTCTGTTTTGAAACAAAGAAACCTTGTTCCTTGTTCAACTTCTGTTTCTATCTTTATTTTATGTCTAAATAAAGCATAGGCTACCCGCTACAATATGGCGTGTTGTGTTTTTTTTTTACAACTAACACTGCAACAGAAGACCACTCTGCTATCATTGCATTTGGTGCATGATCATGGAACTAGTGTTTAGAAATATGAATTCATAAGTTTACTTATCAATGCAGAAGGTGTACCATCCTTGTGATGTATGATAAATCATAGCAATACAGTTTTTCAATTGTATATATGTATATATGTATATGTGTATTTCCTCTGAACAACAGAGGAAAAAAAAGATTGATCAGTATTATTATCACTGACTGAAGAATCTTCAAAAAAAACTTCACTGTGGAGAGATCTTTTTAGACACAGAAATAAAAAGAAATAGCCAGAATCAATTCTTTCCCACCTTGAACTCCTAACTGACATTTTATATATTTGTCAAAATGTACAACATTCATACATACACATACACATACACATAGACACATCTGTATATATATATATATATATATATATATATATATACATATATATATAACATGAGAGAGAGAGAGAGAGACCCATCTATGGTACAACAGGGATTAGATTTCTGATCTTGCAAGTCATTGGGAGTGAGCTTAATCCTCAACAAATGCTCAACAAGGGCAGATTTATGACATGTGCATACTCACCCCCCCTCTCTCTCTGTCTCTGTCTCTCTCTCTCTTCAATGTATATGTATGTAAATAAATAGATATATATGAACAGATTCTGATCAGTAGGTAGAGAGATAGCTGGACACACATACACATTAATTCTAGAACTATCTAAACGCTTCCAAGGACAAAATAACTCACTACTTTTGAGACACAAACTTCACTAAATCACTTCATATAATCCAGATTCAAATTCTTGGCATTAAGAAGGGCAGTCAGCTGTAAAAATGTACTTCACAAAGTCTGCTATGATGAACCTTTCAAGTGCAAATTCATGCCCGCATGATTGTATTTCCCATACATATCCAAAAGAAATTCTAGTCAAGTAAATTCATGTCAGGTTTTGAACAATACCAATCACCTTGAATTTTTTTTACAAATAAAAAATAGCCAAAATGATCTCTGAAATCTCTTTGTTTGAAAAGAAAGAACCAGCCATAATATTAAATAACCCCCACCCCATACTACCCAACCACCTATAAAAAAAAAAGCAATCATAACCCCCCACCTTAATCTCAAACACCCGATCCACCTGCAAGAAATTCTCATGGGGAATCTTTTGATGGTGTCAGTGCAGATCTTTCTTGAGAGGATAAAGGCAAGAAAAGTAAGAAAGACAAGTAAGTAGAGAAGAATGGGAGGAAGAGGGGTGAGGGAGAAAGAAGAGATGAAAGCTGGAAAAAATTGTAAAAGAAGAGAGGAAAGGAAAAAGGAATTATGAATCAAGAGAAGAAAGGTTGGAAGAAAGAAAGAAAAAAATCTAGTGGAAAACAGAAAGACAAGAGAATTGTGATCAAAAGGATGAAGGAAAGAAGAAAAGAAAATTAGGCAGAAAAAAAAGAGAGAAAGCAATAAAGAAAGAAAGAAAGGAAGATGTATCAAAGTAGAGATGTAGAAAGAAGACAGTAGATTTAAGAATTATGTGAAGTCAAAAGAAGAAAATAAGGAAGAAGGAATATTAGATCAGAAGAAAGAATAAGTCAGTGAGAAAGAAAAACTGATTGAACTCAAGGTAAGAAAAGATAAAATCAGAGAATGAAAGGAAGGAAGAAAACTAGCTGTGAAGAAAGAAAAGAAAACTAAAGAAGCAAAAGAGATAGAAAAAAGAAGAGTGAACAGGGAAGGGAAAAAACAAAAAGAAGGAATTCTTTTTTATTATTACTATTCATATTTAAAGGATAAAATATGATTGTGCCAAAGTTAAACAAAAAAAAAAACGAACTTGCAAGCAAAGATTTGAAACAAGAATGGTCAGAAATTTATAGCAACTGACAATCAAAGCCGGATCAGAAAAATCCCCGTCACTACCGCTGCAACAGCCACCAAAATTTTTACCGAAATGAAATAAAGCTGGTTCGGATTTTGCAAAAACAAAAAAAATAAAAAATTGAAAAAAAAAAAAGAAAATAAAAAAAACAAAAAGATGACAGGCAACTCGTCAGATAATGTCAAAGCCGATTCTATTTGAGGCTATAACTCTGACCGGCCCGACATGAATCACGGTGACAGGCGCCAGAGCAAAAAGAGTAAAAAGACTTGAGACTATGAAGGCTTGAAGACTGGCTGCGGATGCCGATGATGATTCCCTGTTGGTGCAAATACTGTTGCAATACCTTTCCAAACTGTAAATTTCTGCGACACTAAATTGACCAAGATTTGTAAATGAAAGGGGAGAAAATGTATGTTTTTCAAGGAAATATCTAATTATTTTCTTTGGCACTGGAGACATAGCTTCTGAGTGGAAGTGATGGGCTATTTGAAAAGACCTCCTTAGCCCCTAAAAGCTTCATAAATCATAATTCAACTAAAGCATTTATACTGACATTATACAATATACTTGCATATATATGAATTTTAAAAATCATAAGCTCTTGGGGTTGCTTTTTACTGATTGAGTGATAGTGTATGTCTGTTCATAGCAAATTTTCCTTTTTCATCAAATCCCATAAAATGTTGGAAGGGTCTCTTGGGGAAACAAACCTCCTGATCCCCAAAATCAGTAGCTTCATCTACCTATGCCACTGCTTAGCACTGAACACTTGCTTAGAGAATGGAATGCTGTGAATAACTCCCTTGTTTTTCAACATAAAATAATCAAACTTCAAATGCAAATTATATCTGTAGGTTGGCAAAAATATATATATACAAACAACAAAGTTTTACAATGTGTAGTACAAGAAGATAAGATTCAAAATAATTCACTCTGTACACAATAAATTCATGTTTATTTTTGAAGAATGTAAGACAATATGAAATTGGCAAAAACTATTGACTAGATATTTCTTATGTTATCATAGCAACTAGAATATTGCCATTCACATGATGGTATTTCTATGTCAGAAATACAGTTTTTCATTGCAAGTAATATCCTTAGATTTTTAGATTTTCTGTCATCTTTACAGCATCAACAGTCCAATATGATGCTCATGATTTTAAGTGAATTTTCTTCGTGTATGAACAAAGAGAGCTGACAATACCCTCTTGACTGTTTAACTGCTAACAGGTAACAGATAACAGCTGCAAATAGATGTATTTTTCACAAAATTTTAAAAATCCAGTCAAGTGGACATTGAATTGATTAATTTTTGTTGCATCCTATTTTTCTATAACAGCTACTATATTTTTGGAAGATTTTCGAGTACAGAGTTTAAACTTTCAGTTGGCAAACATAAAACCTCGAGTGTTGGAAACACAGTGAGGATCGAAATCTGTAATTTGTGAGACTAGCCTGATAACCATTTCTGAAAAGTTAGATACTTTGAAGAAATATTTGATATTATCATCACATCTTTTAGAGCTTGATTATCATCAGCAGCAGCCTTTTAGCATCTGTCATTGGAATAACCCTTGCCAAAGATTTGCCACACCTCTCTATCTGTGGTCCTCATGAAGCCGGATCATTCAGAACTTTCCTAGTTCATTACGTAATCTTATTTTTTATCATCCCCAGTTTCAGATCTGATCTCTTGGGATCCACTTGTGAGTTGTGATGTCCAGCAGTCGTCTACTATTCTTGCTACATGACCAGCCAATTGTCATTCAAATATTCTCATGGATTCTATGACATTTGGGACTCCTGTTTTATTTTCTTATTTAGTCTTGTGATCTATCGATGTGAAGTTGAGCATGATTCTCTTTTATGCACTTTGCTTGGTTCTTAGTTTAAGGGTCAGTATTTTGGTTGGAGTCCTTGTTTCAGCTCCATAGAGAGAATGCATTGGTTGTATAACTTTTTTTCAGCACTAGCAGAATTTTCTTATTCTTAAAAGTTCAGCTTACCCTGCCGATAGCTTGCCAACCTAGTGTGATTCTTTGCTTAATTTCTTGTCCTTTTGAGGATTTCATGGAGGATCATGGTCCTAGGTATATGTAATGGTCTACTTTCTCCCGCTCAATATCTTTGATTTTGATTGTTGTGTCTTTGTCTTCAACATGACATCAGTTTTACTAAAGTTCATGTGGAGACCAACTATCTTGCTTTCTGTCTGTCCAGCATCATCTGGAAGTCATGAAGATTCTCAGCCAAAAGGATAATATCATATCATCCAGGTATTTGCCGTCTTTTCTGATTCTTCTATTTTCTCAGTTTAGGTTCCAGAAGATCTTTTAGATGCTGTCTGTGGAGAATTTGTATTAGCTGGTTTCTACTTCTCACCCCTTTTTTGAGCTAGAAGGGGTCTGAGTCTTTATGTAGCTTAATGAAGGTAGATATGTTGCAAAACTATGACATACTGGTTCTATGCTTTGCTGAAGGATAATATCAAAAACTTTGGGATTCCTACCATGTCAAAGGCGTTCTTGAAGTCAACAAATGCTGTAGTGAGGCATTTTATATCCTGCTGCTTTCTCTTTTTGTTGGCTTACTGAATTGAGGTGGTCAGTCGTTAAGTAGCTTCTTCAGAAGCCAGTTTGTTCTCAAGGTTGGTTTTCATCTAGTGTTCTGGTGATTTAGTTGGTGATCGCTTCAGTGAAAAGTTTTGTAAATGCAGTTCAGTCGGCTTATTGGTCAGTAGTTGTTGTGATCTGTCAGGTTCTCTTTTATATATCATATTCAAGCAACTCTTAAATCCATTTTTATTGCATCTTATTTTTCAATAACAGCTAGTTTATTTTGGGAAGATTTTCACTTATGGAGCTTAAACATTCAGTTTGCAAACATAAAGCCTCAAATGTTGGAAACACAGTGAGGATCAAAATCTCTTAAGTAGTATTCTTTTGTGAGACTAACCTGCTAACCATTTCTCCACAGTTAGATACTTCGAGAAATATTTGATATTAACATCACATCTTTTAGAGTTTTATCATCATCATCATCATCATCATCATCATCATCATCAACCTTGTAATACCTGTCATTGGACACAGCCCTTCCCAAAAATTTGCCCGACCTTTCTATTGTGGATGTTATGGAGCCAATATTTTCTGAACTTATCTATCCAGTTGGTGATCACTTTAGTGAAAAGTTTGCATGTGCAGTTGAGTAAACTTATTGGCCTGTAGTTGCTGAGATCTGTCAGGTTCCATTTTTGTATTCAATCAACTCTTAAATTCATGGACTGCTTGAAACCTCTCCTAAACACAGTGGAACTTTTTGATCAATAAATTCTCTTAGAATGAACCTTTTTTGAACTGAATGGAAAAAAAAAAATTGGTGAAAGTTAAGAATTATCAAAAAGTGTGAGGGAAGTAAATTTGATCAGAAGTTATTGCCCTGGATTAAAATTTAATCTCTTTTTAAATCTATTTCAGAGTTAATAAACATTGTCACCGGAATTAGGCTTGAAAGAATTGTACTTTAAAGGGGTCACAATTTGTTCACTGGACATACGTGAAGTTGAGAGTACTATTGTTCAAAGTGTTTATGCAAACATCATAACACAGGACTGAAAAAAGAATTAAGCAAAGAATAAAATTCACAATTTTATTTTTGATTTTACAATAGTTAATTTTGATAGAAAAGAAATTTGCCATAAGCAGAAGGCAACGCAACCAAAAACAAATTATTTTTTCTTTTCACAATTATGAAACAAAAAGAAATTTATATTAATTTGTTGATTAGAGGAAAGTTTATTATTTGAGACCAAATCAAATATTTGTTTACTCCTTCATTATAAAATGAAACACAAAATAATTGTAAAAGCCATGTATATGCACATATATACACACACATTTATATATATATATATACATATATATATATATATATATATATATATATATATGAGTATATATATATATATATGAGTATATATATGTACATATACATATATATTTAAAAAAGTCAAGTATATGTACAAATCATCATAACAACATGCATGTATACATTTATGTATACATGCGTAGGTACATACATACATATATATATATATATATATATAACTTTCTGTTGTATATATATATATATATATATATATATATAACAGAAAGTGCAAAATAGAATCGAGATATATTTAAGAACATATGTGAAAAAAACACACACACACACACACACACACACACACACATATATATACCTACATGCAGATGCTCACAAGTATGAATATAAACACGATGGTTTCTAAAATTCATGTACACAGGCATGTTTGTAATTAATACATACACACACACACACATACACACATATATATGCGTGTGTGTATGTATTGGTCTATAAAGGAATGCTTATACAAATATAGGTACATGTGCTTGTTTGTATAGCTTAGTTTTGGTCAAAGTTTATCAAAATACATTTAGTTGCAATATTGTGCTTCCAAGGTTTCATATATGTGTGAGTGTGAGCATGTACATGTGTTTGTATTCAAATTGATCTGTGTACACGTGTATGTATGTATGTCATTGAATATGTGTGTATGTGTCTGAATGAAATTGTTTGAATCCTTATCATTATAAATTGATAATTAAACAATGTATGTATGTGTGTATGCATGTATGTATGTATGAATGTACGTATGTATGTACGTACATACGCATGCCTTATTAATGATTTTCAATTTTGGCAAACAAGCAAATGAATTGAAACAAATTACATTAGAGAAATCATTTTTACACTTGAGTTAATTTATTGGTTATTTTCTTCAAAAAAGAAATGAGAACAAAATAAATGACGCCTGTTTATAAAAAGAGAAATTAGCCAGCCAAATTAATAAAACGAAGAACAGAGGCCAAAAAAAGAAGGAGAGAGAGACAGACAGACAGAGAGAGAGACAGAGAGAGTCAGACAGTCAGACTGATAAAAATCTATTAAAAGAAGCTTAGAAAACTTATCAGAAATTAAGGCAATAAAAAAACTTTCTAAGCCTCACTGGAACTTCGATCTTTGATTCTAGTTTTGATTAGTGTTGCTTAAAAAAAACCTAATTAACTGTGAACAAATAAACAAACTGAGTAGAACTGTACACAGAGAAAAGTTTAATTCGACTTCAATGACAATAAGAATACATCTTTTTTCAAATAAAATTATTTTCCTGCCATTCGACTATTGTTAGCTATGTAAAACATTTTAAGTAACTATTACAAATTTTCGACTAATTTTTCTGTCACCTTATCTTTATTGCTTCCTATTCCAGTACGCAGGTTTGTTTGGTGAGCAGTATGGCTCAGAAAATGATGAAGTAGCCCAAAAAACATCATGTATCCTTGAGAGCATGCAAGGTCATTTTAAGAATATTTGAGGTCTTCGGGTAAAGCAATGTATTGGTTTTGGCTCATGGGCCATAATACCAACCCTGATTTAATACATAAATTCAATTATGAGTCAAGAACTGATTTAAAAATTCATGTAAAAATGTAGGTTTAGAGAAGGTTCTTGATGTCTGTTATTTTATATTATGAACCTTGATTTTTGTTTCTCAAATTGAATTTCAGTGCAGCTAAAATCCTGGAGGTCACTGTCCTGCATGTCCATACAATGAGACTGCCCTGAGAGCCAGACTAATATGAATGACCTCATATTGATTTGGTCGTAGAGATCCCTATCAGCAGGCGAAATTCGAATAGTCATATATGTGCTTTGTATCTTTTTGGATAAAACAGAGAATAAACGGAAATGTTCTAACAGCATTCTATTTTATTCTGTCCACAGGTTTAATTCTGAGGCCACTATGAATTCCGTGGCCATAAATTTTCCTTCTGTGAAGACTGAGAAATTAAGTCAATTTTTACAGCAACTTGGAAGACTTCATTTGTAGAAAAGTTAGAGAGAGCCATTTCAGAACAAATTTCTATTGGCCTAAGAAATGCCAAAAAGGGGGACACTCAAAATGAAACTAAAACAATCAACTCGGTTGAACTGAACCGAATTGTTTTGTAAAACTGCAATAAGAGTAGAGTTGATGATTCTGAGGGCATTCTATCTCCATAGTGTAGTCAATGAAAGATATTTATACTTATATATTTATATATATAGTTATAAATACATACATATACATATGCATATATATATGAGTATATATACATACACACACACACACACACACATATATATATATATATATATGTTGATGAATTCTGCTATAAAGATTGAAAAAAAAATTCAAGCAAAACATGAAAAAAAGGAATGCAAAACTTTTTAGTTATGATTTCAAGGTATAATGATTTCTAATAAGTCTTGACTGGTTTTCGTTTCGCACATGTCTTCAGAAGGCTGATATGATTCTCTTCCTGGACTTTACTGTCCACTGTCCAGTAAATGGGGTTAAATCAGGTCATTTATACATTAATCTTGATTTGAATTCAAATTCCATGGGTGTCATAAAATTCCAGTTGTTGGTGAGTGTTTTGAGAAGGAAACCAACAACTGGAATTTTATGACACCCATGGAATTTGAATTCAAATCAAGATTAATGTACAAATGACCTGAATTTAACCCGCCCCCTTAACTGGACAGAGGAAAGTGAAGTCCAGGAACAGAATCACTATTGGCCTTCTGAAGACATGTAAGAAACCAGCTAAGGCTTATTAAAATTTTATATATATATATATATATATATATGGATGAGATAATGGATAGTCTATAGCCACACTGAAGAGTTGTAATACAACGAAGTAGATGTCTGTGGAAGACACAATGATAATAATTAAGGCTCCCTTATTCAGAGTGGAGTACTCTCTTAGTGAGGTAACTCGTTCATTGTAAGCTTATGTGATGCTCTTCTAACATGGAATGGAGCACTCTGGTGGATGAGGAATATATACGATGAATAAATGTATCACTTGAGTTCAACCTCATTGACCGTCCAGTTCCATGGAGTTGAGGGAGGATACCAGCCTTGGGGTCTTAAGCTAAGGTTTCAATCCTGCCTCGTGGTACTGGATGGGATAATGAGTAGTCTATAGCCGCACTGAAGAGTTGTAATACAATGAAACAGCTGTCTGTGGATAACACAATAATCCGAGAAAAGACAAAAGTCAGGGACATCATAGAATCCATTAGAAATCTCAAATTGTGGTTGGCTGGCCATGTTGCAAGAATGGCAGACAACCGATGGACATCACGACTCACAACATGGATCCCCCGAGATCACATGCGCAACCAAGGCCGGGAGAATATTAGATGGAGAGACGAGCTAGACAAATTCAGGAAGTACTGGCTCCGCGACACCCATGATAGAGAGGTGTGGCAGACCCTGGGGATGGTCTATGTCCAACGACAGACGTTAAAAGACTGATGATGATATATATACATATATATATACATATATATATATATAGAGAGAGAGAGAGGGAGATAGAGATAGAGAAAGAGAAAGAGAGATTCACATTCTAGAATAATTCAGATTTTACAAGTAAGTGAATCAATGTCTGCAATAAATACCATTGTGAATAACTTCTCCTAGACTTACATGCTTACTATGAGTCTTCATCTCAAACTGGTTTTCTTTCTACCATATTATAACCAGTTGAAGGGAAAAACCTCTTTACCACTCCAGCCATGACACCTATCCCATAAATTCACAATACACTAGTATCAATAAATATTTTAAAAGTGCATTAAAAAAAATGCAAGTAGGAAACGCTTTTGCATTTATGAAAACGTATCATTTTCTCATTCCCATTACCAAACACCTTATGAAATTGTGAATTTAGGGGAAAAAAATGTATTAACTGCCAATGCATGCAGGCTCTTGAGATGTCTTTGTCAGAACGATTATCTATTATTCAAACTGACTAATGGTCTAACGGAGACAGCGAGATTTCAAAGAACAATTCTATTGTGCACTCAATTCCATTTCAGTGAATATTGGCTGAGGTGAAAGTCCATCATCTTTTGAAAAAGAAGAAAAGGTGAATAAATATATATTTAACAAGTCTATTTCTTACCCCTCATTCAGAGTTATTCATGCATCTCTTTCAGTGCAAAACTCTCTTACAATAGATAAAAAAAAGCAGCTTGAAAGAAGTTTAAATTAATCAAGGTTATTTTTAGCAGATATATGCCCTGATATATGGATCATAAGAATTTTATGCAAAATTCTGATACCATGCACTATATATTAATCCTATGACCATTACCAAACCACTGTAAGCTTACAAATGGCCTGACCAACAAGCCAAGTGGACTACAGATTATTCTCTCTTTGAGTGTCCATATATATATATTTACTCATCTATGTGTATGTGCACATGTGTCTCCAGGTGCTTCTGGTCACTTTTTTTTCAACTATAACCTCAAAAATTTCTATGAATACACCACCAAGCTCTAAAAAAGCCAAAAGAGTCTTCTTTATCGGTTCTTGCCAAAAATTACTTTTTCTGGTCTCTATCGTCAATCGTCAATTGTGACCAAACAGGATTGCCAGGGATTGAGTGACAGAGAGTCTCTTCAAATCTCCAGCTCATTTCCCAGTATCCTCACAGACCTCAGCATTGTCATGGCTTGGACAGTCCCAACTTTTTCTTGGATCTCCAATTCCCACAATGATTTTAGGACTGTACCAATTATCGTGAATACAGCCATGTTCCTAACCTTCATTGGTGATTTATCTTATGAATTAAAATCTGCCGTTGGGCCAAAAGTGTTTAATGATTCTGTACATGTGAATATATCACCCAATCTACAAATGATCAATCAGTTTGACACAATGATTGAAATCTTATACTTGACAATAACCTTGGAATTTCCGTTGAAACTACTAGTCATTATTTTATTATTAAGCATGCATTTCAAAAGGGTTATCAACTTAATCAGGAATCATCTTTGGCTGCGCTTTTTTGGAAAACATTATAGAACTTTACCTTTAAGCCGCCTTTCTGGTTGCAAAAATTGTGTAATGGTACTTTTGTAACGGACTCTCTCATTCTCTCCAGTTAAGAGATCAAAAAAAAATGAGAACGAACATTTGTTACTCTATTATCCATTTTCATGGATACAAATTTTTTTATTTGAATTTGTTTTGATGTCTGTTCATCAATATATTTATGGAAAATGTAAGCTAATTCCCAGAGTGCAGACTTTCTCTCATGGATCTGTTTACATATTTAATGAATGTTTTGATACGCATACTTTTAGATCTAAAAAAAAAAAAAATAAGCAGTAGAAAATAATATCAGTTTCCAAAATGATTATTTTTTAATTCCTATATTGATTTTCATTTCTGTGTAATTACCTATCATTATCATAATCAAAATATTTAATTAGACTGAATTTCCAGCCAGTACTAGTTTCTAAATCTCAAGTGGTCTTTTAGGCAGAAGTTACTTATATCTGGTCATTGAATATATGGGTTATTGGTTACTGGATATCCTGAATCCCGGTGGGATTTGCCCCTGCACCCTCGCCAATCCAACATTTACTACAATAGTTCCCGAACTACAAACTACAAACTGAGGGTTCTAAAATCATTTGCTGTGTATTTTTTATAGTAAAATCATCAGCAATGTATTTACATCATGAATGTGATAGTCCTATTCTGTCAGTAACACTTTCATTAATTCCTGACAATTTAATCTTTTGGTTATTTTTGATGCACACTATGCACACTGAGTTCCTAAACTTGCTCAAGTAAATATCAGGTGAAAATTGCAAAGTTCAATATCTGATTATCAATTTTTTTCCCAATACTAGAAATATTTAGTTTATTAGTGTAAAAAATGGTGTAAACTAAGTCAGGAAGTAGTGTGGCGGTCAAGTGAGCAAGCGGTAATAAGAAGAGCTAAAACGTTGCGTCTTAGCTTAATAATGCATCTGTGATTATTGTCTTCCTCCCTCCTGCCCTTACAGTTAGAATTTGCTGTCATGATGCAATGATTAGAGTGAATGAAACACAAAAGAGTGAAAAGTGTGTAAAACTCTTCAACGGAATAAATTTCCCAGTGCACTTGGTAGTGAATTGATTATACTTCAAGCTTAGCAAGAGAGTGATCATAAAAACTTGCAGTAATAAAGTCCTGGTCTCGACCAGACTTGAGAATTGCAAGGATCATTAAGCTGACGCAAGCAATGGAAACCGAGACTTCATCACCAGCCTCTATGCTCCCAGAGAGGACGCTTCATCTTTTTCTTACCCCTAATATCATAGATTATATACACAGGTAGAATATATAGAGATTTTATCATATATGATTGAAAATCTTAGTTTAGCCTTTTTTTCAAATCAGTTAATTTCATGTTTATAATTTGGTGGTATTTCTTTGTAAGATGAAAAAATCAATTTCCTTGGATCTTAAATTTGTTAGATAAACTTTTTTAGAAACAGAATTGAGTGTATTAGTCATTTATAAGTGACTTATAGTTGACTTAGTACCAATATTTCACTTGTGATGAGCATTCCAAACATGTCCTGCCCCTCTCAACCATCAGCAAAAATATTGACAAATAAAGATGCCCCTGCCATAGATAAACTGCACATATTTGTTGGGATAAAAATTTCTGTTAACTTTCTTGTTTCAGACTTACATCACAGAATCTTTGAATAACAAAAAGCTGTATTGTACATCGTTGCTTATTCTTAGATTCTTACTAAGTTATCTAACCAGGGAGATTGTAAAAAAACTAATATTCACTGTGTTACTCTTTGGGGGTCTGGGGTTTTGGCCCCTTCTCAAAGATTTAGTGCAATAGTTCCCAACTTGGGGGCTGTGGAATCCTGGAGGTTGATAAAGATATTACTGGGGGTCTGTAGGCAGGTCTTTCAGTAGCCAAGAACTTTTTGGATAGCTAATGCTTTCAGAAGCTCAAGGATCATATCAAATATTAATTCAAATAAACAATGCCCTATATTAATGAAAAGGTTGGAAACTACTGATTCAATGAGGATTGTTTTTTATAATGTTAGAAGAAATGCAGTAGGTAAACTACTATTAAAGCTTTTGCAAGCCCAATCACTCAACCCTGCCCAAGCAATTCCCCTTAGTACTCAGATAATAAGTGGTCTCAACTGTCAAAGAAGTTCCAAGAAACATTGTTATTTGATTTCAAAACTATGAGCATATATTCAGCTCTTGAGCCCGTAATGTTGCACCATGCAAATAGCAATTGGTCCATAAATCAAAAAAATCACATGAGCTGTATCGTAAATAGTTTGGTTAATATAAAATTAATTCTATGCATTTCTGGAATATTATATGCATCGTTAAACAAATGATTTTTACAGGTTGTTCCGTTAATTGCTTGTCCAACCCTACCTCACACCATACACTGATCTTCGTGTTACATTATTCCCCACGGAAAGCAAACCCCAGTGATAAATCCGCTAATCTATTTTCATGTCAATCCTAATGGGTAATACATTGTTTCTGATGCGATTTTTAAGAAAAATGTGTTTCAAATGTGACACAGTAATAGTGTGTAACCACTCAGAATTTATAGATAGCCCGCATGGTATTTGTCAATGGGTTTGCCGGCATATCGGATAATATATGTTTTACAGCACTTAACAGTGGAAAACAAACTAACAATTTATAACACTGGGTTTATGCGATAAGTTATCTTGGGAAACAAACATTTGTTCTTCATGGTTATCCAACTCATATTGTTGATTTTAATATAAATTTGTGTTCAGCTTTAGATGCTATATTTTATACAATATCTTCAGCTCGATCTCTCTACATGAATTAGCATGGTGACTTGTCATTGTCTCGGAGAGAAATATAACATATATGTTTGAATGTTTTGTAATGTACTGTATATGATATATTCCACTATTTATTAAACCAAGAAGAAAGTAGTCCAACAAAATGAAAAACATCTTAGCACATTAGTTTTCCAGTGGACAAGTGTATTTGCCAGCCTGTAAGATGAATATTTAAAAGAATGTTTCTAAATTTAGGTTGTTATACATGGAATTTTGCTTCTTGAATATCAAGATGAAGGATGATACAAACAACAAAAATTAGTAAATATTCAATCAAAATAAAGTAATATCTTTTTCTCCAATGATCTTCTAATGATAATATGCCATCTCTAGTTTATTGAAGTTTAGTGGTCACAGAATCAGTAAGAGCACAAATTATGGCTTCTCAATTACTGAACCTTTTATTACAAATATGAAGCAGTTTACATCGTTGATTAAACCATGTTCATTTCAGTGTTTACAAAGATATGCATATCGTCTGGAAACTTTCTCATGAACTCAGCCAGAATAGTATGTATGTACCTTCAACCAGTTTTAGCATGGTTCTAGAAGAAGCAAGAATTCCAACTGGAAACTTCTCACCTTGGGATTTTGCAGCCATTGGACCATTTAGTTGGACCATAGCAGACAAACACTTGATTCATAGAGTGGGATTGGTCAAACACACACAATTCACCCAAAAGCTTCATTGTGTAGGCCTGAGGGCTATTCCATGCATTCCCTGGCTGGCCAACTGTTAGCCTACCACGGATGTGTTAAAACCTTGCAAATCTTTGTTTACAAAGCCAAGCCATGATAGATTGGTTATAGAGGTGGAAATGAAAATCGCGCTTCTGTGATGATGAAATCAGAATAAGGAGTATTTTCGTGCCTCTTTCATGTTTTTTCCTGAAGATATTTCACTACTATTGACAAAAAATTTATTTATAAAGGATGAAAGAGAAATCATCATAATTAGTAACAAATATGAAGAGATTATTGACAAAATGTTTAAATATCATCATCAGCAGCAGCAACAGCAGCAGCAGCAGCAATTATGAGTCCACAGCTGGACAAAGGCCCTTCTCATCTCCATTCATGACAGTTGCAATTGTGCTTGCCTCTTCCATGTTTTATCAGCAAACTTTTTTATCTTAACCTTCCATCTTGTGTCTGGTCTTTTCCTACTGTGGTTACTGTCCAATGAGTACCAAACGGTTAGTCTTTTGCTTCATCTTTTGTCATTGCTTCATACTTAGTGTCCAGCCCATCTCCATTTTTGTTGCTCAACTATTTGCATGATAGCCTTCACCTTAGTCTTTCTTGTGATCCATGTTGATTTTTTCTATCTCTTAGATACATTCCTGGCATTGATCTTTCCATGGCTCTCCATGTTTGATTCTAAGCTGGTTTTCAGTTTGTTTTCTTCTTAACGTTTCATATTTGTAAGTCATAGCTGGCATAATGCATTCATCATATACTTTACACTTCAAGCACCCTTCATTATATTTCTATTCATATAAAATGCTTTCCAGCCTATATTTTGCTTTGTTTGATTTCACTTTCATGATCTTTCTCTGACTTAATTAGCAAACCTTTTCAGATGTATTCATCAACATTTTAATGCCTCTATTCTTATGGTCTTTTGGAGGACTTTATCATTGAACATTACTTCTTTGTTCTGTTAATCCTTAAGCTTACTTTTTTACTTGCCCTATTTAGATTAGTCAACACATTTTGTGATTCTTCCATTGCTTCTGTTGTCAGGGAAATGGCCTGAGAGAATATTGAGTGATTTGAATATTATCTATATATGTTAACTTTCATTCTCTCCCGGTCAATTTTCTGAAAGATGCTTTAAATCAATCCATTCATATCAAATTTAAGGAGCCAAATTCTCATATTTCTTGTCTGTTTGGTTGATTATGGTCTTATAGAACATGAAACCTTCATGCCAAAGAGCTTGGTAGATACATCAACAAATAAAGACACTTTTGAACAAAACCTGAGGGTTGACTCAAAAGATCATGTCCTATATTGAAATCTGTGATAAATCTGAGAATCAAGAATTAATAAGTATAAATGAAAATAATGAAAAAGCAAGAACTGTAAGTTCAACAATGCGTCCATCATCTGAAGTTGGAGCAACAGTAAGAGGAGGGAGAAACACATTTGGTCTTTCTTTGATTTAACTGATTGTAATACTTGTGATATATCGCAAAGTAAAATTTTCAGCAAATATTATTTTGAAAATCATTGATGGCCATTCTCAGCGTTCTGCGGCCATTTCGGGCTTTTCTTATATGATATCATTAGCAGCAGGTAAAAAAATAATTGATCAGAGTAGATTTTTTTTTATCTTCCATTTCAAGCCAGGCAAAAATCTTAGAAGTAAATCAGAGAAAATGCAAATCATTGAAATAAATTTTTTTTTGAGCAACGAGCCCACTTCCCATACCAGCTAACAACTTATCTGATGAAAATTGTCTAGTCAGGAAATCATTTATTATACCGAAATTATCTGGCATCATTAAGTATTTGCTTATCAGGAAGAATGTCTCTGATGAGACTGAGGATTCCCCAAATCAGTAGCTGTTTAAATAAGCTAATCCATTTTAAGAGGAAAAATTATTAGCCAAAGAATTTTGATGGGGAAGTCTATCTTTTTAAGAAGAATTATCAATAAAGAAATTTCCATGAGCCAGTCCATTTTAAAAGAGAAAATATTCTATATAATTTTTCTTTTTTTATATATATATAAAAATCAATTGAAAAAGTCTTTTATGTATGTATGTATATATATAGCTTACCTAATTAATGTATGTCAAATTATTCTAATATACATATGTATACCTGTCAATGGTCCAACTGCTGTGGAAATCCGTCTCAACAATCCTCGCTTGCCAAGCCATTCACCTGTACATACAAGCAGGGATAACCGGCATTGCCCACGGAAAACAACAAATAAGAAAAAAAATTGTTTACACAGAGACCTGAATCTTTGCTCCCAATCTGTGCTGTCTACTCACTGTCATAGAATGATAGCATTACTTGAATTATGATCGGAAAATTAATCGAAATTTAAGATGACGGTAAATAGTTGTGAAAAAATTGATACCAATGGAAAGAAATACTTCAAAAAATGACTGTGGTGAAAAAAGTAATAAGATATTTAGTTTCTATTTTATCAAAAAAATAGATTGATCTCATTTAGCAGTGGGACAGATTCATTGGTCCCTGCACTTTGCTTCTCTACCGTTTTCTATTCCCATTCACTTTTTATCATTGTGGAAAGAAAAAAGGTAGAAGGAGAGACCAAAACAGATTCATATTAGTTTTGCTGAAGTTGTTATGAGCTGCTTGATTACCAAAAAGTGATGTATGACCCCTAAACACAAAAACTTGTTTAAGAATTTATTTTGATGAAACACACGTGGTTTGTAAGAAGGAAGAATGACATAAAAATTAATTTTTCTCATGTTTAGAACTGAAGATTGGCTCTTGAATGACCTAAAAAATTAGCCACTGCGGAAAGCCAATTTTTGTTGATTCTCCACACCAAATATCAGATCAATCAGCCTTGCAGTTTTAGCAGAGAAGAGGTCTAAACAACCAAACAAAAGACTCAAATATTAGTATAGATAAGTTCTTGACAGTTTGAAACATTCCTGTGATGTATGGTATGCATTGAAAACATGACTCCAGATTTCTGCTTTCTTCAAAGATATTAAATTGGAAAGAGATCAGGATTCACTGATGGCCAGTTTAAAACACTTCATCTTTCTCTCTTCAACCATTCTTGTATACTTTTGGATATGTACTTTGGCTTGTTATTCTACTAGAGCAACCAGGATCTTCAGACAAAACTTGATTTTCTTAGACTGGATTGCACATTTTGCTCTAAAATCCTTTGACAATCCTTTGATTTGATTTCATGATCCCTTCGATATGGTCAAGGCCTCCAGTACCAGAGGCAGCAACGCAGCTCCATAACATTATGGAGCCTTTACTTTGAGTAAGGTCTTCTTCTTATATACATAAATCATCATTTATATGATAAGTACTGGTCATAAGTATTTGAACGAGCACAATATCTGTCAATATAATCCAAAATTGCAGGGGCCATTAAGGATTTTGTGCAGGTGGAGATCAAAATTGATATACTAGTTACAACACTTCCACATTACAAAAAAAAAACTTACCTTTTTTTTCTCATTTAACAATTTAATTCTGTTACAAAAACAATTTCCAAAAATTCAGCATTCAGAACTAGAAAATATAATTACATACTTACTTTACTGAATAGATTGCAAAAAAATATTAGTTCTTGTTGTGTAAAGTTTTTGTCTTAAACCCTCAAAACTAAAGGATTAGAAGATTTACGTTGAAGCGGCTACCCTATTCAAATGATTAACGGAAGGTATTTTCGGATTTGAAATTTTATTTTAATTTCTGAAGTCCTTCAAAGATTTTTCAAGCAACTTTTATTAGATTAAAGTGTCTCTTTGTTCAAATACTTATGACAAGTACTCTCTCTCTCTCTCTCTCTCTATATATATATATATATATATATATATATATATATATATATATATAAATTCCATTTAAAAAGAAATGTGTGAGTATATATATATTCAGCACATGTTCTTGTGCATTGTACATTCAAGGATGTACATGTCAAAGAGTTTTTCCTGGAATGTACATGAAAATGAGTATGTGTGTATGCAGGGACAGATGCGTATACATACTATTTTGTGTATATTGTATCTCCAGATGAATGGTTGCGGTGTTTAGGTATCTGGGTACATAAGATATTGTATGCATAGACGATTAGGAATATATTTCTCATTCAATAGATATTCTTTAAAGATGCAGCAATTATACTTGCTGGGAAAATATTTGAAGTTAGAATTTATTTCAACATCTTTTGCTTGGTTTAATGTTGTGATTAGAACTTAGATCAGTATTAATGCAACCTGTCACCATTCTATAAAGCATGCAGAAAAACATCCATCATATTTTATATCGACTGACACTTATAGACATTGCTCAATGGTTCAGAGCAGGAACACAAATTATGAGGTCTCGAGTCAAAGCTAAATGGAAACTACTTTCTCAGAAAAGTACGGCAAGATTGTGAAATACTAACGATGAGCATGCAAAATGAAAATTTCCACTTCCAAAAATATTATGGAAATAAGACTGGCTGCTGCAGGGTCAAGTTCACTCCAACTTCTATTCTGACTGTAACTTTTCAATTGTATACAAAATAGATAAATTATTATATAAATATATATTTTCTTGTCTAAATGTATTTATCTATTAGAATAGATAGAGTGTGCGCATATGTATATGATAAATTTTTTGAATATCAAAGACTTGTCAAGCCTCCCGTCGGGTTGGTTGGATTTCAAATCATCGTAGATGTATGTGAATTTTACATATCGGTTCACACCCCTAGTTTTAGTGAGGGTTGTTCTTGTTGTTACTGTAGGATTGGAGTTTGGCAATAACTGATACTGGCTGAAATTCTGTTACAAAACTTTTGTATTATCTGTTGCTTCAAGTGTTTAACACATCATTGGTTTTATTCACTAAGGCATATCTTTCGCTGGAAAAAATAAAACCATTACCCTGATGCTGATGATGATGATGATAATAATAAGAGATATTTTGCTGCTTGTTTTGCACTTTTATTTTTCCTTCTTTGTAGTCATTGTTTTTTGAAGACTGCGTTTATATTCTGAATATGCTGTTTTAATATTTGAAGGCATGTGACTGGCCAGACAGGTCATAAATGTATTCATGGAATTTTGAGTGAGAACCTTTTAAGCAAAAGTGCATTGGTCCATAGAAATGCTGTAACTTTTTAGAGGGTGTGCATCATGTTATAAATCATTTTTTTGAGACAAAAAAAGGTAGAAAACTTACTCTCTCTCTTCCTCTCTCTCTCTCTCTGCACATCTATACACAAATATGAAAAGCAACAATCATCTACTTTTTTTTTTTCAATGTAATTTTCTTGAATTTTTGACAAAAAGGAAAGCTAAATGGTGTCTGGGAAAATCTCTTTCAGAAAAATGAATGGAGTGATGAACATAGAAAATATATGAAGTGGAAATATATAAATTTACACACATATATATGCGCACATGTGTGTGCGTATGTGTGTGTGTAGTTTGATAGGTGCAAAGGGAAATGAAATTGAAATGAACAGACTGTAATAGATAGATAGGAACAGTAAATTATACACTCATAAGGTAAGGTATATTGGTGAATCTGTAATCTTCTAAAGACTATGATTCATCTGGCAAATCTGCTGATTACATTCAATCAAAAGGGCATACATTGGAAATTTGAAAAAAAAAGTCATATTGTTCAGAAATCTAATCACTTTTTCCAATCTTTGATGTTCAGGCAATGTTTTGGCCGATTCTTTCTTTGGCCCTCTTCCTGGGCGGGGGGAGGTGAACATCCGTAGATGGAAAAGAAAAAATTAGATTGTCGGAATAAAAGTTAATATGTAAATGCCCCTTCTCAAAATTATAGACAAAAAAAAATGATATGCAATAAATATGACTGTTGTTTTTGTCTTTTTTCAGTCTAATGGTCAGTTGGTCAGAGAGTGGAATTGGTAAGCTAAGTTCAAACTCTGGCTGGGATAATTTGTATTCACTTTGCACTAATGCTCTTGTGTAAATATCAGGACAGTTTGAGCCCTTTAGCTCTACAAAGCAGTCACTCTAGGCCTGTGAAAACCCCCACAATCACTACAAATGATGATTGGGATTAGATGGAACCCTCGGGAAATGGAGACAAAATCATTGCCTCATGTATCTTGGGACACAGGGAACAACTTCACTTTGCTTTACATATATGCTTTTGCGTATACATGTATATACATATACACGGCCTTACTCACATGTATAACCACACTCTACATATTGGCGAACACATGCACAAATGTAGTCTTTGAATATACACTACTAAAGAGAAAGGAAGCAAGACAATTACAATATTCCTTTCCAAGCATGTCGCAAATCTTCAACGCTTGTGACCACTACCAGAGAGAAAGAGAGCAGAACAATTGGAATATTCCTTTACAAGCATCATGTAAATTGCCTTCAAAGTTATAGGCCTATTCATACCTATATTGAATTGTACTGGAGAAGACTTGGGCCCCTTCTCTCTCGATAAGCAACTATGACATATTGAGATAGAGTAAAAGATAAGTTGAGCCTTAAAATATTTTTGTTTCTTTTAAGAAACTCTCAACAAAAACTATCAACATTGCCCAACATTTTTTCTTCACTTTTCAAGTAATTCTGGCTCTTTGGCTTGCTATGTATGTGTCACATGTATAGACCACACTGATGGAGCTAAAGGGCTGAAAATTTAAGTATTTACTCTTTGAAAATTTTTGTTTTGTTTTCTGAATATCCCCACCCAAATAATTCTTTAGTTAGGATTCAATTTACAATGTACATTTATTCTAAATTCATCCTTTAGTTTGTGTCTGGCAGCATTAACACTTGTTTGTTTTTAATGTAGACTTTTTAGTGATCCAACAAAGGGCAAGAGAAATAACTTTTTCTAATTTTTTGATTGATCATTCCAAACAGCTGCATTCTATCCCTTTTATGCTTAACTGTTTAGTAGATTTTGAAGTTACTTGTAACTAAAAATTCCCTTTACTCAACTTATTAAAGATCCATCTCGGTAGAAGTTCCCAAGTTACTTATTCAAATGATGAACGGAAGGTATTTTCTGATTTGAAATTTTACTTTAATTTCTGAAGTCCTTCAAAGATTTTTCAAGCAACTTTTATTAGATTAAAATTTCATATTTTTTTCTGTCTGAATTATGGAAAAATCTTAAATGGATACGTATATTTTATGTGTTGTTAAGTAATTTCTTTCTTATATCATTTATATCATATTGAAAACCAGGGCATTTTTACAACCTGTGTCACTAAACATTTGATTATATGAATGTGTATGTGTGCATGTATAAATGTGTTTGATTTCATGTACAAGTATGTTCATCAATTTTGTACATAATTCATACACACACACACACACACACACACATATCTATCTATGTATATATATATATATATATATATATATATATATATATATATATATTTATTGCAAATAATGGACAACTTTTTTTTCTGTTTTCATTTATCTATCTATCTAAATCTAATGCATGTATATATATGTGTATATATATATATATATATATATATATATATATATATATATATATTATTGTGTCATCAACTGACAGCTGTTTCATTGTATTACAACTCTTCAATGTGGCTATAGACTTTCCATTATCCCATCCAGTACCACGAAGCAGGATTGAAACCTTTGCTTCAGGTCGATATCCTACCTCTGAGCTATGGAACTGGACGGTCAGTGAGGCTGGATTTAAGCAATATATTTATTATAGGTCAAATTCCCCGTCTACCAGAGTGCCCTATGGAAGAGCATTGCGTAAGCTTACGATGGACGAGTCACCTCACTTACAGAGTGCTCAACCCTGAATTAAATAATTGTGTCATCCACTGACAGCTGTTTCGTTGTATTACAACTCTTCAGTGTGGCTATAGACTATCCATTATCCCATCCAGTACCATGAGGTAGAATCGAAACTTTCATTTCAGACCTAGAGGCTGGTATCTTATCTCTGCCCTATGCAGAATTAGACAGTTAGCAAGGTTGAATTAAGTGATATATATACTCATGCATAATTCCCCATCCACCAGAGTGCTCTATTCCTAAGTTGGAAGAGTATTATGTAAGTATCAGAAAATGGATATATGATGCGACAGAATGATGCAGCAGGAATCAAACATGCAACTGATAGGGTAGCCGCTTCAACATGGCATTGCTCTTGCCATTGAGCTGAACAGGTAATGCAAAGGCCCAAGTATCTAGCTCAGTGGTAAGAGCAATGCTGCATAGAAGTGGTTACTGTCTCAGTCAGCGGTTTGATTCCTGCAGCAGCTCTATTTTCTTTAATAGATAATTCTATCTATGTTGTCTAGGCCAAGTGATATACCAACCATGCAATGACGGAAAATTATTTTGAATAAAAGTTTCAATATAATACAACATAATTTATGATCATGTGTATATATATATATATATATATATATATATATATATATATATATATATATATATATATATATATATATATGTATATATATATATATATATATATATATATATATATATATATATATATATATATATATATATATGTATATATATATATATATATATATATATATATATATATATATATATATATATATCTATGTTAAGCATAATTTGATAATATTTGGCCTCCATCCCTACCCCAAAAAGAATTACATTGTTCTCATCAATTGAAAGTACATGAAAATATATTTTATAATTCAATTTGCATCAATTCAATTCCAATTTTTCCACTTCTTCCCTTAGATTTTTTTTACTCTTTCTTGTACTCACTACAATTGATATTTACTAAGCTTAGCTTAGTTTTGTACAGGGTCACAACTGTAACAGCACCAAGAAATGATTTGATTCATTACTACAACAGATGTCTGCAAAATATTCTGGAAGTGGGCCAGATTAGTATTGTTTTTTCCTTTGCCTTATAAGCCAAGTCAAAAAAAATGAAATGATAATCCTTTAATGCTATGGGAATTGTTTGTTTTACAATTGCTTTATTGTTTCTCATTAAATAAGTATATACCTACATAAACCTTCATGTACTATCCATTGATGAGAACAATGTAATTCTTTGGGGGGCAGGGACAGAGGTGAAATATTACCAAATTAAGCTTAAAATTTCCTTGTTTCTGTAATGTTTGAATGAAATGTTTAATATTCAATGAAGTCAGTGGACTGCATGAAATGGAACTGCAGGCCGTAGTTTGCCAACCTCTGGTCTATAAGACTAGCTTGTTAGTCACTGCCAGCAGCCTTGCTGACCATTACTCTATGGCAAGTCACCCTGACGTCCAAGCTTAGCTTAGTTTAGCATAAAGACACAAATGTGGGGTCTTTAGGTTGGCACAAAGACACGGATATGGGGACCATAGTTTGCCATAAAGATACAAACATGATGTCCTCACTAATCACAGTGGAAGTATATTCTCTTTGATAACTTCTCTTTGAAATATTTGCTGCTTTTTTCACTCCTTCCTTCAAAATATCTTTTTCTTCTCATCTTTTATGAACTTGAGAACAATTTTTCTCAACTTCTCTTTTTGTCTAAACTCTTTCTTTCATTCGTTGTTTTTGTCATTTTCTAAGTTGGCTTTTTACAATCTTTTCCCATTTCCATATTTTTTCTCTCCTTTGATTTCTCTTGTCTTATCTCCTTCTTTAAAATCTAAGTTCATCGAATATCATTGTGGTATGACTGTAATGGATCATAACTTGGTCAAATTATGAATTTAATTAGAAGCACTGAGGGCAAAATAATCAATCAATAGAATTGTTTATTCTAGCACAAAAAGGAGAAGCTCCAGCAATAATGTACTGTCAGCCATTCCAGAACTGTTAGAATGTATAAGATAGAAATGAAGAGGACTAGTAAAGAAAAGAAGAAGAGTAAGAAGAAACAGGAGACAAAAAGGAGAAAGTAAGAAGAAGCAGAAGAAAAAGGACAAAGATGGAGAAAAAAAAGAGAATGGAAGAATCAAGAGAAAAACAATGGAATAAGAAAGAAATTAAGAAGGAAGAAAAATGAAGAGTGGTGAACGAGAAATGGAACAATTTTAAAAGCTGCCGGCAAAAAATATAGACTGTTTTAAGATGAGAAAAAAACAAGGGCGACCTTTTCCTTACCAAAAAGGGAAAATAGGAAAAGTCTACATTAGAAAATGAAAAAAAAGTAGATCTACAATACATTGAGTAAATGAAACATAGAGAAAGGTTTGATTCGAAGCCTAAAAATCATGGAAATATAACACTTCACCAGGAAATGAGAAAAAAGAAGGCCTAGATGAAAGACTTTTGCACTTTTTAGCTATGAGTGACAACAAGACAGACAATGATAAAAATGCTGAGAAAATGTGGAGGAAAAAAGGAAAAAAAATATAACAAAGAAAAAGAAAATGAATAATCTCACAAAAAGTAAAAGAAAATAATGGCACAAAAAAATAAGAGAAAAAAAAAGAATCTATTCAAGGTAACTATATAGGGTTACGTTGGCAAAAAGGGCGACTTTGAAGTGAGGTTTATAAATCCAATCTATAGTTTTTCAATCTTTTTTCTTATACATCTGATCAATTACATGTCTTTTGACTTGAGGCAGAAAAAAGATTGAGTTTCACTAAGAGAGGAGAGGAAGAGGTGGTTATCAACTGAATCTCATAAAAATGGCTGATCTTACAAATATTATGAAAACTGATGAAAAGTACTATCAGTAGTGCACCTAGAGTATAGCATGGATGGTATGCACCCTGGGAACCACTTGGAGGGTATGCAATGACCAGTTTTAATCTAATCCATCCTTGGGTAGTAAAAAAAAGATTTTATTCTAATATATGATCTGTCTTAGATTGTCATTGGTGAGAGCACTAAGATAGCCAGTGTTTTAAACCACAAATTATTATGTTAAAATACACTGCTGAGAACTACATAACCACATACCTTACAGAACAACTTGTTAGTGTCAACTGGCTGTAAGACCATTCTCCCATACAAACTAGGGAGGAAGTCCAGAAATTTGTTGAAAATCTATGAAATATTCAATATGCTTATTGAAAGTTTCATTTTCTTGAGTAAGGAGACCATTAAATGTTTCTTCATGAAAGAGAAGGAAAGTGAGGGAGAATAGCGAAAGATTATTCTGCAAGTTAAAACTTTCATATTTAAGAGCCTTTATGGGTCTAGGCAGACTTTGGGATCTTGCTATCCTGAGTGTAGAAATGGGGAAAACTGATCAAATCAAAATCATAGACCAATTTGCATCAACGAGAGCGAGGAGGGAACGCTTGTTATTTTGATGTAGTGCCATGATTTGTTGAAAAAAAAAAATTAACAAGCTTGACTAATATTTTTAAAATTATATTATAAGTTTTCTAAAAGATGGGTGTCACTGGGTCAGATACTTGGACATAGGTGCTAGATTTGCTCCCTGGGTACCACTCACCCTGACTTGAAATCAGTGGTTTTGAAATCATGAGATTGATTAGCCAAGCACCAGAGTTTTGAAATAAAGACAGAATTTTGAAAATTATGAGAGTAAACAAATGCTTCTAAACAAAAATTCTTCATTAAGCAAGAATATATTCGAAAAAATTCCATTGTGCTTAATACAAAGGTTATATCCTTCTTAAAAGCAATCATCTTGAAAGTAACCTATTAATTCTATAATAAAAGATCTATTGCTGATTGAGATATGAATTTGAAGTATTACATAACTGGTTGTTATAATCTGCACTGGTTACACAATAGTAATTGATTTCCAAGATATTAATTCTATAATAATAAAATTTATTTGAACACATATATGATGAACTGAAGTGATCGTGGTGCATAAAGACTTATCAAAACCTGGATGCCTATCCATCGGCACATACTCAGACCAAACAACATAAACAATATTTTTCTATTTCTTTCATACTTATCAAATGTTAATTACCTAAAAGTATGTTCCTGAGAGTTACTTTGGTCTATTGATATATATGCACACATACACTCAAGTATATATCCATCAATGTACATACATACGCATTTTTTTTTTAGAGAAAGAGAAAAAAAAAACGGAGGAATTAATCTCTATCACATCTATGTAGATGATATAGATAAAGTCCTTTATTACCAGAATTCTCAATATAATCCCACCGGTTACCTCACCGTTCTTACTTAATATGATGTAATTGATTCAATCCATTATTTTGGAGGCTAGGCAGGTCAGATTTCCCCAAACTGATAAGTTTATCATGCAGGAAATAAATTATATTTGTTTTCAGTTTCTTTTTTATATTATTTCTAATAACTTTATATCATTTTAGATATGTATAAAGATCTATCTATAATTCATTTTCTTGGCATTCATTGTAGTGCAATGGTTCATGAGCTGGTCTGACAAGCTGTTCGTAGTCAGTTTGTTTCTCATTATGTGCTCTGCAACCATGGTCATGTACCAGACTAAGATAAGAGAAATAAATATACCACCACCACCACCACCACCACCACCACCCTCCTCCTCCTCCTCCTCCTCCTCCTCCTTTCAGTGTCTGTCATTGGACATAGACCTTCCCCAAGATTTGCCAGACCTCTCTATCATGGGCTTTATGGGGCCAATACTTTCTGAACATGGCTAGTTCTTTATGCTATCTCATATTCTGCCAGCCATAGTTTTGCATATGATTTCTAGGGATCCACGTTTGTGAGTTGTGATGTCCAGTAGTTCTCTGACATTCTAGCGATATGGCCTGGCTTTGTGTCCCCCAATGGATTCTAAGATACCTCTGTTTTTCTCTGATGTACTGCGCTGTCTTTTGGTCTCTCCGTGTGATGTTGAGCATGATTCTCTCCTGTGCGTGTTTGCATAGCTCTCAGTTTGAGGGTCAGTAGTTCAATTACTTTCCTTTTAATGTTTGAGGTCTTTGTTCAAGCCCATTCAAAAACAAAATTTTCCATGTTTTTTTTCGACAGACATTTCCTACTCAGAATATTAACATGACAATTTTTCACCTTGATTCTCTTCATTTGGCTGAAATAAGCAAGGTTAACATAGATATATTGAAAAGTCTGTAGTTTAATGATGAAAAACACATTTATTTTATACTATAAATATTCAATTTTCAACATAATTTTGTTCTATGTCAATAAACTCTACCCAAAACATTTCCATTAATCACATAGACAGATTCAGCTAATAACAACTATAAAATCATTTAATGAAAATTAATAAATAAAGATAAATAACAAGCTACTCAATCATTTATCTACCCTTGTGAATACCTTTGCAGAAGATTTTCCTTTAGCTTCAGGTAAAATCTATACATCCAGTGTCTTTAAAAAAAACGGCCTGGTTTGTCATTCAATAGTGGCCAATGTCTTTTGGCAGAATGCCATATTAGTGGTGATTAGATGAAAAATTGAAAAAAAGAGCTGAACAATGAACAAGTAACTCTTCTTGTTTGTTGGGCAGTGATCACTAAAAAAGTTTGAATTAAAAAAAACACAAGCATGAGAGTTGCCTGGCACTAACTGAGGGATCAGTTTATCATAAACTTACATTGTTAATTGAAGTTCCCTCTGAAATTCTATGCAAAGGCAGAGGGGATTTACAAAAAAACAAGTTCTTTCTAGATATAATGAGGAGTAAATAAAAAGCTGGGGTGGCAAACCCTGGGAAAGGTCTACATCCTAAGATAGACAGTGGAAGACTGATGATGATGAAATGTTGAAATTTTCAGCCCTCTGGCAACATTGTGCGATCTGTACACATGGTACATGCCTACGTAGCAAGCCAGTCAGCCACACCAACTTAAAAACAGAAAAAACCTATTTTGACTGTCTTGGTTGACAGTTTCAAATTAAAAAAAAAAGAAAATTCCCAAAATTGATGACCAGGTTTCATGGTCCCCCCCAAAATTCTCAAACCATTCATTCTTAACTACAAACCCCCAATTTTTTTCCTCAGTCTGTTCCAGAGGAAGTATCAAGTTCAAAATCAACCTGGAAAAAGTGGGTCTGATGGTGAACGATTAATTTAGAATTTACATTACCCAAAAGATAAAAAGATCGACAGTTGTTCCTGACAGATTTTGATCATTTCTATATTTATGAAATGAATTGGGTCCAATTAATCATTTATTTACTCAGAGTAATACTTTCATCATTGTGGTTTTTATTAGAGAATAATGAGTATCACACACATCTTTCATCTTCTGATATGCGTACACAGAGATGCGTACACACACACACACACACACACACACACACGTATATATATGATTATAAATTGCGGTATATTATATAGAAATATTTGAAATGATCTTTTGTTATTACATGGTCAATGTAATATTTACCCTAGACAACATGAATAAAATAAAGAATTAAAGAAAATTGGGCTGCTTCAGGAATCAAACCTGCCACCAATAGGGTAGCTGCTTTATTGTAGTGATACTCTTACCATTAAGCCGAACAGCCTTCAGTAAATCAAAGGCCAAAATACCTGATTTCACTGGTTTGATTATTTATATCCATATACTAATACATATGTATGTATTGATATAATAATAAATTGCATTATATTACATAGATTCTCATAGAGATCCTTTCAAATAAGACTTTCTATATAACACAAAATTTATAATCATTCTATCGGATGATATATCCATTTCCTAATACATATATGTATATATATAGATATAGATTGATAGTTAAATGAAAACTGGAAAAACAGTTGTCTATTAATCATAATGTTGTGTGTGTGCTTGTATATATGAATAAATGAATACTGAAGATAAAATCAAATATGCTTAGGTTGAAAAACCAGAATTGATTACATATTTTGCATGAATTCTCAACCCTTTTAACAAAAGAAAAAAATTTTTGCAACCAGTAAAGCAACATCATTATCATATCAATATGCAATATTCAAAACAAGGCTGTAGTGTTAGATATCAGGTGGATATTCCTGAATTTTGACAACTTTCCGCTATGATGACAAAGAATCATCATCCGAATCAAACCATAGTGAACACAGTGATGTTGACATGGTGTAAGGAATGCGGAGTTGCGTTGTGTTGCAATGAATGCTTCAAAAGAGTATCACGAATGAATCAAATTTGCAGTAAAGATGTATGAAAAATATGACAAATAAAACAAAGTCACAATTCATACATCTGCTGGTCTTCATTATGATCCCAGCTATGGTTGATAAATGGTCAATACAAAAAATATGTTATTTGATTTTAAGAGTAATTGTTGTTACATTATTATACATTGTAATTCTCTGGTTGATTTGAGAAAAAAATTCACCAAGGTAGATCGAAGAATGATCTACTGGTAAAAGGTTATTATCAATATAGATTCTTCAGAATGAGAGATGAGATTTTTAAAAAAATATGCCTTCAGCACATGGATATACTATAATTTTCCAAAATATGCCTTCAGACCTTAAGGAATGCTTTAACCAATCCATTGAAAGATGAAAGAAAAAGGCTGTAAACTTTTGACTGAAAGTAAAAGCTAATCAAATTGATTGGAAAGTTATATATAATTTTAGATATGCTTAATAACAGTAATAAAAAATCAGTGACTTTTATAACTTGTTTATGTTATAGATTCTACAAATGATAAAATTGTTTTTTAAAAATATTTGATTACAAATGACTACATGCAGGGATTGAACTTTAATCATGTAGTTTCAGAAAAGAAGCAATGTTCTTTGCTTAAATGAAGAAGAATTTCTTCATAACTATATTAAACTTTAGATCTGACATTTTCTGTCTTAGTTAATCATGCTCTCAAAGAAAAAATTGAAAAAAGAAATGATGGAATATTCATTTTTTTTGTTTTATTATTCTTTTGATTTGAGTTGCTAGGGCAGGTATTGATGACTGATGCCCGGTGTCATTGTAGGAATGACTGGTTCAATATGGTCCATGATAAGATTTATTGTTAAGAAAACTATGAGCTTTTTTTTGATTGGATGATTTATTTAATGCAATCGATCATATTTTCATTGACCTACAATCACCCTGAGCCAAAATGGGTGTGGCCAAAGAACAAGTCATACTTTTTGATTGACCAGTGATCATTTCAGTTACAAGTGGGGAAAAGGTAGACAGAAGTTGTATTTTGATTGAGGCAATATTTTCAGCCAAAAAATAAAGAACAAAAATAGGAAAATGACACACTTTGACCTTATATTTATATTCGGTGAAAAAAAAGATAAAAGATAAGAAAAAGTTATCTTTTGATTGACCTGTGATTGGCATCAGCTGAAAAATGAGATGAAAAAGCAAAAACTCATGTTTTGAATGACCTGCCATTATCCTCAGGAAAGAGAAAAAAAAAGTGCAAGAAAAAATATAGTCAAATAAATTCCTCTGTTTTGTGAGAAGTTTTCTGTTTGAAATGGTTCAGCCATCAGACGATATTAAAGGTTCAATGCTGATTAAGTGGCAAAAAATGGACCAATGTTGGTGGGAAATCACGACAGGTGAATTGAACTGAAAAAAAAAAAGCAAAGGAGAGAAACAGTCTTTAAAGTAAGAAGAGACAAAATGATGAACAGCTAAAAAGGACTGTTCAGATCTGTTTGTTAGCCAAATGTCATAATGATTAAAGCTGATCTGAGGAAGAACTACAATGATGGATGACTTGTTCTCTCCAACACCCAGAAAGCTTAAGATGGCCTTTGAAAGCAATTGGCCTGTCACTTGGAATCCATGAAAAATCAGTCACTTCTATGGTTCCATGTTTGCCTCTTTCACTGTGTCAGAATTCACCTGGATTTTATGATTATCTGCAAAATGAGGTGCACAATTTTACCAAGCAATAAAATGAACTTGGCTTGCTTTGAGAACCATCTAAACAGTTTGCATCACATATACTGGTATATATGACAGGTATATAGTTTTTAACAAAACTTTGTAAATATTACCAGTGCACTGGTATTATGATTATAGGGCCATTTACTCAAGTTCAATATTGATATTTATGGATCTTTGATGACCAGTTATGATTGGTAGTCCTTGAAAACTATTTGTCCGGCAATGGTAATAAATTAAAACATATTTTGTAATTTGGAAAAATGTAAATAGGTAGAACACAGGGTTTACCCTAAGGATATATGGAGAATCAATTTGATAGATTAATTCTGATTTGAGATAATTTATCTGCAACAGTGTTACATAGAATCCTTATAATGATTTTCATTTCAACCAATTTTTATTTACTTCAAAAAAATAAAAAAATTGATAAACTTTTCTCATCAATATCCAGGGTTTAGAAGCAACCTATAAAAAACTTTTACCTATTACAGGGGACCATTAAGATATCAGAATAATTTTTTGAGGCTCCCATATATGACAGATCTACATAGGTGCTTCAATAAGCCTTTCGCCTAATCATGAAAAAGGCAGTTATTTTACACAGCAAATATCTATTTTTCAACACAACCTCCTTCCTTTTCAATGCGCTTTAATCAATGAAAGATAGACGTTAAATTAAAGTTGAAGCTATGCAAATATTGAACTATCAAATGCACTGATATTATGATTGGGGGGGGGGCTGCATCTACCAAAGCTGGATATGGAGAATTGTGGGTCAAAGATGAATTGCAGTGAGCGGTACTCCTCCAAATGAGTCCTCCTTGTAAACCATCTGTCTTATATACGGCATATATGGTAATAACTCTGTTAGACTAAGGATTTATTGATATACGGTAGTATGTTGGTGGAGCAAAATCAGGACCAATTTTTAGAGAAGCCCTAATTTAAAATGAATGGCTTGTAGGGCTAAGTTGGTGATCAGTTTTCCTACTTTCCTGTATTGAGGTTGCAAATGATGATTCTTCTAATTCCAGTTTAATTACACAAGACAAAAAAACCCACCCTAACGGGCGGTGGAAATTGACGCACAAAAAAAATAGGTAGATAGATGGACAGATAAATGAAAATCAGATAGAGTTTAATCTAATTTGTTTTTAAGATTAGTTTAATACCACCTTTTACACTGTTAGAAAAAAGGAGGGCTAATGTTAAGAAAGTTGCTAATGTAAAAAGAAGGTTTGGCTAATGAGGGTCAAGGTAATGTAAAAAGGGGTTAATATTAAAGAGGGGGGGGGGGGGTTGATATAAAAAAGGGGTCATGAGGAGAAAGCGAAGTTGAAAATAGGCATTAATGCTATAAAAAAGTAGGTCTAATCTCCTGAAAGAAAGGTGACGGATGTAAAAAGAAGAGTGGTCTAATTTTGAAAATGGTAGAAAGTTCAAGAGGAGAGGTGTATTGTTAAAAATAGGAAAAGGTGGGTAAGGTTAAGAAAAAGGGGACTATTGTAAAAAAGGGGGCTAATGTTAAAAAATTGTGCAAATAGTAAAAGAGGGCATTGGAAGTAGATGTTGGAAATGGGAGGGGGTTAATGCTAAAAAAGGTACAGAGTTCCAAGTTGATTATAAGCCTAAAAAATGAGAGTAAATGTTTTTTGTCAATCTTGACCCATAAGAATGAAATCAAATTTCATCCCATGACTTTGAGAATTTCCACTTGAATTTAACTTCTAAAAATTGAAATGTACATTTTTGATTATCCCCTTTGAAGTCAGATTTATTTGAATAGGAAGGTGTTCCTTGATAGGATACTTCTTACTCATTAAAACTTTCCACTGAGAGTCACTTGATCTGTCAATTATGGCCTTTAAGTTTTATCTTTAAAAATCAATTTTTCTCACTTGTTTTATGTCAGATTTACTTGAAACTTGATAGGAAGGTGTACCTTGATAAGATGCTTCTTATCCAAAATAATCTTCAACTCAGGGTTGCGTGATCTTGCAGTAATGGCATTTAAACTCTATAGCTGATGCCTCATTGAAGTTTTGGTTGTCGTTATTTGATAATTGCTTGGGTTTAAAATCATTTTTCTCTTTTTTCTCAGTAAATGCGTATAAGACACCATCAACCAAAACTGCCAAAAAAACTGTCAACATAGGTTTCTTCAATTTTTAAGTTGGTCTGGCTAGCTATGTATGTATATATATGTCATGAGTATATACTGCACCAATGGAGGTAGAGGGCTGAAAATATAAACATTTACTCCTTATTATGTCTAGAAAAAAATGTTTCTTTGTTTTCAATAGCGGGTTCAATGTGGAAAGCAAGTTCATAGTAATTTGATCCCTAGTTGGTGTCCAGGAGCATTCACGTTGGTTTTGGACTTTTTTGTGACCACAGCCTAAAAAATGTAACTTATTTATTGATCCCCCTTTATACAATTTATCAATTGATGACCCCCAACATGGCCAGCAGCCAATTGACGTTGGTCACAAAATGGTCTCTCTGAAGTGACTACCGGACCTGTTTGCTTTAATAACTTAAGATTTTCCAATTTGTTGAATGAATTTAGGAAATTCTTTGGGAATATAATCATTCAATTAGAATTTAAAATGCATTAATCAGTGACAACTTCAATCATTCATTTAATCTAGTTTCACAAAATATCTTATTCAATTTGGTTTGATTTGGTCAAAAGATATTTATCTAAATGCTATAAATTTATCAATTTTTCCCTTTCACTCTCTTGAGTTATTCAATTATATATTTATGAACCATGATAAAACCATAAATTTTACATACATTAATGTCCATCTAATAACTTGAATTAGCCTCCATTGAGGAAGTTTACGACAAAATGCATGACTGAATTTCCATATAAGCCAAATAAACTCAAGCTTGGATTCTTTATCAACCATTGAGAAATATTTTGAAAGTTAATCTTTTAAAATATCTAAGGTAAACTCAGACAGAACCGGGAATTATATTCATACTTCCCTCAGAGATACTGATTATCAAATATAGTATTCATTTCACTAATAGACAAAGGAAGACATTTTTATAAGTTAGATCTTACTTACTTGACAAATTGATATTCAACAATGCCAATATAGCAAATTATATACAGTATTTTTTTCTGATAAACAAAGAAAGACCTTTTTATGAGTAAGATCTTAGATACTCAACAAATTTATATTCAAAGCCGCCAACTTAGTAAATTGACTTATTGTACCCTAGAGAGCAAATTAGGCAGAAATTAGGCATTTTTAAAAGTGATTGCTGAACTAACACAAATTTGAATATTGCTTTAGATATTTACTTTGTTCAGAACTTTTCACTTTTATTTGGCTTATTATATTGATATTTGATGAAATTTAGCTTTTTATGGGGTATGACCAAAATGTTCATCCTGTTTTTGTCCTAAGATGGCATTAGGAGTGTTTAATTTTAACTAACATTATCTTAAAAAGATTGCCTTTGATTATATTTAGATTGCTGTCATATCAGCAATCAAGTTGAAAAAAATATGTATTTTTGTTTGTTGATCCTAACTTTAATGAATCTAATGATCACTTTTTCATTTCTTCCCAAAACATTCTTCCAATGGGAAAACTAAACCTCTATAACTCATATGGGTAACCATCGGCCATATTTGGTTTGTGGTAACATTTTTTGTGGTCTGTGGCCAATCTAAACTTTTATTTAATTTTATTTTTCTCACAGAGTCAATTTTATAATTCATATTGAATGTGTGGCCTGGATAAAGATGGAAACTGTGGCCTACTTTCCTCAACTCCTTTTCTACAATTTACACTGCAAAAGGAACTTGACAGGCTAAATCAGAACATTTGATCTGGGAAGCTCTTAGGGATTGCAGTGAATTGACAACTTCTAGGATTTCTTTCACCAAAAGTAAAAATCTGATCTGAATTTTCACCTCTGTAATTCTATGTCAATCCCAATTTCTATTCAAATCAAAACCTTGCGATACATTGTTGACAGTACCTATCAAGAATTTTTATATCAAACTCAAATCAAAAGTTTAAAAGAAAAGTAGAAACCACCATCACAGTCAGTATTTCAACAATTGTAACGTCAAAAACTTGAAGTCATGTAAAAAAATTGCATTTAGAATAAATACAGTCAAAATAAATTCTATTAATAACATCGCTGGCATTTTTGATTGGAAAACTTCTAAAATCGTGTGAAAAAACATCTAGAAAACTCTAGATTCAAGAGATTCTAGATGTTATTAATAAGTATGTAAAAGTAAAGCTTAAGAAAGCTCTTTTTCAAAATTTGAAAAATAAAAAAAATTTGAAGGTGTCTATGGAGTGCTGATGCCAATGTCTAAGACTGTAGACAAAACAGTATGGCCAGGATTGCTGGAACACACAAAAACACAAACATATAAAAATGATAGAAACCTTTATCACCTGGTTACTATAGTAATTCAATTCAGCTTTTAAAGCTTTTTTTCCTGAGGGTTGGTGTTACACTTGTGAGGTGTATTAAACCATAAATGATAGAAAAAATCTAAAGTTTCCCCAACTTCTGTAATTCAGAAGGTCAATAATTGACAACTGGCTACAAGGCTTCTCCTTCTATTTCCTATACTAAAAGATGAAAAAAACTTGCTCATTCCTAATTGATGAGGACACAAAATCTAAAAGCTCACAACAAGTTGATATCAGCATCCTTCTCCATTAATTTTCTCAATGGGGTGTCCTGGGTTTATTTCATACTGTGACAATTTGTTTTTTTCCATAGTTTGTATAAAGACACCATTGAAGAAATAAGCCCTCCACAAATTATTGTTGCCATAAAATACAAGGTAGATAATTATTAAATCATGTGATCATAGAGATAACAGCAATTAATAATTCAAGGCCTGAACTGTGGGGAGTGATCGACCTACTGAATTTTTATTGCCCATAAAAGCAATTGGACAGAAATTGATGGAGTCTCAAATATTTCAAAGGCTTCCTTTCTTCAATTATTTTTTGCATGCAATTTTCTAATTTTTCAGCAACAGCAAAAAAATGAAGGAAAATATGCTTTAAAAAGAAACTTCATTCATTTTTTCTTTCTTTTTTGCATAGAATGTTTTTTTAGATGCTGGTGTTTTCTTACACTAGCATTTTCACTCTTTTTGAAAATCTTCTTTGTACCTTAGTAGGGCTCTGAGAGACAATTGTAAGTGGTACATCGAGGGCCATATTGTTTCTTGGGTAGAGATGTGTATTGAAAATAGTGAGTTGAGATGATATGTCCATCAATAAAATAGGTTGATTATCATTTAGTTGAGAGCAAATATAGCATGGCAGGCTAAATAGGTTATAGCAGATAAAAACAGGATGGCTAAAGGATGGAGGTATTTATGTTGTGTGTGTGTGTATAGGGTGGTTTTGTACCACCTTATAAAAATTCCATTAAGAGGCGCTAATCATTAGTCTTTAAAAAAAATAGTACATATCTTTTTAGGTTTAAGTTTGTCCTATTTACTGCATTTTCATCTCAAATTTTTTTCTTTTCAATTCTAAGTTGATGGCGTTCCTGAAAGAGGACTTTGCTGACCTTTGAGCCAAACATGATTTTTTATCTAAACTATTCTAAAACATATTTTTATGTATATATTTGTACAGAACTATGAATATATATAGAGAACTACGAATATTTATTTATATATAAATATATATATATATGTTTGTTTAAATATGTATAGATGATATTTGAATATATATATATATATATATATATATATATATATATATATATATATATATATATATATGTGTGTGTGTGTGCGTGTGTGTGTGTGTGTGTGTGTGTGTGTGTGTAGTACTTCTCATAAGTTTCCCATCTAATTTGTTAATGTCTGGAAGATTTACGGACCGATACATTAATGCAAAGAATGCGATCATGGGCAATAAACACAGAGTTAGTATTTGCACAAATACTTACGAGCAGTCCTGTAGATTTACTCCCCATACCAGGTTGGTTGCCGAAGAAAAAAAGATTAAATTATATTAATTTGTAAAAATTTTCAACAAAAAGTTTCAATCCTAACAACATTTTTTTCATGTTTTGCCCCTTTGCCCTGGTGAGTCAGTGTTCATCATTCTTGCACAGGCTGATTTCATGCACTAAGTTCAGGAAAAGATATTCTGGGAGTTTGATGTTCTAATATTATTGCTTGTGTTTGACAGGCTTGAACCCACACAGATTAGATGTCAACCTCTTGAACTCACAGGAGGAACTATAACAGTTTTCTGCCAACAAGGGCACTTACCAGAAATGCAGCAACAAATGGTGTCGCCCAGCTCTCTTTTTCAAAATATAAATGCCTTTCAGTTCATATCTATCATTTTTATCATCCATTCTTTCTTATCTCGCTCTCTAAGCATATCGCTATCAGACTGTTAATATCTATTTATATCTATCTTTCAACATTTTTTTTCTATTTTTCTAACCAAACATATTCTTATCTATTTCTCCAAAAATATTTACTGTCTATCAGCTTTATGGTTGGAATAGTTATGTGTTTATCTCTAACTCTGGAGGTCTCATAAAAGCCAGGATTCTGTAAACTGGTTTTTTCAAGACAGGTAGCTACATCTCATGTGGGAGGTTGGTGCTGCATCATCTTCCCACCAAATAACTTTACATTTGTTTACTTGTAAAATATGACATTCAGGATCTATCTATCTTTCTCTATATTGATCTCTTCAAATCGATATTTTCTATTCAGATTTTAAAAAAATTATATAACAAGAAATCGAGAAATTGTGTTTTGATGATTATGACATTGGTTGCTACTTGGCTTTTATTCTTTTGTACAAAAATATGAAAAATACTTTAGACGTTTTATAAAATTGTTAACCATGGCATCAATTAACCATATTAATTGAGTGTATATACATGTGTATTAAAGTGTATTTCAATCATATGTATGATAAGCCATGTTTGCCTCAGTATCAGTGGCAGCCATCAGCCCCTACACCTTCCTAACCTCTTACTAGACTACCCAAATAACTTTCTACCCTCAACTTTTGTGTCCTCTTGTTAAAATATGTAGTTTTTTCTTGGTCTGGGTGTGCTCGAAAAAATTACCTGTTTAAACTAATGGTTATTGCTTCTTTGCTTTGTGCCATTTTAGCTTATGGAGGGCATTTATAGGAATGCTTTACTTTGAGATAGCAGTAGATATCTGTATATCTGTGAATTCTTTTTTTTCACAGGAATAAACTAATTATATCTAAATGGTAATAAACATTGTAAACATGGGTACATCTATTTTTATCTATGAGCATAAATAGATATTATGGATGAATATTAGCATGCATGGATACATGTATACCTGGATGTGTGCATGTCTGGGTCTATTGGCTTATTTGATATACCTACATATTGTTTATATTGGCATTAAGATGACCCCCAAACTAGAGTGTTAATTCAAGTTTAGTTCAATATTCATAGAATAAGTCAACTTTTCAACATAAGGTAGCATCATGTCCATCAGAGTGTCAAATTTGTAGGGTCTAAACAAACTAATATGATCCACTAAGGAAAATATTTGATGCTTAAAAAGTCGACTTACGTATGTATGGTATATATATATACATATTGGTGCAGATGCTCTTATATGCGTTATACAAATGCTTTATGCATATGTATTTATATCTCTCTCTATTTGTAGTAATTCATAGCTACATATTTGCATGTATGAGTATAAATGTATGCACATGCATTACATATATACTGAACATAGATATCATGATATATATATATATATATATACATAAATATATATATATGTACATACTTATACATATACATATACATATATTTATTCAGTTATTCATAATTACATACATGTATAGGCATATATGAGTATATATGTATGTGTGTATAAGTATATATGTAATTTATGTAGCTATCTATAATTATATGTGTGAGTGCACACACGCACACACACACATATATAAATATGTGTGTGTGTGTGTGTATACATATATATATATATATATATATATATATATATATATATATACAGTAATGTATACATATAGTAAGAGAGAGCACTGTTGAGACTTATCTATGATGCATCCATGTATGCTTGAGTGTGTAACCAGTTGAGAACCAAGGGTGGTGCTCAGACCAGGGAAGTGCTTCAGTCAATGGAAGGGGTGTCAGGAAGGGGTAGGCATGCTGAGTCAGAAGAACGAGAGTATTGGACAGCCCTGGCTTTGAACCCGGCTTGTTATGTTTACATATTCAGCAGACAGACAACTCGGGACATATCTGAATTTCTAATTACAAACTATGCTTCAGCTCTTCTCCACAGACAAAATCTACCCACTTTTCTCTGAGACCATCCCTCCTCAAAATCCAGAGGCCAAGACAACCATCGTCTTATTTTCTTATTTATTTGTACATTTATTTTGTTTATGCCTTTTTTTTTACTTTGTATTTTTTTTACTTATTCTTTTTTCCTCTAATTTATTTCGTTTCTTTTCTTCTATGTATTCGTTATTTTGTTTTGTTTTTGTTATTTTTATTTTCATTTATTTCTTCATTCCTTTTTGTTTTACATTATGTATATTTTTTCTCCCCAATTTCTTGTAGCTGCCTAGCATTGCAAACAGTCTCCCTTATTTCTCATCTACAGAAATATATAAGTTCAGTTCCAGTCTTCTCTGGTCACTGATTTCCAAAGGAATCTTTCAAGACAACACATTCTGACTCATCTGTTTTGCTTCTTTTATTTTTTTTTACGTTTTTCATTGGCAACTTTTTCTTCATGCTGATATTTTTCTTCATTCACTTTCTTTCTTCTTTCTTCATAATTTTCTCTTTTTTTTTGGCTTTTATTATAGCTTATTCTTATCTCTTTCAGCGTTTGTCAAATTTTTTATCCATTTCTTGAGTTTTTCCTTCAGTCAAATTCTTACAAGTTGTCAGATTGCCTCATTTTATTTTCTTATCCAAAAAAAATAATCAGCACCATAATTCTAAATATTGAACTACTATTTTGAACGTTTTGAAATTATGTTTTCACTTCTTTATCCATCTGTATTTTTTGAAAGTAGGAGTAAAAGGAAGAAAAAAAAAAAGGCAGAAAACTCAAGTCAAAGGTTAAACTCAGAAAAAAGACAAAATCTGAGTGATTTAGAGAAGAAATAATTTTTCAGAACGGTTGACATGTTTCTTTTTCCCCTACAATTACAATATTGATTAGTATACTGGTGAACCAAAATATTGTAAGTGAATTTGATTCTCACCTAATGTTAAAGAATTATACCAGGTGTCAAAATTGGCATTGTCCAATGAATCTCTCAATGATTATTACAAATTTTATTGATGTTTGAATTGATTGGCCACAGTGACTGAAGACTAAGGAAAAGAAAAAAAAAAGAAAGGAAATCACTGGTCAAAGTCTGTATTGAAAATATAGTCCAGAAGTATAGATCAGTGTTCAGTCAGTTTGCTATGGTTCTGATCCCCCGAGATACACAATTCAGATATTTATTTTCCAACTGGACATTAGCTGAATGAATAATCCTCTTGCAGCTATTTGATAACAAATTTTTAAAAGATCACAAGTGGAAAGGATAAAGAGAATGATATACGCAGAATAATTGATGTCTCAAGTTTTCAAATTTTGAGGCAAATTACCGCAAATCTGTCGGAAAGACAGCTTACTGGATGTTTCAACTTCCATAAGAAATGATTAAGCTTCTTCCGATCAAATTCATAATGTATTTTACCATAGGCCATAAATTGATTTTTTCATCAGCCAGCATATGATATACAGTTAACCTTTTTCTAAATTATGCAAACATTACACTGTGTTTAATGTATAGGTATTATAATTAGTATGACATCTGCTAAAGTATGAAATGGACAGTCATAAGGCTTGGATGAGTTGCAGTGAATGTTAGTCCCCCAAATACCCTAGTAAACCACTCATCCTAGAGGTGGGAAAATATGGTCATATTCAAAGAAATAAATTGATACTGAAGGATTCAAGGAATCTTCTATAACCTAGCTGTTCTGTTGGAGAAACATATTTGATGCATTATCAATAATATTTTCTTTCAGCTAATCATGGTAACCGTTAATTGACAAATGGTAGTTATATATGTAATTGCTGGGACCAAATTCTGAAACAAATGAAGTAAACTCAGGGGAGAGTGTTTGTTCACCCATGTGCAGTACAGTCCCCTCTGATTGGTTGCGATGTCACATCAAGACTGCACAACCAGCTGTTCAAAATGGCAGGATACTTTCCAGACAGCTTTGTATGTGTTTGTACATGTGTATACCAACACATACATGTTTATTTTGATAGACTAACACAGGAACACATTGACATATATACACACATCTACTTGAATGGTCTATGAACATACATACACTCACACAATCACTCTCACACATATACATGCACACACTCACTCACACAAACACACACACATACATGCACACATACACACATACACACAATCATATCAACTTTCCATCCTTTGGGTCCATCTTTATATAATCCCAAAGTATCCTTGATCATGTGCAATACAAGTCATAGTGATATTCCAACATTTAGTTTTAAATCTATTTTATTTTTCGATTTTAGTTCTTTGGTTGATGTAATTTAGTTTTATTTGAATTAAGTTTTGTAAACTGATCCTTATTAAGGACTGCATACACTCATTAGTAAGCTATAATGAGGATATTGAAACAAAGTTCATGCTCTAAAAAAGGCCAAGTTTTCTGGCAAGCAGACTATCCTTGATGAATAAGTGACATCTCATGAGCTTACACAAAATGTATCACCATGTATGGCCAAGCGCCATACTTACTCTAACCAAATGCACATTAAAATATGCTCACAACCAAATGCATCATATTCACAAGCTCATAGCCATACTTATATTTAAATGTGTGCATGCAAACACACACACACACACACATACATATATACATATATATATATATATATATATATATATACAGAGAGAGAGAGAGAGATGGAGTGAGAAAGACTGAGAGATGGTCTACGTGCATGCATGATATTCGGCATAATAACACTCAATACAACAGAGACATTCCTACAAACCTTTTCCTTACCCCTTACCTCAGTTACTTTTATCTCACAAATAAATAATGCAGTTGGTGGCCCCCTAAAATATGGAATGATTAAAAGGCTTCACATCTGAGGTACCCGGCCCTAGAGTGAACATCAAAAGATTCGGAGGGCCTTGTCCCAACTTTAATGCATGGCACAGGAAAATATCAATCAATCATATATGAATTAATTCTTTTGATATTGATATTTCACAAAATGCAAATGACGCAATGCTATCGCATGACAATTTTTCGGCTCAGGATTATGGAAAACCCTTGAATTGTCCTTGCCATAGGGATTTCACAGATGGTGAGGTGAGATGAAATGTGTCCACTGAATTCTTTCTTCAAGGTAGGGTTGGTCGGAGCAGGGCGAAGTATTTGTCCATTGCTGATGGTTAGGGAACAATGTAGGATAGAATGGCAGGTCCCGAATGAGGGACACACAGGGACATAAATGTGCCCTAATCAGAATCTATCATTGTCCATTTGTATATAATGTAAAGGTAGGATCACTTGTCAACCATATTTGCTGTGAGGTATCAGAGATGACCATTTGCTCTTTGATCTCGAAATAGCAAGTGAACTAAAATGGATAAAATAGGAATGAGTGATCAGAATTTTTAAGAAATGTGAAAAATTTAGGTAGTATCAGGTCTGGTTTTGTCACTCAACAGAAACTGTACATGACCAATGTTTTTTGGCAGCAGGCGATGATCAATTAAAAGATTGAAAAATGATGGTTGATGAAAATATTACTTATCTCAACTTTTTTCAAAGAACAGGCACAAATGCCCCTGGACACAAACTAAGGATCAATTCAGCAAACTGAACACTGCACTAAAAATCTATCAAGGGGGGAAATTTTTTAAAAAGTTTTTCTCGGAATAAATGTTTTGATTTTCAATCTTCTAGCTCCATTAGTGTGGCCAGTATCAATGGTACATAAATACATAGTTTGCCAGCCAGACTCACTAAAATTGAAGAAATCTATGTTAATTATATCAATAATGATAATGATGTTGGCAGCATGACAATGGTAGAAGCAGTAAGAGAATTAAAATCAATAATGTTATTCATCATCATTTATATCTTGGCTTGATTAACTACAAGCTTTTTGAAGAACAATGATTAACTATGAGCTTTTTGAAGAACATACTTTTACAATCAGATGCCCTCTCTAATGAAGACAATATTGGAAGTCTAGAAATTGATTGAACTACCAGAACTTTACAGTTGGTTGAAGTTTGAGTTTAAGATATTTGATCTGCCAACCATAAGGCACTCGTAGCTCAGTTGGTAGATCTGTTGTTGTAACAAGGCAGATTTCCCAAGGCAAAAAGGATTATATTTTTCTTGCCTAGAGTTTATCCTTTTCGTCTCATCCATGGTGTTTACCGATGGCTATAGACTCAAAGTCTGAGTAGTTTCAATAAAAAGCAACTAAAATTAAGATGAAAGAAATACTAGTCAAAAATTAATAATGGTTCCCTGCACCATCTTTTGCACAATCTCCAGGGAATCTTAGAAGGTCTTTGAAGTTTACTTAGCTCCTTATTGCCTGTGCAATCAGTGTGTTATTTACAAGCCTTTAGAAAAATTCTAATTCTACGTGAACCTATCCATCATCATTCAGATACTTGTCTTCCTCTTCTTGCTTGACACTGAAGAGCCATTTTTGGACAGGACTGATGATGAAAAATGTATTTATTAAAAGAACTTTTTTTAAATAGAGAAAATCTTGGCTAGATATAGGACAGCCATTAACAATTCAACCCGAATGCTATTTGTTGGAAAAAACATATTTCTTTGTGTTGGGGGGGAGTTCAAAGGAATACTTTATTGCGACTTGTTAGAATCTGGAAAACTAGACATTACAGTGAGCAAGTGGCTCATTTGAAGTTGACATGATTGGGTAGGAACAGCAATCAGTTGAGAATTGAATAAATGACTGTGGTTTGACCAAGCAAATCAATGTTATATGCACAAACCAAAAATTTTCCTTCAGAATGGAAAAAGTAAAATTCCATTGGATTTTAAATTTCCAATGGATCAATCATCTAATCAAGTCATCATGAATGAAAAATGTTACCATTCCAGAAGATCAGAGATTGAAACTGAGAGAATATGAAAAAATGGAAAAAAAACAAAACATGTGGACAGTCCCAGTGAACAAAAAAATACAGAACATCATGACAACATCATTATAAATGAGCTTAGCACAGTTCCAGACGGATTGCAAAAATATTAGAAAAATTTGAAATATGTAGAAGAATTGAAACCATCTAGACAACAGCATCACTAAAACTTAGTAAGTATACTGAGGACACTTGGTGTCTTTTGATCTACAGTGGCAGCCACCGAATACTACTGGTGTGGAAACTCAATTATAACAATTATTATCATTTAGTGGTTATATTTGGTAAGTCTTTCAACTCACCCATAACACCTTCCTTAAGCCTAATTTGACTGTCAGCACAGATAAACAATATCCCCTGCATCATACTCATTAACTGTCCTGTGTTTGTTACTTCCTATTAACTTTCGAAAGGACTGTCAACAACATGGCATTTAGGTAGCATTTCGTGGCACTTGTTACATTTTCCAGATCCATTATGACAATTTCAAGCTGCATGGCATTTATTATCTTTGTTCTTACAGTTGAAAGACAAATACTTAAGAACTATAACAATTATAAACAGGTCAATAAATTCAACAGAAACTGTCACATGGCCAACATCTTTCAGCAGCATGTCATGTTGGGAGTGAATAATCAAAAAACTGGAGTAAGGGGTGATCAATGAAAAAGTTACTTTTCTCATCTTTTGTTGGATAACTGAAAAGTTTGAATTTTCTAAAAACAGACACAAAAGAAGTGACTAATTTTGCATAAGCTTACATTGTAAATCAGAATCACTCATCAAAAACCTATTTAGAAGGGAATTTAAAAAAAAAAAAGTTTTTCTCGTAGACGTAATAAAGAGTAAATTTTGAAAATTCGATCTCCATCATTACAGCCTGTATGTGTTATGCATAATTACATACATAGCCAGACAACCAGACTAACTAAAAAACTGAGGAAATTAATGTTGACAGTTTTGCCAACAGTTTGACTGTTTTCAATAAACCCCTACATACCCAAATCATTAATTTCTTCTTTTGAATTTAAGAAATATCAATTACTGCAAAGCTTGGTCAAGATAATGGGTCAAATCATAGTAGATGACTTTCATATTATACAACCAATGCATCCACCGGATAGTCACCTATGGAGCTGAAACATTGGAACCTAACCAAAAGATTGACCCTCAAACTGAT
>OY735210.1:19605197-19735197 GCA_963457665.1 Thysanoteuthis rhombus | reverse complement strand
GAGTGCAGACAAATCTATGTTAACAGTCATTATGTATTTATGAAGCTAAACACCCTATAAAGTGTCCATTTTGAGAATTCTTGTCAAATATTCATGTAACACACTCATCACTTCAGTTTTAGAAACAGTTTTTCATTGGAAACTCTGAAAATACTAATGGATTTCATTCACGTAAACACGCACACTTATTCATACATTTACACTCACATAGAAACATACACATTTAGAAATACATACACGCATTGAATCTTAGATATATACCCATATAACATCAACATAAGTGTACACATATTTAAAATAACCAAAACACTCTCTCTCAGACATGCATGTATGCACTTATATGGATACATATACACTCATGTACACATTAACATTTACAGTGAAAAATTTATGTAGCAAATATAGGTACATATGCTCACATGTATGTATATATATATGTCTTCTACTAGTTATAAATACATACCAAATATTTAGTCATACATTCACCGATAAAAACACGCACATACACAAACACACAAAGATTTATATGCTCATTAATATCTATGCATACACAAACATATACATTTATAAATGCTTCTACACATACTTGCATTGGAATATTTTTTTCTTATACACATATTCAAACATCTATATATACACATATACAAACACATTTCATATAGATACACATAAAAATATTGCCATATATATATATGCATGTATACATACATACATATACAAATATATATATATATATATATATATACATATGAATTATAAATTGCGTTATGAAAAATAGCATTGCATTACCAGCGGGCTGTTTAGCTCAATGGTAAGAGCATCACTATCTTGAAGTGGCTATCCTACAGGTAGCTGGTTCGATTCCTGCAGCTGACCCATTTTCTTTAGTTGTTCATTTTATTTGCATTGTCTAAATTGAGTGATATATTAACGATTGGAGATCATTTCAAATAAGTTCCTATATGAAATAATGCAATTTATAATTCATTCTGTCAGACGGAGTATGTCTATTTCTTGAATATATATATTTTTGTATATGTACATATTCGGCACTGGTCAGGATTTTGGGAACCTTTGAATTTTTTGTATAACCTGTTTAATAGATTCAGAAATGAATTTTTACCATTAGAATATTTTACCAAGATGTCCAAAGTAATTTAACCAGAAATCTTTATTTTTTAACTTATACATAGTAATATCAAATGAGAAATTCAATATATAGCTTGGTTAGTAATATCGTCAACCTTTCTCTACATTCGATGGTATGTCGTCTTCGGTGATGATGCCTGCCTCCAAATGTTTCTTGAAGCCATCTTCAAGCTTCCTGCGCTCGTCAACACACACAGTAACACTTGGAAGCACGTGCCCATTGACTCATAAGTGCATACTAACACACAAAAGTGCATACACGCATACACATATGTGCACACTAAAACATGTACACATGTACATGCATGCATAAAAATACACAATAACAAATGTGCATACACACAATCGCATACATACGTGGACATTAACACACATACATACATGTACACACATACATATGCACACATACTGGAAAAACAGAGACACATACCCAATCACGCATATCTGCACACACCAACGTAAGCATACACATACCCGCACACACACCAACTCATACCTGCATGCATTTACATGCTCACTGAGACATTTATATACACACATGCATGCATACCAAGATACACACACATACAACACTCTTATACATGTACAATACCACACGTACACACTTACTCATGCACACATATGTGCAAATGTGCACATATATACAGATGTACATACATGCATACTAACACATGTACACATATACAAGCACTAACACATGCACACACGTATATACATATACATACATGTACACTGTCATATGCACATGCAAACACATGCACAAGCACACATGTGTACAAACAAATGTATGTGCATACGCTCTTGAAGATGCACAATAACTAGGGACATGTATACATTCGTGTACATACAAATAACCTGCTTGACCAGGAAAATACAACCCGGAAATGTAGTCATCAGGAACCTTGCTTGACCGGGAAAATGCTACTTGGGAATGTCATCATTGAGTAACTTATTTGACCACAAAAATGTGACCAGGAAATGTTGCCAGGAGGAAGCTTGTTTGACCAGAAATATGCGACTGTCACAGACCCTACATGAGTGTGTTTTGGTTTTCCTCTTGTGTGTGCGTGTGTATGTTTGTATCAGTGTTTGTGTGTCTGTCTCTGTGTGTGTTTAAGCATATGATTCTGCAGAATGTCTTCTACTCTAACTTTCTGGTAGATGGAAATATAAGTTGCATTCCAGTTTAAAGATGTATTGTTTGTTTTCATCTTTAAAAAAACTCATCTACTGGCTTGATTTATTCTCAGGCAAATGTAAGTGAGTGAACAATAGTTTTTGGATGGAGGGTTTTAAAAGCAGGTGTCCAACAAAGCTGCATAAAAACTCTTGCAAAATGCTCTACTTGTTAGAACCATATTCTTTCAATCTATTTGTAAACATTGGTGGAAGATCAAAATCAACTCTAAATGAAGCAAATTATCTTGGCTATTGTTTAGTGATTGAATGTTACAAAATTATGTCAATTGAAATTAAGATAAATTTTGCGCTATTGTCGGATATTATGACAAAAATTTCCTTTCAATGCAATGATAGTTGATGGAGAAAAGTGTAGGTGAATGAACATTTGGATCAACTACTCCGTCAAACATATCTAAAATTACTTGCCCAACCAGGGGCAGCCAAAAAACTGCAAAGCTGTTACTCCTACTGTCAACCTTGAAAGGGCCCATCAATATCTAACTTTACTTGTCCAACTAGAACCAGCAAAAAGCTGTGTAGCTGTTACTCCTATTGTCAACCCTGACATGGCCCATCCATATCTAACTTCACTTGCCCAACCGAAAGCATCAAAACCTGTGAATCTGTTACTCCTATTCTCAACCTTGACTGGGCCCATCAATAACTTTACTTTCCCCAACCAGGGGCAGCAAAAAGCTGTGAAGCTGTTACTCTTATTCTCAACCCTGACAGGGCTCATCCATATCTAACTTCACTTGCCCAACCAGAAGCAGCAAAAATCTGAGAAGCTGGTTACTCCTATTCTCAACTTTGAGAGAAACCTTCCATATCAAACTTTACTTGCCTAAACAGAAACAACAAAAAGCTATGATGCTGTTACTCCTATCTTCAACCTTGACTGAGCTCAAGACAGATAAATAGATAGATCTTCTCTTGCCCAAAATGAATGAGGAAATGTGTAAAGAACACAAAAACATATGAAATTAAAGAAATAAATTTTTTATTTTTAAATAAATGTCAGGATGACAAAATATTGAATATTCATTTTAAATAAGTACAGTTTTTTTCTTTTCTTTCTTGTTTCCAGCCTTTTTTGATAAATGAGCTGAACAATGAATATATATTTGTTAATTGATTTATTTGCTGATATGCCTTTAACATCTGCATCTGGGATAATTAAGGTAAAAAATATTAATGGCTCCGAAAATACTGATTCAGTCAATAGAATAAGAACCAAACTGAGAGCACGATACACAACTTGTGGGAAGAGAACTTGCTGTTTCATCAGAAGGAGAAACTAGTGATGAAATTTGGTTTTGGGAATCAGATATACAGTAAGGCTGTTTGTATTTATTCTTGGGGACCACAGATTGTCCATCAAGGATGAACACAGTGAACCTGTGCAGCTTGGGGTTTCTGAAACACCATAAGCCCCATTTGAAAATATGATCGATTTTGGGGCTAAAAAATTTGAGCATATAAAAAACTTTGAATTGAGAAATAGGTATACACCGCTTTACTTTTTGCTTTTTTGTTTTTAAATTTCACAGACATTCGGAAATGAAGATGAAAAAAATAAAACCTATATTTGGGTGGTTATGGACTTGAGTTCAAACATTTACAAGACCGAAACAAAAAAAGGAAAATTCAGATGTTGCAAAGGCTCAAATCTATACTGTAAGGAGCTGACAAACCTGAGTGATGTTATCTGAAAGAGAGAAAATCTTGAATGAGATGTGGAGAATGACTTGCTTAATCATTTTGATTAAGATGTTTAAAGCTTATTTTGAACAATTACTTTCCTTCATTCAAATGTATACTCGGGTTTTTGGCTGATTATTTTCTGTTAATCTTTGCTGCTGATAGACGATAAAGTCAACAAGACTTTTAGAATTCATCCCACTTACACTGAATTGTAAACAGAGTTCACTTTATTCAAAATATCCAGATTATGATATCAAGTTCCTTTAAAAGCTTCTATTGCATTCTTTTCCCAATGTTTTGCCAGTATTTAACAGCGGCAAAAATAATGCGAACAAGTATGGAATTTAAAAACAAATATTGTTTTTTTTCCATTAGCTGACATCACTTTGCCAATTATCTTTCACAAATTGCTTTGATTTATGAAATTATGGAGTATTAAGAGATTCTTGAAGAGAGTATTATATCAAATTATATCACTACTTACAGACAAAAAGAAATACTATATACGTTGTTTTTTTAACTAATAAAAACATTAAAAAATGATAAACAACTTAGATCAAAATGTAATCACTAATAAATTTGAAAGTGTATTTCATCTGATCAAAAATAATGATTTTGAAACATTAATATTACATAAATATTATTAATACTCTAATCTATGTGATATCTTGACAAACACTCTGAGCTTTTACATTTCCAAGTACCTTTTGGGTGAGGTTCAACATAAATCTGTGCAGTGAATATTAACTTTGATTCTGGATGAAGAACAGAATGAGTGAGGCCATTGTTCTTGCGCTTTTTCTTTTGTAAAAAAGAAAATCATTGGTTGTTTTTGAGACCTTTTTTTGATATATATATATATATATATATATATATATATATATATATATATATATATATATATATATATATATATATATATATATATACCATGTTTTTTTTTGTATATCAAACAGCATTTTTTTTCCTTAAAATGTTTGCTGGGCAAAAAACTAATTCTTTAAAAGTTATAAGACATAAATCTGACAGTTGACATCATTTTCAAAGACTTGGCCAGAATCTGAATCTGAATTGAATGGAATTGGTAAGGCTTGGACTAAATGTTGTCATATGCAAGCATTGTGGTTTCATTCTGGTCATAAATCAACAACTTCTGAGTCAATTATTTCAGCATATTGCATATTTTTTGCCAAAAAAATGATGTTTTTTTCCCTGATGCATAACTTTTTAAAAATACTTTTCCTTGCAATTTCTCTGACCCAGATGGAGAAAAAAAGGAAGTAAACAAAATAAATAAACAAAGTTAATTTCCATGGAAAACATATTATGAAAATAAAGAAAAATGATAAACATTCATAAAGTTTATGAGTGTAAATTTTTAGGGCACCATGCCAACGTAGAAGTCACATGTCTTATAAATTTTTTCTTAGCTCCAGGGTGGGAAAATATGGAAAAAATGGAATAATAAAAAATGAAAGCAATGTATAGGTTCAACATTTTTTTTGTTTTTTCCTTAATATTTCATCCACAGAAATCAGCATTTTTTTTAACTGAAGATTTTTTTTCTCTCAAATTGCATGTGGAACCTTACTGAAATCTACATCTTACTCAAATGCAAAGAGAGAGAAAAAAAATCACTCTGGAAACAAGTGGACTATGACAGAAAAAATAGCTGAGTTTTTGCCAAGGACTTCATAATTTTCTTCCAGTGTACAACGTAAGATTTTTGCCCCTATAAAAAAGAAAAAAAAATGACTATTTGCTGGCATATAAGTCAACCCCCATACTACAGTGTTGATTCAAGTTTAGTCCAATATTTGCCAGATTAGTAGACTTACCAACATAAAACAGCATTGTGTCCATCAGAGTGTCAAGTTCATAAGGTCTAAACAAACTAATATGATCCATTAGGGAAAATACTTGATGCTGAGAAAGTCAACTTATATGCCAGCATATGTGGCATTATCATTGTTTTACATTTTCTTTGTTGATCTTTCAGAGTCATCTGATGACTCAAAGCTCTGAAAACACTTCATTTATTTTAACAGGTTTGATATGAACTCAGACACCAATCTTCCTGAGCAGATGAATACATTTTCTAAAATTACTGGAATCAAACTAACATTCAGACACTTGTATTTGATACTATTCTGCTGGTTACATTTTCTTATAACCTTGGCCTTGACTTGTCATTCTTAAAAATAATTAAATATTTCTACGTACAAATATATCTATGTATAAAATACATTTTTGATAATTTCACTAATAATTTTCTATAGCTTTCATGATATTGTTCTTATCAAAGAGACTTGAAATTACTATTATTTATCAATACAACTTTATTTAGCTTAACACAAGTATTTATATGGTTTTATGTAAACTCTTTTAAACATTCATATGGTTCTATTTGGCCTCATATAAGCATTTATATTGTCCTATCTACTTTTATGTAAGCATTCATACAATTCTATTTAGTCATATATAGGCATTCATAAGGTTGTACCTAGCCTTATCTAAGCACTCATATGGTTCTATCTAGTCATATATAAGCATTGATAAGGTTTTATCAAGTCTTGTGATCATTTATACAGTTCTATTTCGATAGGGCTGCTTTGGCTCATTATCACAAGCTATGAAAATGTTCTTTGATTCAAAGTCCGGAGAAAATATCTTCTCACTTCAGCAGTCAATCTAGTAATGGTGAAATTCAGGCTATTTTGTTCTCATGACATAAATATCTATAGATATCAAGAATTACAAATACAAATTCTTTGTTTCTTGAGCACACTTAAACATCTGATGCCAAAATATCTACATAATAGATGAATTAAGTACAAGAAATTAATAAAAGAAATACGTCTAAAAAGGTAAGATGGTGACTACATTTAGAGAGTGCTACTGATTCTCATTTTCAACCGTTCATTTTGATCAAAAATAATCTTGAAGATTCTTTCAGTCTTGAAAAATCTTCAAAGACATTTATAGACTATAATCATAGATCTTAGATTAATACCAGATCAATATCGGCCCAGACCCTCTTAATAAGCACTTGATTCAATTTGGTAGCAAACAAAAACATTCATCTTGTCATATTAACTATGGACACTACTTTGTTTTTAATGATAGCCAGACAAGTGATGCCCATTATTCTTCCTCTTTTATTATTTTTTTCTTCTCTCATTCCCCTTTCTTTCCTATTTCCTTTCTCTTTGTTGATGATTCCAACCTAACAAGCTCCCCCCATTTCCTCAAACTCACCTTTTCTCAGAATTTCTCAAGTTCTTTTCCCTTTTGAATTTGGTATATTTATTCTAATGTTGATTAATGGAATTGAATTCTATTGACTTGAGTTATTATGGAACATAATGCTTATAATAGAAACGGTTCCAATTTGACAGAGAGTAAAGGGGTTAGGTTATGGTGGAAGGAAGTTTTAACAAATGGGCAAGATATTTCCCTGACCTTCTTAAGCTAAGAGAGCAGAGAAATATATAAAGATTTGGGGTCAAATTCAGGACTTCCAAAACAGCCAAAATAAATAGCTTTAAAATACCTGAAATCTTTATATCTGCAAACCAATTTTATCACTTATATGAGCTTTTAGCTTTGACCATCACAACCCAATTGTAAATTATAAAAAAAAGGATGGGTGCAAATACCAAAGATCTTCTGTTGGAAGAAACTAACATAAAGAAAGCGATTAGATTTCAAATATTTTTGCTCTTCAAGTAGTAATATCACAATAATAATCACAAACTTCAAAGATTTAAAATTTTCTCTAATATACCAGCAATTGACTAAAGAACAGTTTGACATATCCTGAAATGTAAACCTGTCTTGAAAGGCTGATTAAATAAATGAGTCCTAAGCAATTTCTAAAAAAGGTATGAGGCTGCAGAGAACTCAATTTATTAAGATAATATTTTTCTCTTGTTTCCAATCAAAGGAGGGAATTTTTTAAAAATTGATTTCTCAGTCTTTCTTTCTTTTATAATTAAAACAGAAACACTGATTTTTGATGAGAATAATACTCTTTGATCATAATAATCCTGATAGGCTAAAGTGAACTCAGATAATGGTTTTAAAAAAAACTTAATTTTTACCATTTTAAATCACTCCCTCAAAACATTACTGATGAACACCTGATATTTGTTGCCAGTGATATAACTTGAAATTACTTGTTGTTTCTTCATCTAACCATTGTTCTGTAAGTCAGTACAGGGTTTTTGGTCCTCTATATTGTGTGTCATAGGGGGACCAATGTTTTCATGGATGTGTCTTGGGTGAGATAGCCCAACAGCCCATCCCTCTCTATCCATCTTCTTTATATACTAATTACTTACCCTGAGGTCTAGTTCTGACTGTCTCTTTCAAAATAATGTTCTTGGGTATGAATAACGGAGATGACAAAATCCAATATTGCATCCGATTTGTATGGACAGTTAAAATTCCTTAAACATTTGGGTAACATCTTGTACATAAGCCTAAAATTCAGCCTTATTTTGACAAAGTCAGAATAAAAATCAGCACAATATTTTGTTTTATTATTCTATTCATCCAATCGAGTTCAAAAGTAGCTGACGGGGATTCAACAATAAAGAAGAAACCGTGTTTTGTAATCATGGGTAATGTTATCAAACGGCTATTGTTATCAAAGTTGGCAAATCACAAACACTTTTTTTTCAAATGAATAGAAAATTTTTTTAAATTAAAAGATGAATTTCACATTGATTTTCTCATAATGTACAGCTATTAACACAAATGAATTTAATAATGTGACAATAAATGTAAACTTGTAACAATGAATATGAATTGCTTTAATTTTGGTATCCAGTATTTTTTCCTCTTCTTGTAATATAAAGTTGATTATAATAATAAATCTATAACAAAACGTGGAAGTTTATAACAATGAATGCAAATTGTTACAATTTGCATATCTCTTGCTTGATATAATGAGCTGGTTATTGTTGTCTAAAAGAACCAGTACTAAAGTGATTACAATAAGTGGCTTTCTTTGTATATCTTTCTTCATGCAAAAAGATTTGACTAACCAAAGATTACTATGATAACCTCTAAATGTGGGTCAGGTTATTTTCTATACAGAGGCAAAAATATTTTCTAACAAAGAATGAATTAAAAAAGAATAATTTCTAACAAAGAATAAATTAAAAAGAATATATCCCCAAATCCCTCTAAGCAGGTAAAAACCAAAATTTACCTTCCAACTCAAATGCTGATTGCACTTAAAAGCTCTATTTTTTAGGTAATTTCAACTGATCTGTCAATCTGTGTCATTGGCCAGATTATGCTATGAAAGTTTGTTCTAAAAGCAAGCCAGAAGGTTTGGACATTATTACATAAAAAGGAAAAAAAAAAAAAACGGCTGAGGAGAAAGGACTTACAAAATAAAGATATAAAAGGGAAGAATAAAAGATAAGAAGGGGCCAGGACCCTAATCCAGAGCCTGTCATAATAAGGACAGTTATGTCAAAGCCAGAATCAAAAGAATGGATCTAAAGAAATTAGTTTCTCTTTTTAAATTGGGATCTTGTAATCATCCTTGGATGTCTCGAATCAGAACTGTAGTTTGATTTTTAGAACAAAGAATCGTGGGTGGATACTGGGGTGGGAGTCTGATTGGGTGGAAGAGGGAGTCAAGAAGATACATAATGTGGAAGGGTTGGTCGAATGCAAAATTAGGAACTGATAAGATGTACATGAGGAGATCAAAGGGGCAAGAAAACAGGAGGAGGTTAGGGAAGCAAATAGGGAAAAAAAAGGTGGAGATATAGGAGAAAAAATATGAAGAATAAGAAAGAAGGAAGGAGAAAGAGAAGGGAGAATGAAAAATGGGGAAATGGAAGAAAGAAGAAAAGGAGGGAAAAAGAAAGAAAATAGAAAAAGAAGAATAAATGAAACATGGAGAAACGGATAAAAGGAGGAAAAGAGGGAGAAGATAGAAAGAAGGGGAAAGAAAAAAAATGAAATAAGGATAAATGGAAGGAGGGAGGAAAGGGGGAAGAAAAAAGAAAGAAGTAAGAAGAGAACAAAAAAATGAATAATTGAGAAATGGATGAAATAAAGAAAGGAAGAACAAAGGAAGAAGAAGAAAGAGAAGGAAGAAGGAAAAATGGAGGAACAAAAGAAAGAAGAGCTAGATGAAGAAGAAATAAAGAAGGAGAAACAGAAGAAAGAATTAAAAATGGGGACATGGAAGAGAAAGAAAACAAGGGGAAAAAGAATGAAAAATGGCAAAATCAAAGAAAGAAGGAAAGGAGGAAGAAGAAAGAAAGGATGAGGAAGAGAAAAAGGAATGAAAAATGGAGAAATGGAAGGAAGAAGGAAAGGAGGAAGAAAAAAGGAAGGAGGAAAAAGAGAAGAAAGAATGAAATGTAGAAATATAGAAATAGAAAGAAAGAAAGATAGTAGCTTAGTAAAGAGATGAGATTGTAGTAAAAGCTGAGAAAAGGAAGAATGAAATGGAAAAAGGAAAGTGAATTAAATAAAACGAGAAAGAAGGAATAAAATGGCCTGCCTTGTGGCTGAAACAGATTACATTTAATGACAGTGCTCAAGCCCAGGTAAAAGCCAGGATATTTGAATACTGATTTTCTAGGTTGGCTAGACTTCCCCATTAGAAGATTCGTGTGGTACAATCTTCCTTCCTATATCCCCCTCCCCACCATTTGTTCTTGTGCCGTACTAAGCTAACCTTGATAAATATCAATAAGGGAATAACAGCAAAAGAAAAAGAGAGTAGAAAAAGAAAATAAGAAAAAGGAAGACAGTCCAAGGCAGTAAAACGGAATGAAAAAAAGGAAAAAGAAAAAAACAAGAAAATATATTGTTGTAATCATTCGGTAGTAGGAGGAGGGATAACTCTGAAGTTCTGTTGTCTTTCAAAATTTTTTTTATCTGCTAATCAACTGCACACTAAGAATCACTCTGTATGTATTTAATTCTATTGTTTTGGGGCTTTCCTCCATATCATTTTTTTCACTTTCCTTAAATAAAAAAAGTGCGATTTCATTCTTTTCTATATATAAAAACTACAAGTTTGGTGAAGTTGAAAGATCAGCTTCAATCACAGTGAAAAGAATTTCATAAGCAGGAAAGGTTGTGAAAAATAAAAGAAAAAAAAGAGAAGATGATTGCCCAAGTGTTTACAAAAGATTAGACAACATTTTCTAGCTATGCTAAAAGACATCTAAAGACATAGTTCCCCACCTCTCTTTCGACAAAAAAGAAAATACCATGATGTAAGGAAACAGAATGGCATAATACTTATTTGAAATTTCATCAGAAGCTTTGAGATGAGTTATTTTTATCATTCTATAAATTATTTAGATTCAGTGTTGGAAATGATTTCGGGGAACAAGGTAGATGGTAAGGCTTGCTTGTTGGAGCTAGGTAACTAGTAATGTTTCCATTAGTAGACTTTTAATAAAGGAAAATTTAAAAGTGGAAATAAGCTATACTCCCATCCATTCCCATCTATTCCCATCTATTCCATCCCAGATTCTATTAGCTCATTAATATTTTTTTTAAAATTTTTTCAGATGAAGCATAGTCAATTATCATTAATTCTTCAATTAGCATTTAATTCATCTCGTTCTCAGATATGAACCACTTGATGAGGATTGAACTCACTACACAGTAGTAATGGTCTGTTAGACCAGCTCACTACTCATCATCTGGCAGTGAATGAATGTATGCAACAAGGAAACATTTGAATCTTCCCTTTCAAATTGGCACAGTGTTACTGATTTCACATGAATAATAGAACTGGAAAAATCGTATTCAAACCCAGGGAAATGTAAACCTGAAATGTTCAGTCCAAAAGGAAAAAGGAAAAGGGAGAAAAAAAAAAACAGAGGGAGTTAAAATATAAGGACAAATAAAAATGGCTGAAATGGAGAGTAAACGTGGGTAAGAAGGTAAAGCTGAAAACAAAGGAAAAAAGAAACAAAACAGTGTCTGAACAGAGATTGTTAATTTGAAAATGTTGCAATAAACTCACTGAACTCGGCAGGTTGGATAAATTATGAATGAAGTGAAAATTAAGACTTCTACTCAACTTTACTATTCCTCCTCTATTTTTCAACCTTCAGTTTCTCTTTTCATCTCCTCTTCTTCTTCACCTCTTTCTTTTTCTTTTTGTCAAACTCCGAAACTGAAGTTGATTTCATTTTTCTACTGTAAAAACAACAGGAATAAGCCTCATTGAAATTAGGGTTGGAGACAATAAGTAAAATCCATATCCCCTGCCATGATTTGAACTCATGATCAACTGATTGCCCACAAGCTGTCTTACAGACTGAGCTAAATTGATAAGTTTTGGATATTTGCAAAAAATTATCATGCAGATATTCTCAGGCTTATTTTATTCAAATAAATACATTTTTATCATTATTTTTTTTATTCATCATACATACAATACAAAAGGAGCAGTAATCATCTTCTGTTGGAGTAAAAGTAGGTGTGAAGTTTAACCCTTGCAGCAGCCAGTCTTGTCTCTCATACTTTTTATTGTGTTCTTTTCCCTTCTGATCATCCATTTTTGCTCTCCTGTTCTTTTCTCATCGTTCAATCATTAATTCATATCAATCTCTTTTTATTACATTTCTCTTATTTTTCTGTTTAACCCTTCCATCATCAACCTCTCTTTCCACTAAAATTCCTCACCTTTCTCCTTTTTTTATTCTTTCCTTTTGTTTCTCTCTTACTTGTTTCTGTCCTTCTCTTTACTTCTCTGCTTCCTTTTTTTTCCCCTGTCAGTTTTCTCCTACCATTTCCCAATACTTTCATCATTCTCATGTTTTCTTCCTCCAATTCCTTATTTGTTCCAATGTGCATTTTCACTTCATTTGAAACAGTCAACTAAAACTGTCCACATGGGTTTCTTCAGTTTTTAATTAGTTTTGGCTGGCTATGTACGAATGTATGTATATATGTATCACTTATACCAATGGAGTGAGAGGCTGAAAAAACATTTGTTTCTTTTTACAATCATCACCCTTGAATGGTTCTAGTCAGCTGTTCAATTTGCAATGAAATTTTATGCTGAATTGGTCTCTTAGTTTGTGTTAGGCAGCATTCAAGCAGTTTTCTTTAAAATTCAGACACTTTTAGTGAACACTGTCCAACAAAAGGCGAGAGAAGTAACTTTTTTAATAATCAGCCACTTCATCTAATTTTATAACTGATCACTCCCAACATGGCATGAAGTTGATCGTGTGATGGTTGCTATTGAATGACTAACCAGACCTATTTTTAGTTTGTTTCTCCTTCTACTTTCACTTTCACTTTCACTTCCATTTAGTTTTGTTTCTTCTCTGATGTTTATTTATTTTTTGTCTTCCTGCCCAATTACTCAACAAATAACTGATCAAAAAGCAAACATCCAACGTTCGCTCATAAAAATTTGATCGACTTCCCATCAGCCTCTGTGTCTGTCTGTGCATCAGCACTGGTCATTGTGTTGTCAAACAATCAATGTATATTTCATACTTTAAAAAATTGCTAAAAAAATCATTATTATGATTATTATATCATCAACATCACCACCATTTGTGTATTGTCATCATCATTAGTCTTATTTTTATTAAAACATTAATCATTATCTCTAAAATCGCAGTTATTGTTGCAATTATTGCTTTTACTGCTGAGCTTTGAAGGTTATCATTATTTGTCATTTTATTGATATCATTATTTATACATGCTTTTGTTTTTATTTCAGCTTGATGTTAAATCACATCAGGACACAGTACTGTGTGTGGATATCTGATACGAATATTGAAATCAGAAAAATTTCTGAAAAAAATGAAATATATAAATTACAATGATTGATAATTATAATATAATGATATAATATCATCTTCATGCACTAAACCTTAAATCACTAAATGACATCAATATCAAAATCAGAATGGTTCCAGGATAAAAAATGAAGTCCATGAGATTATCATAATGAAATAATAATAATAATGATAACAATAACAATGAGGATAATAATGATGATAATAATAATAATAATAATAATAATAATAATAATAATAATAATAATAATAATGATCATAAAAACAAAATCAATGGCTTATATTACTTAGAAAATTGTGTATGCAAGTGTGTGTATCAAGTAAAATGTATGATGTAAACGTTTGCAGCTCTGTTTTCTGCAAAACATTAGCATAATCTAAGAAGGGTCTTTTTAGTTCACTCAGTTCTTAATTGCTTATGCAATCAGCCAACTGTAATACGTCATTTACAAGTCTTAGGAAAAGTTCATAAGCTACGAACAAGGATTCATATGAACTTGGGGAAATGAACATCAGTCAACATTTAAACATTGCCTTTCTCTTCTTACACACCACAGAAAAAAATATTATTGGACAGAGTAGTCACTTACAAAGAAAAATAGATGTACAATCTAAAATAGGGAAAATTGTGGCTGTATCTAGGGGGGGGGTTGACATCTCAACCAAAAATGAATCTACTAAGAAAAGAAGTTTTTCGCTAAGTTTGGTATGATTTAAGGGGAATCTTTTGTAATGATTTTTGGATTCTCTTAATAAGAAAAAATCACTACCCTGAAAGAGTTCAAAGGGCACCTACAGAAGTTTTATTGTGGAGAAGGATAAAAGTCCTGGTAATAAGCCAGAAGGTTGTGTTCACTAAAGTAAAAATTGAAAATCAAAAAATTGTCTCCTATTCTCAAGTGAAAAACTGAACAAACTTTTTGGCCAGTCCAATAATCTCTCATGTGGTTTTTAGGTGATAATCTTTCTTAGAAAAACATAAAAGATATGATAATTATTCTTAAACAAAAGGTAATCACAGAAAATTACTGTTTTATAAAAAAAAAATGCTGATTTTTAATTTCCAAGAGCAATGTATGCAGTAAGCAAAAGACGATCCTGGTAAGTCACTCAAGAGAAAACAATATATTATAGTGCACAGCTGTGTTAGGGATGATCAATCAAAAAATTGGAAAAAAAGATGATCAATGGATAAGTTACTTCTCTCATCTTTTGTTGGGTACTGATCACTAAAAAACCTGGATTTTCAAAAAAGCAGGTATGAATGCCTATGGACACTAACTAAGGGATCAATTCAGTATGAACCTATGTTTCAAATCAACCCCCCACTTAAAATCTTTTAGAAGGTTAATTTTGAGAAATTTAAAACATTTTTTCTTGACATGATAAGGAGTGATGCTTAAATTTCAAACCTTTTAGCACCATTGGTGTAGCTTGACTGCATGATACATGTAAAGATAAATAAATATCCAACCAGCTAACCAAACCCATTTAGAAACTTTTTTGGTAGACAGTTTTTAAAAAGAACAACAAAGGGACATTATATCACATTCAAAGAATTTCACACAGCTTCATCATTTGCTCTAATGATATTTTAGGAATTGTTTCCAAATGAAGTGAAATTCTGAGTTGTGTAGGTTTTCTTAAAGGAAGAAAATTCCTTCTATTCCTTTGTATGCAAATATAATCATCCAATGTTTATAGTAAGGCCTGTTTTTGGCTTGCCTCAAAGCCTTGTTTTGCTTACAACACCCAATATTCCCAAATGGTTACCAATTTAGGTAATTTTGGACCAACAGGTGTAACCAACGTGATTTTGTTGTAATCCCATAGCTTTAGGGCGAGGTTCCTTAATCCTTGTCTTTGTGCTGAGTGCTTAGCAGTGAGGCATTGAGTACCATTTTCAAAGTCTTTGAGATGATTTGGCTGTGGATTCAACCACTACCTACCAAACCAGGAGGTGAGCACTCTACCCCTGGGTCATTGTGATTGGTTTCCACTTCCTTAAATCACTCAAAGTTGTCATAGTTTTTATGATTCTCTTTATTCCCTCACTTTTCTCTTGCTCAAAGAACCAAGCTTTTTTAGTTTAGTTATTAGAAACCATAAACAGAAACTGTCACCAAAATTGTCAACATGGGCTCCTTCAGTTTTCAAGTTGGTCTGGCTGGCTGTATGGCTAATCATCTGTCTATTTTGTGTGCAGGTGGTACACATGTAGCTAGAGGGCTAAAATTTCAACATTTGCTCCTTATTATATCAAGAGTAACATTTTTTTTTTGTTTTTTGAAAATTCCCCATTTGGGATGTTCAATTCACAATGTAAAATTTTATAATTCAGCCCCTTCACTTATTACTGAATTCAAGATTGTTTTTGAAAATTCAGCCTTTTTAGTAGTCACTGCTCAACAAAGAGAAGTAACTTATTTATTTATAACCAAACCTTTTCATTTTGCTTTTTAGCTAGGCCTATGGCTATTTTGGTTGTAAAACAGGCAAACTGGCCTAGGTGAGAAACTAAATGTGTATAATAAGATTGAACGAAAATCTGTACATACTAGGAACTAGACTTGGCTAAATGAAGAGGCTAAATGAAGAACTCTCAGCTAAACATGACAAGTCTCTCTTGTTGATTTTGATCCGGCTTTGTCATATTTTACTTTATATGTGTCATTGTTATTAAAAATTGTCAGAATGTTTGTTCATCTTTATTTCATTCTCTTGCTCAAATTAATCAAAGCTCAAACTTATGCCTTTCCCACCTTTGTCTCTCTAAAAAAAGAAAAGAAAAAGAGAAGCAAGCCAACAAATGAAAATTATGCAAGAGAAGAGATTAATTATGCACTTTAGCTATAAATAATCATGGATATCTTTTCCTCTTACACTAATTTAAAACCACATTTTCCTTTCAAAAAAAAAAATGTCTCTGTGCAATTTAGTTGAAAAGGCGGAAAGCACGAAAAACTACAGATGAAAGATTTTCTTAATTTGTATCATTAATGATGGCTCAAGCAAATCTGCTGCCCTCACTTGCTTTTCTTCTGAGAGGACGTGTTCTAGACTTTTAAATCTTTAAGATCAGAGATAACAGGTAATTATAACAATGGAATTATAAAGATCAAGACAAAAAGACAACAGGTCTGGTTAGTCACTCAATAGAAACCATCATATGACCTACGTCTTTTTGCGGCATGCTATGTTGTGAATGATCAATTGAAAAATTGGAAAGAGGGTGAACAATGGATAGTTTATTTCTCTCACCTTTTGTTGGGCAGTGATCAATAAAAAAAGTCAGAATATAAGAAAAATCAAGAGTGAATGATTCTGGACACAAACTAAATGTTTATTTAGCATAACTTACAATACAAATTGAACTCCCCCATCAAAAGTTCATGGGGAGGATTCTCAAAAAACAAAAAAAAAGTTTCCTTTAGACATAATATTTAATGTAAATGTTGGTATTTTCAGTCCTTGAGTTCTTTTTGTTTGGCCAGCTCACATGATACATACATATGTACATATGCATAGCCAGCCAGCCAGCTAGACTAACTTAAAAATCAAAGAAACCTATTTTGATAGTTTGGGAGACAATTTCAGATCCTAGTACATACTCTTTGATGAACCTAGTCAATCATCTAAGGTGCAAAAATACTAGCAATGCTCTTTAAACTAAAAAATTTGAATATTTCAAGTATCAACCAGGGCTCATGAATCAATTTATTTGACTGAGTAACAAAATATTTCGCAGCAATTAAAAATGATATTGCTTTGTTCGATAGCATCTTAAAGCAAGCTGATCAACTCCATTGGAAACTGTCTGTTCACACATCCGCAATAAGGTTCCCTCTAATTGGTTGCCTAGTTGCATTAAGGTTGGATGACTGGTTCTAGACTGACCCCGTACATATATATTAACATACAAAAACAATTTCTTTTTTTTTTTTCTATGACATCAGCCTGATGAAGTTAACAAATATTTTATTTTTATCAAGTAACAGCTGGGACTTTGAGATCATCTCTTTTTGATATGATCAGCAAATAACTTTCATTTTAGATAGTGTTAAATGGGAAGAAAATTGGGAAAACAGGGGGGGAGAATTGAAGAAATAATCAAGTAAGCCATAAACTTGAAACCAAAATGGACAATTGGTGAAAGGGCATCCACTTTAGACCAAAAAGCTTGACCACCCAGTTGGACCGGTTCCTTTCCCCTCATCTTCTCCCTTGGCTGTATTATAGGTTTTTGATGTGAACCAAAGAATCTGGAATGTTCTTATCTATATGCAAATGAATGTAAATTCTTCCAATCTGACCAAATTACTGGACAATTTTTAGAGGCAGAGATGTCAGTCTGGTAGGGAGGTTGGAATGTTTCAGCTTTTGTCAGGCAGGAAAAATTTTGAATCAATCATTTTTGGAGTGATGGTCTTTTGCGGAAACCTCAGTTACAACGTTGTCTTTCAATCTTGAATGCCTGATTAAATAAGAAGGAGTTTTCTCCCTTTGTGCAGGGTTTAATCATTCTTATTTTGCAAGGTGCCAGAGATTTTCCTTTTTTTTCTTTTCCCTTTTTTTTTTCTTTTTTCTTTGGGAAAGAGTTTGGTCCGGGAACTCATACTAATACTCACCCCCTCCCTTTACCCTTTTGCTCTCTCACAAGCCACACTCTTTATAGGATTTTTCTTTCACTCAGCAATCAGATTATCTTTTACTGGAACAAAAGAAATTTCCTGCTGAAGACTTTAACCAATTCCAAACTGTCTATACAAAGTACCAAGAATATAAAAATATGTTTAATCTATTGTTTTGTTGGCTCTATTTAAATAACAATAAAACTAAAACAAGAATAATACAAAAACATTGATTTTACAATCAATTTTCCTTGATTACCCCAGGTAGAAAAACAAAAATTGTTTATAACCAAAGATAAAAAGCCTTACATTTTATCTTTATATCACAGAAAATGTTATGAAATATTCTATAAACTCGAGCAGAAAAAAAAGAATGTCTGCTTATGCTGTTATTATTTTCAAGATGCAATGTTGAATGTATTTGTACTGTTACATTCATCTCATTAAGGAATGGATGTATAATCCAACAGAAAATCCTGATGCTTTATTTTATTTGAAATTCTATTTGAACTGACCATCTGTTATTACATGGTGAATAGAATAAACAATTAAAGGAATGGGGTGCAGTGGAGATCGAACCTGTGACTGGAAGCCATCTTAAGATGACGCTGTTGTTACCATTGATCTAAACAGCTCACTGGTGAGTCAGAGGCCCAAATAATTAAATAATAATTCTTTAATCGTTTATTCTATATATGCTGTCTAAGCCAACCGACACATTCACCCTGTAATCATAGGAGATCAGATCAAACAGAGTTTCAAAACAAAATAATGCATTTATAACAATCTCATTTATTTGAAATCTTTAAAAAAAATCTCTTCACCAATAAAAATTCATTTTTCTCTGCCAAACCTTAAAAACAAACCTTGAGAGCTGAAACTTCAGTATGCTGTAGCTGAGACACAGAGCTTTAAATAAACTGTATGTTGAATGTAAATTAATGTTTGATTTAATTTGTTTGTTCAATTATTTATATACTCCTCAATCATCATCAATTATTGGCATGCTTGTTGGAAAGCTTTATGTTTAAGCTACAATGCATTAACACTTTCACTCTCTAGGTATACTTTTAAAGGTTTTAGAGCAAAAAAATTGAAATCAAAACTAAATCCAAAGAAACAAATATAACGGTTATCCTAACTTCCACTAATTTTTTATCAGTTTATCATGACTGTGCAGTACCTTCTTTTTTTCTATCTGTTCATATGTCTGTCTGTCAGAAACCATCAACGGAAACCGTATCAAAAATTATCAACATTGTTTTTTTCAGTTTTTTAGCTGTTTATATTCATATTTTATTTGTACACTCTGCATCAATGGGGCTAAAGTTCAGAAAATTTAAATATGTACTCCTCATTCTGTCTAAAAAAAATCTTATAGGGAGTTCAATTTGCAATGTAAGTTATAGTTAAATTTGTCCCTTGGTTTGTTTCTTGCTGCATTCACAATTGTCTTTTCAAAGATTCAGACAGTTTTAATGATCACTGACAAACAAAAGAAGAGAGAAGTGATTTATTCATTTAACACCCCCTTTCCAATTTATTGATTGATCGCCCTGCCAATATGGCATGTTTCGAAAATAAGTTGGTCATGTGACAATTTCTATTGCGTGACTAACAAGACCAGTCTTTTAGAAAGTTCTCAATGATTTTTTTAATTAGATATTTGTACATATCGCAAGAGTAACATTTTCTCCATTGTTTTTTTATGTTCAGTTTTCAGTCAGGGTACTGCACTGGCTTCTTCTGCCAGTTTGATTTCATAACTGTTACAGATATTTGGTGTTTTTTGTTAATTCAGGGTGGAGCTTGAAATTAACTGGAGATCAGATGACTAAGATTAACATTAGATTAACCATTAACAATTAATAATCAATAATGAATATTTCTGATTATCAGATGACAGAGATTAACAATGGATGATGCTAAGATATTAACAGATTACCTCTTAAATTCATTAAAAATTAACAGATCACCTCTCAAATGCATTAAAAAAAATGAATATCATGATCAAGAGAAATAACTCCTGATTGAAATTATCACCCTTTGACTATTAGGTGAATTTTTCAATTTTTTTCTCTTCAATTCATAGAAGGGTTCCATTATTTTCAATTCTATTCATTGGAGAGTTCCATTGTCAATACAAGCAGTTACAAGCAGTCTATGAATTTAAGAGTTAATGAATATTACTGGCAATCAGCATGAAATAATTATATTTTGTTCCTAGTTCATAGTATGCTTTGGGTTAAATATATAAAGACACTTTTAATTGTGAATGATGCTAAGAAACTTTCTGAACCTTTTAACCAGATTATAATCAAGCTTTGCTGATTCAAAATTATATATTATCATATCATTCTCTAATTAGACCTTGTGGGTATGAGCGGATTAGATACACAAGAGCAATCGTTAGCAAGACTTGCTTCTGACTCGCCAGGAATGTTGAAAATTTGTTCTTCTTATGGCATCTAGTATTCCCCAATGCTTACCCATCTAGGTACTAGTAGACCAGGCTCAATGTTGCTTAGCTTTGGTGATCTTATGAGAACTGTAACCCCGTGGCCTTGCTTCCTCAATCCTAGTGTTTTTACTGAGAGCTTACCTGAGAGGCATTTAGTACCATTTTAAAGTCTTTGGAATGACTCAGATATGGATTGGGACAAGCATTCAACCACAACGTTGTGGTGATTGATATGTTAATTCACATTGATTTCTCGATTTTTAATTTCTGTGTGAATATATGAGCCCCAGCAAAAAAACAGCATTTCAACATTAACCAGAGGCGTAGTTGAAGGAGGTTTGTCCCTGACAACAATTTTCATTGATAATAACAATCAAAACAATGTGCATCAAATGAAAACTCATTATAATTAGAATTTTTTCAAAAGTCTTTTAAAAAGAAATTCCAGTTTTCCTTTTAATTAGTACAAAAGGAGCTGGTCACATAACAAAGATGCTTTGAGAAACTTTTCTTACCTAGTTTGCTCTGAAAGTGTTATTTGTCTATTTTTTCTCAACTTCTTCAACTCATTTTCTAATGTCATCAAAAGAGGATGTATAAATATCAGAGCATAATTACTTCATTGTCATTCGATTTTAATTATTTTTTTTCAATCACTGGTTATACAGTGAACAAATAAACAAACAAAACAATGTGTAGCAAATGAAAAACTATTATAAATAAAGAAGAAAATCACAGGTGTGGTTCGAAACCTGATTCTGACTAATATAAGACCGTTCCTATGCTTATTAGTTTTTGCAACAAGCTTTCATTTCAACTCAACATGAATATATAAAACATGTATTTGTGTAAATTTATTTCTGCATTTTCAAAAAATGGAAAATGTATAAAGTGTATAATTATTAAAACTCATTCAGTTGAGTCAAAACAAAGATATTTAGTTGAAAAAGGGAATAATCAATATATTGGTGGAAAGAAGGTGAAGGTATAATATTTGTATGGTTTTCTGCATTTTTATGAATTCTCATTATGGTTGTTGTTATGCATATACACGTATATAGAACCAGTCAGGATTATTTGCATCTTTGAATTTTTAGTATAACCTGTATAATTTCTTCAAAAATATGTAGAAATCTACCAAATTTGTATTATCGGAATGTTTTAATAATATTTTTAATCATCAATTTTCATTTTTATGTAGTAATTTCAAAAGAGAAATCAAAAATAATTCCTGGATAGTGGTACTTGCATCCTTCCTTTATGTTTGGTTGCATGCCCCCACCACTAACGTTTCTACAGCCATCTATAAGCTTCTTTTACTTGTCAGCTGGTAGTTTCAAAAGATTACCAAGGGATTTTACACCGGGTAAAACAACTAGGTTTGATCTGTGAAATCATGAGTCCAGCACAATGAAAATCTGAAGCACACATCCAATCATTGGAGAGGGGAAAGGAGAAATTATACTGTTTTAAACTAGCCAGCAATTTTATATCATTAGAAGTCTTTGAAGAAAGCAGAAATATAGAATCATGTTTTCAATGCAAAGCACAGAAATGCTGGACACATTCAAGAGGTTGAACAAATTGTAAAGGAAGAGTGGAAGACACTACCAGCTGACAGTTGCAAGAAGCTTGTTGATGGCAGTAAGAAATGCTTGGCAGTAGACATTGTTGCCAAAGTGGGTGTGCAACTAAATATAAAGGGTGCCAATAACACTGTCCAGGTTATATTTTCGATTTCTCCTTTGAAATTGCTATTTGTGAGTTAAAAAACAGTGATTTTTGCTGAATTACTTTGCACATACTATCAAAATATTCTATTAGTAAAAAATTGGTAGATTTCTATTCATTTCTGAAGATATTGTAGAGGCAATACAAAAAATTCAAGGGTTTCAATAATCCTGAATGGAAAACTCGAATAATTTCTTCAGATTGCACTTACTGGTTCTTTCTCTTTCTGTACACACAAAGACAGTAGCAAGCGCACACACACACACACACACACACATGTATACATATATACACAGACGCACATGTACAAACACAGAGACACGTAACTACCTATAAAAAAGCCATTTTGTTTTTTGGTGATAGGGGAGATAACCCCAAACTAAAGAAATGATCATTATTTATGACCATCACAAACAGAACTGAATTTGTAAGCCACACTTTTACTTATATTCTGACTTTTATTGCATCTGTTCCGGTGTTCTCAGAAATCATAAAAAGGATATGGAATATCTGGGGTTTTTTTATCACTCTGTAAGAAAATCACATTGTACAATACATATGACTATATATTTATTATCATTATCTTTTAATATCCCAATTATGACAACTGTTTATTATCATGATCAACAGCAAGAAAAAAAAAAATTGGTGTACTAAAAATATTTCAGATTGTTATTTATGAAGAACAAGCTGATAATTTTGGGGTTTTATAGTTAGTAGTATTGTTGGAAGCTTGCTGTATGCAAAACTTGAGATAGATTAAACATTTGGGAATAAAGTTAATTTCTAAATAAACTATACTTTTGGAGAGAGTTGAATGTATGTATCATTTTGCCTAGACAGCGTAAATAGAATAAACAATATTGCAAAAGCCCAAATAACTGCTTTCACTCCATAAAGAAATGGATGGAGCAGATATAGACTGTGAACAAACAAAATGAGAATTTAGAATAAAAACAGTTATTTGGGCCTTTGCATTACCGGTGACTTCTTAGCTCAATATTTAGTGCAGCGCGATGTTGAAGTGGCTATCCTATTGGTCTCAGGTTCAATTCCTGCAGCAGCCCTATTTTCTTTAATTGTATATTCTATTTTACATTGTGTAGGCCAAATGATACATTCACTGAGTAATAACAGGAGATCCTTTCAAACTGAGTTTCAGTATGATATATTTCAATTTATAATCACATATATATATATATATATATATACACACACACACATATATATACATAAATATATATATATATATATATATATATAAATAAGCACTGGTATGCACAAAAACAAAAAGTAGAGGCATTTGTATGATTGAATTTAGAAAGCATGTATACATGCGAGTCATTTTGCATCATTTTCTCCATGACACGCTAAAAACATTTAAAAACATCAAACATCCACTATCCATTTCTTCTTTATCATTCATACCTCTTTTTCCTTTTCTGGAAGTTGTTAGATAGGGATAGCATTTCACTTCCAAAATTTGTTTGAGGAACCACAATCTTCTTTTTCATTCTCTTATTTGATCTTTTTTTCTACTTGCCACACCATTTGACAGTAATTAATAACTTTGTTTCTGCCAATAAAGAGAATACTCATAAATATTTATGCATATACGTATCAGTGAGTGTATGTATGATAGTTATGATATATAATCTTAAGGCACAAACAAACAAACAAACATCTATAGAAAGCTTGGAATTATGGGCAAATAGCCAATATACAAAAAGAACCTCATCCACCAACATAATGAAAAAGAAAAAAAAATAACGAAGAAAAAATTGTTCCTACCATTAAAAAAAAAAAGCCAACTCTCCCAGAAAACCAAAACCACAATTAAGAGACAAAAGCCCTAAAATATTTCCCCAACAAATGGTAAATACTAATATTCTTTTGTAATTATTACTATTAGCTAATGATCCACTCTCCAGGGTGATTTTTTTATATTGTTGGCACTTAATAACATTGCCTTAGCCTGTTCATTTGTAAAACTATTTCTATTTGCTTGTCTCTATACATCATTCACTTCTATTGTCAATTATTTTATTATCATTTATTGGTTGTTTTATCATTGTTCAAGGATTTTTTTATTAATTTTTGCATTGTTGTAAGTTACTTGCTTTATTATTTTTCTAATTACTGTTTGCAACTTGCTTTATTGTTTTTTCATTATTGATAATGGTTTGTTTTGCCACTTTATTTTTCATTATTGTTGGCAATTCAATTCTGCTATATGCTAATTTTTATGTTGATTTGGCTCTGGTCACATGCTTAATTTTATCATCAAAAGTATTATGATCATTATTTTCACATGTATTCAGGTTGCATGTATATATATATATATATATATATATATATGGTTCTACATTGTATCAGATCCCTGCACATCCACAATACAAACATATATACATAGAGAGAGATTTTTGCTTTCTAAGCAAAACATCTGATGCTGAATTTGTTTTTTACAGAAATGTTTCAACCACTGAAAGGTACAAACACACCACTGAAGGTGGGAATCCTTCCTGAAACATGTATAGCATACTAATCGATTCATTAATCAATTATTTGAATATCAAATAAAGTCTCCATATACTTTTACTCCTGAGTCTGTCTCATTCCCTATTGTTCCTACATGTATCTATATATGAAAATAGGAAGATAAATTCTGCAATAAGGGTTGAAAAAATTTAAGGAAAAAGTGAAGAAAGAAAATCAAAACTTTTTAGTTATAGTTTTCAGAAGGTAAAGTAATTCTTAATAAGCTCAACATGTTTTTCAGAAGACCAGTGGAAATCTGCTTATTGACTTCAAGAGTGTGACTGTCCACTATCCAGTAAGAAGAGGATAGTTTCACATCATTTGGACAAGACATTAATCCCAATTTGAGTTCAAATTCCAAGGGTGTCATAAAATTCAAGTTGTTGTTGGGTGTTTTGAAAAAGGAATGAAGGACTGTAGGGTGGTTGCTGGATCTCCCTTTGAGGGGAGAGGTAAGGATGGTAGTATGATTGTGTGTGTGAGGGTTGGGAAATGTAATGGGGTATAGTGGAAAGGTAAGGTTTGTTTAGGAGTCAATGGGATGTTTTTTTTGGTGGGGTGACTTCAGGATTTAGAAAATCAAGAACAAATCAGAGACCCCTCAACAATAATCCTCAAAGTCAGCACACATATAGATAGATGTTCCCAAAAAAGAACCAAGATTTTCAGTTTTTCCTTTCCACAAAATGAATACAGACAATATTGTGCAAAGAAGATGACGGGAAACCGATTTTATTAAGACTTTAAAACCTGCATTAAATCACAATAGATTAACCAGGAGTTAAAGCATCAACTGACTTTCTTAGAAAACAAAACTCCCTTGAAATGACCTCCCATTTATATATGGGGAATCATTTGGAAGTGTATTAATGAGAAGGTATTTCAAATAGAGTTTCAAAATTGATATAATGCATTTATGATTATTTCTATCGGATGATATATCAATTTCTTAATATCGTGTATATATGTATATATACATATATATGCATATATATATATATATATATATATATATATATATATATATATATATATATATATATATATATATATATATATATATATATATGGAATGGAATGGAATGGAATGATATGCATAATATATATACATGTGTATCTTTTTATCTGTGTGTATTATTCGAATGTGATTAATTATTTGTGTGTACATTTATTTGTCTACATGAACATATCTAAACTTACCTTTATTCATATACATATCTATATAAAATAACATATGCACACACACACACACACACACACACAAACATTTATATATAGTTCTGCCTGGATGTACAATTAAGTCTTGTGACCAGCAACTCATTAATTCTTTTTGTTTTTCTATTTCTTTTTTGTTTCTTTATTGTCCTGTAAGTTTCCATTTCATACAATCCTTGCTCAATACCAGACAATCTACAAGAGATATTGATTCCCTGATTTTCATTTTGACCTTTTTCAGTTCTACTCACTTCATTTTCTTCCTATAAGAGAGAGAAATAGAGATGCAAAGAGAGATGAAGATGCAGAGAGAGAGAGAGATGCTAAGTGGGAGAGAATGTCGCAGAGAGAGATGTAAAGAGAGAGAGATGCAAAGAGAAAGAGTGAGATGCAAAGAGAGAGAGAGAGAAATGCAAAAACAGAGAGAAAGATGCAAAGAGAGAGAAAGATGCAGAGAGAGAGAGAGAGAGATAGAGAGAGAGGTGCAAAAAAACACAGAAAAGTTCAATTTGTGAACATGTATATTCTTAGACACACACACACGATGTATCTAAAACTAAATGAATTATATATATATATATATATATATATATATACAAGTTCTCTACATATGGTACACGCAAATATATATAGATATGTCTGAGCATATACTCAGATAGTCAAAACACGCAAACACTACCTTTTGCTCATCTTTAATTTCCTGCTCATATACAAATTAAATAATGAATTTAGATGCATTTGTGTGTGTATATATATATATATATACATATATATATATATATATATATATATATATATATATATATATATATATATATATAAGAACAAATATAGATATATATATATAAAAAACAAATATATATATATATATATATATATATATATATATATGTATATATATATATATATATATATATATATATATATGATGAATAAAAGGTCTCAAGTTCACAATTTCAGAACTTGAGAAATTTTTCCCATAGTTTCAATCTTGTTTGGAAACAGCTTGATCACAAGCAAGAAAAGCAAACAACAGGGTTACCAAAATTTGCTCTGACATAAAATATAGTCCATCACCAGGCTTATTGTATAAATAGGTTTGAATATGTGCAAACTTTACTTGAAGTCTTGCATTTAAAAACCCATCACCTCTTATGCTTGAACCCAATTTTTCAAAAACACACCACTTTCCTCCTCAAATATATGTTCACAGATTTACTTAAAAATGCACACTCTAAAAGAAATTTGTGCATACATCCACACATTTACATGCATAATCATATATATTCATACATTAATAAAAATATCACCCATGCGTGCTTGGAAAAGCACAAACATATAAATCTTTTAATACATGATTTTTTTCTTTATTGAAAAAGAAAAAAAAAACAGAAAAATAAATATTTAGTCTCCTCCATTTTTCTTTTTTCGTTTATACCCAGCATGACATTAATAGAGAAAATTTGTTCAAATGGAAAATTATAGCTGCAGAGTATAAAACTTTTTAGCCTCCACACACGGGAGATCACCACAAACATGCTGATTGGTCAATATTGCCTGAACAAACTTAGTGGGTTGCTAACAGATCTCTTTAGACATGAATTGCAGATGGGATCATGCATATTTAATCTAGTTTCTTGCTGTGGAGAGTGTTCTGAAAAATATTTGTTCACACCTGTTAGAGATGATAAAGATTTTAATATATTTATGGTTTAAATATTACGCTTTGATCAGCAAAGAAGGTTTAATGGCCAATCAAAGCACCATATTGAGGCCTAATGGATTTCATTTAAAGGTTCAGAAAGTAATTAGTAGTACTTAACACATTCTTTGAAGAGTCTTTGAAATTAAAGGATGAAATGGAACTGAAAGAGTTGAAAGTAGGGTAGATGGATCATCAAGATAAAAAGGAAGCATTTCTATGCCAAGAAAGTACATCATTAATCATCTATAAATATGATATTATATTATGAAATTTGGTAATTTGATGTTTGGAACATAATTATAACTTGTCTGCTTTCTCTCAATTTCAGAGACAAAACAAAGGGACCCATCCACCTCTAAGAAATATTGTCAAAATGATAGACAGAGCAATATTAGGGAATAAAATGATTAAAGGAACTAATGCTAATCCTACAAGTCTAATCTGCCAAACATTAGACCAAGCCGTTGGTGTCCACTGGAGGGCATTTCCACCTCCCCCTGATCAGCCCTTCTCAGCGAGGGCCAGAGGGTTTGAGAATTGGAACCTTATAGACTGTAAAGAATAATGATGCACTACAACTATTTAATGTAATCTCAACTTTATGTTCCCATATAATAAGACTGCTTTATTATCATTGATATATTCCAGAAATAACATGAAGATATATTCTGAAAGTATCCTTTTGCCTCCACCCTGAAATATATTTAATAATTCCATATATAGTATTATTTTATCATTTCACAATTTAGAAATATTTTGTTAATGAAAAAGATAAAAAAATGATTAAAAATAGAAAAAAAATTACTCTTGTTTTTGAAAAAACATTTTTATAATTGAAAAAAGTTATCAAATCCAATTTCTTTTTTTTTTCAAGTTAAAAAAAAAAGATTCAGAGATGTATTAACATCATTAATATCATTTTAACCTGTTTACTACCATGGACCAGGTAACTGATCTTGCCATGAATGAGATAACATATAATGGTGTATCACTCTTTTTTCTCTTATGTACATTTATGTGAAAATGACTATTAGAAGGTGAAGAGAAATGATTTAAGAGAAAAGCAGGTATTACATCTCAAGAATCTTTATCATCATGTGGGTATGTTTTAATGCATTTCAACGGTTGCCAGCTATCTTTTTCAGAGAAATTTGCAGCAGAGCAAAGAAAATTGTTCACTGTTTAAATGATTCACTTTTTTTCCTCTCTAAAATTTCTTTTTTCTTGATCTACTGTATCAGCATTTGCTCAATGGTGAAATTTACCAATGTAGCTAGAGGGCTGAAAACTCAAACATTCATTTCTTATTCTGTCTGGAAAAAACAGATTTTGAAATTCTTGGGGAGTAGGGGTGGGTCAATTAACAATATGTTCATGCTAAATTAGTACCATAGTCTGTGTCCTGTAGCATTCATGTTTCTGAACATTCAGATTTTTGATGCTCCTACTTAAGTAAAATTTATTGATCACCCATTTTTCCAGTTTTTTATTGATCACTTCCAACATTGTATGTTAAAAAAGATATTGATGACAGTTTCTACCGATTGAAAAACCAGACCTGTTAATTTTTCATTCTTACCCAAATATTTCTCTATCACTCATTTTTTTTCCATCATCCTCAGCCTTTTAGCACCTGTCATTGGATATCAACGTTCCCCAGGATTAGCCAGACCTCTCTATCATGGGCTTTGTGGAGCCAATGCTCCCTGAACTTTCAGTTCATCACATCATCCTATATTTTGCCGTCAACAGTTTCTCATATGATCTCTGGGCATCTGCATTGTGAGTCACGATGTCCATCTATTGTTTGCCATTCTTGCAGCATTTGAGTTTTCTTATGGATCCCATGATATCCCTGATTCCTGTTTTTTCTCTACTATACTATGCTGTCTTGTGATTTCTCCATGTGATGTAGAACATGATTCTTTTTTGTACACATAGCATGATTCTCAGTTTGAGAGTCAGTCTTTTGGTTACCTTCAATGTTACAGTTCCATAGGTGACAATTGAGAGGATGCATTGGTTGTGTATCCCTCATTTTAAAACTAATGGGATTTTCTTGTTCTTGAAGGTGGAGCTTGCTTTACCAAAAGCCTACCTCTTTAGGATGATTCTTTGCTTGATTTTTTCTTTTCACCCTTTTCTTTTTCCACTTTTTTCTCCACTCATAACCACCTGTTTCACTTTCCTCCCTTTCCCTTGCAGTTTTCCTTCTCCTAAATTTGATTTCTTTTATGAATTCTTCCTTTCTTCTTTTTCTACTTTCTTTCTCTCCCTTTACCTTTCCTTTTCACTTTCTTTGCTTCAATTTCATTTTTTTCCTTTTCCACTCCTTTCATCTTTTTCTTTTTTCTAATTCATCTTTATTTCAGATTTCTTTCTTTCCCCCCACCATCTCTGTCAGCCATTACTTTTTAAGAACATAAAGTGTAATTCGTTGTTTTGGCAAAACCCCTGGCAATTACCTTACAATTCACCCCCAATTGATACACCTTTTGACTGTTAATTTCAGCCAGTCTAATGAGCTTACCGGCTTCTTGGGATTTAGCAAATATTCCTGTGGGTTTTTCTAAGTAAAGACCATTACTGGTCCTGACCTTTGAACTCACTTCTTCAGTGCATTTCTATCAGATGTCAACTAAAAAGAAGGGCAAACGGAACTGAGTTTAGTTTGAATTCAGTTGTGTTCTTTCTGATTTCTTTCAAATGAATTTAAATGAAATTAGTCACTCAATAGAAACAGTCACATGGTCAACGTTGGAAAAATCAATTGAAAAAATGTTGAAGCTGGGTGATCTATGAATGAATAACTTCTCTCACTTTTCTTGGGGTGGTGATCACGGAAAAATTCTGAATTAACAAAAAACAAGTGTGAATGCCATTGGACACAAACTAAGGGACTAATTCAGCATAAACTGAGATTGTAAATTGAACCCAGACTGATAAATCATTTGGGGGATAGTTTTCATAAAACAAGAAAAAATGTTTATTCCTGACATAAAAAGGAGAAAATATCTAAAATTTCAATCTTTTTGCTCCATTGGTTTGGCCTTTACAAGTGATATGTAAGTACCCAGATAACCAGCCAGTCAGCCGGCAACTCAGCAATAATATTCTTTTGCTAAATTACTTTGAACATCCTATTAAAATATTCTGATAACATAAATCTGGTAGATTTCCATTTATCACAGCTTATACAAAAAAATCCTGCACTTTCCATAGGAATAAGGCACTCTGGTGGATGGGGAATATAAGCTAAAATAAATATATTGCTTATATTCAACCTTACTGACAGTCCAGTTCCATAGCGCAAATGTAGGATACCAGCCTCTAAGTCTGAAGCAAAGGTTTCAATCCTGCCTCGTGGTATTGAATGGGATAATGGATAGTCTGTAGCCACACTGAAGAGTTGTAATACAATGAAACAGCTGTCAGTGGATGACACAATAATATGTATATATGTATATTTGTATGAATGTAAGAGAGGATGCCACTTTGATCCTAGGGACAAATACTCTCATCCTAGGTAGAACTGTGAGTCTATACATAAATGAATCTGTTATTTTTGACAAGTACTATTCCAGTATATATATATGAACATGAATCTGCACAATTGTACATTCATATAGCTATCAATATTGATTTATTCGCATATATTCACATACATGGACATGTGCACAGCAGACACAAACTCTCTTATTCATAAATTTTTATATATTTTACAGATACACTACACTAGTCAGGATTATTGGCAACCTTAAATCTTTTGTATAACCTGTATAATATCTTCAGAAATGAATGGAAATCTACCAAATTTGTATCATCAGAATATTTTAATAGGATATCCAAAGAAACTCAATAAAAAATTGTCATTTTTCAACTTACATGTAATTTCATAGAAGAAATGAAAAATATAGGCAGAGATATCGACCCTTTTTCATGATGTCTTGTTGTATACCCTCTTTGGCAACAATGACTGCCTCTGAATGTTTCTTGCAGCCAACTATTAGCTTCTTTTGCTTGCTAACTCATAGTTTCTTCCTCTCTTTCTTTTTAATATTTTCCAGCTCTTGAATGTTCTCAAGATTCCTGCATTGTATTGTACTCATTGAGAACATGACTCCAGATTTCTACTTTCTCCAATGATCTTCAATAGGATAGGGATTGGGACACATTGCTGGCAAGTTTGAAACAGTTCATTCTTCCTTTCCAATCATTTTGTGTGCTTATGAATGTGTCTTTTACTTTTTTACCATGCTGGAGCAACTGTGATCTTTGGACCAAACATAGTTTTCTTTAATTGGGTAGCACATTTCACCCTAAGATCCCTCAGTAATCCTATGATTTCACGATTCCTTTCAAGCCAGCAAAGACCTCATAGTTGAAAAAAACATAAAAAGGAATAACTGATCTTTGCCAAAAAGTACCTTTGATTTCATTTCTTTGATATGGTCAAGGCCTTGAGCTATTAGAGGCAGCAGAGCAGACCTACAACATGATTGTCCACTATGCTTCACTGTAGACGGTGTTCTTATAAGCTTTATTTCATCATCTCAAAACAAATTGCTGGTGTGCATTGGAAAAAAGCCTTATTTTGGTAGCGTCTGCTCAGAATATTTGCCCAGGTACTTTTTGACAAAGATTATTAATACCTTTTTCTGTTTTTTCTTCAGCGATGAGTTCCTTGTTGGCTTGAAAGGAATCATGTAATCTCAGCCCATTAAGAACGTTTGGAAAGTGCAGGAATCTGGACTCATGGTTTCAATGCATAACATACACCACAGGAACTCTGCAATCATTCAGGAGCTTGGGAAAATCTTTAAAAAATTGATGGGAAAGAACTAACAGCTGACTAATACCAGAAGCTTATAGATGACTTTTAGAAATGTTTGGAGACAGTCATCATTTACAAAGGATGTGCAAAATTAATTAATGAAGGCTGTCTATATTATTGCTCATGTCATATTTTTGGTTTCTTCTTTAAAATTATTTCATGTAAGTTTGAAAATAATGATCTTTTATAAAATCACTTTGGACATCCTATTAGAATATTCTGATGATAAAAATGTTGTTGATTTGTTGATTTTCATTTATCTCTCAAAGGTTGCTGATAATGCTGACCAGCACTCTATGTGTTAACATACACATGTGAATGTATTTACACAAATACATACACATATGTATTTCTCTCTTCCTGTCTCTCTCTCTCTCTCTCTCTATATATATATATATATATATATATATATATATATATGTGTGTGTGTGTGTGTTTGTTTGTATGTGTACGTGTGAGTATGAATAATGTTGAAGTATAAAATTGTGAAATTTTCTCATGAAACTGTTGTGGTCATCAAAGTTGCATTGAATGACCAAAAAGAAATGAAATAGCCAACAGATTAAAGGCAATGCTATAATGGACTGAGTCAGATCAAACAAAATATTTGGGATCTACATTGAAGGGCAAATATGAGTGCAAATCAAGGAAGTTGTGAGCAAATAAAATTAATTTCATCATAGAAGGCATTTAGAAGTCAATTAGTTTTCAAACATAAAGATAACAAGTTTATCATTTGTATTCACACATTTTTCGTTCCATCTCTTGTCACAATAAATATGTGTGTGTGTTCATCTTATCGACAACCCTATAAGGTAGTTTTCATCTAGTTCCTGCGGAAGGTTCCCAGCACTCCCAGGATTAGCTGAAAACCCACCCTGTTGGGTAATTACTGGTTACTCTATATTCATATATGTGTCCATTTCTTAGATACATACTGTTGCGTTGAAAGAGACAAAAAAGACCATGAGTGAACGAAATGAGAATTCAGGTTGAAAGCAGTTATTTGGCCTTTGCATTACTGACAGGCTGTTTGGCACAAAGGTAAGTGTGTAGCTGTGTTGAAGCAGATAGGCATATTGAATGGAAAGTTAGGGTAGAGTTTAGAATAATAGTACTATCTTTCACCAGTCAATTTTTTCCAGCTACAGAACCACTCGGTCAATTTTTTCAAAACAAAAGAATTACAGTAATATGACAATAGTTACTCTTAAAATCAAATACTATAATACTCTGGCAGAGTGTCACGTGGAAGATTCACCATATCCGTGATCATTATCATCAACAATAATGTCAATACCATCATGTCCACTATCATCTGATTTCAGATCCTGATTCTTTGTCATCATAATAATGGTCAGAAAATAGCTCTTTCTTTCACTTTGCACATAAGGAAAAGGTGAGAATCCACATCTCTCCACAGCTATAGGTAAATAGTAGGGCAGTCAGTCCTAATTGAAGGTTACTATAATAGAAAAAAAACCCTACAGCTTAGCACTCATCATAGTTGGTCCCAGATTGAGAAATAGGGAGGGTTTGGCATGAAGCAAGCATTCTAGCACAGTGAAAACCTACAATTGCTGAAGAAATAATAAATGAAATCTCCAATCTCATAACTTCAAAATAAAGACAAAATCATTGCCTAATATGCCTTTTCATACGGGAAAATCTATGTATGTATGTATTTGGTATTATCTCAACTATAATATGGTAGGGTTTCACAGAGGGATCAATAAGGTAAAACTATACACCGTCCTCTTAAAATAAACCTTGTCACTTTAGTAAAGCAAGACCCAGAGATTGATTTATTGCCCTCATTGAATCAATAATCAAGTAACAAAAAAATAATGTAGCAAAGATGACTTATAAATAGAAAGTGAACAAGAAGAAAGAGAATTACATTTTTATAATTATGTTTTTATATTCTGATGGGATAACTACAATAAAATGTAATGAAGCAAAGATTTGGATTTCAATAATCATTTGTCTTATCAAATCAAGATTGCTGGTTTTGAAAATCAATTGAAACCAAGTAAAGAATATCACAAAATATCCATACCATGCATGTACCAGAACTGAATATCTGTTAAATTATTGGAAATCTGTTTTGAAAAACAGATCATTAATCTGAAATTATGTGAAAAAAAAATACCAGCACAAGATTTGGGTATTGTTGATCCAAAATACACTTATTTGAAAAAACAAAAAAAAAAAATTTTTTGGTGGCACCTAATGGTGCACTCAAGCATCAAGCTTGTAGTCTCCAAAATGTGACCAGGTGTGCCCAGAGACACACAGCCAGACATGGAATGAAGAATCTGTAGCCCACTTGACTGGTTGGTTGGTCATTTGTGGGGCTATGGTAATTCAATTCAGTTTCAGTAAGGAGACAGATTTTTAAAAATATTGTTGTACAAAACAAACCTTCAAAAATTTGTCCTCACTAAATCAATTCAATTTATCACACGCACAAAATGAAAGTATTCAACAATATGAAATATTTCTAATAAGTGAGGAAGCACACTTATCATCAAGTAAATTTCTGTAAAAATAAATGTTTTAGTTCCTTTTTAAAGGTATTGTCTCATACCAAACTCTCTCTGAATTTCTGAGATGAGAAATTATCATTATTAGACACTGGATAATTCAAGCTGGTGTCCTCATTTTGGTTGTTTTAGTCACAACATTTTGGCACCTGAAAAGAGTACAACATCTGAAATATTGTGAACATAACAAATAGGGTAAAGAAAACAGTTTGAATTAATCAGTTTGCAATAAGACAGATGTTTGCTCATATCAAACTGAAGCATCAAATGGGTCGATTTCCAATCAAACTTGGTGAAAAACCATCAAAGTTAGATATCTGGTATTGAACAGAGTGTTCCAAAAGTAATGCTCAATTTATCCCTACAGTAATGCTAGTTGTAAGGGGGGTAAACTATTTCACATAATGTTCATCTCATCAGCATGCCAAAAAGCAAATTTTAAGACTCTTGCTAATTAACAGGACAAGAAAATTTTCAAAATTACCAGTAAAATTGAAGACTTTTGCAAATTGATTTGAAAACAATCCAACCCCCAACTCTTTGCTTGTATTTTGCTCTTCTGAGTAATTAGGTGAAGTCTTGGCATAATTCTTGGCAAACTTTGAATAGTTCCTATCCATTGAACTGGCATTGCTCTTTGGATAAATCATGCATTACTTTCAAGACATCCTGTATTCGCTTATTTCCCTTGATATTCAATCATAACCCAACTACTAAAATGTCTAGTCCATGAACTTTACAAGTCTACAACATTTTCTGTATATAAAACAAATGATTTACAGAGCTATTTAAAGGATTGTCATTTATTACATCTCTACATGTCTACAGAAATTAAGGAAAAACATAATAAATTCAACTTAATCTGATTTACCTTTTTGAAAACAAAGACAAAATAAACTAGAAAGCACTCAGAGAGTGCATAACTCCACCATTCCACAAAATTTCATTTAAATTTATTGAGAACTTCTGGAGCTATCGTGTAAAAAGATAGGAGCCAATACATGAATGTATGAAAAAGAATTGGAAAAATAAATTTTGGAACCATCCCCTAGTTAAACCTGTTTTACTTGCTTCATACCTAATTACACATCCTTGTACAAAATTTCATTGAAATCCATTGAGTACTTTTGGAGATATCATATGAACAGACAAACAGACAGACAGATGGATGTCTCTGGAAACATATACCTCTTCAACTCAATTGGCAGAGATAATTATTCACCATACAAATAGATTTCTGCACAAATCTGGAATATACTCACAGCACCAGGATATTAGTCTTAAATTTTTACTCCTAAAATCAACGTGTTGTGTGTCTGTAGATGGTGGCTAAAATCATACATGAGATCCAATTTAATGAAAAATGTTGTTTTGCAAAAGATATCATTTGAAAAAAATCAATTTAATGTCATTCAGCGGATTAGAAATTTCAGGTCAGAGAAGTATTGATTATTGGTACCAATAAATTATTGATACATATAAAAGTATTTGTCTCTCCGCTAGTTTAGATGTCCTTGATACGGTGTCAGTTTTACTTATACTCGTAGCTGGTATAAGTGTCAGTTTCAGAGATTTGCAATCTTTAAAAATATATTGATATATATCAATTTCATTTACATATACATGTATATGTGTGTATGTAATATGTAAGTGACTGTATGCTTATGCATGAATGTGTACAAGTGTGTGTGAACTTGCATTGTGGAAAGATTTCTTTTTCTGTGTTTATACACATTTTAATGTATACAAATATTTTATGTCTATTGATTTATCAATGATAATTTCTGGTGACTGTCTCTCATGCTATCACTACTAGTTTTAGTCCAGGCCAAACTTTCTGGGTGCTACAAAATCTTCCTGCCTGTATTAGTTAGTAGATTTGTACACTTGTACAGTGTATAGTACCAACATAGCTGAATATTTATTATCTATGCAATGATTAATACTTTCTGTATATTTGAGTTGAGTCACTAACATTGCAAGAGTTGTTAGGACTATGGAACAAATTATTTGTGTTGCTTGTATTAGTACTATGACATTTCAACTGGTTCATTCTACAGCCTCAAGTGCACTGTCTATAATGAAAGAGAGAGGTCTCTTTTTTCCAGAAATATACGGCAAACAGAAAATGGTGGTCAACATACTGATGTAAGAATTATGGTTCCAGAAGACAGAATCAATGACCCAAGTTCAAATTCTGATGGAGACTCCTTACATCACTTTGCATTAATTTATCTCAGAAAGTCATGAATATTTTTCCCTGAACTCTTAACCATCACCAATAATTATGACCATAGCCATGTCACTGGCATGTCATGATGGTTGAAATAGAAAAGTGGGACTTAGTACATGGGCAATTCCCTCTCACTAACCGCTGAAGCAATGTCAACAAAATGGCTATAATTTTGATTGCTCGTCTTGAGAAATAGACATCATCACATCAATGTATCTCTCTCTCTGTCTCTGTCTCTGTCTCTCTGTCTTTCTCCCTCTCTGTTCCTTTATCCAATTATTTAGATATGATTTCACCAAGTGGGGCAGGGATCAATAATTTTGATAATTTCATGAATAATTTCAAGTTCAACCAAAGGTCGTGCTTCCAATACCTAATTTAAGAGCCAACAAAAACACCTAGAACAAAAATCAATGCCACACGGCCTGTTCATAAGTTGTGTACATAGTTTGATTGATTCATTTGATTAGGGAGACTGATGTACAAAGTGGTAACAGAGATACCTAAAATTTATGTAACTGACTACTCGTTAACGTTCTGTTTAGAGTTAAATATTTGATCCATTTTTTGTTTTCTGCTCATGTACTTTTGTCTAAAATTTATTCAACTGACAATTTTAAAACATTAAAAAAAATTCTTTTATATGATCAATATACAATTAAGAGTTAAACATTTGATCCGTTTTTTGCTTTCTGTTTATATACCTATGTGTAAACTTTGTTCATCTGACAATTTCAAAACATTAAAAAAAATACTTCTATATGATCAATACATGATTAACGAGAATTTTTGTTGGTTTCTTTAAAATTGTAATTTTTGGAGAACGATATGAATAAATATTAGCAAAATCAATCACTTTCTTTCTGTGTTAATTAAATATCGATTACCAACAAGTATGTCCCTTCATACTTTACTTCATTCTCTATGTATCTATATCTATCTTTATTCTTTCGTTTTCTAGAGGAAGAAGGTATGTAGACACATTTGAGAATCAATCAATAAATCTTTAAAGGTGCGCACAACTATACACATGGGTTGTCTATATTTCATTTAATTGCCCTGTACCTAGAATAGTGAATGCATTTTATATATTGTGGATTTTTTTATGTATTGCACTTTTCCCCAGATTAAACATGAGATGAATAATGTTAAATATGGATGTTATATTCATCCATAATTTTCACAAAAACGGAGCAAAACAGGTTTGATTAGTCCTTCAACAGATACTGTCATGTGACTAACTTCTTTTGGTAGCATGTCTTGTTGAGGATGATCAATCAGAGGATTGGAAAAAGAGGTTATCAATGAATAAGTTACTTCTCTTGCCTTTTGTTTGGGGCAGTGATCACCAAGGAGTCTGAAATTTAAAAAAAATAAGTGGGCACAAACAAAGTGATCAATTCAGCATAAACTCACATTGCAAATTGGACCCCCCCCACACACACTAATAACACATTTGATGGGGGAGGGGGTATTTTAAATAAATAAAGTAGACATAATAAGGAGAAAATACTTGCATTGTCAACCCTCCACTCTATTGATTCAACCTGTACATGTAGTATATACATATGAACATAGCAGGCCAGCCTGTAAGATCAACTAAAAAGCTGATAAAACTTATGTTGACAGTTCTAGACACAGTTTAGGTTGACGGTTTCTAATTTTCATTTTTTCAGCAAAAAAGTCTTAGAGATTACGCATGCACAAGTGATAAAGGGCTGAGTAAACTTGGAAGACACTTCTATAATCTCCCTTATATTGTGCAAAATATAATGTGGAGAACTTTTGCATCAACCAAATATTTCTCACTCTTGCAAGAGGTCAACACACAAGTTAAAGTAAAAGTAAGGATTTGAATTTCCTAGACATGTAGGTCATCCCCACTCAGAAAATTTGTGCCACATTATTATTCTCACTCCAGTTCTCCTCCGTTTGACCAAAGTGATGAATATCAAACTGTTCTGCATTTCAGCCCAAGACAAAGGCTGAAATTTTACAGTATTGATTTTTAAATGAAAACACTTCACTTTTCAATCATTTTTTTTTTCCTCTGAATTGAAAAGGAAAAAAATCTATTGTCCTATTTTACAAAAGGCGTATACATCAGAGGAAATGACATCAAAAAAATGAATCATAAGCAAAAGAACAAGAAGATAAATTTGGCTTTGCTTTTAGCTTTATGAATCTACATTCAAGAATGAAAAAGAGAAAAAACAAAATGGTCGAAATTAATCATGGTGACCCTAATGAATGGAACCATTCTATGATATCCAAGAAATTTATCATATTTTTATAATCATTTTTGATTAAAAATATTGCTTTTTTTAAAAATAAGTGAATGAGTAAATAGGACATTTCCTGGCCCAGGAATTTCTCACTGATCAACCAACTTAATAGATGGATTGAGAAATTTTATAGGAAGAACAATATGTCCATTTAATTTCTAAGATGAAGCTTTGTCATTAATATCAAATTATTCATTAGTCTTTCTTTCATCTTGTTTGGTTCTTTTTTTCACTACTCATTATTCTACGACTTCTACAACTGTTCAGTAAGTAGCATGAATTGTGAACAAAGAATAAGCCTCCAGCAAAATTTGAACTCACATTCCGTATCCTTGTTGGCCTGTCTTTCTGTGATAAATACAAAGAAATCCTCATAAATCATTTAATATATAATCATATGATATATATATATATAAAACCTCAATGGATAGATAGATGAATAGGGAGACAAATACACGGATTAAGGGCGATGTATAGGTACACACATGCACACACACAAACGTATACATTGTATTGTCCCAAAAGTTTGTACCGTGCTCGTCATTAGATGGAAGTTGGAGCATAAACCTTCAAGAATAAGAAAATTCCACTTGTGCTAAAAAGAAGAGTATTCAACTAATGCATCCTCCCAATAGTCACCTGTTGAGCTGAAACATGGAATCTAACCAAAAAACTGATCCTTAAACTGGAAACCATGCAACAAGCACAGGAGAGATTCATGCTCAACATAGCATCAAGAGATCACAAGACTAGTACATTAGGGGAAAGACAGGAGTCATTGATATCATAGAATCTATAAAAAAAATTGCAATGGGCTTGTCATGTTGCAAGAATGTCCGACTGCCGCTGGACATCACGACTTATAAAACCGGGGCCGACAAAATGTAAGATGGCGAAACAAACTAGATATTCAGAAAGTACTGGCTCTGTGACACCCATGATGGAGAGGTCTTACAAATCTTGAGGAAGTTGTATGTCCAATGATGGAGGTTAAAAGGCTGATAATGATGATGATAATGATGACAATGAATTCCATTCAAAATGATCCCTTTTGAATATATTATGACAACTGTCATATTGGCATGCATTCAAGGAAAATTATCAGGATGGGAGTATTTTTATTAGTTTTTAACTTTGAAAATTGAAGAAAATAAGCAATATTATATATATATAAATATGTATTTCGAATAAGTTGATGTCAAAGATGAGAAAATTATCCAACTTTTACTTAAAAACCAAACAACTAGTCATTTTTTTTTAAAACATGAAAATCAATTTTTTTTTCGAATTCGCACTCAATTTTGTTTTACTTCAAGTATCACTTGTATTTTTTAGTATATTTTCATTGATTCACTTCAGTACATTCTTATTCAACACATCATTTTCCTTATCTTTGATAAATGCTTGGGAGCAGCTTATGACAAATTTTCTTGTTCTTAAGTGAATGATGAGATAACATGAGAAATTTTTCTGTTCTGGAGCTGCTGACAATATATTGCATGAGAAAAATCTTTGTCTTGGAGCAGCTGATGAGATATCTTACAAGATATTTCTTTGTTCTAGTACAGCTGATAAGTTATCTCATGAGACATATCTCTGTCCTGGAGCATCTGACATGATATGTTGCGATGTATTTCTTCATACTGAAGTGACTGATGAGATACATTTCTTTGTCCTGAGTCTTCTTGATGTGTCGGTGAAGTGGGTAGAGATTCAAGACAATTTGTTGATGGTGATGGAAGCAATGAAAGCATTGATTGTTCTACAGCAGCTGATGAGATATTTCACCATCATGACATCAGTCAAAAACATCTCAATTGAGTGTTGTAACTTGAGCTGTCGAGATCACAGGGCAGACTTATTGATTTGACCCCTCTATAAACATAATTTTTATAACAAAGCTGCACAGAAGTGACTCAAGGTAAAATTAAGAGGATCAAAAGATTGCAAAAATCCAAGAAAACAAACATTTTGAAATGAAATTGGAGACCAGTTCAATTGATGTGCTTACATCCTTTTTTTTTCCTTCTTGCTTTTCTGTATTTGTTTCTGTCTGTATATATGATATCTCAAAAAGTTCTGCATAATTATCAATATAATTCTGTGGAAAGCTGGGTCGCAGGGTAGGGAAGAAGTCATTAAATTTGGGGTTGGATCCAGGAATTTGTTTCCGATTGACGGATAATTTGCATTTTTTCATACATTTCTGTATCAGCTCCTGTCTGTCCCCCATATATCTCCAAAAGTTCTCAATGAATTCCAAGTAAGGTATGTATTAAGGAAGATGTGATGGAGTCCAGTAATTTGTTTTTGATTGAAAGACACTTTCCCATTTTATTTTTCATACACTGTTATTTTGATTTCCTGCATTTTATCCCAGGAAATTTTTTACCCATAAATAAAAGATTGTAACTTAATTTTTCTCAGTCTACTTTTGATAAGCCTTACAGAAATGCATAGTTTTAAACTTCAACTAAAAATTCTCATAGGATTGCAATTGGCCCTTTACTACATTCCAGACTAGGACCTTAATAACTTATTGAGATTATAAAACATTACAAAATGAAAAAAAAAACTCCCATTATTGATTCGCTTCTCCTATAAAAGTAAGAAAAATTTTTTGGAGCAACAAAAGTTAGATTCAATGAAAGGAGAACAGCTAGTTTAAAACTTTAACTACCAGGGGAACCCTTTTCGATAATTGAATTTCTGCAGAAACCAACAGAAACAACTTTCCCTTCTACATATGTATATTTATGACTTATATAAAATGATTATTATCTACGTACAGAATATTCTGAGACTACTCATGTCTCACTCCAATCAAAGGAGGCGAGGTCATCTCTGAGAATTTCTTGGGCAGGTAAATAGCATCAATCATAAAATATGCATTTTATTCCAAATAATAATTTTTTGCCAAAAGGTCAATGTTGTCAACAAATCTAAGGTTAGTTAGGCATTTGCCTTGTATTCTGATTCCTTTATTTTCCCAGTCTAGGTTTGGGAAAATCATCTTGAGGCAGGCTATAAAGAGTTTGGGGAAGCTGGTATCTCCATGTCTCTCACCTTTTTCAAGCTGGAAGGACTCAGTCTTAATGAAGCCTAATAAATGAGCTGCTGAATAGGTATATATCTTGCAAGACTCTGACACATACAGGGTCTACGCCTTGTTGTATGATGACATTGATGACCTTAGGAATTTCTGCTAAGTCAAAAGCTTCTTAAAGTTGACAAATACTATCACAAGTAGAATCTTATATTGTGCTGCTTTCTCTTTTGATTAATTTACTGAATGGAGATGGTCAATGGTTGAGTAGCTTTTTTTCAATTCAGCTTGTTCTCATGATTGGTTTTCATCAAGCATTTTTGTGATTTGGTCGGTAAAAAATTTGTAGATAAAGTTGAGTAGACTAATTGGCATGTAGTTGATAAGATCTTTCTGATGTAATAGCATTATGATTGCAGTGTTCCAATCTACTGAGAATTTACTCTGTCTTAGGCATAATTTGAATAGTATGGCTTAGTTTCCTGTGATGACTTTAACAGATTTTTTGAGTAGATTGATGTTGATGTTATCTGCTCCAGGGGCTGTTCCTTTTTTTGTTTATTTCCTGTACTGAGAGCCATTTTGATAGTTTTAATCAACCCAATCTTTTTTGACAGTGCTTTCAATGACTGCTGTTGTGTATCTTCTTTTATCTTTTTTTTGTTTCTTTTGGATGGTTTTGTTCCACTCGGTTGCTTCAATCTTTTCTCTTATTGTAGTTGCTGGCATGAGATTTCTGCATTTTTCCATTAGATTCTTGGGTTTTTTTGAGAGTTTACAGACGGTTTGTTTGCTCTTTGCTGTAGACATATTAACAGCTTTTATCGGAGAGGCTGTTATCTTGTTGTTTGGGTTGTTGATGTTCTGTTTTTCTTTTATGAGAAGTTTATACCTATTTTTTGTTCTAGTTTGAAGGGTGGAATGAACTCGCTTTGTACAGTGAGTGGTTGCAGTTTTGTTTTGAATATTTTCCTACAATTTTTTTGGTATTAATTTGAATTCTACATCTTATCACTTTATACATTGACTTGATTTTAGAACTGAATGTCTTTCACTGTGTCACATTTGCCTGTTAAGATGTAGTTGATTTTGGTTTCATGATTTGGACTCCTTAAAGTCCATTTTCTATTGGGCTTCTTTTGAGGAAGGTTTTCATGATTTTGTAGCTGTTTGCTCTTGCACCTCTTTCATTTCATGCTTTGTATCCTAACTTGTTGATACAGCTTTCATACCCTTGTCCTACCTGTGTGTTGCAGTCTCTCATAATGATGTTGAAGTATGTTTTGGTATCTTGCAGTATTGGCTTCCAGTCATCGTAAAAGTTGTCTATTTCTTCCTTTGTTGACTGTAAAGTAGACTTGGAGTATGTTCAGTTAGTACTTCTTTGAGTACTACACTGACATTAGCTATGCAATCAAAGACAACTTTGAATCCTCCAACATTGTCTTTTAGTACTTTATGGATAAGAAAGCCAACTCCACTTTGTTTTTCTATTACCTTTCCGTTGAAAAGAAGATTTTTATTCTATAGCTCAATTAGCCTCTTCTCATTTTGCTGATACTGATAATGTCCCATTTGATGTTTTTGATTTCATTTTCTAGATCTTTTAGATGCATTCAAGTAGAGAGTACTCTGACGTTGTCACCCTTATTTTTTGCCATTCATATACACAAATTTTTAAAGATACCTTGTGAAAATCTTTTTTTCTTTTCTTTTCTACTTTACCCAATTATCAGAAGTGCGCAAAGAGTTGCATTCCAAACACTGAAATCATTTCTATAAATTGCATTTCGAATGCTATTTTTAGTTAGATTTTCTGACCCAATGACTATTTTTGCTTCAGACATTTTCATGGGATTAACTATTTGTAAAATAAAATAAATTATGCTGAACTTGAACTTTGGATGCTATTCTTTGTTAAATTTCTGATGCAAGACTTTTCAAATCAAAAGGAAACAAGTCTGATTTTTTGACCTTTTTGTTGTACAAATCAAGTCTTATTGTTGGTCTCAAATGTTGAATTATATTATAACAATAAAATGTTTTTCTTCACTTCCCTCAATTTGGGGGATTTCATTTTTTTCATTTGTTATTGTTGGCTGTATAATTTCAGATCTTTTTTTGATCTTTTTAGAGACTTTTTTCAATTCTGCAGTTAAACAACTCTCTCAAACAAGTTCATGGAAAATGAATACAAATTGTGAAATTTCAAACATAATCATACATATACTGGCCATAAACATATACAAATGCATACACAGACACATGCATACACATACAAACATACTACGTACACAAATATCATATCCATACACATCCTTATTGTGCATACATACAAATTTACATGCCACATTCAAATACACACCACATACTCACATGTACATGCATATCACTTTTTCACACACATACATTTAAGCCTATATGCCATCCATGTACACACATACCCCATACATGCATGTTAGCAAATGTATGAGTGTGTGTATCTTGCATCTTTCATCTGTTTTTTGCCTCTCGCTGACATTGCGGTGACAGGCTGCAATATGCATGTTCTTTTGCAATGTATGCATCCAAACTTATCAAAAAGTGATCTTTCAGGGAGATGTCACAAATTCTCCTTATTATTCATTTTGTCAATGTCGGATTTGTTGATATTTTTAGTGAATTTCACAATATATCTAGGATTATCCAGATGAGAGGTATGACCAACTCATTAACAGTCTGGAAACGTGCAAAAAGCAACTTTGATGTGACCCCCCACACCCCGATATCAAATTTCTGACCTCTGGATCATGTCTGTGGGGATGTAGTACACCAGGAAAATGACATTGGCAAGTTGGATTGGATTGTGAAAATTCCATGGAACAAGACCAGACAGTATTCCAGGTGCTGTCTGAAATCATTATGCTGCAATGTAATGAAAATTAACAGGTAAATATCATAATACCATTTGTGCACTCAAAAATATAGGATTATGGAATTTATCGTGAATCAACACCCAGAACATACAGAAAATAGAATGGCAATCCTGATCCAAATTTTCAAAAACCGATTTTCTGTGACATTTTGACCTCTCCTGACCCCAAAGGCCATCCAGTCAATAATCATTATTATCATTATTATCATATATCATTTTGAAGCTGATATTCTTATGAAAAGAAAAAGAGCTGATTTATTACCTAAAATATCACAAGAATGTTTGTAAATTCAGGTGAAAATTTTTAGAAAATGGAAAATTTTTACATGAAAGAGTAAAATCTTTCTTCAACATCAAAAAAGATTTTTTTTACACCAAAATTTTTTGTCTGAGATCTCTGGAGTCCTCACCAGGGCCTTGGGGGCATTATCCCACTTGCTCCATGGGCAGTTATGGCCTGTATCATTCCAAGAGGTTAAATATTGCCAATGTATCTAACAATATGTATCAATGTATATTCTAAGTTAAAATTTCGAAGAGAGAAGATTATCAAAGCTTCCCAGCTTGGAGCTTGGAGAGGACATGCATGTTTCAAAATTCAATATTTAAAAACATGGCTACGTGTCAAACACCAATCATTAACAACTATCTCTGCTATCATGCCAGTCCCTTTCTATACATATTTTCTGCATTTGATATTTTCATATTTTGCTTTTTATCTGTTTATAGTGCTGAGTTAAAGAAATGTCAAAAGATAATATATTTGCTCCAATTTCTTACCAATTCAGAAAGATAAGCTCATATTGCTTCTACCTCAAAATTCAAATTAATCTACTTTCTTTTTTCTCTGCCTTTTTAAAAAAAAATCTATTTATGATGTTCAAGTGTTGATGCAGACTAATTTCCTCATTTTTAGAGATTCTTTTCTTGAACCGTTTCAATAGCAATATTCATCATTAAGCCATATATATTGCACGTATTTGACCTGGTTTTCAGTGATAGAGTAATGTATACAAAGGGGAGAGAGAGTTCACTTACATTTTGATTGCTTCAAACTAGAGAGAGAGAGAGAGAGAGAGAGAGAGAGAGAGAGAGAGAGAGAGAGAGCATGTGCATCTGCAAGCGTGTGTGTGTGTCAAGTGAACATGTGAATGTGCAAGCGAAGAAATGTCAGTTGAAACTAACTGGAATAAAGGATTAAAAAAGTAAGAAACACTATATACGGAGATGACAGACATTTGATTAAAAAAACATGCAAATATTACACTGCATCTGATTCTTGTGTATTATTAACGAAACTAGAAAATGACAGCTCTGTGATTTAGATGAGTTGCAATAAGCGTAGTCCTCCAAAGACCCTTCTAAACCATTCATTTTACAGTCTAGCATTTACAGTAAATTATAAACTATCGAAAAAATCAATTGATCTTTAGTTCTTAGCATACAGTAATAGTTAATTTTTGATATAACATCTGTAAGAAAAAAAAATCACTTAGACTAATGATTTAAGAACTGATAAGAACTGATACCAAAAAACTTTCTATAATTGGTCATGGATATAACGGACAGACATGGTAGGTACTTTAATGAAGGAGTGGGAAAAAAAAAGGAAGCTGTCAGCTGCTGGCAAAATGAAGGCAAAGGGAAGGAGGAATTGGAGTGTGGGATCAAAGTTGCCAAATTATCTATTTTTTGGCTAGTTAATTTTTACAATTCAGCCAATAATAATCTATAACAGCCGATTAAATCTGATTCTTGTAATAAAAGTAAATGCTCAGTTTATTCAAATAACTTGTTTTGAAGTCCTAGCGTATAGTTATTTTCTTCAAAAAGTTAGAATGAAATTCAAAAATCTAGTAGATTTTAGTAATTTTTCAAGACAGTTGTAGCTATATCTAATAAATAATACCTGGCAACTCTGTGGGATATTGGAAGGAGTTCTTTTTTTTTATTTGGTGTCAAATTTTGAAGAAAATAGAGTTAAGTATTAGATCAAGTTTTTTCATCAAGTTCAATATATTCTAAACTTTGGAATTTCAACAGGTAACTGCTTGTATCTGAGTTAATACAATAAACAAAAATTAAATTCCATAGCTAGTTATAATTGGATATTTGCCATAGTGCAACAGTGTGCAAACTTATCTTAGAAGCCAATTAACTAATAGAGTGAGTTTGAATCTCACTGGATGCCCCACTAATTTGAATTTCCGCCACACTAAACTAAAGTTAGTAAATAGCTGTAGTCAGTTGTAATTATTTATGATTATGAAAACAAGAATTCCTAACTGGCATTACATAGTTGTAGGCCGTCAAGTTCCCAGTGAGTCCTCTGCAAGAGAGGCAGGCTTTTTAACCATGGTTGCAGGAGAAGGTCTGGCTGCCAGTGGGAAAGCTCCCATCTTACAGTGGTGCCTATTTTCTTCTTCTTTTGCCCTGTTGTTTGCTCTAGAGAGGGTGTAGGCCAGTTTCCCCGATCAGCTGCCTCTATTTGCCACTGAACATCATACACTTAAAAAATATAAAAGTAAATGAATTTCTTAAGTATCATAAATTTTTACCAAAATATAAAAATTGACTTTTGAGCATATTCTTTCCTTCCTAGATTGAAAATTACAGCGTTATATCACTGGTTAACTATTAAGTGGTTACTGCTATTTGTACGAGAGCTTTAAGCTCGCCTATATCCTGAAATATTTGCACATATATATGCACATTGTTTTTAGATCATTTTAACACCATAAAATCATTCATTTCCTGGAGGGCTTTGTTATTGTTCTTTGTTTTGCTATTGATTACTGGAAATAGGATTGGACTGCAAGACTGGTAGATGCTAATCATCATACTATACCTAATCATTTAAAGAAAACAGAAAAAAATTATAGTTCAGTCATTCAATAAAAACTGTCAATTGACCAAGGTCTTTTGGCTGCATGCTATATTGTAGCTAATCAATTAAATAATTGGATAAAGGGGTGATCAATGAATAAATTTATTTTCTAGCCTTTAACTGGGTAATGATAACTAGAGAAGTCCGAATTTAAAAAAAAGGCATGAATACTACTACAAACTATCAAAGGGATCAATTTAGCATAAACTTACATTGCAAATTGAACCACATACAGATAAGCAAATTGGAAAATGAGATTTTCAAAAAACAAGATAAATGTTCATTTTTCTTGATGTAAGGAATAAGTGCCAACTATTTGAAATGGAGGTCTATGAAATCAAAATAACATTTTTTTTGTATCAAGATAGGATCTTCCTTCTTGCGATGTTTGCTGAATCAAATCTAAACTTTAGCTGATATATCACATAGTTTGGTGCTCTTTCTCTCCTTAAGAGGTCTGTCTGTAAAGTATACAGCCATTTTGAATATCTCAAGAACCAGTTGGGCAGCCTTGATGTACTGCATTTGTATGAACAGACACCATTGAGTAAGCTTGTGTACTGTGTAACCTTTGCATTCACAATGATTCAATAAATAGATCAGCAAATATCAATTAAGGGTTTTTGGAACATCACATCAACCAGATGTATCAACCCCCAAACCTTGGAGTCTAGATATGGTTCCTTTCGACTTCTACTAATTTCTTAAGATAAAATCATCATTGAAAGGATGGAGGTTATTGTCTATGAAAGAGATTGAGGAGAATGCAATGGTACAGCTGATGGCAATCCCCAAAGAGAACTTTCTAGACTGATTTAAAAGGTAGATAGGATGCCAGTATAAGTGTACGAGGTACCAAGGCGGATATTTCAGGAAAAAAATAAGCAGGACTGGATCAAGCTTAATAAGGGCCTGAGTCACGGGCCAACTTGGGCTACCCCTATCTTAAAGATATATACATATATATATATATATAGTTGGGGCCCCCCCCAAATCCGCCCTGGGGCCACAGAGTCTAGGGGCTTGAAACTTGTCCCTCAAGTGCCTCAGGATTGATACAACACTGTATCTACAACTCCACTGTCATTATACTTAATATCAAATGACTGGATAATTTTCAGACGGACTTCATAATGTCTGCTGAAAATAAGCAATCTGACAAATGAGATGAAACTTCAGGCAACACTTCTCATAGTTATGTCCTTTTTCTATTCATAATGTTGACTAAAAGAAAGCTATCTGGTATATTGAATGGAACCTCAGATGACAAATTTGACAGTTTAGTCCTCTACCACTTGAGCCAAACTATTCATGTAGATTAAGAAAAATAGTAAATTCAGAATGCCATTTATTTTGTGAAAGCCACTTTATTTAGGTCACTAAAATTTCCCTAATCTGAATGGAAATTTCTCCATCTCTTTGGTGAAATGTATTCAGGCCATTCCCTGCACAGGTCAATGCAGTTGAGCAACTTTCTTTCCACTATCCATAACCCCATATGATAAACTGGACACTGGAGTTAGATTACCGATTCCAAACGCTGGATGGCTATTTAGATTCTGTCCATCGTTCACGCCTGATCGGATCTTCATTTAACAGTGCCTTTGAGTCATGTTTGCAAATTACTCAAATTATTTTCTAAGGGGAGGCTGGTCAATATCTCTTGATATACTGAAAATTTTATTAGAGAACAAGCATTTTCATTCCATTTCTCTTGGAGAGATGTGTTTAGGACGATTGGCTGAATTTGCATCTCTTTTGGTACAAGAAACAGCATAATCTTCATCACTGACATGGGCTGTGCACTATGGATCAACTACGACATTAGATTAAACCAGATGAAAGTTAAATTAACGAGCTTGTGGTGCCAACAGCTCATACAGCAGGCTATTTAGTGGCTTGTTCATGAAAAGCTGAATAAGTTATTTAGTTTTCAAAGATAGATACAATGAAAACCCATAAAATTCAAAAGGCACTTGTCATCTTGCAAAGAAGGATCAGTTCATTTCGGATGGTCTTTCAAATAAATGGTTCAGAGTTGATATCTTGTCATGATGAATAAGTCAATCATCTTGATTAATCAAATTTACTTGAACCATTTGGGTGTGGCAGTGGGGACACTTGCTGCATGCATTTGTGCTAAAACTTAAACAATTTTCAATGGAGAGACCAATACATATATATATATATATATATATATATATATATATATATATATATATATATGTATATGTATATGTATATATATGATCATGAATGGTGTTATATTATACAGAAACTTATTTGAAATGGTCAACCGTTATTACATGATGAATGTACCATTTGGCTTCGACAATGTAAAATATAATAAATAATCAACATAGGGCTACAGCAGGAATTGAAGCTGCGTCCAGTGGGAAAGCCGCTTATACATAGCATTTCTCTTACCATTGAGCTAAACAGTCACCAGTGATGCAAAGGCCCAAATAACTGTCCCAACTCTAAATTCTCGTCTTGCTTATTCAAGGTTTATTTGTTTCTTTCAACACAACAATAATGTTTTTAAGAAATGGAGACATAATTTATCATCATTCTGTTGGATCATATTTCCATTCCTATTAATGGAAAAAATGTTACAATTATCATAAAATGAAGACAATCTACATACATGGATTAAATAAAGGGTTTGGTTTGGAACCCTCAGGTTACCAACCAAGACAGACTTCTGAAGAAGGCCAGAAGGTACAACAGCTGAAACTTTGTGACTATAACAATCCATATGAGAATACTTGAACAAAAAAATCATTGTGTAGCGAAAAAACATTCAAAAAATTTGGGTAACTATGAAGATTTTTGCAAAAATGAATCTTCTTGACCAGATGAAATAAAATCATTTCCTGAAAACTTTCTTTGTTCCTGTTGGATAACACGTGCAATATATGTTTTCATCTTCCTCAATCCATTTCCTGAAACAGCTGCTGCCCTCTCACTTAGGAATAACAACCAAGTATAATTGTTCAACTCTGGCAATTAGGGAGATCTGATATAATTAGAAACCATCAACCAAAACTCTCAACATTAAGATAATCAACATCAACATAGGTTTTTTCAGTTTTTAAGTTGGTCTAGATGACTATGTATATATGTATTACGCTTACTGGCCACATCAATGGAGGTAATGATGAAATTTTGAACATTTACTCCTTATTATGTCCAGAAAAGTTCTTTTTTTTTTGTTTTCTAACCCCCAACCACCAATGAGATTTTAGTAGGAGGGTCAATTGACAATGTGAGTTTTGGCTAAATTGGTTCATTAGCGTTCATGCTTGTTTTTTTGAAATTCAGTCTTTTTTTTAGTGATCTCTGTCCAACAATTGGCAGAAGTAACACGACGGGTTGCCAAAAGATATTGGTCACCTGAGGGTTTCTTTAGAACCAGACCTGTCTTGTGTATTTGTCAGGAAAATTTCATAACAACTCTGGCATAATTACTTCTTTTATAAAACTGCAGGGAATGGAAAAACTTCTAAATTATACATGGTGCCCTGCATGTGTCCTGCCTTGTCCTGATGAGTTTTCTGGAAGATTATAACGGAACAACAAAAAAGTGAAGGCACCCTTAATGTTGGAAAAAAATGGAGATGGATGTGAGGTTGAGATGGTTGAAGAAATAGAGGATGGACTCTGTAGGCGCAGACAGTTTCCAGGTTTGAGGAATGGGGTACATCTTGGGGAATTTGTTCTAAATAAAAGGTCTAATCAGAAATAGGGATCCTGCAGACAAATACAAATCAGGATTATTGGTTAGAGTTTGATAACTTTCTTCAATGTATTCTTTTTCTTTCTTTCATGTTCATGTAAATTTGTAAGTGTGTGTGTATATGTAGGTTTACATATTTTAGAAGGAAGAGAATGTAGCACTAGAGATAAAAGAATGATAGAAGATGGGCAAATGTGATAAAAATAGAAAAGGAAGAAAGGAAAATGATTAGATAGAAGTATCGAAAGCAATTTAAAACAAAAGATAAGCAGATCTGATTCGTCACCCAATAGAAATTGTTATGAAGATATTTACCCAGTGTGGCATGTTGGGGATAATCAATTGAATATTTGGAAAAAGAGGTGATCAAAGAAAAAATTACTTCTCTTGTCTTTTTTTGGACCGTGATCACTAAAAGTTTGATCTATAAAAAATAAGTGTATATATTACTGGACACAAATTGATGGAAAAATAAAGCATTTTGATTTACATTGTAAATCAAACTCCACAAAAAAAACTATAGGGGGGTGTTAAAAAAAAGTCATTTTCTGGATATGATAAGGAGCAAATGTTTACATTGTCAAATCGAGCTCAATTTCTTTTGCCAGTACGTCCAACATAAACATTGATAGATTGATAACTATCTAGTTACACTTGAAAACTGGAGACACCTATGCTGACAGTTTATTTGACTGTTTCTACAAAAGAAAGAAGAAACAGGAAGAAAAAAATTTGAAACAAAAGAAAAAAATATCGCATGTGTACAAGAACCAATCATTGAGGAAAGTATTTAAAATTATCAAAAAATAGATCTTCTATCTACCCCCCCCCCCCCACATACAGATTTCAACACTGTTGGTTGGTCCAAAATGATCAGAGACACACTAGAATGCACTTTATGAAAAAAAAAGAAAATCATTTTCTGGCTGATGCCTAGTGGTGTACTCGCTCAAATTTTGGAAGGTTGCAGCCACAAAAATATGACCAGGAATACGCAGAGACACACTCAGACACATAGACAAGTATAAAGTGAAGAACCAATAGCCCACTTGGATGGTCGGTTGGTCGAGTCATTTGTGGAGCTATGGTGATTTGATAAAAATTATAAAAGAAATTTATCCGGAAGGAGAAAAAAGAATGAGAGAAAAGAAAAATTGAAAAAAAAAAGAAAATTAGTGAAGAAAAATATATATGAAGAAGAAATGCTGGTAAAGAACATAAAAGATTAAAATTAAACTGGCTGGCTGTGGGTGATTAAAAGACGAAAAACTCATTCTAAATTGAAAAAAAAAATATGTATATATATATATATGGAAATATACATGTATATATGTGTGTGTGTATGTGTGTGTGTATATAACGTGCAAAGAAAAGCTACATTTGATAAAAGTACAAATCCACAATAGCCTCATACCAATATTCACAACCAAAATAAATATCTGAATCTACACTACACAAAGTCAAGAATTTACATTTACCAAAACCAATTTCAACCCTTTCATCATCATTATCTTCATCATTAGTTGTTTACCATCCATCATTGGACATAGACCTTCCCTAAGATTTGCCTGGCCTCTCTATCATGGGTGTCGCAGAGCCAATACTTTGACTAGTTTGTCATGCCATCCTTTCTTTTGCAGGCCATAGTTTTGCATATGATTTCTGGGGATCCGTGTTGAGAGCCGTAATGTCAAGCGGTTGTCAGGCATTCTTACAACCCATTGCCATTTGAGTTTTCTAATGAAATCTATGAATTCTTTGGCTCCTGTTTTGTTTATCTAATATACTGTGCTGTCTTGTGATCTCTATATATAATGTTGAGGATGATTCTCTCCAGTGTGTGTTGCATGGTTCTCAGTTTGAGTGTCAATTTTTGGGTTAATTTCTGTGTTTTAGCTCCATAGGTGACTTTAGGGAGGATGCGTTGGATGTTTTAGAAACCTTGGGATATATATGTCCCAAGAGTCTTGAATAAGTTAAGACTTATTGGATAAAAAAAAACCAAAGAGTGTATGACCAAATGAGCACATGATCAGAAATGGTGGTTGGGGCTTTATTTATATTTTGTACATATATATCTACATATTTTTTTAAGGTATATTTTATCATGGCCTTACTTCATTTCCCATAATCACGCCAACAATTCTATTCTCCCATCTCTCTCTCTATCTCTCCCATACATACACACACAGCCATACGCATTTTTTCTGAACTCTCTGATCCATTTTATGTTTTTTGTCAAGAGGATGACATCAGAGGATAGATTAGGTGGGGCAGCCCCTCTCCACTTTTTGAGAAAGACAAAAAGGGACTGGCTTATTAATAAAATTCAAAATCTGTCAGGGTAACTCCAATAGAAGCCACATATCAACATAGCAATATTAAAAAGCAAAATAACGAACAGTTATGGAAAGGAAGGGGTTTTTTTTAGGTAAGACAAGGGTAATAAATAGCAACAGGGTAAAAAATGCTGTGTTTGAAATAATTATTGAGGCAGGGCGGGTGGAGACAATAAAAGTTGAAATATGAAACAGTCAGATTCTGGACGGAAGGAATAAAAAAAAAAGCAGATTCCTGTTCCTCCTCCCCACTTGCTTGAAAGGCTCTCATCCTTTTTCTTTACTCAGCCCCTGGGCCAGTTTCTTCCCTCCTGTGGAGAAATGCTTTTTTCTTAAAAGTCAGATCTGCCTTCTGAGTGGATAGAGGCCTTTTACATACCCCTTTTCTGCTTGGGACCAAGTTGCTCATTTTTAAGAAAATAAAATAAAAATATCATCTTTTTCTTAAGCATGTTGTTTCTAGGCTTGAGGAATTGGTTAATGCAAATCGAAATAAATGCATATACACTAACAATCCATATAATTGTTCTGGACTTTGATTCTATTCATTCATCTCAATGACATACCTTATAATCCTCAATATAAGATGAGTTTTTTTTTTTACAAAAAAAGACTCCAAATCAGCAGTTTAACAGGTCAGTCCAAAATAGCCAATACTTTTGCTTACATGATATTAGTTGATAGACACGATCCATATAAGCAAAAGTTAATACCTATTGCTTGAACTAAATTCATTATCAAGTTTTAGTAGGAAAGACTATGTAGGTAGTATGGGGTGCATATTATGTTACATCTATTTTGAATAATTTTTTCAGGTAGTTTTGTCATTGCTGATGAGAATTGCATTTTTATGACCTGAGAGTGATGATCAAGTATATTGAAGATGAAAGAAATTCATGTTTCCATGACAGCTAATCAAGTGCTGTAATCAGTGTATGCATTAGAAAGGGAAATCTCTTATGACAAGGTTATGGCAAAATAACTAACTTGGCTCATATCAGAGTCATTTTTCTGAAATGTTTATGTTGAATTCAAAACTTGTCTTATACTCACAGTTGACTTATATTCAAGTATATTCTGTAATTTGAATTCAGTTTTAACACTATACTCTTTTAGGACCAGCGAATACATTCATATGCCTTGAAGTATATCTGTACTTAGGGTCTATGTGCTTTCTTTGCATAAACAGATGCTGGCTTTACTCTTTATGGACATTCAATGCCAAATAATAAATTTATAGGATAAGGGAATATCGTATCTGTCACTATACTATTCTTGGGTTTTGAGCTGCCTTATTTAATCATACAGATCTTTTTATCTCAATTTTTCTATGAAAGGGACAGTTTGTTTTTTAAAATGTTTTATGCTTGTATTTGCTAGGCTATGAGATAAAGGTTTTACCAGGGATGCAGTGCTAACTTTTTAGGTGCCAGAGTTCACAAAAGGCTTTCCATTTCCTATATCTTCTATCTCTCTCTATATATATCATATATTCATTGTGTGCACATGTATCAGAACTAATTATCTAAAAGTTTATCTAAAATTATCAACAAAAAAAAAACTTTTATCTAATATTATCTTAAAAAAATATACCTGCACGAGATTTGGGCATTATGGTGCCAAAATGATCAAAGATGCCCAAAAAGGCACTTTTTGAAAAAAAAAGAAAATCTTTTTTCTAGCTGATGCCTAGTGGTGTACTCACGCAAATTTTGAGGTTTTTAGCCACAAAAATGTGACCCAGAGTACCCGGAGACACTCTCAGACACATAGATGAGCACAGAGTGAAGAATTTGTTGCCCACTTTGATAGTAGTGGGGCTACGGTGATTCGATAATAGAGTATAAAAGACCCCAAAAAAGCACCATTTAAAAATAACAAAAACATTTTTTAGATGGTGTACTAATGCAAATTTTCAAGGTTGTAGCCCCCCAAAATATGACCAGGAGAGACCAAAGACAAACACACACTTGCACATAGATAAGTACATAGGCACAGAGACACAGACACTCAAGAGAGAGAGAAGAATCTGTAGCCCACTTGGTCAGGCCATTTGTTGGGCAATGGTGATTCAAATTCAGATTGGTAATTAGATATTACTTTGAAAGGAGATGGCTGTCACCAATGAAGGACTAAGCACGGTACCCTGATGATCTATTAGGTGATAGGATAATTTGATTCAATATAAATGAGAAAATCAGTACTAAAAATGTATCTTTCAAAAAAACTTGCTTATACATCAATGTATCATAGTGATATTTTGCAAATAAAAGTCAATATACTTATTAATGATACTTACCGAGGTTAAAAGTGTGTATACACTTATATATATCAATATTTGTGGACATTTACGCACATGCATATATGTATGTATATATATATATATATATATGTGTATAGATATAGATATAGATATATATATATACATAGATATATATATATATATATATATATATATATATATATATATATATATATATGTGTGTGTGTGTGTGTGTGTGTATATATTTAATTATAAGTTGCATTGATAAAGATACATAAGCATTGATCAATAAGTTTGTAGCCTTAGCTGAATTTTGATCTGGAATATTCACGTTATGATGTTTGATCTCTTATCAATATTCACTTCTCAAGTGTAATATTGAATAATAGATATTTGACAATTACGGTCTGAATTTTCTTTAATGGGGAGTATCAATCATTATGTATCATATCAGCATACAATTTTCCTAGTCTATTAGTTCTTATTTTTTTGTAATGTTGCGGCCATGTACCTTTCTACTTTTGTTGGGTATTGTTGGTTCTAGAATATGGAATCAACCCTCAGAGTGCATGCTCAATTGGATTGGACACATCATGTCTGTTTTTTGAATACCTTGATTGTGTTATCTGGATCCTTCTGAGTTTTCTCCTTTGAATTGGTTGTGCAAGTGTTATTAGACCATATGAACTCATTCAGACTATCCATTCAGTTCACTATGGAAGAATAGGTGAATGAAAAATTAGCCTTCCTGGACATCCTGATTACCCAAACAGAAGGGACACTCAGGACATCTGTATAGCATAAAGACGTAAAGACTGACCATATCATACACAATGAATAGATATTTGCTTTTTTTCATCATTAGTCTATAGGCTTATAGATGTACCTACATATGTATAAGCATATTTTAATTCATATGCCTGTATGACATGTTATTTGTATTCACATATATATATATATATATATATACACATATCTTTATAGGCATAGGAACTTCAATGAAGGATACGCATATTTATACTGAGATGTATTGTTTTTGAGTGTGTCTGCATGATCCAATAAGAACAAAAAAATTACAGTCAACAACTGCAACAAATCAACTTGTAAGGTCAACACAAGGTTTCAGGCTCTTCTTCCTGTTATTTTTATCATTATTAATTCTTAATATTTCCTTATTTTTTTTCTGTTTTTACAACCCAAACCCTAAACTAAACCTTGTTTACTAAGGCATCGGACAGATTGAAGAGGCCATGAAAATTCAGACTGCATACTGAATATATACATATGGTTTAGTAACAAAACTGTCAGAACGGGGATCATTTAATTGTGTGCGATGTCCTGCACACAATACTAAAACACAACCAAATAATACGGGATGGGAGGCCTGAAAAGAAATGAAGTACGAAAAAGAAAATAAATCTGCATCACTTGGGACCAAAAAATGAAAATGGAATAGAAAATGTTTTTGTGATGATCGATGACCAAATAGATGATTTATTTGTTTTCTCTTTTTTTAAAGAATGGGTAAAGATCTTGATTAGTAAGGGCCATAAAGATGAGATCCGAGTTATTTAAATGAAGAATACATTTCAACAAAAGGGTCATGAACCACACTTTGGGTGTTAGCTAAGCAGTTGACTTATTTTCCTTTTTTTTTGTGAGTGTGCATATGTAACTAAAAGCAAGCTGCCCTAACACCGTTGACAAAGATTGCTGGCATATTGCCATGATACAGAATGATATTGCGTTTTATCATTTCCAAGTAGAGATTATCATATATTTCCCTTTATTTCAATTTATAAGTTGCTTAAAATGTGATGTTGAACTGAAGTGTTACATTCAATCTCTCACTCTCCATCTATCTATCTCTCTCTCTCCATATATATATATATATATATATATATATATATATATATATATATATATATATATATATACATATATATATATATATCCTTTAAACAGTTACATGGTAAACAACTGATGATCCCAAAAAGGAAAATCACTCTTAGTACCGTGTAAAACCTAAAACCTTATGAAATATTGCATCAACAGATATTCAGAAATAATGGATTGAAATGCGACAAATTTTGAAAAGAGCAGCGAAGCTATATATATATATATATATATATATATATATATATATATATATATATATATATATATAGTCTAAAAAGCTTTGCAGTTTTATATATGTAATATATATATGAATAAGTATCATCATATTAGACATATATAAATATATATGATATAAATATAGATAGGGCAATTTTATTTATGTCTGATCGAATGTGCTAATTGGTTATTTGGAAACATATTTTGTCCAACCATGGAATTAACGGAATAGAAAACCGAACTGTCAACCATGTTAATGGATGAAGAAAATGAGTGCCATGCAGAACTCAAACCCGTGTCCACCCAGAAACAGTCTTGACGCAATTCTGCAGTATAAACTGCAATTTTGTCTCTACTATTATCATATATATATATATATATATATATATATATATATATATATATATATATATGTATATATATATATATATATATATATATATAGAGAGAGAGAGAGAGAGAGAGATAAATAGATAGATAGATAGATAGATAGATAGATAGATAGACAGATTGGACCTAATGCTGAAACAAGGATATTTTTTATCAAATCATTTTTAGATTAATAATCTATAAATTGACTTGATTGATTTCAGAAAATTAAGAATAGGTTTTTTTTTTATTCGCTATGTAAACTTAATTAAAGAACTTCAATAATTATTAATTTTTACAGATATTTTTTGAAAATTCTCTGTATTTTTGTAAAGAAAAAAGCTACATTTTGATATTGATATAAGTTTTCTACATTTTCATATGGTTATGAATTTCATGTAGAAACTTATACTTTATTTGGTGATATTGACACAGATGGATAGGTTCAAAGTTTAATGAAATGACATTGATTAATCATTTGTAATTCCGTGTAAACACAGCCAAGAAAAAACAAAACTGGCTGCTGCAAGGTCAAATTCCACTCCAACTTCAATTACAACTGAAGATAATTACTGCAACCTTCATATAGTATTTATGATAAATGAAAATGTTTTTTCTGGTATAAATGTGTTTACTTTTTGAATGAAATAACTCATGCATATTTGTATGATAAATTTTTCTTTATATCTGAAATTCCTAAATTCAGTTTAGTCAGTAAGATAGCCTCCTGGCTATTAGTTAGTCAGGTATGCAAATCATGGTAGGAGACATGAATTTTACGTTCTCATTAAAACTACTCAGACTGTCAGTGTATGACCATCAATTAACAGCAGGACTCAAAGAATTAGCTCCAAGTAAAAAAATCCATGAGTTCACTGGGAGCTTATTCTTTGTGTCCAATCCATGCCAACCACCCATGGCCATAGACTGACGGTCTGAGTGTTGGCAATGAAATTAAAATAGAATTTAGATGGGAAAAATACTGGTTATAAATAAATAATGATTGACTGTTCATTATCAAATAAAAAAAATCAAGATAACATTAAGACCTCATTATCTTTTCATCAATTATAGTTCCTCTGTCATCAGATAAATTTTAACTCCTATCTCTATACCTCTTGAATAAAAGCGTGTATTTTACTAATAATAATGGGAATAATATTTACAGACTTATTCTTACATACTGGGCTTTTTTTAAAATTCAAAATGAATGCACCAGCATTTAAATCAGTCAAAAGTTTTACTTTGTGTGGGATCCTTATTTTATCAGAATGTTTGCTCCACTCCCAAAAAGAAACTAAAACCTTTTATCTGTTGAGATTTTTGCACCATGGAATGAAGGGTTGTAAAATGTTCCTACAACTAAAGCAAGTATTTTTTTTATTATCTGCAGCAGTTGTCTGGATGTATTATATGCATGACTGCCCCTGTTTTTTCATGATGGTAGCAAGGGTTGGCATGGTGTAATGTGAACCATTTTTGCTCACAGGAGCAGAAATGCTTCTGGTTCTTGTAAATTCTTCTATTAAAGGGACTCATAATTTTGATTTAGAAGACATGCCTCAGCAAACTGCCAATGTTGTGTCACCGTGTTACATGCATATAAACAGAACTCTGACCTCCAACAAGTACACTGACAATATTAGGTTGCAGATCTGGGATACAATTTAATATTGTAACCAGAATATAGTTTGTTATTTGTTCTGTCTGATATCTCATTTTTTTATCATCCTTTCTCCCTTCTTTACATCTTTGTGTCCAAAAATATGGAAAATTACAGATTCATCCCAATTTGGAACTTGTCACACATAACAGTTGTGAATGTAGAAGTGGAAGTAGTATACTAATGCTTTTCATACCTGAATTATTTCTTCAGATTTGGAGCAAACTTAAGAGTTCAAATCGGAGATATGTACTTCATCTGCATGTACTCAGTTCCTTAAACACTTGAAAATAGTTGATGAAATACTGCAAGAGAAATTTTTTTGTCTTGAAGCAGCTGATACAGTATCTTGGGAACAATTTGTCTTGAGTTTCCTTACTTTGATAGTGAATCACATAGTGATTCAAGACAATTGGTAGATGGTGTTAGAGGCGGATTAGCCATGGCAGGCAAAAATTCTCAAGAAAAAATTCTTTGTCCTGTGTCTTCTTACCTTGGCTGAGAATTCAATACTAATCCAATAAAATTCAATAAAATTCATAGATGGTGATGAAGACAGTGAAAGTAGTGATTGTCCTGATATGACAATACAAAAAAAATATATCGATCCCAAGTTGTTAATCAAGTCCAATATCATGTCAGACTTCATTTTATTTTTTTAAATGTGGTTTTTCACAAATAATATTGATATTTCATTACACAGATACAAAACATGATGTGTCTGAGGAGCAAGAGACAAGAAACAAAATACAAGTGAGATATATTTTCAAGAATAGAATGAGTAGTGGTACAAAATTCCTTAAAACTTTATTCTGTCTTCTTGTTTCATTTAAGCCAGTATCAATCAGTATATCAGTCAATTCAAATTTGGTCATTATTGAAATAATAACAATAATGAGGATATTTTTCTACCAACATTGTTGTATTGAATAGCTCTTAAAATGATACTCCTCTTTTCATTAATCAACAATGCCTTTGAACTTTAGACTGATCATAGAACAGAGTCTGATGATAGTAATTGAAATTCGTTGAGAATAAGTTGACGTTTGTAAAGATAACCATTTTTTGTCAAGAAGATTGACAACTGATTGTCTGGAAACTCATTAGCTCTAGATCAGCGGTACTCAACCATTGGGCTACAGACTGATAGTGGGCTGCAAAGCAAGTGCTGCTGTTTCACAAGGAAAATATCTATATCCTTTTATTTTCCTTATAAAATGAAAATTGAATTCATTCTCTTAGATTTCAATATCAAATTTGTTAGATAAATCCTTTTGGAAACTAAATAGGGTGGATCAACCTCACCAAAAAAGTGACTGGTAGATGACTTATCACTGATATTCCGTTTGTGATTTCATCCCTCCCCCTATGTCAGCTGGTCCACAATTATCAATATTAAACCTGTCCAGAATGCAAAAATGATTATACACCCCTCGTATAGATACATTCTTTCATGTGGATATAGTATAGATAGATGTATATAAACATACAAATTGAGAGATATAGGTATAGACTAGCTTGCTAACCATTACTCTATGGCAGACATCTCAATAGCATATTAAGGCAAATAATTTCTTTCCACAGAATGATCAGTTCAAAGCCTGGATAATCTGGTCTTGCAAGGCCATGGGTTCAATCCCCTATTCTTCATTCATTTTGTTTCATAATATATAAAACTCAAACAGTATCACAGGGTAAAACTTGTCCCTAATTATTCAGTCTTGTTTTGCCAGGTCAAGGGTTCAATTCCCAGTCCCAATGGTAGATGATTTATTTGTTGTTTTGTTTACATATTTGATGTAAACCATGAAATGGTGATATAATTAGACATCTCCAACCTGATAAACAATCACACATGTAAGCATACATATATATATATATGATTGCTTATGTATTTATATATTCTGAAATATTCCTGTTGATAACCTCCTTTTGATAACTGATTATTGTAATGAGGCAGGCAATTTCTGCCAAGATGTGATTCTAAATGTTATTATGCAGAACTTTTCTAATACTTTATTTGATCTGGTGAAGATGGAAGATAGGAACGGTTTGAAACTCCTCAACAATACGATTTGGTTCTAATCAGAGAAGGATCTAACGACCAATTAGGTGTTGATAAGGTTTGGTTGTATGTTGAAGATAGGACCGATTCCACATGTGGTTTGGCTGCAGCAAGAGACAAATTGTCCCCCAAATGCCATCAACAAGCACACAAGGAGCTGCAAATAAAGTGTATAAATTCATATGCACATATGCACTCACTCATACACACACATACACACACATACACACACACACACACACACACACACACACGTATATATATACATATATATATATATATATATATATATATATATATATATATATATATATATATATATATATATATATACGCACACACACACATGCAAACAAATAGATGGATAGATTGATAGATATACATAACTCCTATCTATCTTCTATCAATATCTCTCAATACATATTTACAAATGCACATGTCGGCATACAAATAAGAATGTATCAATAAGTACACATATATATAAACTTTGTGTCACACACACACACACATATATATTTATATATATATATATATATATATATATATATATATATATATATATATATATATATATATATATATATACACATGTATATATACATGGTTGTATGTGTATGCGCATACACATATAATCATAAAAGAATAGTGATGAATACATTGTCTTTTTCTCTTTCTTCCCCCTCCCTCTCTCTCTATGTATATATGTGTGTGTGTGTGTGTGTGTGTGTGTGTGTGTGTGTGTGTGTGTGTGTATGTATACCTGCATGCACCCACAAACACACGTAAGAGCATTATAATGAATATATCAACTACATAATTTGCTCTCTCTTTCTTTCTGATATAAACATGCTTAAAGACATACACATATGTTCACACACACACATGCATGCATGCACATACACACAGAAGTAAAAGTATTAAGATAAATACATTAACTATATCACTTGTCCTTTCTCTTTCTTATATATGTACCCACACTAAGACATGTTCTTAGGTGCTCATCCACACTCACATTCAGATATCTTCATATAATTAAGTATCTTGGCCCTTTGAAGCATTGTTAGTCTGACTTGATTGTCATTTCCTTGTAATGTTAACTGAATAAGTCTGTAACAAATGTTGGTGGCATCAACAACAAGGCATAAACAGATTAAAATATCTTCCGATCAGTAAACAAACAAGGCTGTCAGGAACTTTGGCTAACCCTGAGACAAGACAGTCAAAATGAGAAAAGGGGAAGACAGGAGGAAAAAGGAAGAAAAATTAAAATTCTAGTAAAAAGGAAGAAAGACTTAGAGGTGTAATTAGGGTGGGTTGGGGTATTTGAAAGCATCACTCCAGGTCTCCAATATTAGTCCACCTACTTCTCAATTTCCAGGTTTTTTGTACATTCAATATCTACTAATGGAGACATCCCAAAATGCGTGGTTCCACAAACCAAGCCTTACTGTATACCTAGTTCCGGAAACCAAGCCTTACCCTATACGTAGTTCCACAAACCAAGTCTTGCTGTAGACCTAGTTCCAAAAACCCATTCCCACCACCGACTAGAATCTCATGTGGTTAGCATATGGTAATATCTATTGGATAGCTCAATAAATATTCCTATTATTGGAAATGGGGGAGGGGGGATTAGAGGGGGTGAGGTGTATACTTACGTCTCAATTTCCATGGTTTGTTGTCTGTTCAATATATACCAATGAAGACATTATTGAATACCTAGTATCCCAAACCCATTCCAATCACAGATTATAATAGAAGAAAAAAAGGAAAGAAGAATGGGAAGATGTGCAAGTAGAGGAAAAAAGATAAGAAAAAAGTCTGGTTAGTAACTCAAAAGAAACAGTCATGCAACCAAAGTCCCTTGGCTGCATATTGTGTTGGTGGTGATCAGTTGAAAATGAATAAAGTGTATCAATAAATGAGTTACTTCTCTCAACCCCTGTTGGGCCGTGATCACTAAAGCAGTCCGAACTTTTGAAAAAACAAAAAAACAACTGGACTCAAAGTAAGAGACCAATATAGTATAAATTTACATTGTAAATTAGAACACCCATCAAAAAAAAACATTTTTTTTTTAATTCAAAGAAAACAAGAAAACAGTTTTTTTAGACATAGGGAGCAAATATTTAATTTTTCATTTATTTCCATTCATTCTAATATATGCACAGCAAGCTAGCCAGCCAGCTAACCAGTCAGACCAACTTGAAAACTGAAGGAACCTATGTTGACAGTTCTGGTTGACAGTTTCTAATTACTAAAGAAAGAATAAAGTAAAAGAACATAGAAACAAACGACTGAAAATGAAAATTACAGGAAATGAGGTGGAATGTAAAAAAAAGGGGTTAAAAGAAATTATAGCAAAAAAAAGGATGAAAAGGAAAAAGCTGTTGAAATAAGGAAGGAAAAAGAATGTATGTTGGAAAAAAGAAAGAAAGATAAAAGGGATAAAAAGAAGAAAATATGAAAAAGTTTGTCAAAGAAATTCACACAAAAAATAAATACTTAAACCCCTGAAAACAGGCAAAAAATATACGCCGTGTACTTGGTAGAAAGATAAGAGAAGTAATTACCCACAAGTAAGTTAATAGAAATACAACTGGCTTCTCTTTGTACAGAAAAAGAAAAGGTATGTGTTAACAAAAAGAAAGATAAAAAATAAGAGAATGTTGTGTAACGACGAAAAACAAAGAAGAAAAGCACTGGAAAAAACAACAAAAAAAAACAGCAAAGAAAATAAACTTCTGCTTTGTTGATTTGAGATCCAGTCAACAAGTAAATTATCTGGTAAGAAAGTTAATCCAGCTTTAGCCACGGAGGTAAAGATAGGTGGATAACTAAGTGTGTATATGCACATGTATTTATTCATACATACATATATATATATATATATATATATATAAATACAAATATTATGGAATACTAAAGTATGTGTATGTATGTATGATAGTACTTTAAAAAGTAGAGAACTATTCATCACAGAGGATAAACAAAGGGATAATTAAAATCAGCAGGTGTCAAATTACCTACGGAACAAATCTTAGTTGATTTTTAAAAAAAGCCTCCCCAATTTTTTTTCTCATAAATCCATAAAACAATATATATATTTTGAATCAGCATCATCCGGGGGGAACGTTTTTTCACTATTTGAGGTGAGGGTGAATGCTTTCTTCCAAAGTTTCATTCTAGGCACTAATTCTTAAACTCTAAGTCAGTGTCTCAATAGCTGAGTGATTAGAGGCAGAGAAAATGTAATTGAATAATAATTTAGAATTGAATAAGTTCAAACTCTGATTGTTTTTTTTCTTCAAATTTTTTATGCTTTTTATTTGTTCAACCTTCAAACCTACAATGTAATTTTTATAGTATCTATCTATCTATCTATCTATCTATCTATCTATATATATATATATATATATAAATATATATATATATATATATATATATATATAATAAAGTAGTTGTGTATGTGTATTCTTTACTCTTAAAATCTGCAAATTATGCATCAGAGAGGAAAAACAATGGCATATTCTAAATCAGCAGCTTTTGATTTACCTTAAAGCTGACATCTTCAGGTCAAATTTTTAAAAGAAAAATCTGTGCTCACATTAAAAAAAAAAAATTTTATTGCTGAAAAAATCATTGAGAGCAACAGTACACTAGAATTTAGTAACAAGGAAAAATGCAATTGATGAACTAAGTTTAAAACCTGATGGAGAAAAATTTACTTTATTTTCTTATAATTTCAAGCACTTTCAATCTGTTAAACCTTCAAATCTTTTAGAAATTTTCAGTTTTGAGAAAGAAAATATTTCAAGATTTCATAAAAGGGAATTCTTCCTACAATATAACTATAAGACTAAGCTACAGCCTCATTTTCCATCCTTCATGGATGTGAATTTCTCTTTCTCACAGGGCTCATGGCACTGTAGCAGCATTTTTTAAGAAATCAAATTCTAACCTGACAATAAAACACAATTTTCTTGGAGCAAAAACAAAAATCCTAATCCTAATCCCAAACCAACACATCAATAAAACATGGACACTATTCAAATCGGCTCGAACGAACAAACTACTAATGCTGGAAGTGAGTGCATGAATTATCAGTTTTGAGAAAAAATTAATTTATAAGGTTTTAGCTGGGAGTGTAGGCTGGTTGCATGTTGGTTTGCGCGGGTTTACCTGGGAGTGCGTACTGGCTCAACCAGAAGGAAGGGATTTGAGTGAAGGCAACCTCCAACCATTCTCATTTGATTTCATATAATCTCTATAAAATATCATTTACTTTCAAGTGTTCTTAAATTTAGAGATTTGTTTCCCTGGCAATTCTTGGTAGCCAATCTATCCACCGATCTATCTATCTATCTATCTATCTATCTATGTGTATATATATATATATATATATATATATATATATATATATATATATATATATATATACATATATATATATATATATATATATATATATATATATATGTATATATATATATATATATATGTATATATATATATATATATATTTATGTATATATGTGTGTGTGTGTGTGTGTGCGTGTGTGTGTGCGTGTGTATGTGTATGTTTACAAGACCAAATTTGGTGGCATATTTCATCAGGGAACATTTATTTAAATGTGCATTCTCCCAAATTCCTTTCATTCATCGTCAACTTTTTTAACTCCTCCTCAAATTCTAGCTAATGATGTCAAAAACAATGTTTTGTGTGTGAATATATATATGTATAGTTCATGCATATAGTTGTATTTATGCATTTGTATGGTTAGATTCTATAAACATATTTGTTCTTTACTTTGTATTGTTTTTTGGAAAGTCATTTGGTTTTTATTAGTGTAATAATTTATCAGAATCATTACAAAAGCAGTTTAGACGACTGATATCATTTTTTTTTTTGGTTGCTCTTGCTGTTACCACAGTGTTTCAGCTGATCCATTCTATAACCTTCTTCAGGTGTACAATCCATCAGGGAAGTGGGAGGGAGTCTTTCTTTTCCTTTTCATAGTGTAATCCAGAAAATACATTTTTAATATAGCCTGTAAACCTGAATGAAGGTGCTAAATAGATTGCCCAAAACATTATGGTAAAATCCTGTGATAGAAATGGGTTTTGGGAATTAGGTATATGGTAAGGCTCTATCTACGATTTATGCAGCATGCTGCCAGGGATTTCAGGGCTCTGAAAGCCCATGTGGGTAGTTTTTTTAAAAATATGGCAAATTTTAGGGTCGTTTTGAGATGAATGAGCCTACACTGGATTTGAGAGGAGGGAATAAGCTCTACCCTCACGTAACCCACCATCTCCAACACCGGTTGTAACATAAGCAACATAAAGAATGAGATCAATAGTTCAAACAAGTAATCACTCTTCTCAAAATCATAGAAAGTATCTTTGTACACCTGTAGAAGTCTGTGAAATGGATTAATTGAACTTCTATGTTATCAACAGATGTGATTAAAGGAATAAGACCAATAGTTTGAACAACTCTTTGGGTGATGAAAACTCTTCTCAAAATTAAAGAAGGTATCTTTAGTTATATTTAGTATCCAGATTCATTTAAACATGTAAGTTTGTAAATTCATACTCTGAATGTCGTATATACTTAAATCATTTAGGTTTCACATATTTTACCAACTATTCCCACCTGAATTACTTTTCATAGTACCTATCTGAATCAATAAATAACCTAGTACAATTGATAAGTGAATGGGCATAACATTACATCATATAGTGAGAACTAATGTTCCAGTGTATTCAAACATAAAAGAAAAACTCTGCTTGTGAAAAAATTTGAATATGAGAATCTGACTGTAATATTAATAAGAAAATAGCCTACCTAAGTAAATGTTGCTCCTTCAAAGTACCCCCCTTTAAACCTCAAACACTAGCATCCTTTCCATTTTTCAAAACAATCTTTCAGGATTACATCAGCTGCCTCACATGTTCTCCTTAATCTTGTCCACTGAATCTTTGAGAAAAGCAAGATGTTGCAGGGAGTCAGATCTTGAATGTAGGGGACTGACAGACCTGGGTGAAGTGACGATTTGTTAAAAATCCTGCCCAAGATATGACAAATAACTCCCTTGGTCATTGTGAATCCAACCATTGCATAGTATACAAGTTCAGTCAATGGCATCTCATTGCTGACTGAGTAATACTGTTGGAGAATGTTTGATCATGCATGTTCATAAAGATCATCTTGGACTGAGTGCCAGTTGATTCAATGCAGCTTTTGCAAACATTCTGCAAAAACTTTAAGGAGCTTCATTGCCTGGATATTTTGAGACTTATCAATTCCAGAGATATTTGTATTTCCATGGGATGATCCTTTTAGAAAATAAAATGGTGAATTCATTCCAGTTAAAGAGTCCATTGCTTCAAATAGTTGGTAGAAGCTATTTTTAACTGCAAAATTGTTTCCTTTAATATCCAATGTTGCAAACAGAGAAGTAGGAAAAATCTCACTGTTTATCATATTAGTGAATGTTATCAGTTTTTTAATAAGAACTTTGCTTTTTTGAGGCTGTTGCAAACATTCTATGAAAGCCCTTAGGAAGCAATATTTGAGCTGAACAAAACAGTTTATTCTATTGAAGGTAATAATCATTTTTTATTCAATTGATACAAGTATATCAAACCTTTCTATTTCATGGTCTCTTTAATTCAATTTAAGCATAAACTTAATGAAAGAGCTAAAGAGTCTGAATAAAAGCTCAACAATAAGCCTGAAATTGTTGTCCAAGGATAGATCCATAATCTTGAGCAGGATCCAATTTTCCAAAAAGTTTGTGTCCCTCATCCATCTTGTTGGACTATGGTTATAATATATATGTTTTTAATGTTGATTTATGATTACTCTTATTATTGAGATTTTTATTTGAAACATTCTTCATCAAGGTATCTTAGCTTTTTTTCAATTGTACTGTGCCAGAGCAGGGTAAGGTACTTCAGACCTCCATAGACCCCAACCTGGATCCCTGCTACTGCTATACATACAACCTGTTGTTCTTGGGTCTCATAAATTTTATAAGTTGTTTTCCATGACTGTATTCATATCTAACTGGTTATTTTTAAAAAGAAACTGCTTACTTAAATCATAACACCTGTCTTTCACTGTAAGTTACTCAACTTTAACTTGACTAATCCAAATTGAGCTCTACAAATTAAGTGGATATCACTCAACTGTGAGCCATATATACACCTTGGCCTTCAGCCAAACAAATATGTAGGAGATGACATCGTAGTAGTAATGAGAATAGCCTTCATTCAAACAGTCACCTTTATGTTATTCGATATTTAAATCTCAGTTTACGCAATACAGTGGTTTTACCTAAGCAGAACATATTGAGACCAGAAATTTTGTAACCTATAATCAGACATTCCCTTTACAATGATTAGTATGAAAAAAAATCCTACCAAAACACGTTTGATTCTGAACTAGTATAATTGGTCCTACTGTTCCTTGTACCTGATGTCCCATTCAGTAATAGATACAGGATATACCTCTATCTCAATTCCAAGTTTTTTGTATGTTCAGTATTTGTTAATGGGGACCATGCTATATACTTAGTTACTAAAACACAGCCTTTCCGAACATCTAATTCCCAGAATCAATTTCCAACTGTGGTTCCGTTAAAGCTGAATCCACTGTACTTTAGGATATCAAGTTTTCAAAGCCTTGTTGTAAATTGACTATTCAGAATTAACACAAATTCTTTTTGCTTGTCAGTCCTCACACTTTAATCAGAGAATTATATGAAAGTTTGTTTTCCTCATTCTATATTGATTTGGAGTTGAGGAGTTTCTAATCATTGTTGGAAGTTTGTTTAAATTATGTACACATCCTCCATGCTTATTTTACAGCATTTATATTGGTTTATTGTAACTGTGTTTGCTTTCATTGTCCAAGAAAAGTTTGTGGATAATATTTTTCTAATCATTACTCCTGTTTATTTATTCTGGCTGGACTTTCATATATTTCACCTTGTGATGTTTCAGTAGCTTTATCAAAGACCGTCAACCAAAACTGTCAACACCAACTTATCAACATGAACACAGGTTTCTTCAGTTTTCTGAGGGCTTGCCTGGCAGCCTATCTGTGTATCATGCATACAGGCTGCATAAAATGAGCTAGTAGCCTGGTAATTTTAACATTTACTCCTTGTTATATTGTAGAATTAATGTTTTTTGTGTTTTTCAAAATTCCCCAATCAAAAAACAAGTTATTGGTGGAGAATCAATTTACAAGGTAAATTTATGCAAAATTCGTCCTTTAGCTTGTGTCTGGAAGTACTCATGCATGTTTTTGAAAATTTTGATCACAGTCTGGCAATAGTCGAGGGGATTAATTTATTCATTGAGCATCCCCCTTTTTTGCTGATTTTTCAATTTATCACCCTCAACATGGTATGCTGCCAAAAGCCATTGGTCAGGTGATGGTTTTGCTTGATGACCAACCAGACTTGTTTTACATCAATATTTGCTCAGCACATTCTACTCTAAAGTTTAGATGAAGCATTTTGAATTATTGTTTATCAGAGTTTTCTTTCACATCATTTGTTGTTTCAATACACAAGATTTTTCGATTTGCTGTTTGTTCTTCTTATTTCTATACCAGCTTTGGGATAAGTTGCTTTGAATTCATATTAAATGTTTATTCAAATTGAACACATTTTTCATTCTGTGTATTTTACAATATTGTTCTCTGTGTATTGTAGATGTTTGCTTTGATTAAATATGAGAATTCCAGGAATTACTGTATTTTAGAGAATGGGTATCAAAAAGAAATTATCAAACAGGTCTGGTTATTCACTCTATAGAAACTGACAAATACCTTTTGGCTGCATCACGTGTTAGGGATGTTCAATTGAAAAACTTGGAAAAGAGGGGATCAATGACTAAGTTACTTCTTTCAGCTTCAGGGCCAGAATTTGGAAAAAAAATGGTTTTATAGATATAATAAGAGGTAGATGATTAAATTTTCAGCTTTTTAGTTCCATTGGTGTAGCCAGTACAAATGATATACACATACATGGTTAGCCAATCAGACCACCTTAAAAACTGAAGAAACATTTGGTGACAGTTTTGGTAACAGTTTTGGTGAGAGTTTTAGTTAATTGTTTTTTACATGACACCAGATTCAACGTGCTGGTATTATGGGTAGAAGGCTGTACAGATATTACAATGGATAGAGTTGCTGAGAACAGTCGTCCAAAAATACCCTTACAAAACATGCTATGAATAAACCACCAAATACAGTGTATATATATATGTATATATATATATATATATATATATATATATATATATATATATATATACATATATTAATGTTTGTATATGTATATATATATATATATATATATATATATATATATATATATATATATATATATATATATATATGTATTATGGATGTGAAGTGATCCAACAGAATGTAGATGAAAATGACAATTAGAAGGTGAAGCGAAAAACTCATGAGAGAGGTGTTACATCTCAAATTTTTCTTCTGTTCACCCTCCTATTGTCATTTTTGTCTATCTATCTATCTATCAATACATACACACACACACACACACACACACACACACACACACACACACACACACACACATATATATATATATATATATATATATATATATATATATATATATATATATATATATATATATATACGTATGAAAGGTATTATTGGTGAGATGCTAGGCACCAGCGGCTTAAGTAATCAACCAATATTTTTCATCTTACATTTTTTTTTTCAACTAATCAGTGGCACTCAAACTTCCATTCATTTTCTCCCAGCTGCTCAACTGATTTACTCACGGAAGTTTTTTGAAAATAGGATGAAAGAAATACTATTAAAAATTCATAATAGTTCATAGTATTTCATCATATAATAAAGTTCAAAATACTAATACTACTAATATATAAGCAAAACATGGAAGATGGCAATGTTAAGTATTCAGTGAAAATGAGGAATAAGGCTATATGGTTAGATTTGATTTTCTACAAACATTGGCTTTTGTAGTTCAAGCGGTAGTGCAGCTATGAGGCAAAGACAGGCTTCCTGAGAAAATAAGGATTTGAGTGAGTCTCACTGAAAGCTCATTCTTTATTTTTCGTCCATTCTGTTCTCTAACAGCTTAAAATGATGGTCTGAGTTGTTGTGATACAAAGCAACTGAAATTAAAACAGAAGAAACACAAGTAAACAATCTAATGATAGTTTAGAATGCTTGATCTAATAATAGAATCCAAGGTAATATCAATAACCTGAGTTTTCAGACTAGAACAAAAAGTTTATAGATTTGAAGTGAATTGATTCAGGCAGATATTATTGTTGTTGCTGCGGAGCAATATATACCAATAATAATAAAACTAATAATAACTATTATTTCAGTCATTATGGAGAAATGAAGACATTAATAACTATGTTTCCTTCCACATAATACTCACGTTTTTTTTTTTCCAAAGAATTTTAAAAAAATCATCCTTAAACGTTGTTCATTTTCCCAAGCGGTTCATAGTTTAGTTTAAGCCAACAGATTGAGATAACTGGTACGCATGTATCTTTGTTCACCAGAATGGCCTCCAGATGATCTCAGAGTATCATTCGGCAGAAAATATGATAGTGATATTGATGAGGATCATCATCTATCCATATGATAGACATGTATGCTAATTTCTTCTCTGTTTGTTTATGCTCATGCATATCATTGATTAATATGCTTTCCAGTTATCACATAACAAATGAATTCTGGATTATAGAAACACTTAAAACTATATGTCTGATCACGCATTAAAACAGCATGAAACTTTGAAAAAAAATTAAAATTAGAATACTGGGATTATCAAGAGAAAATTACCCAATAAAATTGTGTTAGGTTCTTTAGTGCCAATCAATACATTTATAAACCTATTATTGTGGGTGGGTATATGCTTTTAAATGAGTAAAATGGTTGAGAAAATATCAGATTGTGTCTTGCCATGATAAGAGATAGTGCTCCGCAGATGCCAGGTTTTGAAAAAAATGACTGAATTTTAAAAACTTATTATTCACCTGTCAGTTTTAGGGAGTGGAATAGCTGAAAAAGAAAGGATAAATCCCTTTCATCTCCACCTTCTCCTTATTTTTAAACTCAGACTTTACCCCCCAGCCCGATTGCCATCAGTTTCACAGTTTCTCTAAACAACAGCTTTTTCTGAGCTTCAATTTAAAGTTTGCTTTTTTAATTAAAAGAAAATGCAACTCAAATTTTGTTTCAAACAGACACGTTTATTCTAAAATATATATTTGTATGATTAATCCATATGCAAATAATCCTGTCATCTTTTGTTAAAATTTTGAAAAATAAAAAAAACATGATTTTTTTTCTTTCATTTATTTCTCCAAATAAATTTGATGTTATTGTTTTTTGAAAACTACTTGTATTACTACCATTAGATAACATTTTGTCTTGGGACTTTATGTTCGATCATCTTTTGAAAATTTAGACTTAAAATGCTTGAATTATCAATTATCTGAATAAATAAATTACCAAATAAATTGGCTTTATTCTCCTGGTTGCCAATCCGTACATAAATAATTTTTTTTATGGGTATTTGTAAAAACAAAGTTTTAATAGATGGTGAAAAATTCAGTAAGTACGACACCCATGATAGACAGGTCTGGCGAATCTTTGGAAAGGTCTATGTCCAACTGCTGCTGCTGATGATGATGATGATGATGATGATGATGATGATGATGATGATTTATTTTAACTGTAAAAACAGTCAACTGTTGAAGTAATAATAGAGTTTTGAAGATGGCAATTATTGGAAATATGACGATAACAATGAGCCCACTACTAATGATGTTGATGTTGATGATTGTAGTGCAATACTATTGCTGCTGATTGAAGTGGGGATTGTGGTTTGGAATTTTATAAAAATACAAGTTGTGTCCAGCAAAGAAAAAAGGGGAAAAAAAGAAACAATGAAGTTCCAATCTTTCCAAAAACAACTTACAAAATCATTCAATAAGAAAAAAGAAATTAGAGTTTATTCAAGGTGTGTTTATTTATTTTCTCTCCTCACTCTTTTTTCATCCTGTATTGTGACATCCTTAAGAATGGAATGGTTAATTTCTGGCACTTCTTGTTTGCCAAATTAGATATCTTGGAATATCCCCAACATCACTGCAAACCGCATCAGTTTTATCTTAATTCTCTTTACATTTTGAAAAGAATTCTTTTCAGAGGGTCATTTTTTCTTTTTCTTCCCTGATTTAAAAAAAATATTATCAAACACAATGGAGAAAAAAATGTATTCATTCTCCTACTTTTTTTTTTGTTTTTCTCTTCCGTTTGGGGGGACTCAATATGAGCTTCTAAGTATATAATAAAACATTTGACATGAACAGCGAATGATAGGAAGATTTCTTTTTCTGTTTTTTTTTCTTTATTCTTTTCTTAATATTTGGACCATGCTTTGGGAAGACAGAGCCTATTAATCAAGCTTATTCAAATGTGTTCATTGCTTAGAAACCTCATCTTCATATCCTCTATCTCTGCTGACCCAGCCTATAGATTAATGCTGTCCAAATTGAATAGTAAAAATCTTTACAACCCATCATCCAAGAATTTGAAACTGGCTGATCAGCAGGCTCAGATATTTTTTGTCCTGTAAATCCTACCCTGATTCTCTATTGATGAGTAATGAAATCTAAAGGGGGTCTTGACTTTGACTTGCAAAAAGACAAAAAAAAAAAAAGATGCCAAATTAGTTTGAAAGGGAATCGATTGATATTTCAAAGATTTGAGAAGAGAATGAATGCCCACACCGCACATTATCTTTGTTATTGTCATATTTTTGAAGGGATGAGCTGAACAGGTGTGTCATCAACTGTGACGACAAGAAGAAATCATACTGAAAAAATGCTGAAAATAGTTCAAACAAAAATGATTGAGTTGTATGAGGATAAAAAAAATCTTTTACACTTTTCTACTCGTTCTCTATGTTGAGATTTTACAGTTCAAAGATATTTCAATCAATGCATTATCTCAAGGTAAAAAGGTGTAACACTGTTTTCTTTTATGCAAGATATATTGAGGCTGTGGTTAAGATTACAGGAAGATAATCAAAGAATGTGAGAAAAATATTCCTAATATCAGTTCAAAACCTTCATTTGAAAATTGCAATAGAGTAAAAAGAGCAATCATAGACATAATTTATAAGAAGGGAGGAAACATTTTTCTTTCATAAATTTTTGCCTTAAGGTCTCTTTTTTCTCTACCTTATATGATATGCCAGCTCTAAATTGGCCAAAAGATGTCAGGTATTATATCTCTATAAAAAAAAAAATGGTTTCATTTTGTTAATGAGCCTCACCAACCTGATGCTAGTGATAGAACTGAAGATCTCAATACCTCTGATTATCTAATCAGTTAACATATAATGCAAAAAACATTGATGCAAGTCATTATATTGCAAACTTTAAGCACAAAGGATAAAAATAACACGTGAAGAGAATTTTTGAGAATTGTTCATAGATTGGTTATATACATATATATATGTATATTTATGTGTGTGTATGTGTGTGTAAGCAAAAAGGGAGAGAAGAAATGAAAAAGAGAAAAGTAAAGATTAAAGGCACTGTTAGTTGAGATATTGAAATGATATAATTCTAATTCTCAGTGTTATATCATTTACATTAGTTATAATTGGTAAATATCAAAGAAACAATCAAACTTAAGAAAAGTAATTCTATTTAGGAAAGTCTACAAAAATATTTAAGAAAATCATAGCAATCCTATTCGACCTTGACTGTAAGCATCTTAGATCATCTGCAATAAGATAGCAGTCTTTTAACAACATGGCTTGAATTCGAACCTATTGTATTTTCAAAATTGATATAAAATATGCTATTTTATCTCCTTTTAGTTTTTTACTCTTTGGACCCAGGAAAAAAAAGACCTCCTCTGTTTGAGTGGGTTGCATAATGAGAACTTCTGAAGGCAATCTTTATTTTTTTTCAAAGATTCTTGAAAAGCAAGCAAGACATTATAGAAATTATATCTTTTTGATTCTTAAAAAAATAAGCTAAATAGAATTAAATTAGAGGCTTGCTCAGTCCTCACAATTTTTTATGGAGACCCAGAAAGAAATATTCCTCTCCATCATGCAAGTATAAAATAAATTTAAAATATCTGTAACCTCTCTCTCACAAAAACTTTAAAGGAGGCTGCAATTTTTATAAAAAAAAAAAAAGATGTCAGTCTTAATAATGGGAAAATTATATAAAGTAAAAGCAAGAAAAAATCATAAACTCTTCTTGAATTCAACAAGCCACAAGCCTCGAAAGATGGCTGTTACTGAAGTGCTTGCAGAGATGATTGACCCTCTTTTTGGTTCAGATTATAAAAAAAATGGTACCTTAAATCCAAGTTTTTGAGAATTACATATGAATTGATAGAAAAAAAAGAATTTTTAGAGCAATGCTTTCCACTTCAATTTTGGTTTGGATAAAAACCTAAAAGAAAATTATGGATCTCCATTGCAGAAGAGCATAATTCACTGAAAGGAACCAACTAAAAAAATATGTGTATTTTTTTTCAACGGAACAGGTGCATTTCTGGATTTTTTGTTGTCTGTTAATTTCACTTATTTTTTGCTTCCATTTCAGTAAACTTGCAGCTATAACTTAGGAAAAAGCATTCGGCTTTAAAGAAGTGCTTCATGCTTTGAAAATCTCCATTTTTAGATTAGGAATCAGCATGAAAATGTTCATACTATTTCTTTTGATAGATTCTTTCAAAGAAATTTTCTCTGTTATCGTAATGATTCAGGATGGAGCAGATTCCGGATTTTGGAAACATTGCTTCACTGTATTTTCCATCATACAAAAATTAATTTTTAAATCATTTTTGTTAATGCCATTAAAATTACAATCACTGACACAATAATTGTAATCAAAGGTGATATTACTGTAAGCAGAAATGCAATGATAGGTATGAAAATAATATTTAATGGTTTCAATCTTCATTATAATTCTAATTGGGATTGTGTCATTCTTAGTGGATATGTTGAACATTCATAGCCAGAATAAACCAGGTCACTCCATGAATTCCACTGAAGACTGGGTTTGTTAACTGAAAAATAATATCACTGAAAAAAGAATGAATATCGTGAATGTGTAAAAAAATTCAATTTATACATGATACTATGTAATAAATGTCTATGTAAGACAATATTATGAATGCATGCACAAGGTGATGTAACAAATATGTGCACAAGATGATAACTGCATACAGAATACTGCATAATTAACTAACACATAAGGTAATTTGATTAGAATATACATGAAACAATGCAGTAAAACCATACGCAAGACAATATAAATGCATAGATGAGGTAATGTAATAAATATACACCCTAGACAATATAACAAGGCTCACAAACATTGCTAAAAGCACACAGACCACCAAAGTTACAGGCTTAAAATGAGTATAAATGATTTGAAAAGTTGATCCATTTGAGATTTATAAATCTTCTGCTAGAAAGCATATGCAAAATATTAACTCTATGCCCATATCTAGTGAAAAGAGAGGGTTAATTTTAGTCTCCCACACTAAAGAATTCGTAATCTACTCTTTGTAAGTATGTATTGGTCTTGGTCAGAGAAGATTAAGGTCATTCACAAGACTATGAATGAAAATAACCATAGTAACATTCGCAAGTAAGAGTGGAATAAGTTTGTTTGAGGTAAATTCACTGCTAATTGTTTTATTATAGAAAACATAGTGTATGATTTTACTATATTATTGCATTGCAAATCAGGAAGAAAGAGATTGTCAGTGGTCTGGAAACAATGCAAGCACTACTGACTGAATAGAGCTATTATATACATGACGTAACTGCATTACTTATGATTTTGCTATAGAAATGTGTTGAATATGAAAAAGGAATTGATTGTCAGTGGTTTGGAATTAATGCAGCTTTACTGACAGGAAAGGGCTAGATATGTATCACATAAATGCACTGCTAATTATTTTACCATAGAAAATCACTGTAAACGATTTTACTATATCATTTCACGGTAAATTGTGAAAAAAAGAATTATCAGTGGTTGTGAACTGATATTTGCATTACCAACAGAACATGGCATTTGTATGTATAGTTATCTGCTATTTATATTTCTTTTTTATGGTATAATTTCAGCTTATTTGCAAAGAGTACTCCAGTGAGTATTGTCATCATCACCAATGCTGTCGCACATCTCCTTTCTAAAACCAGGACAGTATTCGGACAATCATGACCAAAGCCAAAACTTGATTTAATTTACTTAATAAAGCACAATTCACATGTTCATAAACCCACTGCAGTAATTTCTTCTTTTTTTTTCAATCCTACCCATTCTTTCCTTGCAATGTACATGTGGATCTCTTAACATAGTATTGCAGGTCTCTCTTCTCTTCCTCTGATGCTAATTTGTGGGGCCAGATGCGCTGCAATTGTTCTAACCATGGTTACTGGTAAGGTGAAAAATAAGATGGCGATGTTGTGCTCCCCTAATGAAGTGGTTGCCAGCCAAATTTGATGGAGCAGATGTTCGGCTTATTGCTGGATTGTATGTTCTTACGTGGTTACTGACCATGTCCTTGCTTGTCCTCTGTTGCTATGGGGTTTTTTTTGTGATTCTAAGTTCCAACAGTGATTCTCGGACAATTGTCCATCTCTCACATTGTCTTTGATCTAGAATCTTGATGTTCTCTTTGTCGTTACCAAAGATCACATCCCACTCACTCTGTATTCTTTATGCTTTTGATATCTGTGTCTATCTCTTTATCAAGTTCTTTCTGTGATTTTTTGCACCTGTTAATATTCACCTACACACACGCAACCATACATATATATGTTTGCTCATGCATGTTTATATGAGAAGAAGTAGATGGGAGAGAGAACCACTTGTCAATATAATGAATACAAATGCATTTATATCGAAAGGTGTGTGTATACAACCACACTTATGTACACCAATATACGTACGTATAAAGTGTGTGTGCATATATTTCATACTAGCTAGTGTACTTGGCATGTCCTGGAGAAACAAAAAAAAAATGAAATATAACAACCTTGGATAGTAAGTGATGTTTCATAGAGATATCATAAAATTAATGAGGGTGTTGCACTTATGTGCATTCAGCCTTGTCGGGCCAGCATACACTCCTGTACAGACCTGTGTAAACCCAGATGCACCCTTGAGAAGACCCTTCTAAAACCTAGAAATTTTTTTCTCAGAACTAAGAATTCATGGGCTAGTTTTGGGAATAAGCTGTTTGCACATCAAAGTTGACCATTGGATTTAAACAGTGCCCATATTTTTGTGTTTGTATTGGGGTTAGGGTAAGAGTTTTGTTAGAATTTTCTTTTGAAGAAAAAACATTTTATTTTCATATTGTTAAAAAAGTGGACAGTAAGGGTCCAGTTTAGAATTATACTTACATTGGGGATGAAACTCACTCCCACCTCTCTAAATCTTTAAACATCTTTTTTCTCAAAACTGACTAATTTTTCAAAGAATTGAAGCATCATAGTTGCATTGTAAATAGAACCTTCCCGCTACAACCTTCAAGAAATTCTTTTCTGAAAACTGACTAATTTCTAGATGGTGTGTAAACTGAAAGCACATAGAATTAACTGAAATAGAATTTTTCAATATTCTCCCCTGGAGTTTTTACTTTTCTATGATTTCGTGTACTCTTACTGATTGTAACTTGTAGGGACTTTGGACGTTGGCTTCACCCATCCTTTGTTAATCATGGGGTTAACTAACTCTCATGCACAAATTTTTAGCCCCTAGGGGGCTGTTGTTTAAGCTGCTATAACAAACAAAAAACATTTACTGCTTTATCGTCGTAGTCTAAATAAAACCCCAACCAATTTAAAAAAAAAAACCTTTTAAGAAAATTTCTCAGAACTGAGAAATTTAGTATTATAGTTACTATGTAAATAAAAACTTCCCCTTCAAAACTGGCTAATTTTCTGAAGGTTTGAAAGTCTGATAAAAAGAAAGCGTATGAAATTAAAATGAAAAAAGATTGAATTTTCTCCATCAGGGTTTCTTGCTCTTCAAACTGTTTGGCTATCATAGTTGCAATGATTTTTTTGTTTGAAATGAATGTTTGAATATTTGTTTTGGCTATTTGGTTGGGAATTGCAGTTTTGTCTCTTAACTGACATGTAGAGATCTGGAGTTCAGTGTGACCTATCGTATGTTAATCCTGAAGTCAAGTTACCCTTACAATGTAAGTGCCTACTGAATTGATCGCTTAGTTTGTATTATGGCAGCATTCAAATTTTTATCTGAATTTTTGAATTTCAGACTTTTCAAACAAAAAGGTGACAGAAGTAACTTATTCATTGGACACCTCTTTTCTCAATTTTTAATTGATCACCTCCAACCTACATGCTGCTAAAAGATGTTGATCAAGAGACGGTTTGATTGATTGACTAACAAGACCTGTCTTTCTCTTTCTTCCAAGCTCTCTTTCTTTCTCTCATTTCCACTTTCTAATAATATCCATTAATCCATGCATTCTCCTCATCTCTTTTATGAATTCCATTCCCTCACTCTTTTTACCCTTCTTTTCATCCTCCTTCCCCCCTCTCTCTCTCTTCATTATCTCTTTTTTTTTAAACCTAATCCTTATAATCCACCATCACCATTCCCATCGCTTCCCAACTTTTACTCTGTTGATCTCATTATTTGTATAGTTCTCTTTATTTCATTTATTTCAGTCATTTGTTCCTTTTGTTTTGGAATCATGGAGAGGTGAATGGTATCCTCACTCTCACACAAAGTCTTCCTTCCTATTTACTTACTCTGATTGGATATTCCTGAGGAGGGCAGAGGCAGTTGATTGTGTGCAAAAGGGCTGGTACCAAACGTTGACTTTTCTGTTCATATGATCATTTGAAGAACCATCGATTCTAATCTGATCTGGCCTGATCTATGAAGGACTGTGTGGGAGGGCAGGAACTATATTACACAAATATCTAAAGAAAGAAACAAAAGGAAAAAAGAGAATTTGAAAAATGGAGGTAACAGTGGAACAGAAAGCACCAGAGAGTGGGGACTGATTAAAATCTGATATGATAGCAGGAAGAGGAGGCCGTGACGGAAATCAGTTTTTGGAATAAGATATATGGTAAGGCTGGATTTTGGGAGCTAGGTGTAGGGTAATGTCTCCATTAGTAGATACTGAACCAACAAACAAAATGGAAATAGAGAAGTATATGTACGTCTTACCAATATATGCAACCCTACCTTTTCCAACAATGAGAAAAGGTAAAAGTGAGGTAATAGTGAATATTGAATGAAAAATGTAGAAGCTATGAAAAAAAAAGAAAGATTGGAAGAAAATAAAATAAATCAATGGGTAATGATTAGCATTGGGAAGCAGTTCTGTTAATACAGAATTATCAAAATCATGGATAATGTTATCGTATGATTATTATTATCAAAATCACTCAGTTCCAAACAATTTATTAAAAATTAATCGAAGTTTCAAAAATTGGAAAAAAAAGATTTCATGTCTATTTTTTCATCATAATGTTGAGTTGTTTATGATGTTGAATGAGAATTATTTCAATTTTTAACGTTATCAGATGGTTAATGCTATCTGAATGAACTTGTCCCAAATGGTTGACAATAAGTCACTCTCCTTGTATAAAATGGAGGAAGAAATGGGAGAGAGGAAAAGGAAGAGAGTAGAAGGCAGAGGAAAGTTTGGAGAACAAAGAGAAGATAAATCCTCATGAAATCTAACATGGAGAAAAATGAAATTAAAAGGTGTTGTAAGAAAGAAAAGCTGAGAGATCTGAAAGGGTATTATGAAAAATATTTAAGGAAAGTGAAAGAATTGTAGGAGAAGCAAGGTGTAGCTGAAAGGGGTTGAATATTTTGAAAAGCCTCCATGGGCCCCAAATAGAGGAGGGGGGCTAAAAGCTTTGTTGTTCGTAGTTCACCTAGTGCATTTCTACTGAATAATCTTACTGAATGTTGGAGGGGGGCCCCCTCTTAGAACCAAGCTCCCTGGGTCCCTAAATCTCAAGCTACGCTTCGGTAGGAGAATTTGAAAAACTTATAAGATATGAGAAAAGACTAAAGAGAGACATAGGGAAAGAAGAGAAAAAGAGAGTTTTAAAAAATGACTAATGGATAGGACTCTATAAAAATGGTATAAACAGATGAAAAGTTAAACAAATAGGTCAGGTTAGTCACTCAAAAGAAACCTCAGTGTGACTAACATCTTTTGGCAGCATACCATGTTAAGTATGATCAATTAAAAAATTAGAAAAAAGGATGATGAATGAAGTTACTTTTCTCACCTACTGTTTAGCAGTGATCTCTAAAAAAGTCTGAATTTTCAAAACGGAAACAAAGGGACCAATTTAGCATAAAGTTATATTGAAAAAAAGAACACCCTAGTAAAACCTATTTAGGGGATGGGGGGGGATTTTCATAAAAACAAACTGACTGTTTTTTCTAGACATAAAAAGGAGTAAATGCTGAAATTTTCATTCATCTACTTCCACTGATGCAATCTTAATGTGTAATACATATATAGCAAGCCTGCCAGCCACACCAACTTGAAAACTGAAGAAACCTACTGTTTTGGTTGATGGTTTCTTACTGATAGGTAGATGACAATAAATTGATGAAATGGGAGACCAAAGTTAAGGAGCCGAGGAAAACTTGAGAAAGAAAAGAAATTAACAAAAAAATGGTTAGAAAAAGCCATAAATTTATGATTAAAAAAAACATGGATATAATCTAAAGGACCAATCTGTCACTAACTTTCACTGTGAATTGAACTCTCCAATAAAAATCTATTCGGGGGGGGGGGGGCTAGAGGATTTCAAAAAAAAAAAAAAACGTTTTCCCTCCTCATTTAGGGAAATATGTTTGCAAAATTTAATGTTTCTATTCTGAACAGTTAGGACTGGATGAAGTCCAGAAATATTGATAGATAGATAGATAGATAGATAGATAGATAGATAGATACATTGATAGATGTAAATATCAGGACACATGAATAAACTAAACCCAGCAACTGTGATTAAACCAGTCTATTGTGGGTACCAGTGATCAGTGAGGGAGAAAGAGGGAAGTTGAAAGATGAAGAAGAATGAAGAAAATTATTTTCAAAGAGAGGAAGACACAGGAGATTTTTAAAAGAAGCAAGGAATAAAACCGAAGGAAAAGAACGCAAAGAAAAAAAAGGGAAAAGAATAAAGCAAGAAGATGAAAAGAAAACAATTTGAAAAAGAAGAAAAAGAAGCAACTAACACTCAAGTGTAGTGTGAGAGAAGATTTATTCTTCTGTAGTTAAAAGATGCAATATTTTTTTCATTTTTGTGCCAAGTGACCGAGAGAAAAGTCAAGATGACCTTCAAGAAAAGTAGGTGTGATCCTGTAGAATAAAAAGCCCACAAAAAAAAAAATCTAATGAGAAAATCTTCACAAAAACAGAGAAAAAAAAAATATAACCCTGAAGGTCTGTGTGATTACTGACCAATGTGATTTCCTTACTGCCCATATCATGGTCACTCATCTGCCAGGCCTCCATGGAGCAAAAGCATGGATTTATGAAAGTGAAAAAAAAAAAATGAAGTCTGCTGCATACCTTTGAGGCTAAGCACTAACAAGATGGATATCAGTTAGTTAAGCAATTGACACAATTAGGCGCCCACACAAAGGAGTTGAAAGCGACAACGTCTTGAGCAGATCTTTCATGTTCCTTAGTGTGCATCAGTCAGTACACTTGTAAAACAAATAGAATGTCAAATGTTAATATATACATATATATGTATATGTTGATATACATATGTGTGTGTGTGTGTGTGTGTATATATATGTGTGTGTATGTGTGTGTATATATATATATATATATATATATATATATATATATATATATGTATATATATATATATATATATATATATATATATATATATACATATATGTATATATATATGGAAAAAATGATAAAGGAAAGCTTGATATTTTCCCTAATTAAAAAAAGAGATATACATGCATATCAAAAGTTATTTATGATGACTGATTCTGGAACATTTATTTCTATGAGAATCCATTATTCATTTGGTACAAGCCTCTGAGAGGAATTTTATCAGGAAGTACAAAGTTTTCTTTCGGGCTCCATTTCTATGAGTCATCCCCCCATGCACTGTTTGGACCCCCAACATTGATGTGGTATACTCCTTGCACCCCCCTATCATTGGCCCTGATTTAGTAAACATGTTTGGTTCTTGAACAAGTCGTGTTGACGTAAACAAACTTGATTGTTATCAAAAGTCTTTAAATTACATACTTTCTGAAATGTATCAGACTAAAAGCCATAAAGATTCATAATCATTTTGGTAAATTAAAAAGTAGAAACTGTCTCGAAGGTTCAGTTTGGCAAAATTTGATGGTATAATGTGTTGGGGGAGTTTAATTGAAGTTTTGAAAAAGAGGTGATCAATGAATATGATACTTCTCTCTTTTGTTGGGAAAAGATTTCTGAAAAAGATTGAATTTTCAAAAAACAATCGTGAACACTGCTGAACAAAAACTAAGGGACCCATTTAGCAAAAAACTAACATTGTAAATGGAACATCCCACTAAAAACTTATTTTGGGGGAAAATTTTTAAAAATCGATGTTTTTTCTAGTCATAATAAAAAGTGAATGTTCAAATTTTCAGCCTTCTAACTCCATCAGTACGACTTGGACACATTTTTAGATAGATAGACTACCAGCTAGACAGCCAGACCCACTTAAAAACTGAAGAAACTTATGTTGATATAGACCATGTTGATGTTGACTGTTCCTTACATAGATGAATCAAAAAGTAATAACTATAAAACAGGTCAAGAACATGCAACCATACATGTTAAATTTGTTACAATATCAAACCACTCAGCTGCTTTGCTTTGGTTATTTTCAGCAATAACTGAATATTTCTAAGAATAAAGAAAAAAATTGATGATTAAAAACTGAATTTTACAATTTTGGACCCAAAACTTGTTTGAGCCCATTTCAGCATTCACTCTGTATGTCGTGCATTGAAAATTAAGAAAAAAGGATTGTCTGTTGTCAGAAACTAATGCAAGTTCAGAATCAGGCTATTATATGTATAAGTCTGTTTTTATAAGCTGTGACTCCATAGTTCATCAGCAGCAGCCTTTTAGTGTCCTTCGTTGGACATGGACCTTCCCCAAGATTCATCCAACCTCTCTATCAAGCGGCATTATGGAGCTAGTGCCTTTTGAACTTGTCTAATTTGTCACACCATCTTATATTTTGCCGGCCACAGTTTTACATATGATCTCTGGGAAACCATGATGTCGATACTGCTATCTTTGTAACTAGTTATGAATTAAATCAATCCTAATCTACTGAATAGGAGAATTATTTGGATAATGTAAATGTATTGCTTGTAATTTATTCCAAGGAAACACATTGTAAATGATTTTACTATAGAAATGCATTAGAAATCATGAAATGATTGTCAATGATCATGAATCGATGCAAGTTTTGCCGATAGAATACGGTTTATATAAGTATAATGTAAATGCATTGCTTATGATTTTACGATAGAAATGCATTGTGAATGATTTGACTATAGAAATGAATTGAAAATCAGAAAAAATTGATTATCAGTGGCCAGGAATTAAGGCAAGTGTTACTGACAGAATAGGGTTATTATTTGTATAAGGTACATACATAATGACAAAAAAAAGAAAAAAAAAATGCTGCCTAAAGCCAGATGTTGCTGGTAAGACACCACTTTAATATACTTTTCTTTTGATTTCCAAGAACAAAAGAATTCAGTGGAAGTGCCAAAGTTAGACTAGGTAACATATCAATGGCTTTAAGCTCCTAAATAAATAGCACCACCCACTATTACCATGTTGAAATATTCATGAATCAAACTTTTAACAGGGTTCAGTTAGTTTATGAGTAAATTCAGGCCATACCGAAAATGAGCATATAGATTCAAACACATTATAAATACAATCATATATAGATAGGATTGTATTTTGAAGATATCACATATACTTACTCAAAAGTAGATACTTAAATATCTCAATCTACATATATATTTCTAAATGTTTTCATGAGTATAGTATACATATATATATATATATATATATATATATATATATATATATATATATTTATATATATGTGAATGTAACACATGTACACATGTATATAACTCACACAATTATGTATACATACTAACACATATCCGTCACACGTACAGAAAATGGGTGTGCAAATACATTTACATAGATTTAAAAGCACCAATATATATGCATAGTATTCATTACACAAATATTTATTTCCCAAATCCAGTCAGATATGCATGTATACACATACATAGGTAAATACACATACATAGATGTATGCATACATGTGTATTGAATAAACATACATCGATGGAATTATATACAGTAATACAATTATATATATATATATATATATATATATATATATATATATATATATATACACATACTGATAGAGACAGCCATATACAACAATACATTTGCAAATATATCACAGGATTTTGGACAAGCTTCAAAGCTTTTGGCCTTGCTATTTAGGGCAGAGAGAACAAATTGATTCTTTTTTTTTCATTTTCATTTAATCTCAGGACTAAAAAAAATGAAATAAAATGAACAGAGAAGAGGAAAGAAAAGTTGAATGAAGGAGAAAGGTAAAAAAAAATAAATGTAGAAGTCGATGACAAAAAGGAATGAAAGAAAAAAATAAAACAACAAAAAGCTTTTACCAATTATTTTGGATGAAACTGGTCATTCTCATAGGCACAAGAAGAATTTCTTCATTTGTTCGTTGGATCATTCCTTCTTATTTTGTGTCTATTCTTTGCTTCTTCTCTCTCCCTCTCTCTCTTTTATTTTTTATTCGTTTCTTTTCCCTTATTTTTTTTTCAAGAATGGTGATGCCTGACATCCATATAAGAGTTAACAAAATACAAATAAATGAAAAAAAAAAAAGTAAAAACAAATTAAAAAAAAAAGATCAATCCCTCTGGAGTAAATTCCAACAACAAAAGTAAATAAATAAAAGGAATTGTGGGTACAAAAAAAAAGGGGAAGGAATCATGGTAAGAAAAAATCCTATGGAAGTGAAAGATATACAAAAATGTAAAGATGTTTCAATCGAGTGGGTAAGGGATAGAGGTGCACATTTCAAATTGCACTGCATTACCATTCCTTGAGAAACAATTTAGGATCCACAAATAGATGCAAAATAATTCCTCATTGGACATCAAAAAAAGAAAATATCAAAGAACAAAGGTGAGGAAATAAAATTGTGACTTGAAGGTAAAGGAAAAAAAGTCTTAAATTTTTTTTAATAGAAAAGTGTTGAAGAACCCAGAGATTCAAGATTGTTGGTATCTAATCAGCTCTGAGTCCAGTTCTAACTATATGGTTACAACAGTGAACTGGAAGCTGTGAGATCAACTGTTTAATCTTCTGTGTCAGGTGGTAGGGATCTTTAACAATAGTTCAATTAAGAGAAGAAAATTTTGGAAAACCTCTGTAGAGAAAATATCAAAAATATACCAAAGTAAAGGGATGTGGAAGCCAGAAAAAGTAGGTGATATTTCTCTCAAAATGCAAATGATATATTATGAAATTTTTTAGTGTTTCAAAATAACTAGTTTGTTTAAAAGTAATTTTGTTATAATTCAGAAACGGGTGTATACCGTTTGTCCAGAAAGTATCCAGCCCTTTTGAATATCTCTACAACCATTTAGCCAACCTTGAAATAACTTGGCAACCAATCGGTGACAACTTTACTGCACATAAAAGATACTCTCCCATGGAGTTATTCAGTCAGCAGGGAGATGCTATAGAATGAGCTTGTGTACTATCTTACAATCGCATTTACAATGACTGAGTAAATCATTCTTTACATTTCATGCAGAATATTTTTGCAAAACCTTGACCATCCAAACCAGCCCCCATACAGTCCAGATTGACTCCCTGCAAATTCTGGCTCTTCCGAAAGAGATCTCAGACTATGTACAAAATGTAAACAGACCTGACTTTTGAGAAAATTTTGAAATTCTGGAAGGAGTGTTGTGATGTGTTTGAGGTCCGGAGGGGAGTTTTTGAAGGGGACTAAAGCTCCATTGCCCAAGGTTGGCTATTTTTTCATTGTTATCAAATGGCTGGATACATTCATGACTGACTGTGAACAATCAATATTTAGAAATGTAAAGTACAGTTAAGAGTCAGATGACTTCGGCATTGTGAATGGGTAACTTTGATCAGTGAAGAGAGTTCAATTTAAGCTAATTTAGAAAGAAAAAAGTTTCAAAATATTGGAGAGAGCTAACAAAAACTTAACAGCCTGAGGAATGAGCTCATCACCATAAGCATATACTTCCATAACAAGGATGCAGTAACATATGGAACTGCTGAATCTATTCATTATATATTATGGAAATTTATCATTAATACACATATATGCTTATAAAAGATAATTTGAGATATTTTCAAAGCTTCAAAAACAAAATAAAAGGAAGAAATTTTTTATCTCAGATCGTCAGAACAAACACACCATCTTTGTCAATGTTGCTCTTCGGAGAATAATATCAAAATTATGTATCCAGTTTTTAACAAATACATAGCATCATTATTCAATCATCAAACTATTCTCTCTGGCTTTCTATGACCTTACCCACCCCCCTTTCAGTGAATTCTATTTTCCATCATGAAAAATTCATCATCATCATCATCATCATCATCATCATCATCATCATCATCATCATCATCATCATCATCATCATCAGTCTTTTAACGTCCGTCGTTGGACATAGACCTTCCCCACGATTTGCCACACTTCTCTATCACGGGCGTCGCGGAACCAGTATTTTCTGAACTTGTCTAGCTCGTCTTTCCATCTAATATTCTGCCAGCCTCGGTTGCGCATGTGATCGCTGGGGATCCAAGTCGTGAGTCGCGATGTCTATTGGTTGTCTGCCATTCTTGCAACATGGCCTGCCCACTGCCATTTGAGATTTTTAATGGATTCTATGATGTCCCTGACTCTTCTCTTTTCTCGGATGTACTGTACTGTCTTGTGGTCTCTCCATGTGAGGCCCAGCATTATTCTTTCATGTGCACGTTGCATGGTTCTTAATTTTCAGGTCTGTCTCTTGGTTAGGTTCCATGTTTCGGCTCCATAAGTGACTATTGGGAGGATGCATTGGTTATACACCCTTCTCTTTAGGATTAATGGGATCTTCTTATTTTTAAAGGTTGAGCTAGCTCTGCCAAAGGCTTGCCATCCTAGTGTGATTCTTTGCTTGATTTCTTCTTCTTTTGAGGGTCTCATGGAGATTCGTTGTCCTTGATAGATGTAGTGATATACTTCCTCCAGTTCTGTGTCCTAGATTTTAATCTTAGTGTTTTTATTCCCAATGTGGTTGTTGCACATGATCTTTATCTTGCTGAAGTTCATGTGTAGGCCGACCTTCTTGCTCTCTTCATTTAGTTCAACTATCATAAGTTGGAGGTCGTGTAGGTTCTCTGCAAAAAAGGCAACGTCATCTGCACATCTGAGGTTGCTCAGATACTTGCCGTCTATTTTAATTCCTTTACTCTTCCAGTCTAGTCTTCTGAAGATCATCTTGAGGCAGGCTGTGAAGAGTTTTGGGTTTCAATTCAATGAATTCTTTATCCTACTTACCAAATAGAGAATGTCGTATGGAGTGAAATAAGTGATAGCCTGGACACGACTAGTCTGGATATATTCACCAAACTTTCTGACTTATGTGGAAAAAACTTTCTATCCCATATCTATGCTCATTCATTGCATCATATTTGCAGAATAAGTTCAGGCATGCCACAAAATCACCAGTAAACATCCAGTTTAGCATTGTGGAGGTTCCATTATGTTATGAGCTGCTTCAATGCCTCTGGCACAGGAGGTCCTGATTCTATCAAAGGAATCATGAAATCAAAGGATTACTAAGGGATTTTAGAGCAGAATGTGCTATTCAGTGTATGAAAACTAGGTTTCGTATGAAGATCATGTATTCGAATATCACAAAAAATCAGAGGACGCATCCAAAAGCATACAAACTGACCAGAAATCAGTCCTAATCTCTCTCCCATCAAAGATATTTGGAGATAGAAGAAATCAAGAGGCATGTTTTCAATTCATATCTTTCTCTGCAGAAATGCTGCAAACATTCAAGAGCCTGTACAAATAGCAAAGGAAAAGTGAGAAAAAAAGCTGACAAGTCCCAGAAGCTTATAGATGGCTGCAAGAAACTTCAGAACCAATCATTGTTGCCAAAGGGATTATGTAACAAAATGTAGAGGAAGGGTGCCAATATGACTGCCCAGGTTATATTTTTGATATCTTTGAAATTACTAAACCTGAATTGAAAAATATTGATTTTTTGTTAAACTACTCAGGACATCCTATCAAAATATTCTGATTATAAAAATGTGGATAGATTTCTGAAGATATAGTACAGTTTATAGAAAAATTTCAAGGGAGGTGAAAATCCTGAGTGGCACTGTATGTTTATCAAGTCATATACATATCAACATAGGAAATATTCATAGACAGAAATATGCCTGAATAATAACTATACAGGTCTGGTTGGTCACTCAAAAAAAACTGTCAAATGTCTAACTTTTGGCAGTGATCTGTGTTTGGGTGATCAATTAAAAAATCGGAAAAATGCATGATCAATGAATGAGTCAATTCTCTCACCTTTTGTTTGGCAGTGATCTCAGAAAAGTATGAATTTTCTAAAAAATGTTGCCAGACGCAAACTAAAGGACTAATCTAGCACAAACTCACTTTGCACTTATAAACCTATTGGGGGTGGTATCAGAAAACAATGAAAATTTTTATCTAAGCATAGTAAGGAGCAAATATTTGAATTTTAAGCCCTCTAGCTCTGTTAGTTCAACCTGTATGCATGATATATACATGCATATATATATATAGCCAGCCAGCCTGCCAGCCAGCCAGACCAATTTAAAAATTGAAGAAACCCATGTGTACGGTGTTGGTGACAGTTATAGTTGTATCACATGGAGAGATCACAAGACAGCACAATATACTAGGGAAAAAAACTGGGGTCTGAGACATCAGATAATCCATCAGAAAACTTGAATAGCAATGGACTGGTCATGTTGCCCGAATAGCAGACAACTGATGGACATCACAACTCATAACATGAATCTCCAAAGATCAAATGCGAAACCAGCAAAATATAAGATGGTGAGATGAACTACACATGTTCAGAAAGAATTGGCTCTGCGATGCCCATGATAGAGAGGTCTGGCAAATTTTTGGAAGGTCTATGCCCAACGATGAATGGTAAAAGAGAATGATGATGAATACCTATCAATACAACATTATCATTGGAAGAAATATCACCTAAAAGACATTCAAATTCATACATGCACATTGTACATTGAAGAAGTTGATTACAAACTTATCAAAAAATGACAATACATGAGACAAAGGTGATTCTAAGGAGTATTCACACTATCAAAATTTGATTAACAGACATTAATAGTAATTTCCTCTTGAGAAAATTCTGATGATGATCTGAAACATCATCAAATGTCATCTCATTCAACCACCATTCTTGTTTGTTAATTGACTTTTCATCACGTAAAAGCAAAGTTTTTTGGGGGGAGTTACCTTCATCTTACATTTATTTAAATCATATAATGTACAAATTTTTTTTCTTTATAGATTAATATACTTAAAAAAGCATCTTCACTCTCACAGACAGGTGCGCACATTTAAATAAAAACGTCAAAAAGCATTGTATAAGAGAAAAGTTGTACATGGATTATAAAAGTTTGTTGAAGTATCCATTTCCAGGCTGGTCTTATCAGCCATGATATCTCTAAAGACATTATCGATAAAAATTCAGTTATTGTATTTCCCTCTTTTTTGTTTATCTTTATCTTTCCACAATTCAATTGTTTATTTAAGGTCCAAAGTGTATGAAATAAAACCGTCCAGCTGGGCAAAATGGAAAATAAATCGAGACTAAGGATCAGAAGCATAGCTAATGGTTATGGAAAGGCTATTTAAAAACACCAACAAGGAACCCCAATTGAGGGTTGGGGGGGAAACTTTATATACAGTAGTTCACCTACAGCATCTTCTTTTTACAAATCTCTTTGAATGTTGGAGAGGGCCTCACAAGTTACAATGTCACCAAGCCCCCCCAACCTCTAGCAACACCTCTGCTAAGAGTGTCTGTACAGTGTGGGAAAATCAAAAACTGAATGAAAAGAAAGTAACAAACACTCGGCCGAGACACTTTGTTTTAATTTTCTTATGTTCTCATGTGAGACCAATGACTTCTTGCTTGAACAAAAGAAATGTTATTAAATATATTTCATTTATCTAGTTGAGTGGTGAGAGAAGAAAGTGTTGTAAATTGTATTCAGAAAAATTTAATTTGGAGCCATCACCATAATCTATAAAGTCTATACAAACAAAATTAATCAAAAAGATTATTCAATAAAACCTGAATGAAAAACAAAATGTAACTCTTTGAGAAACTCTTATATGTTTTCAATATGTGTTTAATTGTGAAACATGGCAGTAATGAAATTTTCTGTGAAGTAACTGACCACTCAAACAATAATACCAAAAAAAAAAGCTATTGAAATTAAATTCAACAAAAGAACATAGCATTGAAATTTAGTAAAACACTAAAAAGCGGCAGGAGTGACATTTAACAAAAGAACAAAATCATGATACAGTGAAACACTTTCATTCCATAAAGCCAACAGACAAGATTCTAAAACAATCAAATCATGAGTCAAAAACAGCCCTCAAAGCCATGACCTTCAACAAGATGAAAAAAAATTGATGAAATGCTGACAGTCTACAAGTGATGAAACAATTAATTACTTTGTGTAAATCAATGAGAGAAGAAAACAATGACTTTCTCTAATGAAAAAAAGGATAAAAATTCAATCAATAATATTTTATAAAACAGCAATGAATCTCTTTAGCATTCTTCAAGCATAGAAACAGTGATCTATCTACACATGCGAGAAAAAGAAGATGAAACAATAACTCTTCAATGTAGAACATATATAGCATTAATCAATGAGATTATATGAAGTCTACCCAGAAAGGATGCAGCTATTCATTATTAATGAAAAAATACCCTACATAGGGCAATGGCGCCTTATTCCACTTCAAAAGGAATCCCCTGGAGACCTCTCACACACTTATCCCAGCATCCATGCCCCTTTTCAAAACAGTCCGCAAAGTTTTCTTCTGAGATTGCCATCAGCTACCAGATCGCATTTTCTCATATCTAACCACAGTCTGAAATCTTTTTGGGAAAAGTAAAAAGTCACAGGGAGCCAAATTGGACTGTAGAAGGGGCTGAAAGAAAGGGAATAAAGAAAGAAAGGTAGAAACAAGAAAGTATGTGAAGGTAGTGAGAGAAAGAAAGAGGATACAGTGAAAGAGAGAAAGAAAGGGAGAACTTTCTTTAAAATGGCTGATACAGATGGACCATCCTCAGTTGCCAGAAAATTCACTATTTTTTCAAAGCTGTGAAATTTGAATTTAAATTTTATGATGAAAAAATTGAAATATGATTCATTTTATTTAGAATATCACTTGTATTACCTAAAAAGAAAGAGGTAGAGAAAGGAACCTTAAGATTCAAAGGTGATTTTAAATCGTATAATCTTCATATATGTTTGTGAATGTTTGTGACTATGTTCTTCCTCTCCCAAATAGTACATTCATAAAATGATCCATGGTACTCCGTATATGACTTCATATTCTGATGACTAGTATTTTTTTAATATGTCAACTGATTTCCAGAATACAAATTTCTGTTTTGGTGAATGGGGGGGGGGGGGGTCTATTTAATGCAGCTATACTACTGAACTGGATCCTTACATCGTTTGAAACTATGGCGTTTGAGTATTTCAATTATTTCCTCTTACTTCATTGATAATTTTTGGGTTGGGAGTTCTGTGGGAGTCAAAACTGAAAGGGAACTTTTATGTTTAACTTTTAGGCTTTGAAACTGAGGGTCACTTTTACTTCTCACTTTTAGGGATCAAAATTGAGGAGGAACTTCACTTTTCACTTTTTAGGTTCAAAATCAAAGAGGAACTTTTTTTCACTTTTATAGGGGTAATAACTAGAAGGAACTTTAATTTTTCACTTTTGGGGCGCAAATCAAGGGCAGGTTTTATTTTTCAATATTAGGCGTCAAAATCGAGAGGGAACCTTTTTTTTTTAGTTTTAGAGGAAAAATTGAGAGGTATCTTTCATTTTTCATTCTCAAAATTGAAAGGAAACTCGTGTTTTCACATTTACGGGTCAAAATCAAGGTAACTTTTTTTTCATGGGTTAAGATTGAGTTGAAATTCCAGGTGTCAAAATCAAAAGGAGACTTTCATTTTTCATTTGTGGGAGTCAAAAACGAGTTGAAATTTTCTTCCCACTTTTAAGGATTGAAATCAAGAATGATTCTTAATAATCTCTCGTAAGTATTGAAATCAAAGTGAACTTTTCAAAAAATAACTTTTAGGTGTCTAATTGGGGGTAGGGGAACTTTTTTTTCACTTTTAGGGTTCAAAATCAAGGTGGGAAATTCTTTTAACTTTTATGGGTTAAGAGCTAGGTGGAATTTTTTTTTCAATTTTAAGGATCAAAAGTACAGGGGAATTCATTTTTGACTTTTAGGGATCAAAACTTGTAGGGAATTTCTTTTTTTGTTTCCGGGTGCAAAATTGAGAGGAAATGCTTCATTCATTTTCAGGGATTTGGGAAACTTTTTTTGTGAAAGGTCAAAATTGAAGAGGAACATCAACCTTAATATTTTAAAACTCATATCTCGTGATATTTTGCTTTAGAAAATTTTCCAAATTTATTGCAGAGGAATAGTTCAATAGTTATAACATTGGAATTTCCTTCACTTCCTGGTTTCTTTCTGAATAAAAAGAGGTAATAACATTGTACTGAAAATGATGAGGTTTTACTCCATGGAATATCTCAGTGGTTATAACATTGTACTGGAAATGTTGAGCACTCACTGCATAGGAATAGCTCAATGGTTATAATCTTAAATTTGAGATGATGTAATCTTACTGTGTAGGAATATCCAAATGGTCATGGTATTGGATTGGAAATGATGAATTTTTACTGCATGGAAAAATCCCAATGATTATAACATTGGACAAAATGATGTAGTCTTACTTCATTGGAATATTCCAATATTTTAACATTTGACTAAAACTGATGAGATCTTATTGGACGGGAATCACATTGGTTAAACCATTGGACTAAAAATAATGAGAACTGTGAATGGTAGTAGCAAAATGGTGATATAAATTCATCATAATCAACATTTTGTTATCCTTCATTGCCATTATTACCTGAACTTCTCTAAATTGTTACGGCATAATATTTTTTGCTGACCACAATTTCACATGTGACATCTTGGGATCCACACTATAAAATGTAATGTTTAGCAGTTATCTGACATTATTGCAATATGGCCTATCCATTCCCATTTGAATTTTTGAATGGGTTTTATGATATCCATAGCTCCAATTTTTTTCCTTAATACAATGGACTGATTTCTCTATAGGATGTTAAGCATGATCCTTTCTTGCACACATTCCATGATTCTCAATTTAGAAGCCAGTCTTTTGGTTAGATCCAATGTTTCAGATCTATAGGGGACTGTTTGGAAAATACATTGGTTGTAAACCCTTTCTTTCAAAACTGATAGGATCTTTTTGTTTTTGGATATTGAGTTTGCTCTGCTGAAAGTTTGGTGACCAAGGGTGATTCTTCATTTGAGGATTTCATGGTTACTCTCTCTTAGGTAAATGTAGTGGTCTACTTCCTCTGAATTCTTGATTTTGATTGTTATGTCTTTATCCTAAACATATCTGTTTTTGAAGGTATTGATTTTACAGTGAGACATGTGAAGACCTACTTTCTTTCTTTCTTCATTCAGTTTGTCTAACATTCACTGGAGATCATCTGTGTTCTCATCAGTGACAACAATGACATGAGCAAATCTGAGGTTATCAAGGTCTTTGCCATCAATTTTGATCAAACATTGGACCTAACCAAAAGACTGGCTTCTAAATTGATTACTTTATTTGTTACGTTTAAATTTCAGGAAATCATTTCGAGGTAAGCTGTGAAGAGTTTGGGTGAGCTGGTGTCACCTTGACTTATTTATTTTTTGAGTTGGAAAGGCTCGGTCTTTATGTAGCCTCATAAAGGAACAGGTAACCTGGAAGATATTTTGCAGAACTATGACATATATGGGGGTCTACTCCTTGTATGACTGCATTGATGACTTTGTGGATTTCCACTGAGATGAAGTCAACAAATACTACAGTGAATGGCATTCTGTATTTTGTTGCTTTATCTTTTATTGGATTCACTGAATGGAGATACGATATAGATTATATGAATTAGAATATTGCTTATTTTATTTTGATCTTTTCTTATTTTATTGATTCAAATTAATCAAAATATTATTTATTTCATTTAAAATATTCCTTATTAAATTTAGAAAGAACAAAGTGAGAAAAGAGATTTAGGTAGCTTAATGAAGGGATGAGGGAAGAGAGGGTGAGAGAAGGAAGTTTGTTAGTTTAATAGGGTAGGAAGAGAGCAGGGAAGAAAGGTAGTTTACTGAGTGGGTAAAAGAATTTCTGTATATGAACCTAATCCATGTTTATATAACACTTAGATAAAATCATGGACCAGCAATAAAGATTGGAAAGGATAAGGGAGAAAATGATAAGATATAAGCATAGGGTGAGAAAAATACAAATGCATGAGGCTAAAAAGTCCAAATTTTCAAAAGACAAGTCTGGGCACAAACCAGGGGACCAATTCACCATAAAATTATATTGAAGTTTGAACCCACCATCAATAATTTATTTTGGAGGGAAATATTGAAAAAACAAAAGCCATTTCCCCTATTCATTAAGGGGAGTGTGTGTGCAGAATTTCAAATTTTTTACTTTAAACTGTTAGGGCTGAGCAAAGTGTAGATAGATAGATAAATATGTATGCACTTAGATACCTATAAATGTCTGAACCCATGAATAACCTGAATCTAACAACAGCATTTAAACCAGTATTGATGATTGGTATAGAAAAAGAGAGAGATGGACAGACAGGCAGGAGAGGGGTAAGGAAAATTTGTCATTAATTTTCTGTCACCTGAAAATGATCAATGAATATTGAAGTCTTATTGTGAAAATAAAAATACCACTGATGATGATAGTTTTAGCTAGGAAAAGACAAGAGATTTTAAAATTTCTTGTTTTTTTTCAACTGAGAACCAATCTTTTCAATTTGTTTTCCTTCTTTTTCCATTCAAATATTCATCTGTCCTACCCAGTTCATCCCTGAGCCTTTTTTTTTGCTTACTGTTTGTCTACAATGGTCAGCATCCAAGTTGAAGAGAATGTTTTTATGAAAATACCATTTGTATTTTGGCAAAGCAATCTACAATTCAGAAGTAAATAGTCATGTTTTACTATGATTGTATCATTTGAATTCTTTTACCAAAGAATTATACTCCAATGTACACATACAAAACATTTATGTTTAGCTTTGACTTTTTTTTTTACTTAGAGTCTTCTCTAGACAATGAAATAAAATAAAAAAAGAAATCCAATTTCATAAAGTGATTGTTCCTTTTCTCTCTCTCTCTCTCTCTCTCTCTATATATATATATATATATATATATATACATATATATATATATATATACGTATATATATATATATATATATATATATATATATATATATATATATATATATATGTATATATTATATGCTGGCTCCAAATATAGTTTCCCTTCCCTTCATTCACATTGTCTAATTGATCTTATATTTTATTCGAGTAAGCCTGAAGCTTTGACAAAATTAGATATACCAATCTTCAACAACCCTTTATGAGTATTTTTAGTCCTTTTTTGGTATTTTTAATGCTATCATTTCATTTTTCTAATTTCAGTCAGACTGTATCTCTATTTTCCGATTTGAATCTTGGCCAGGTTTTTTTATTCTGTTTTTATTGATTATTATTATTGCCACTTTTATTATTCTTACTGATTATTTTCACCAGTGCTTGTAATTCAATTATTATTATCTGTATGTCTGTGACAAAATATGGTCATTGTTTTTGGCAAAAACTTCTATGAGATCTAAAATATCTTTCAAAACTCTGGGTTACTTGTAGCTTGATATATTTGAAAGAAGTATTTAAAATCAGAATAAAAAATTCCTTTGTTTTCATTCTTGTACAAGGTGGCTCATTTTGGTTCAGGATGCAATAGTCACAAACGGGTTTAAAACAATCATATTTTTCTGTATTACGATATTCTTTCTTTTCCTTCTTTCCAGATATATAGAGGAACTCTTATGAATTCATCATGGACAGGTACACAACTGAGCAACAACCTAAAATGATAGAATTTTGCTTACGAAACCATCACTCAACAATGTTAACCCAAAGAACAGATTTGGTAACCGTGACCGTCGTACTTAATAGCTGCTGACTTTTTTCTTTTGGATCATTTGAAGGATAAGGTGTATATTAACAAACCAAGTACTATTCAGGAGCTTATTAACAGACCAAGTGATGTTTGCTAGCTAAATATGATATCCAAAAAGAAATAGGTGGCCCATGACCAGATATTCTTCGAAATGTTATGCAGAATGTTAGTGAAAGAGCAAGATTTTGTTGAGTTCAAAATGGCGAGCATTTTCAAGAATCACTCGTCTAAACACAGGTTAATTGAATTTCCTTGGTTTATGTATTTTGTTTCTTACAAATGTTCATCTACAAGAAATTTTTTTTTGTCAGGTGAATATTAAAGACTTCATGTTCCAATTCTTTAAGCTCAGACACAATCAGCTGAGAGGTGTGGGGCTGACCCTGTCATGGAACATTTCATTGTTTATGTGGGAACCATCTCCCCAAATTTTCAACTTTTCCTATCAACTTCAGATGATGTGAGAGGGTTGATATTGAAGTCTTAAAATATCCAGGAATTGCTTGGATCATTGTTTAAAGGTCTGTTGCTGTCTCCATTATTTCTTCATCATTAAGGAAAGGTTTAGGCTTGCGTTGAGGCTTATTATTGATATCCATATTTCCAGACTTAAAACTAATGAACCAACCCTGAACAGTTTGCGCTGTAATAGAGTTTACTCCTAAAGCTTTGTTCATCTTATCAGCAGCTTGAGCAATATTATGTTCTAATTTGAAATCGTACTTGGAAATTAGTCTATTTTGGGTTGACGTCATTGCTGTTAAGGGCTCAAAAACCTCAAATATTAACAAATTATACTTCTATTTATTTGAATCTGAAAAAAAATATGATTAGAATAGTATATTTTACTTTTAGCATCATCCTCAATGGTGTAAAAACAAACTAATAAGCAGAAATAAAAGCTACACACTAAGTAAAAACCAAAAACAGAAAAATGGAAAGGCATTTGAAGAGACTTTCTTTTTTTTTTAATCCTTACCTTAAATATGATTCTTTCCACCGAACCCCAAATCCCCAACCCATACGGATAGAGTAAAATACCTGAAGCCACTAAGATTCATTTTGAGGTATTCTTGAAATTGTTTTCTTTAATCTATGCACAACAAGACTATTTGCGTGGGCAGCTCATAATCAAATTGAAAAGGATAAAAAAAAAAACCCAGTGAAATCAAAATCTGTTTAATCACAGATAGCCGAAGGCAAGTAGAATCTCAATTCTGCATGCATATACACATTCATGTCAAGCACATTTGTCTATTGGAAATTGTAGCCAAGAGATTGTGCGTATATGTGACATAGATGAGATGGCATTTATATAAGTAAAATCATATAAAATTTTTGTTAGGAAAGTAAAAAGGAATTTGACATTTTTATAGTTTGCACTGAAGTTATTACGACACTGATCTTAATACAGACTGCCATTTTTATGCGTTGTAAGAAAAAAATTGTTTTTATATGCAACATTGATTTTTGATTTATGATGTGAAGTTTTTCTTTATTTTGGAAAATAAAAGAAATGGAAAAAAGAACATTTTTTCACATTTCCTCTTTTTCAGATGTTAGTTTTCATATTACTTTTTATTATCATTTCATCTAGTTATATATATATATATATATATATATATATATATATATATATATATATATATATATATATATATATATATATATATATATATATATATATAATATATATATATATATTTATTTATTTATACGTGCATAGTAATTCTGATTTATAATTAGTTTTAACTTTCTTCTTTTTTTTTCACAATAAGTTATTTCAATGCGCCACTGTATTTCGCTTATTCTTGGCATTATCGAATTTAATAACCTTGTGTTACTTTGTTTCATTGTTCCCATCATCATCATCATCATCATCATCATCATCATCATCATCATCATCATCATCAATATAGTTACCATAAGAAATGATATTACTACTTCAAATATCATTCCTGTGGATTATTTTATTTGAAAAAAAAAGTCAATCATATGAAGATTATAAAATTACAAAATCTTATGTCACGTATATGAAAATATCTTTTTTATGGTGTTCTTTTTCTTTTTTTTTAACTTCATACCACTTTGGAGAGTCATGATTTATTTTTCTTTGAAGGGATAATAGATGGTCCCAGACAATGATTACAGCTCATTTCTCTCTGATTTCCTGAGATGAAGAATTATTATTCTGAACAAGTATCCTCATCTATTTGGACAAGTATCTTCATCTTGTTTGTTATAGTCACAATTTTTCAATGAGATCTGTCTGAATTTCTAAGATGAAGAATTATCATTTTTCTGAACTGATCTATTTGGATTAGTGTGCTAATCTTGGTTATTATAGTCACAGTTTTTAAATAAGATCTGTGTCAATTTCTGAGATGAAGAATTACCATTATTCTGAATTGATCTACTTCGATTAGTGTCCTCGTCTTGGATGTGATAGTCAAATCATTCCAGCTCTTTCTGAGATTAGTAATTATCAGGATTATTTATTATTCCAACTCAGATTAGCATTTGATGAAATAGCAAAAATTTTTGTTTAATTTATAATAATTGCAGAGAAAGCTGTGGAAAGAGCAATGGTTGGGATAACTCAAAGAGATAGAAAATAATCAACATGGATCCGAGAACAGACCAGAGTGGAGAATATCATACAAATCATTACATTATAAAAATGGCGATAAGCTGGACATTTAACAAGTAGGAAGGACAAGAGATTGATGCCCATGGGACAACTAACACAGCAGGGAAAGACCACACACAAGATGGAGAAATAAGATAGTAAATTATGTCGGTAGGACATGGCAGTGTAGCGCCATCACTGTCGTCATGGAAGAAGATGGGAATAGACCTTATCCAGCAGTGGACTCACAATGGCTGCTGCAGAGGATATATATATATATACATGTATATATATATACTCTCCTTTGATTTTGATCTTTTGAATTTTGATTTGGGTTTTTTTTTCAGATGAATGCGTTTCTGAGTATGGGATCCAAGAAATATAAGGTAACTTTAATTGGAAATTATTTGGTACTGAATTAGCAGGATCTTCATGTTTCTCAGAAATTCCTAATCCATTTAAAGTCTCTTTATTATTCTGGATACTTCAAGGACTACAATACTTTACAGTTGGGTTTATTATCTTTTCCTGTCTTCAATCTTTGTCTCAACAATTATTACTCATGCTGTTGTTGAATTTCATTGTAATTATTATCATCTACCTTTTCTTTTCACTATTGTTAAATTTCACCATTTTATCTTGAACATTATTTTTTTGACAAGATAACAAAAGTCTGCAAAAAAATGAATATAATAAAAAGTATTTATTAAATAAATGTAACAAAAAGTATGCCTTAAATTAATGTAATAAAAACTATGTATTAAGTGAAAATAACAAAAGGTATGGATTAAATGTCAACGAAAGCACATTTTTCCTTGTATTTCATTAAGTTTCATATTATTCCATTATTTCCTTTTTTATGCATGAGTTTTTTTCTATTCTTCATAAAATTTTATTCTTGTTTTTCCATGCAGACATATTCATTGACAAAAATACACAAGCCTGGCTCTGAAATTATGGAAGCAAGCTTTTAGTGAGGAAGGAACGGGATGTGCTTAGTTTGAGATCAATGTATGCATAAAGCGGTTCGATTAAGTGAAAATTAGCCAGGATTTTAACAAGATGAATGTCCTCGTAAAATTTTGACGCTTACAGCTGCATAGTTGAATTGAACAAGATATTTTTCAACTTCCCTTTACTCCATCTTGTGAGCATTTTTACTCTGTGGAGACCAAACAATAGCAGACAACAGGATTTTATTTTCAATTTATTTCAGGTTTTATTTGGTTTTTCTTTTTTTTTTCTCTTTCTCAAATGCTTCTTGGATTTTATGTTTTATTTTTCTCTAGTAATTCTCTATCCTCCTCTTTCCGTTCATGTTTATCACTTATTTACAAACAAATCTTGATTTCATTTTTTTCGTTTCTTTTCGTTCGTATACAAGTATCATTTTTCTTCCTTTTTTTTCAGTTTTCTTTTATAGCTAGCGTTCATTCTCTCACCATTCTGTTCGTCTTCTTATTATCATTAGAAAACATTGACCAAAATTGACACCAAAACTGTCCATATGAGTTTCTCCAGTTTTTTACAAGGTTTGGCTTGCTATGTCTCAAATATACAGGCTGCACAAATGGAGATAGAAGATTGAAAATTTAAGCATATACTCTTTATTATGTATAGAAAAGATATTTTCTCTTGTTTTCTTTTTTACATTCACCCTCTAAGTAGGTTTTCCGTGCGAAGTTCAATTCAGATGTAAGTTTATGCTAAATTGATGCCTTAGTTTGTGCATTGCTTGTTTTTTTTTTAATTCATAGTTCTTAGTGATCACTGTTCAACAAGAGGCAAGAGCAGTAACTTATTCATTGATCACTCCTTTTTCCAATTTTTCTATTGATCATCCCCAACATGGCATGTTGCCAAAAGATGTTGGTCATTTGGCAGTTTCTACTGATAGATTAACCAGACCTGTCTTATGTCTATTCATTTTTCTACTTTTATTTCTTTCATATTTCCAATTATTTCTTTTTTTAAAAAGTTTTATTCTTAAAAAATGGTATTTTCCTACTTTTCTCTGGAAGCCTTTACAATTGTTAACTAGCTTATTCAACTGTTTAAAGCAGTGCTCCCATAAATATATCCCTGTGTTAGACTCAGTTACTTGTATTAAATAAATGGCTCAACCTTTTAATCATTATATACACTCTGGCAGTGCACGTGCCGAATGTGCATGTTTGTAGAAGGTTGGACTTCATAGTGTGCAGTGCAACCTGCCATAATTATCATGTAAAATTATCATCTGTCTGTTGAACAAAACTATGGCTTCGAAGTATTTTGGTTACTTTTCTTCAGTGTTGCTAATTTAGATATTTTATATCTAAATTCAGATAATTCTTAAAAGCAGGAGTCAAAGAGGACAATTGATAGAAACTATGAAGAAAGATCTATGATCCTGAATTTTTTGCTTATTATCATTGGATTTCTCTAGAACCGCTGATGTAAACCACTTCAAACTCAACGCTGCACTGCCTCGGTGATGACTTATGTAATCCATGAATGTGAACTTTATACATTGGCCAGTTGTTAGGTAATCACAGTGCACCCACATACATTCACAGATTTCTTCAATCATAGTTAGATACGTGTGTATTTTGGCAAGAGTCATCTATCAATACAAGTCTGATAACTTTCCTTTGTTATTTATTCATATGCAAGAGAATGCATGGATATTAGTTATTTTAGTCCTCTGACCTTGATGATGGTTAGAAATAAGGTTGAAAGCTCTAGATCCAAAACATTTTGACTATACTTATACTTATATAATCCAACATGTGTTTTCTTGCATGCAAACCGGAAAAGTCAACTAAATATTTTGAAAAAACATTCATCTACCGTCTTTAGTAAAATTTCTATCTATCTATCTATCTATCTATCTATCTATTTATCCATCTATATGTATATATATATATATATATATATATATATATATATATATATATATATATATATATATATATGTATATTTTTATTATTTTTTTGAAGTTTGTGTTATCTATGCACGAAGAGTACTCAATATTGGGTAGAGAATATATATAAATAGGTGTGCATAGAAAATTCAGATATCTATAGGGATTCTGAGTTTCAAGCAAGTGATGCAATTGTCAGCTGTCATCTATATATATACATATACTGGATTATTCATGTATGGATTAGCACTTCTGCCTGGGATCAGAGTACCGGTGAACACAACCTAGAATCAAAATGTCACTTCCTGGAACTTATATATATATATATATATATATACGGATATACATTATGTTTTATAAATACATATATAAATATATATATATATATATATTTATATATATATATATATATATATATATATATATACTCATAGAAAAAGAGAGGGGGAAGAGAGAGAGATATTTACAAAATTCAATTTAATTCTTTTTCAATTTATTTATGATATTTTTGTCTAGTACTTGGCCAAGCTGCCATCTTCTTAAAAGAAAAGAAAGAAGCTTTCTCTCTTTTCCTTGATAGATAAGGTGCCTCATCTCTTTCCATTTGAGAATTTTACAATCTTTTCATTTTCATTAAATCAATCTCTATAAAGCTATTTGACTGATACAGCTGTCCCAACACAAGTTTTATGCTCTCCTAAATGTCTGCCATTCCGTTTCCACGATGGTTCCTTGGCCATAAAACTTGCCTTCTTGCTATTTGCTCTGTCTTTTCCAATTCCCTCTTCATCGATTCCTTGCTACCCTGTGACACCCTCGACAGCCACAGTCTCTCAACAATGTCACGATTTCCTGATCTTTTTGAAGTTTACATTTTTTTTCCTGAAAACTTTTTTTTTTCTTTCTAAGGATATTATATCATCAATTATAAAGAATAAAAATTACAAAAAAAATGGAGGATGTTTCTTCATTTCTGTTTTTTTCTCTTTCAAAATCGTCATAGCTGCTGTAAGTGTTATTGTTATTTATTCCCGGTGACGGCTTCACACGACATCTCAAATCTGGGCTGCAATTGTTACCTCATGAAGGCGAGGAACGTACTGATGAGGTTCCTAAGGATGATCCTTATGTCCATGCTCAAGTTTGGGAGGGGAGAGTACTTTGCTTTTTTTTCCCTTCCCTTTTCAACAGAGTTGTTAGTTAAATGCAATAGCTTCATAAATCACGGGTCTCTTTCCGGAAGTAAGCCCTGGGAGAATGAAGGGTGTAACTTGCTTCATTAATTGTCGTTAGAATATTTAACTTACGTTAGCAACAAGGTTAACTCTAAGTGAGAATTTATTTGCTGAATAACTGTCATATCTAACACAGTAAAAAGGATTATTTTGCTTCTCAGACACATCCTTATCAGCCCTTTAACGTCTGTCTTTGGACATAGACCTTTCCCAAGATCTGCCAGACCTCTTGATCATGGGCGTTATGGCACCATTATTTTCTGAACTTGTCTAAATTGTCATGCCATTTTATTTTTTGCTGGCCACAATTTCACATATGATCTGTGGGAATCCAAGTTGTGAGTTTTGTATTAAGCAGTTGCTTGATAGCCTTGCAACATGACTTACCAAGTGCCATTTGAATGTTTTTATGATGGTTTTCATGATATTTCCAACCCCTTTTTTTCTCTCTTATACTGTGTTGTCTCCTGTTCTCTCTGTGCAGTGCTGTGCATGATCCTTTTGTGCTTTGTTTTTAAGTTTGAAAGACAATCTTTTAGCCAAGTTCCATGTTTTGGTTTCATAGATGTCTGTAGGATGCATTGGTTATGGAACCTTCCTTTAAAGATTTATGGGATCTTCTTTTGACACAAGCATCTTAAAACAAAATACTCTCAAAAGTTTGTTACACGCATCTCACATATATGAATGATTATATTCAGTTTACTTAAAATCATTATTCCATAACTTTCACATTGTTCCAGAACCAAATACTTGATGCATAAGTTCCCAGAATCATTTTCTGTACAGTGTTAAGGGAATCTTCTAGAACTCAGTCTCTGAACTTTATAGGTGCAAGTGGCTTAATGGTTAAGAGCACAGAGCGGGGAAACTGAAAAGTGAGTTCAAACACCTACTAAGACAGTTTGCTTTCACATTGCACAAATGTGTGTGGGAAAGGCCTGAATCCTCCCCTACCCTAGCTATGGGAAAACAGCGGGGTAAACTGGACTCTCTAAGCTTGGTTGGTAACCAGTCTATAAGATGGTCATCTCCAAGCAGTTGGACGATAAACTTGACCTCCTACCAGCAGCTTATTTTGCTCTTTATTGCTTGCATCTTTGATCTGCAATGGGAAATGACTGGTAATATCAACAAAGAAAGTTGCTGAAGAAACCCAAGAGGAATAAAGGATACTTACTTTCATGGGTTGCTAACCATTCTTCAGTACAGCAAGAGTCAATATCGCCTATAACATTGGTAGCTTTTATGTCACCAGTTTTTCTGTGGATTGGCCTTGGACAGTTTGACCATTGATATTTGGTCTAGCGAGTATTGTGTTAATTAATGCTATTAGAGAAGCAGGTATAGAAGGCATAGATTTTTCCTCACAATCCAAAAGAAACTGTCCACCAAAGCACTGCTCCAGTTTCAAAATTCTTTGTGTGATTCGTTTTATGAAGCCAGTTCTGTAAATGCTAAGCCATATTATAAGTTGTCTGTTGACTCTGTATTCTCATTCCTTGCAAGTTTGTAACTAGTTTATAAGATTTAGCCAAGCAAATTGTATGGTATTTTAAGTTTTATTCCTTGGAACGATCTTATTGACCTCAAATCTGTATGTTCTAGGATATGAGCATTTATAGGAACTGAGCAACCATTTTGGAAAACTTCAACAACAGCCACTAGGGGGCACTGCTGCCTTTGACTCCCATCTAAAAATAATTAATAGGGGCAGCTACATATTTGTACCAAGTCTTATACTTTTAACCCAAAGTGCACATTTTCTTGCTCAACCACCTCACTAATTCTGACAGACTTTCTGTCATCATTAGATGAAGATTTATTTATTTCCAATACTTGGAAAAAAAATTACAATTTAATCATATTTCTGCCAATCAATGCAAGTATGGCAGCTTCTTGGAGATCATGCTGCTATATGTCCCCAATGGAGCAGTGTGTGTGTGAGAAAGGACAGGGTGCACAGTACGGTCCTAGCTCAGTAAGATTGTTCTGTTAATCGGTGGCAGAGCATAGGCTGAGACACCTGATATTCCCAGATGGTCACCCATAATGACCAGGCTCGAGATCGCTTATCTTCAGTGATTTTATGAGAACCAATGTATCTAATGTGATTTGGCCATATCATATCTAGCAGCAGAAAATTTAAAAAAAGATAAAGTTTTCATTTTACTTATTTATCACTAATCAAAATAGATCAGCAAAGAACTGAAAATTGGAAAGCTACCTCCTTTCAAGACCAAATATTATTTTCCCAATTTAAAATCAAATACAACTAAAGCAGTGCCCATTATAAAGGTACATGTTTGGAAGAGGCTGGACTTTAACACATGAGGAGCAGACTGCCATAATTGTCATGTAAAATGATTTTCAGTTCACCTTGCAAAATTAGGGCTTTGAAGTAATCCGTTGACTTCTCTTCAAAGTGGCCTATTCAGATATGCTATATCTAAATTTAGATAATTCAAACAAGTGGAGACCGAGGGAGACAATCTATTGAAACTATGAAGAAAGAACTATTAATCTTTAATGTTCAATCTATCTTTATTAGATTTTCTCAAGAACCGCTGATCCAGTTGTTGAGTCAGTATAGTGCGCACACGCACACACACACACTCACACACACACACTCAGATTTCTTCAATTGTTGTTAGATATGCATGTCTTTATGTACCTAGAAGCCATTAAATTCAGGAAGCTTAAACAAAGTAACTTTTCTTTGAAATTTCACTCAGTGTATAAAAACCAGAAAGCAAATCTATAATGTGCTTAAAATAACAGTGTAAAGCACCTCTTATCAACAAGATAGCAGCTTCCCTGCAGACAAGTCATAAAAATGCACAAAGAGTCTTTTAAAAGCCAATTAAAAAAAGAAAAGAGCCGATGAAAGTTTTTATTTTTATCTTCACTGTTTCTTCTTTTTCTTCTTCTTTGCTTCGTACTTTTCCTTTAGCTTGTTCCTCCATTCTAACCCAGTCAACAAATCAGAACCAATACAGATGAAATTAGAGACTTGGATGATCAACCAATTTCATGAAGTTATTTCCTCAAATTCTCTTTACGGAAACCCTTTAACTTTAAATACCTCCATTATGTGATCTAATTCCTGCTAAATGACCCATGAAATCAGAGAAGTCTGTACCAGGTTAAAGACAGCACCTAGCTCTGGATGAAAAAAAAAGAAAAAATGTTTCATTTTCTTTATTATTAAATAAAATGAATTGTTAATGCACCTGTTATCATCATAGTATCAATTTCATGGTAAACACTTCTGTACCTTTGGAAAAAAGAGCATTTCAAATAACCCCAGAAACAAAAAGAAACAAATATTTAATGGTCTCCATTTTCGTTTTATATTTTCAGATTTATTCCTTTTTATTTATTTATTTTTTTTGATCTCTGGTAAATCTTCCTTTCTTATTTTTCCATTTTTTTTCAACAGTCAGAAGTGTCAAGTAGAAGAAGCCACCATTGACACAAATTAGCAATTCCAGTGATTAACCAATTCATCATGACAATTACTGTTTAGCCAACTAGGTATCAGGCTACAGTGTCTACAGGATTCTTCCGGATCATTCTCTTTCATTTTCTTAATTCTTTTCTTCTTGATTATTTTTCCCTTTCCTTTTTTATTTTTTATTTAATTCAATTCAGTTTTTCTTCTCTACTCCCCTTTTCCCTGCCACACTTTCAGTCAATTTGATCCGTATCCTTCCCAGCCCCATCGTCACCCTCAATGAACTACACCCATCACTTTTCTCCTTGCTTCCCACTCTTAACATTACACCACTTTCCCCTCAGGACTTAAATTCTCTGTGACGATTCCATCAAATTGGGGAAAATGGCGCACAGTCATTTGCTTTAAAAAGCAGAAAAAGAAACATAAAATTTTTAACAAAAAAAGAACGGAATCATTCAATATAACAGATGTTATCTGGCTTCTTCTTCTTCTTCTTCTTTCCCTCCTTTTAATTCCCTGACTATTGTCAGTATTTCATCGTTGTCTTTCTCCAGCTTCCTCCAGAGAAATGCAACCAAATCACTTTCATCAACACTGAGGAATTAGAATGAGTCTTAACAGCTTGTCTGCTTAGTGTTTCTTCTTTGTCTCTGCTTTATTTTTTTTTTAAGTGATCTGTATCAGTGTTTTTAAACTGTTGGCTTTCCTTTTGTTGTTGTTATATCAGTTTCTTTATCTCTAAATACATTTTATAGAATCTTTAACAGAACAAACAAGCAAAATGACAGTTGCAGTAATCAATTGCAACCAGGGACTTTAGTCTATGGCAAAGACACAATCATTATTTTTGTGGTTTTTAAAATGCTTTTTAACTTTTAGACATTTGTTTTTGCTTTTAATGTCTTAATGGTTTTTACTGTTATTTTAGTATCTTTTTAGTATGCTTTTTTTCCTGTTTTCTTCCATCTTTAATGTTTTTGGTCTTTTTACTATTCTTAAATTGTTTTTTAGATTTTGCTTTTCATTTTTGATTTTTAGTGCCTTGAAACGTGTGATGTTTTTTTTATTTGCAAATACTTTTTGAAATCTAAATGTTTTTTTAATGTAATGTATATTCTATGGATTATCTATTATTTTTCATGCATGTACTTTTAAATTTTTTAGGTTCTATTGTTTTAATGTTGTTTTATGCACTGTTATAAACATTTTGAATTTTTCAGTGTATTTTCTTTTGTTGCTGGATATTTTTTGCTGCTTACATTTTGTACTTTTTAATATTTTCATACTATGAATGTTTTAATAATTTTTGATGCGTCCCCAGATCCTTTTTGCTGTTGGTTTTGCATGTTGTACTATTAGCAGTCATTTGATGGTTTTTGTGTTTTGCTTTTCTAAAATTGTATTTCTTCTTTTTCTTCACTTTCATCATCAGAAACCGTCAACTGAAACTGTCAAGATGGGTTTTTCTTGATTTTTCTATTGTCTGGCTTGATATGTATGTATCAAGCATAAACGCTGCACCAATGGAGCTAGAGGGCTGAAAATCTAAACATTTAACCCTGATAATATCTAAAAAACGTTTTCTACATTTCTTTTACCCACCCCCCAAGAAGGTTTTTAGTTGGGGGTTCAATTCATAATGTAAGCTGGTGCTAAATTGGTCCCTTGTTTTTTTTTAAATTTTAGTGATCACTGCTCAACAAAAGATGTGAGAAGTAACTTATTCATAGATCAGCTTTTCGACTGATCACTCCTCCCATGGCATGCTGACAAAGGATGTTGGTTATGTGACAGTTTCCATTGTGTGACTAACCAGACCTGTACATATATATTTTTTTTTCATTTTTTTTCTTTGTTGGGCTTCCTTGAAGGCAGATTACTGGCCAGTTTTTTGTGCTAATTTCAGAAACCTTCCAATGTCACATGAACTGGACAATAAAAATCTAAAACTGTGACAATCAATTGAGAACAAAAAAATGACCTTTACTTCTCCTTTCTCAATTCATTTTCAACAAAACTCTTTTTTTTCTTTTGCTTCCTTTTACATTGCAATTTAACACTTTGGAATGCTTCAACCATTATCTTCATCATTGTCAGAAGATAATATGAATATATTATGCTGAAAAATATTGATGAAGATCCTTTCTGAAGCAGAATGAATAAATTTAAAAAAAAGAATTGAATCAACAATCAAATAAAGAATGGAAATAAATAAAGCAGACAAGATACAAGGGATTATAAATTGTTTTCAAATTCTCATCAATTACAATTTCTCGTTTATTGAATTTTTTTTCCTTTTACTGTGATACCTTAGTACTGCTCTTCAAATCCCAATTGAGATATAACCAAACTGCTCTTATTCATGTGTATAGTCATACACATTTGAAAAAGTCTTTTTGTTCATATTTGATCATTATTATTATATCATGGAAATCTCTATCTTTTTTTAATCTTTTGACAGCATTAACAGTCATTGCTATGATATTGATCATTTAATCTCAATTGAATACCAGAAAGAACAGATTTGTCTTTCCCTCCCAGGAGCAATTCAAATTCAAAATATCAGTTTCAAGTTGATCAATAGTAATAATCTCTGGGACCTCGAGATTCAAAGAGATCATCCAATCCAGGCCAGAAGACTAAATCTAGTCGTAGAAAACAAGAAAAAAAGAAGTGTCAATAGATTTTCTTGTCCTATTGTACCACAGAGTGAGCCTGAAAGAGAAAAAAGCTAGATAAGCATCTGGACGTTGTCAAAGAGACGAAAAAGTTATGAAATATGAGGGTGACACTCCCACCCATATATGCTGTGTTGGGAATGATCAATTAAAAAGTTATAAAAGAGGGTGATCAATAAATGATACTTCATCTGATTTTGTTGGGCTGTGATCACTAGAAGAAGGTCTGAATTTTCTAAAAGCAAGTGAGATTGCTGCACTAATTGTTACTGTTGCTGATTATCATAAATCACCAAGGAGTGTCTTGCTAAAAAGTTTGTCACTAATTGTATGTCGCTAGTTATTGAGAAAATGACAAGGAAAGTTATGGATGTAAAGACGGTGGACACATTGTTGAACGTATGGTTCTTGTTTTTGTTTTTTGTTTTTCACTGCCTTAAAAGAGTCTGAGAGAAAAGATATTGCAATTTCTCTCAGATAAGTTTGTAATAAATCACAGAAATGATTTTTTTTTATCACCCTTCATCCTATCTAAGAACAATTTTGGTCAAGAGAGCACATACTGTCAAAAATTGTTAAGTAAAAGACATTTTGTCTCCGCAAAATTTAAAGATTTATGGTTTGTTTTCTCTTGCTTTTTGTCATGTTTTTGTGAGTGCGATGGTCACACAGTATACAAGTTCACTCAATGGTATCCCACTGCCAACTGAGTTACTCCACAAGAGTGCTTATTCACGTCTTTTCTGTTTAATTGATGAGTTATATCAATGCTGCACAACCGGTTCTCTAGATATTCAAAATGGCTGTGTGCTTTCCAGACAGATCTTGTATTAAGAATAGATATAAAAATATTCTTCTTCAAAATAGTTTTAGCAGACAATTTCAGTCCAGACAATAGAGAATCAGTTTGCCAATATATAAATTAAGTTTTTTTTTTTATATTTTCTTGACTTGCTTTAATTTTTTTTGGTTGTATCACTGATTTGAAAAAAAAAAAAATGTTGAAATTTTCTTCTACATCCATTAATACATTACTAATGTTATTGAAACCAAAGAGTATAATTATGTTTTTCCTTTTCTAATTTTTTTAACATTTTATTTTCGATAATCTTTTCACAGCTGTCAAAATGTATTTTATCAATTTGCCATGAGCAAAGGAATAAGAAAGATGTGCCGCTTAGTCAGCAAAATGCTGATTTTAATTTTCCCTTTAAAGATAATTAAATCCTCCATCAAGTGAGCTTGATATTCAGGCAGAGAGTATGATAAAATCTGATATGGTGATTTGGAAAAAAATTATTATTCACATGACTGGAATTTGTTTGTTATTGTTTTTTGGTTTTTGTTTTTTTTTCAATTTTCACCATGTTCTTTTGAGAATACAAAACCCTATAACCCTAAAAATAATTACCATAAAAAAATCTATTTTTTGTCAAATTATCGGGAACAATTTGAATTATTATTTTCTTTAGCATGAAATACCAAAAGATGGTCTCAGGATTCTGACTTGAAATTTTTGAAGGTGTTTGATGTTATCTAATATTATAATCCATCAAACGAAACAGTCAGTATTGATTTCTCCAGATTTTAAGTTAGTCTGGCTGGCTGGCTATGTATGTATCATATGTACAGGGTGCACAAAGAAGGCTGACAATTTGATTATTTTCTCCTTATTATGTCTAGAAAAACCAGTCCTTTTTTTTTCAAAATTGCCCCAATCAAAAATTGCTCCGATTTACAATGTAAGCTTATGCTTAATTGGTCTCTTAGTTTGTGCCTGGTAGCATTCACACTTGTTTATTGAAAATTTGAACTTTTTTTGTGATTCCGACCCAACAAAAGGAAAGAAGTAATCTATTCATTGATCACCCTTTTTCCAATTTTTTTTCTCAACCCCAACACAGCATGCTGCTAAAATATGTTGGTCATGTGACGGTTCTTACTGAGTGACCAACTAGACCTGTATATATGTATATATTTACTAGTACTCTTTCACTGTATACATGTCCCAAAGGGACTACTGCAAAGGATATGGTGGAAACTATATATTGTTATTAGTAATCACGCACACACTCATACATACATATACTTGCTTGTTTGTATAAGAACAAAGGTATATCAATAAGTCCACAACCTGAAACATAATCATTAACCAAATTTTGATCTGAAATCTTCATTGTAAAATGTTCAATAACATTTGATTGATATTCAACTATGGGTTGAATGTATTAACTAGGAAGGAAATTATGTTGAAAAATAAATATTTGTTGTGCAAAATGATTGCTTTTTTCATCATTAGGTCACAGAATTATGGATGTACCCACATACATGCACATATGGTATGTACATTTACATATATGTGGCTCTGCTTTGGGAGTGTTCGACTTATCTGTTGCAGGCCCTCAGGTGGGCTTTTCCACAGCAGTTGCTAGAGAAAACCTGGCAGCTAGAAGGAGCTCCTGCCTTGTGGCACTACCATATTTCCTCTGCTCTTGCTCTGTGATTGAAGGGAAAAGTCGTAAAACTAGTAAAACTCAGTTACTATCATCATTCTAGTAATTGCCACGTACCAACACTATTAGTTAATATCAAACTGCTTAAAATCAAACCATACTGAAAACACCAGATCTCATTGAATCGCTGAGTTCAACTTTTTCAAGGCTAAGATATTAAGGAGCTTAATGCCTAAACTATCAAAAGGGTACAAAAAAGCCAAAATGTTTTAATAATCATATAATGGTTCAAGAAAACTATTTTCTTTATTCAATCAAATATTTTCCATGCTTTTTAGAGCTAAAATCATAATGGGATACATTTGTTTGGTTAGAAGTTTTTTCTGGGACATGCGAAAAATACAAAATTGGCAGATCATTTCTCCTATGTCTATTTCCTGTTCAGTTATGTAACATAGAACTTTTGGGGGCACCTCAATATGGAGAAACAGTTAGCAAACTATTCTCACCGACCATAACAAATGTGGAGTTAAATTCTCTCTGAGGGCCCTGTGCTTGTAGTCATGTGCCATACTATGATAAGCTTAGTAAATATCAATATCATACTGACCAAATACTATCACATACACTTAACTAACTGTAACTATCACCAATCAAACCATTGAGTTATTATTTCTGCAATTACTTTGTGGATCTTCAACATCAGTAACATCATCATCACGATCCTTAAGATTACCAATAATCCAAATATGAATACTTTAATGTCACTGTTATGAGTATAACAATCTTAAGTGTTACTATTATGCTCACCAACACAAGCACCTGCTCTATCTTCCAGGAAAACCCCCCACCCTAATCACTGCCACCAGTAATCAGACTATAATTATCATTATCCCAATTAAATCAATAAGCCTCTCCATCTATCGCCACCATCACCTTAATCACCACAGCAGCATCCTTACTCCCAAGCACTATAACTGCTCTGACCACCGTCGTTACAGGGGCCAATGACAATGCTTTCCAATGAAAGTTCAGGGGTTCAATCTCAGTCCTTTGCCCAAGAGCATTAAATCAGTTCTTTCGATAAACCATCCAAATCATTAATGAAACTGAAAGGGTAAAATTGCTTTCTAAGCAGAAATATTTTTTGTGGGGACAGCAATTCTAAAGGAATCAGCTTTATCTTCATATTTGATGTCGTGGGCGAGAGTGGGGAATGAAGTTCTTTGAGGTGTATAATACACCAACCCTGACCATCACCCCTGTAATCTTCATCTCTGGGTCCACTTTTCTTCCAGCCAGGATTATATCATGTTACCCACCCATTTCACACACTGCTTTATATTCTACCAATAATTCTTCCACATGTAATCACTTCATTGGCTAGCTGAGTCTGGTATTTTTCAGAGAAAAAGCTGATTTGCTATTTAGAACTTTTACTGAGTCATGTGATTGGTAATATTGATCCAATCAGATTTAAGGAAAAGTGGTATGGAAGTGTCCGGTGAATGGGTGATATCTTGTGTCATTTTTTTATTTTTTATTAACTTCCTGATGTTTATTTATTCATTTATTTTGTTATTGATGCAATTTAATATTTTTTTTTTTCTTATTTTTTCTCTATTTTTAATGTTTTCTGGATTTCATCTATTTTTATACATTATTTTGCTCTTTTTATTTTAGTTTTTTTGGTTATACACTTATCTGTTACATCACAGTGATCCTGTCTTTGTTCTTTCTTTCCCTCAGGTTTTTATTCATTCATTTATTCATCTGTCGTTTCATTTGTCAACCAATGCAACTGATTAAACCGACTGGCTGATGTCTCTGTCCCGGCCATAATTAACCAATATTGCTCATTGAAACAAAACAGCCACTTTATACCACCTTCAGACCCTTTCTTTTGCCGCTTTTAGCTCGAATGTTTTTTATTTGTGTGTTATGTGGTTCATGCTTTATTCTATATTATGATGATGCGTCTTATTTGATTTGTTTTTTTTAATAGCATTTTTTATTATTGCATTCTTTATTGTTAACATTTAATTTTTTTGCTTCATCAATATGTATCTCTTACATTCTAATAAGAAATGATCTGGGTTAAATGCTTATCTTACTTCCCTAATAATAACAGTTCTAGATTAAATGTACATATTTTCTTTAATTATATGTTCCGGATCAAATGTATATGTTACTCACTAATATCAAGTTCTGGATTAAATGCATATTTTAGTTTCTAATAATAATAGCTCTAGATTAAATGCAAATGTTATTTTCTAATACGAACAGTTCTGGATGAAATATATATGTCTCTCTTTAATGATAGTAATAATAAGTTCTGGTTAAATGTATATTTTATTTTCTAATGATAATGGCCTTGGATTAAATGCAATTATTATCTTCTAATACTAACAGTTCTAGATTAAATATACGTGTTTCTCTTTAATGATAATGGGTCTGGATTAATTGCATATTTTACTTTTTAATAATTATGGCTCTTGATTAAATGCATACATTATTTTCTAATACTAACAGTTTTAGATCAAATATATCTTAGTCTTTAATGATAAATGTTCTGAATTAGATATTCATCTTATTCTGTAAAAATAATGGTTCAGGGTCAAATATATTTATATCTTACTCTCAGACAATAATGGTCCCAGATTAAATGTATATCTATCTAATTATACTGGTGCTGGATTAGCTATATATACATATATCTTACTCTTTAATAAAAATGATTCGAGATTAAATGTATGCATTACACTAAAATAATAATAGTTCCAAATTAAATATCTATCTTGCTCTCCAACGATAACAGTTCTGTATTAAATGTGTGATAAATCTGGATTAAATCTATATCTTACTCTCTAATGATAATACTCCTGAATATAAATCACTATTTTGGATATTTATCCAGAAATGTTATTATTATAGATTGAGGTTATACATTTAATCTTGAGCCATTATATATTTAATCAATTGATAATTTGCCAAAGAAGAATATTTTGGAAAAAGGTGAAAAGCAAGAATGTAAGCAAAACTAAAAAGGACAAAAGATATTTGAACAATTGAATCTAGATTAAAAGAATAAGCATTTGTAAATAAATATATATTTGCATTCATAGATACTTAGTATATCTACTATAGGATGTTCTACCTAGTAATAGTATTTCAAATTTTATTAGACAAAGCATCGTTAATTTTTATAGAGGCTAATTCTTATTTTCTGACCAATCTTAGGGGTGGGGTTTCCAGCTACTTGTAAATTTAAGCACAGTTATTCTTCTCTACCTAACCAAGAGACAGACTTGCAAACTGAGAAGCATGTAACGTGCACATGGAAGAATCATGCATAGCATCACAGAGAGAGATCACAAGACAGCACAGTATATAAAGAAGAAAACGGGAGTCAGAAATCTTGAGGATAATTTATAGAAATATATATATATAATATATAATATATAGAAAACTTAAATGGCAATGGGTAGGCCATGTTGCAAGAATGACAGACAACCAATGGACATCACGACTCACAACATGGATACCCAGAGATTACATGCAAAACCGAGGCTGACAGAATACAAGATGGAGAGAAGAACTAGAAAAATTTAGAAAATACTGGCTCCATGACACTCACCATAGAAAAGTGTGGCAAATCCTGGGGAAGGTCTATACCCAACAATGGACATTAAAAGTTTGATGATGATTCTTCTGTACATCATATCAATGTTTTTTTGTATTAATGCCAAAGGGAAACCAGTCTGTGTAAAATTATGATGAAAAAAAAACAACAAAAAATTACGATGAAAGCAAATAGTATCAATATATATTGATGATAATGAGTTATAATGCTCCAGTTATTAAGATAGAAAATAAATAATGTTACCCACTAATATACCAATTCTATCACCGAGCAATATTAGATGAATACAGTTTTTAAATGTAATATTTTTAGTTTATGTAAATACTAAAAACAAAATTGAACCCCTATCTAGATGAATGTAGTAAATGTAAAAATAATTTGAATAATAATTTTGTTCTTAGACAAGACACTTTTGCTTAGTTTTTAGTTATATAAACAAAAAGCTCACAATAATGATAGCCATTTTAGCCTTCCATATTTATTCTTAATGTTACATTCTATTCAGTCCTAAAAATGCATTTTTTGCTTGCAAAATCATGGAAGTTTTTTGAAATTATAGTCTTTAATCATATAGAATGAAATATCTAAAGCTTGCAATCATTTTTTCCTGAAGGGGAGGTAGGTAAATGTAATTTTCAAGGTGAAACTGTGTGCTGAGTAAATTTCCGTTATTATAAGGATTTTATCTTTTTAGAGTCTTCCCCAGTAAGAATGATAAAAGAATTTTTTCAAAAATTGTTTTTCTTCTCAAAAAAGCAAACATCCAAATAAGAAGGCAGTTATACATATGAATAAATGTATGGCCTATACCAGTTAATGATGGCTGCAATCTTTCTACATTGATGGATCGTCTCCCTTGCATCACATTACACAATATATGATGCTGTGATATGATCATAACTGCAATTTTGAAACCTTGGAAAATATCAGTCGAAAAGATTGCAAGAAGTGCTTATTTTCAAGATTCTCTTAAGGTGTATAAAATCAATCCTCTAACATTTGATTTATTGGAAACAAATAAATACATATGAATGTGTACCTTAACTTGAGAAATTGGAAATTAATCCAAATCAGTTAAAGTTGATATTTTAAGTACATCAGTTCAAAAAGTGAAAAAGAAAGTCTTGATAGCAACTATTTTGAAATATCATATTTTTTCCAGCACCAATTCATATCATGCGTATAAATCTATTAGTATAAGTGTGCTTATCATTAAAACAGTTTTGTGTACTGCACAATTGTTTCTGTGTACTTATGTGTAGCATATATACTGGTATATGAGACGGACGGTTAATTTTTTAAAAACTAAGCACTGGGTTCAATGGGAGCCATCTTCAAAAATTTGATATGGACAGTGATTGAGCAGTAGCTCTTCAAATATCCTCGTAAGTCCAGAATATATGCTATATAAGAGAAAGCTTTTGATTCTGAATAAGTAATACTTGCGTGCTCATGTGTGTGTGCAAGAGAGAGTATATGTAAGTCAAAATTAGTTTGTATATGTATTCATGCATTTAGAACAATGTTTAAATGTATGTTTGTGTATATACGTTTGTATGTGTTTGTGTGTATCCATGTGTGTTTTTTAATGCATGCAATTTTATTTCCATGTGTGCATGTATGCTTTGATGCTTGTAAAGACAGATAGATAGATAGAAAGGTCTGGTTATTCACTCCATAGAAACCATCATGTGACCAACATCCTTTACCATGTTGGGGGTAATCATTTGAAAAATTGGAATTAGGGGAGATCAATGAATAGGTTACTTTTCTCACCTTTTGTTGAGCCGTGATCGCTAAGAATATCAGAATTTTCCAGAAACAAATGTGAATGCTGACAAGCACACACTAAAAAACCAATTCAATATAAACATACATTGCAAATTGAAACCCCACTGAAAAGTGGGGGGGGCGGTATTGAGAATTCTTTCAAGACATAATGAGAAAATGCTCAAATTTTTACTTCTCTAGCGCCATTGGTGTGCCCTCTATGTGTGATACATATATGGGTACATACATAGCCAGCCAGCCAGACCAATTTGGAAACTGAAGAAACCTATGCTGACAGTTTTGATTGACACTTTCTAATAAGTAGATAGATAGATAGAGTTTAAGAGACATATATATATAAATATATATACATATATTTATATATATATGTACATGTATATATATATATCCACGTTTGTGTGCATACATATGTCTATGTGTCAAATTATACATATATATATATATATATATACGTATACTTGTGAGTATATATATATATCTCTATATTCAAGTTTGTTTTTGTGTCCTGATCTGGGTACATTTATGCACTTTTTGAATGTGTATGTGTTTCCATCAGTATCAATATATTCAAGTTCATTTCTCTATATGCCAGTGTGTGTGTGTGAGTGTATTTATTTTTTGCCTCAATGGAATCTACACACAGTTTCCTTTCTCTCCCTTCCTTTTTTTTTTCTTTATCTACAAAGAACAATCTCTCAAGAATTTAATAAATGATGTTGCAGAGTGTTACGTGTTTGCACACACTTGGGTTTTATTCCTTAATCAATTGTCTGTGAGCACCGGAAGCAAAATCAGGCAGCAAAACATCTCTTGCAGGCAAAAATGTCATTGGCAACAACATAACTCTGTATTGAAGAGAATGTTATAACATCTCTGACGTAAACAGAGTGGCCAATGGCTTTGACAATGTCATACACTGATAGAGTGCCACACATTGTATGCTTTCCTTGGTATATGTTCATTTTGCACTCGAGTGTAGAGCTCTGTGGTTGGTCTGAAATATGAAGGCAGTGAGATCCATATTTCCAATGCACGTACCTGGCTGTTGAAGCTTCAATGTGTTTCCTTGTTTAGAAAAGGACATACAAAGAAATATTTTCCAAGTGCTTTAAAGATAATCTACCACAAAGATACACTGAAAGTCAAAGTATTTATATAAAAATGATTAGTATGATATTGAGCCGTTGAGTAATGCCTTGGTATCTCTAGAAATGGAAAAGATTTGTAATTGAAACATGTTAATATAATAAGAAATTTACATTTGCATACTGGCCTTGTCAAGTTTGATAATGAGTGTAATTCCTTTTCAAACTTATTACAGCCTGAGTGATAGTTATGGCTGACTGGCTTGTCCAAGTGTTCACTCATCCTCTCTTTTCAGTGTGGCATGCCAGAGACAAGACATTTTTGCTAAGATTTCTAATGAAGGAATAGAGTGTAGAGATGTCATGATATATGAATTGATTTGAGACTTTTGATGTACTTCTTTGATAAATCCTATCTATGTTATTGGGTACATAAATAGGTAGTTGAACATACTGATATGAAATCACACTAACTGCGACCGCCCATGGCAGATGTATAATGAAATGCTCTCAAATCATTATGTTAAACAAATTATTTATGTACCGTATAATATGATGGGTGGGATTTATTACAGCAAAACTTTCATTCACTCTAATCAGTACAGATATTGTGACGCAGTTAAATTTTGGAGAAGAAAGAATGAAACAGTAATTATGACTATACTTTAGTGCTGACTGCTTCTGAACCCAGCTAACCTTATGCTTTGCTTATCACTGTATTGCAGCCCGCTGACTTTATTGCCACTCTAATGCCTGCTTAGCTTCAGTCATTTTCTGCAATAACAAACAAAATATTCCTGGCAGTCAGCGGAAGTGTGGGGAGTGGTATTTTGTAATTTTTTTATTTGAAATTTTCATTACAGCTTTTGTCCCTTAATCTATATGCTGTAAATTGAAAACCAGGAAAAAAAAGATTGAATTAGTGCAAGTGTTACTGTCTGGATAGGTCAATTTATGATGAAATGACCACTATCACAGAATAGCTATAAGTCTACATTTTCCTGGATATGTCCTCCATTCACGTCTCTAAAGCAAGAATTTTTTCAATTTACCAAAATCAATCATCATGGCTGCTTCAAGGTAACATAGCACTAAAGCGCAGGTAAGATGTCTTTGGAAACATCCTCTTTTTTGAATGTTCAGATATGTTAACTTAGTACTATTATTAAAAATTAATTGGGGCTTCACTCAACCAAACTGTTCATAGATTTTGAAATGAAATATAAAGGTTCAGGCCATGCTCTGAGAATAAGCTTGAAAACTCCTTACGTGCTGATGTGGCAATATGCATATATTAGTGTTGACTTCCTGTTGGGGGAGATCACTCTTGACCGGAAGCTAATGCATACTTCTCAATATTGTTATACATATAAAACTTTATAAATCTTTTTTGCTTCTCTTCCTTATCAGTATTGAAGCTTTCTCAAATCTGTTTTTAATCAGATAGTTAGCACTGGAAATTTATAGATTCCATCTTCAACACACATATTAGGATCCTTACTTATTGCAGCAAAGCTGTGGTTTACATTAACTTAATTTCTACTTGAATCGCTTATTCTTACATATCTTCTCAAACATTTTTCGGTCCATTCCGAGTGCTCCTATGATTATGAGTATGATTGCTGCATTTACACAATACCATTTTAGCAGCTCTTAGACAAGGTTTTCATTTTTAGATATTTTCTTGCTTTCTATCAGAGTCACCCTTTGGTCTGATGAAATGATAATTTCCCTTTTCCCGTTAAAAACAACCTGGTTTGGTCTTCTATTATTATCATTATTATTATTATTATCATTACTATTATCATTATTGCTATTATCATTATCATCATTATTATTATTATTATGATGATGATGATGATGATGATGATGATGATGATGATGATTTCTGAATAATTATTACCTTTGTTATTGTCCATATCATGATCATCATTTATGATACCGGTTGGTTCCCTAGAAAAAGAAATATTAAAGGAAGCTCTACTCGATGTACTGGAAGAATATTTTCAATGGAAAAGACCAGGGATCTTCATGCTTTGATGAGAAAACATTGTTGCCATCAATTTCATACAAGTCTTTTGTTTTGGTAAAGAAGGGAGTAAAACGGAGACACAAAGGTCAGTCTTGTTAATGCTTAAGAATAGAGAACAAAGAAGAGTGTTTTCTTGGAAAGCTTTCTCATCCTCGATAGAAAACAGGTATGAAGACAAAATGAAAGGGAAGATGGAAATGAAGAAGAAGAAGAAAAAAAAGAAGAAGAAGAAAAAGAAGAAGAAGAAGAAGAAGAAGAAGAAGAAGAAGAAGAAGAATGAAGTGAGACAAGAGCTAGGGAAAATTGGAAGTAGGAAAGATTGGGTGCATGAACAAAAAAATACTTGGGTTTATGCGGTTTTGAAGTGATGACGCAAATGAAGGGAAAATAAACGACAAAGTGAGACATGGCCTCTTGAAGGCCAGGTACATGTGCTGAGGGAGTTTTGCAAAAATAGCGGGCGTTCTGATAAAGAGCATAGAAATGCACGGAGCATGGAGTATCTTGAAACTCACCACTGCTGTTTGTACGAGATGCGAATTTCTTTCCACGATTGCTTCTCAGACAAGTGCTTATCTACTTGAGAAAACAATTTTTTCTTCCCTGATGATAATATGATAATGACAATAATAATGATGATAAATAGAGGTTTGATGCTGATAATGATGAAAGAGGATGATAATTATGATGGTTGGGTAAATAGTGCTCTGATAATGATTATAATGAGATAGGAGTGGAGGATAATCATAATAATTAGAATTATAATAATGCTCTGATAATTATGATAATGAGGAAGGAGCCAAAGTTAATTACAGTGATTGAGAGAATGATACTTATGTGAAAGAGGAGCAGGATGATTATAATGATTTGAAGAATAATTCTCTGATAATTGAAAGAATGATTACACTAAGAATAATAGAATAATGCAATGATCATAATAATGATGATTATTGTATTGGTATGATTTTTCAAGAGAGAAGAAATAATGCTACATATGGAGAAGCCAAGTGCAATGTAAGCAGTTGGTAGCCTTGTTTCAGACCAGGCAAAGCTTTGGTAGATGAAAAGAAAACTAAGCTGTTAGTGCCCAGGGTTGGCCCATCCATTAGGCAAAACTACACAGTCATCTAGGGCACAAAGGTCCTAATGTGAAGGGAAGGGATATCTCTTGCCTAGGGTGCATGAAACCCTTGCCTAGTCTGGCCTAGGGCGTATGAAACCCTTGTGATGACCCAGCTAGTATCAGTCAAAGCAAAACTTTTTAAATAAAGAGGAGATACACTGTAAGCTGCTTGTGGCCCTGTGCAAGACTAAGCAAAGATAGATGAATAAAGAGAAGATGAAGGGCATTCTATTCATGGACTAGATTATAAAATCATTCTAGAGGAAGTAAATAATACCAAAAAAAGAAAAGGTGTTGTTGGTTTCAATAGAACAAGAAAATCCCATTAATCCTGAAGAGAAGGATATACAACCAATACATTCTTCTGATAGTCATTCATTGAGCCCAAAAAATGCACAGGAGAGAATCATGCTCAACATCTCATGGAGAGATCACAAGATAGCACAGTATATTAGAGAATGAACAGGATCAGATATATGGAAACCATTAAAAAACTCAAATGGCTTGTGGCTGGTCACAAGATTGTTTGACAACTGGGCATCATGATTCACAACATGGATCCCCTGATATCATATGCAAAACTGTGGCCAGCAAAAAACAAGATGGTGTGAAGAGCTAGACAAGTTTAGAAAATATTGGCTCTGTGATGCCCATGATAGAGAGGCCTGGTGAATCTTGAGGAAGGTCTATGTCTGACAATGGACACTAACAGGCAGATGATTACGATAGTGAAGATAATTATAGTAACAGTAATGAAGTGGAGAGGATGATAGAGAAGGAAGTAATGATGACGATAAGTAAGGAAAAAACTCTTACAAAGAAATATTAGGCTATAATGATAAAAATAACAATAACTTTATATTAGGACACTATCCACTGTGTGATGGTTTGCAAGCTCATCTCACAGACCAATTTGATAATCTTGTTGGTTAAATTCTCACTTGGTGCTCCACGATAGGTCCTGTGCTTGACTAAACTAAGCTATGAAGTCTGTCTTATACCAAAGATATTTTCATATTCTCCTCTAGAGTTAAATGGTACTTGAGTTCACAAAAAAGCCAGTATTTTGAATGCTGATTTTCAAAGTAGAAGGCTCAACCCACTTGGATGATTGGTGTTACATAATCTTTCTACTCCCAATTTGAAATTGATAAAGATTTATCAAACTGAGCTTAGTTAATCTCAGTCGAAACTTTATTAAAAATAGTCAACCAAAACTGACTGCAAAACTGCCAACATGAGTTTCTCCAGTTTCTAATTTGGTCTGGCTGACTATATATATGTGTATTGCACATACAGGCTGCACCAAAGGGGATAGAGGGCTGAAAATTTTAACATTCCTTACTTATGATGACCGCAAAAAACGTTTTTTTTTGTATTTCTGAATTCCTCCCCTAAATAGGCTTTAAGGTCTCAGTTTGTTCCCCACAGCATTCACACTTTTTTTGTTTTGTTTTCTAATTGGGACTTTTTTTAGTGATCATAGACCAATGAAAGGGGAGATAAGTCACTTTTTTTCAAATCCCTTATTGATCAGCCTCAACACAGCGAGCTACGAAAAGAGGTAGATCACGTGACTCTCAAGTGACTAACCCAGGCTTGTATCATTGTCAACAAGAAAAGTAATTTTAGTGTCAATATTTTCAAAATGATTTGGAAATGGATCTAGTAATTAAAAAAAAGATCTCTCTTCTGTCTTTCTTTTCCTTCTCTTTTTACATCTTAACTCTTCTTTCTTTAGTACGCCTCCTCCCCCTAAATTCGGCCTCTGTAGACCTGCATTACTTTCTTGTACGTCTGTTACTTGTGCACCTATATCACTCTCCGTCATCCACCCTACACCTTTTCTCTTAATTGCTTCTATTCTTCCGTCTTAAACCACTTTATTAAATTGTTTCTTACATTTTTCTCTTTGTTCAATGGTCATATCTCAGCTCATCTTTCCATTATTCCTCTTCATATTCTCTTTATTCATTGGCTGAGTCCTCTTTCTCAGTCTCTGGCATATTTCCTTTTTCTTCCTTACCCTTCAGTTTTTATTCCTCAGGCCATTCATATCCAAACTCTTATCACTCTCAAACAATGTCTTCTTTTTTTATCAAATATTCTCTTTCCTTTCTTTCCCATCTTATTAGAAACTGTCAACCAGAACTATCAACATATGTTTCTTCAATTTTTTATTTGGGGCTGGCTGGCTGGCTAGCTGGCTAGCTGGCTTGGTATCCATCACTCATACAGCTAGCATAGATTGAGCTTCAGGACTGAGAATTTAAAATTCTCTTGTGTATTATACATATAAACATTTCTTATTAGGCTTAGAGAAAAACTTTCAAATATTTTAGCCCTAAATAAGTTTTTAGTGAAAGGGGGCATTTTGCAATGCAATTTCATGCTATATATGTGCCCTAGTTTGAATCCGGTAGTATTCACACTTGTTTTTTTGAAAATACTGACTTTTCTTAGTGATCATTGCCCGACAAATGGCAATGGAATAACTATTTCATTATTCATCTCTTTTCCAAATTTTAATTGATCAACCCTAACAAGGCATGATGCAAAAAAGCATTGATCACATGGCAGTTTCTATTGAATGACCAAGCAGACCAGTTTCAGTCTTCCTTGCACTTCTTTTCAATGTCCTCACTTCTGAGTCACTAACCGTCTTGTCCTTTTTTTTCTTCTTCCTTTTCTTTTCTGCTTAGTTCTCTTGTACCATTCTTCTTTTTCTGCGTCATACCTACATTCATTTACCCCCCCCCGCTTTCTTTCTCTTTCTTGTTGAAACATTCACTCTCTATTCTTCTCTCCTACTTTTACCTTACTTTTCCTCTCTCTTGACCTCCTCGTACCACGTATCTCCATTTCACCCTCCTTCTATTTCTACTTCTTCCTTTTCAACATCTCTCCCTATTCAAAGCTTTTTTTTTTTTTCAAATCCCTCCAGCATTTTAGTCCTTTTTTTTTCTTTGTTCATCTTCTCCTCCCCTGTGCCCTTCATTGGGACTACTTCCATTCCTAACACTCTCCCTCTTTATTTCAATCTGCTGCTCCTCAGCCCGAATCCCTTCTTCTCCCATGCCCTACCCACCAACATTTCAATATCATCCCTTCAACTATTCTTTCTTTCTTTTTTTTTCCTTATTATTCATCTTTTCGTATCTCTTTTCCTTTTTTCTTGCCCTTCCGCTGTTGTGGTGGCTGTTTTCCTATGGTTATTCATTTTCTGTCATTGAGTTCCACTTCAAAGTTTTTGTGTTGATACGCAGACGTATCTCTTCAGTTCTCTGCAGTAGAAAGAAGGTTCAAGAACACTTGAGAGAGTTTGATGCAGAGGGTTTCATTTTTGCAATAGAGAACAATCTTTCCGTCATACAAGAAAAACTGAAGGACTTGTATGTGTGCATTAATAATAATACATAAAATTATTTTCCTATTGGTGCATCTCTTTGGGCATCAGTCTGTAACTCAAAAATCTCAGAACCTTGATGCTTACTTCTCATTAAATTTTACCAGCAGACCTACCAAAGGTTTTGTAAAACAAATTGGCTCCTTTCGTTTTAAAATTTGCTTTGCCATGTCTACGAAAAACCATTTTCATTAATGTTCATTACTTACTTGACTGAACAAAGAAAAGACATTGCCCTGTACTGCATATGAGAGTGAGAAAAAATGCTGTTTACACTGAAAGATGAGTTGAAAACAACTGAATATTACTGGCAATGCTCTCAACATAATCTATCATATAAAAGTGAATTTATCTATGACTATATGTCAGTATGAAGACAATTTGTTTCAAGTAGCAGGCCATGATTTTGTACCAAAGAAGTCGAAACCAGGTACAGGGAAATATCTTTTTAAAGAGAATGCCATTGGTTATGTGACTTTTTATGACTGTGTATGTGGGTGGATCAAAATTTCCAAATTTTACAGAATTTCTATTTTATAAAAATAAATAAAGGGGGACAATTAGTTTCACTTATATTTTTAACATTCTGATATATTTCAAGGCTCTCATTTCATCATTTTTGTTTTGAAATTTATTTTTCAAAGTATGATTTTAGTATATTCTGTTGATTTTTTCATTAGAACCATGAATTTTCTCAAATATTTCAAGATATTTTCACTTTACAAAGATATTTCAATGTTTACCTCAACCAATATGAATCTGGAAGTTATGTTATTTCAATGCAGATTCTCATGTAAGCTTCATTGGTAAATAAATAGTTTAAGGTTCATTATTGTAAGATGATTTTTAGAAAAATAGAAGTATATTTGTTTCACTTTATAGTCTGGCATTCATTGTGAGTTTTTGCCATTATATACAAGCTGAATTATTAAAATGAAGATCACAAGTGCGATAGTGCATGATTTATCAAATATAATGAAATTTTGACAATTTTCAAATGATTGATATCCAAACAGGTCTGGTTAATCACTTAGAAAGAACCATCATGTGACCAACCTCTTTTGGTAGCATACCATGTTGAAGTGATCAATCAGAGAATTGGAAAAAGGAGTGAGCTACGAATAAGTTACATCTCTTGCATTATGTTGCTCAGTAATCACTAAAAAGTCTGAATTTTCAAAAAAAAAATAATGTCAATGTTGTCAGATTTAAGGGATCAATCTTGCATAAACTTACTTGAAAACTGAAGAAAACTATGTTGACAGTTTCTAATATCTAATACTTCTTCAACTTCAAAACCCCCCAAATAATTCTGATAATTAATGACGCTTGTTTCAAAGCAGGCTCATAAACCTCATCATTTCTTCAATTTGTAATTTCTCTGAATACAGAAGATTATCTATTTGGTTATTTCACAAGTTGTTTGGGTAATATTCTCATACTTATTTCAGT